>CM056574.1:125761282-126961282 GCA_029721435.1 Gymnothorax reevesii
CCCGCGAGTTTGTGCTGACGCTGGGAGAATACAATGAGGCATGAGGTGTGAAAATCGTGTGGGATCGAGAAATAAACGGTCTTTAAAATATATGTCTGCAATAAAAATGAGAATTTATGTATGCCTGTGAGGTTGTAAAAAATTTCACTGCTATTGAAGCTGTAGATTATAGGGTTTTACATGGAAAAGGGACTGAATTGGCTCAGTGTGAATCACTGATAAAATATGAGCTCACTGGATGTTACACTGCCTAAAGAGTATTATGATCTCGTTCTTTCTCTATCTCTCGCCCCCATTTTCCGTTCCTCTCCTTTTTTTCTCTATGGTGTTCTCCAGAGTTCTCTCACTCGCTGTGTCCCTGAATCTTTTTTGAGTTGTATTTTACTGTATAATCAAAAGCAGAGTCACGGTCAATGTTAAATTCTGCAGAGTTACTGTCGTGATGTACTGCGGGGCGTACTGAAGCTATGCTGATGTTACTGATATCGCCGTTTCACTTTTCTATTTTATGGCGGACCGGTTTTGTTTGCCACGTACTGAATCAATGAATCTGTCCGCAGTGTTTGATTGAAGTGCCTGGCCATGTGCCCGTCTTGTAACCCCAGTCTGTCTCAAGATCTGTGTCTGTTCTCTTTTCCTCAGTCACCGGTTGGAGGTTCGAGCGCAGGTTGCCGAGGCGTTCCTGCTGAAGTTTCAGCTGTCCAGCGAGGAGATGGCAACCCTGCGGGGGGCTCGTGATGCCCCCATTACAGAAGTGACTATACATTTTTAGTTCTATTTACGTAAAAATCGAACTCCTTTTTCTGAAGACTTAATGTTGATTAGACTCACCTGGAGCTGCAAAGCCACCAATCCCATCAGGAGCAAAGCTGAATTGCAGGTCTTGCTCAAGCTTGCCCAAGTTTTGTGGCTACATTTAGTCTGAAGTGCTAACCCTTTGAGGTTCAGTTGAATGCACTAGATGCTAGGCTAATGGCCTGCCCACTGATGTGACATTAGTGAAACAGGAAGTGGTCGGGCTGATGTTTTGCTGTGCTCTCCCGCCTGTAGGACTTCTTCGAGGCGCTCGGTCGGGTGAAGCACATCCACGAAGATGTGAAGATTCTGCTCAGGACCAATCAGCAGACAGCAGGGTTAGTCCCATTCAAACAGACTACAATTGTGCTCAATCTCAGATTTATTTTAGTCAACACCACTATCGAACTGCATCTCCAATACTCCAATACTTATTCATTAGCGCTCATAAACACTAATTTTGGGTTAATTGGACTGTCTGTCGACGACTTTGGCCATCATAATCTTTGTCTAGCGTGGCAAATGATATCATTGCGATAGTGCTGTTTGCAGCAGGAATGAAGCAGTGGCATGTTCTGCTACTCTTGCTGTACATAAGTGTTAAAAATATCATTAAAAAGGGTCATGGTGGCCATAATCATTATTTGGGTTTAGCTGATGAAAGTAACTGATTATGTCTGAAAATGTTTTTGCACTGGAAGAACTAATATATGTGGGTGTATTTGATCTAGACTTTGGCCTGTATTCGTCACACTGAACTTCACTGACAGTAACTGTTGTTTAATTATCTTCAGCATAGCGGTGATGTGATCTGGAGCGAGTAATTGGTGCACTGCTCTGCACTTGGTGATGTTGGCCAGGAAACTACCTGGCAGATGCCAAGCCAATTAGCGGCAGTAACTGTCATTGTAAACACCACATCCATCATCCCTCTCCATATAAATATATAGCGATCTTTATATGTTTTATAACTGAATTAATGCTCCTTTTATGACTCAATCTGAACATTACGCACATCATAACTCATTTCACACGTTTTTATTGCAAAGATAACTGACACTGCCAGGTGTACTATCAACACTATCCTGCTTGCCTGGAGGGAGTAAAGCCAACTGAATTCATTTGCTCCACCTTTTTCTCTTTGCGGCTGGGTGAAGATTTGGGGCCAGTTTTCATTCAGTTTGCTATATTATCAACGTAGTGCCACCGCAGGTTGCACTCAAGCCTGGCCGCATTGAGGAAACCTGGGGCTGATTCAGGAGGCTCATAAGTATATATTTCAGTGTGTATTGTTTGTTTGTTGTCGGTAGATCAAAAGCTCAATCAGAGAGGCATATTCACAACCTGTCTGATCTAATGTAAGGGCAAAATTTACAACATTATTGGCAAGCCAATTTGATAAACAAGTAAAATATTGTCTCATGGGCCTTGGGCCTTTTCATGTTGGGGGTAAAATTTGGCATAGCCAGGCAAGTGCAGTTTCGTTTGGATGGGTTGCAGTTCTCACAAAATTGTCCTACTAGGCATAAACAAGCTTCAGGAATGGGAGGTTGATTCCCTGGTCAATTTATTATATTTCATGCAACCCATAAAAGATACTTTTGCACCTCATTCCTCTGTCCAAACTCATGTACTGGATCTCCTTACTAACGGCAGACCTTGATGAATTTCTGGCTCAATTGTGAAGAAAGAATGGAGTGAATACTTATTGATTTGAATGTTACTCTTGTTCTGGCCGACCCGCCCGGCCTGGTATGTGTGTGTGACGCTAGTGTTGGGCCCTATGCTGTAAGCCCTGTGTAATGGACCAGTGCATCTGTGTGCTTACTGTGAAGCTTTTCTATCTCTTCAGGCTAGAGATCATGGAGCAGATGGCCGTGCTGCAGGAGACCTCATACGAGCAGCTGTACCGCTGGGCTCAGAGTGAGTACAGTCAGAGAGAATTAACACTGGCATATAGTGAGTAATGTCCAAATCAATACTACCTCAGAGTCAGAACTGTCAGAGAATTAACACTGGCACAGAGTGAGTACTGTCCAAATCAACACTGGCTCAGAATGAGTACTGATAGAATGAACATTGGCTCAGAGTCAGAACTGTCAGAGAGAATGAACACTGGCACAGAGTGAGTACTGTCTAAATTAACACTGGCTCAGAGAATTAACAGAGGGAAAGCGCGAGTATTGTCTAAATTAACACTGGCTCAGGGTGAATACTGACAGAATTAACTCTGGCTCAGAGTCAGAACTGTCAGAAGGAATTAATACTGGCTCAGAGTGAGTACTGACCGAATTGACGTTGGGTCAGAGGGAGTACTGACAGAATTAACACTGGCTCAGAGTCAGAACTGTTGGAGAGAATTAATACTGGCACAGTGAGAGTACTGACAAAATTTACACTGACTCCGAGTCAGAACTTTCACAGAGAATTGACACTGGCTCAGCGTAAGTACTTTCAGAGAGAATTGGCACTGGCTCACTCACAGATTCAGAGTGACTTCTGTCAGAGAATTAACCCTGTCTGAGAATGAGTGCTGTCAGAGACGACGAACACTAGCTCACAGTGACATTTTTCAGAGAGAACACTGGCTCGGAGTTAGTAATGCTGGAAGAATTAATACTGGCTCAGAGTGAGAACTGTCAGAGAGAATTAACACTGGCTCAGGGTGAGAACTGTCAGAGAGAATTAACACTGGTGCAGAATGATTGCTGAAAAAGAATTAACATTGGCACCGGCTGAGTACTGTTAGAGCGAATTAACACTGGCTCAGAGTAAGTATTGTGAGAGAGAACACTGACTTAGAGTGATTACTGTCTGACAGAATTAACTCCAGCACAGAGCGAGTACTATCAGACAGAAATGAAACTGGCACAGAGTGACACTGACAGACATAACACTGGCGCAGAAAGAATACTGTCAGACAGAATTAACACTGGTACAAAGTGAATGTTGCCAGATAGACTACAGCACAGAGTTAGGTGAGTTCTGTGACTGTGAGGTTACTGTAATTTAATACAAGAAAGCGATTCATATTTTGAGGGGGAGCACTGTGATTAATTCTACCTCAAATTCCAGTTCCAATTTGTTTTCATTTTCACGACAGTACAAGAATGCAAAGCCATAACCCAGACGGAAAAAAATATTTTAAGCATCAAGTAGAAGAGTAGAATATATGTTGTTCTGTACTTTAAAGTCTAATGCTCTTTGTCCGCAGATGAGTGTCGGGGATTAACCCAGGAGACGTGTGACATCACCCCTGTGCTCAGTCAGGCGATGGAGGCCCTGCAGGATCGGCCTGTCCTGTTCAAGTGAGTGCGCCCCAGTGCTTGTCATTTACCTGCAGCCTCAAGGTACAATCTCCCATACACCAGCTAAATCGCCAAGTACAGCCATCCAGCTGGCCTGCTACTTCTGTAGATGGAACCATCTTTCATTTTTCAAGATTATTCCATCCATCTTGACCCACTCATTCCTCATCAGAGTTACTGTGGGGGAGGCTGAAGCCTTCCAGCTCACTGTGGACGAGAGGCAGGAACAAACCCTGTGAAATGAACCAGTCCATCACAGGGCTCACGCACCAGTCACTCTCTGTCACTCTCTCACTCGCGCGCACGCACGCGCACACACACACACACACACCTACCTCTGTCGGAAATTCAGAGGCCCCATTTGGTGTAAAGTGGTTTGCTGTGGACCATTATGGAGGGAAACTGCAAGAATCTAGAAGAAACCAACTCAAACCTTGGGAGAACATGTAACAAAATCACTCAGGAAGGCCCCAGACAGGATCTGAACCCACAACATTCCTGCTGTTAGGCAAGCGGTGCTACCCAAAGCTCCCCCATTCCAGATAGCGCAAGATGGAGAAATTCTAGCTCAGCCACTGACACCATGTGCATCTAGCAACAGGGACCAGAGGTGGACTGATCCTGCTGTTCACCTCCCCTACCCTTTTAGAGAATTTGATTATCAGACTTATTGGTTGTTGTTACGTCTGTTAATGACTGATTGTTAGGGAAAACCTGCTAATGCTACAGCTCTCAGAGGGCAATAGGGGATACCTCTGGTTTTGGCCATACAGGGCTGGACCAGTGCACTGCAGAAGTGTCGTCCCTGTTGCATAAACTAGTGAGCGGTTTCCTGCATTAAAATCTATGTGCCTGTGTGCCCTGTCCCTTCTGGTTCTGCCAACGGAGTTCCACTGCAAATATTTACTGTGTTCACTTCTTAAATTGTTTCATTAAGACAACTGTTGTTGTCTTTGCTCTCCTTAAGCGGGTCTCTCAAATCTGCTCTCAGGAAACTGACACATTTTTTTAAAGACACTGATAAACCTTGCCCTAGAGGCCTAATTTGAGCTTTCAATGGAAAATCTTCAATAAAAGTGTCATTTTGTGTTGGAAGAGGTTTATTTTATTTGTTTAAAACTGACTATATTGAGTCGAGAACTAGGTATTTGTTCCAAATTAGTTGTCATGTTGCAGACTTGCCACAAGAGGTCAGACATAGAATTCAGATCACTAAGTACTCTGCTGAGCCTCCTTTTGGTGGGGATTTTGAAGTTTCAGCTTTCTGAAAGAAACTGGATAAACATTTTGGGGCAGTTATGAAGACCTTCATTAGGCACAATTAAGGCAATCATGGGTTGTAATTAACCCATAGCTGAGGCGTGACTGGACAGAGGGGTATTGTGTAGGTAACCGGAACACATGATGTTGGCTGGTGTACATTAGCAATTCATTACACAGGACACTTGGGTTACAGATTTACTGGGACCATTTGCATTTGGAAAACCTTGCAGTACATGCAAAACCTATGTAATATAGCCGTTATATTTTGTTTTGCACCAATCATGGACCATGGTATTGGATTTGCATGTCCTGAAGGGCAAATCCAGCGATAGATCTTTTTATGTGTCTGGCTCCTCCTGAAGTGAGTGACCTTTTGACCTCCTAAAGACACGAGTCTCCTCACTGATTGAAAAGTCATCCCCGCCCGGGAACATTGATGGAGCACCGGTAGTCCTGGATTGCTGCAATGATTGCTGGGATGCTGGGTGCTCTCAGCAGCAGTGAGTTCTTCAAGCCTCTGATTGGCTGAAGAATCCACGCTTTTTGCTTTCAAGGCTATAATCGGAAGCTGATTAAAAAAGAAACTTCAAACGCGAAAGCACTCGGAGGGCGTATACCGCCGCCAATGCCTTTGTCACCAAGAACTGAAGAAATATGGTTGGGGGAGTGATATTTGAATTTGAATCCATCCCAAAATTCAGTTAGTTGTTCTTTGGCCAATGGCCCACGTTTCCTCAAAATATTTTTGAAGTTGATTGAGAGATTTGAGAGATACTGTCTGAAGTGACAGACGGACAAACTGACATGGGTGAATACGTAACCTCTGCCCAAAAAAAGCAATAAAAAAGGAAGTTGGACACCCCTGCTTGTGAAGGTCGCAGTATCTGCATGATTTTTAAACACACAGTTTAATGACTTTGTCAGCTTTTGGAGAGGGACAAAGCTAAGAGATGTGACAACAGCCGAAAGGCCGGGTTGGACCGGTGATATTGATATATGATATGTGCCCCTTCCCCACTGCAAACTGCTTATACGGAGATTTTTTTGTTCTGAGTTAAGCTTTTACTGCCCCGGGGCTCGATAAATCTGCGTTGTGCTCCCATTACTGCTCATTAACCCAGAGTTTCACTAAGCCCGAGGTGAGCTTGCCCCGGATTAGCACCTTAACCCTGGTGGCTGACGTGCTTTACAACGCTCGGGGTAAGTGCTGATTTTTTTTTCGTGTTAACCCAGGGTGGCTAAAGATTAATTGGAATGCTTGCACTGCCCTAGGGTGTCTCTGGGTTAAGCCTTGCTGTAACCCCGGGGATAACCTGGAGATTTGGTAGTGGGAACAGGCAAATGATATATACATCAAGCAAGTGCGATATAGAGACACCAGAAATGTGTTCGTGGTGCATGTCACTACCGGAGTGCTTGGTTGAAACCTTTCTTTGGCTAAAGAGCTGGGACACTGGGGCCTGATCCTGGGCTGCAGATGCATGGGGTCTCCAGGCCTGTAGAGTCAGATCTGCGAGCTACACCCATAAGGCAGAAGGGGCTTGTGCATGAATTATCAAAACCTTTCACTTTCCCCAGGAATTCTTGGAACCATTCAGTGGGTCTTTGAAGGTACAACCTCAACTCAAAAAAAGTTGGGATGGTACAGAAAATGCTCAGAAAAACAGAAAGCCGTTTGTTCCTAAATTTACTTTCACTAGTATTCCATTGTTGACACTATGAAGACAAGATGTGTAATGTTTTGTCTAGTTAACTTTATTTCACTTTTAAATATCCATCCATTCCTGCCATTCAGGCGTGTAACACATTCCAAAAAAAAGTTGGGACAGGAGCAATTTAGGACGAGTAATGAGATAAACAATTTACATAATGCTGTTATTTTAAACAGCATTTCTCCGGAAGTGATTGTAATCATGATTTGGTACTAAAGTAGCATCCAGGAAAGGCCTCGTCCTTCGGGAGAAAAGATTAGCCGAGGATCACCAGTTTCCTCACAGATGTGAGAAAATCACTTCAAGGTTTAAAAACAATGTCCCTCGCAGAAGGATAGGAAGGGATTTGAATATTACACCCTCTACGGTGCATAATGTAATCAAGATATTTGAGGAATCTGGAGGAATTCGTGTAATGTGTAAGGGTGCAAGCTAAAGCTGAGTACCTGTGTTATCACACTGCACTGCATCGAGAACCATCAGTTTTCTGCATGTGACATGGCCATATGGGCTCAGGATAGTTTTTACAAAGCTTTGTCAAGTACTACAATACCTAGATATACCTTCCAATGAGAGTTAACACTTTACTATGCAAAAAGGAAGCCTTATTTCAACGGTGTCCCTAAGCGTCATTGACTTCCCTGGGCTATGAGACATTGCAATGGACCATGACCCTGAAAACTTGAAAAATTTTGATTCATCTGACCACAATACGTCTTTTTTGGACGTGGACGCCATCTGCTCCAGAGCTAAGAAAAGGACCATCTAGACCAGCAACAAGGGCAAATGCCCTGGTCTCTTGTGGTTTGGAGTTTTGTTGGTACCTTGTCTTGGGTAAATTACACTTCTGTGGTGGCACCATTATTTTTGAAAATTATACTGAGATTTCAGAGCACTATATGCTATTTTAAAGACTATATCTTTTCCAGTGGGACACCTATGCATATTTCAACAAGATTATGCAAAACCACATTCTGCAGGCATTGCAAAATCATGGCTATGGAAGAAGAGGGTGTAGGTGCTGGACTGTCCTGCCTGCTGCCCCAACTTGTCCCCAATAGAGAAAATGTAGCACATTTTGAAACATTAAAGTTTTGTTCTAGAATTCTTTCTGTTGAACATTTTAAGACTTTTTTTGCTGGGAGAAAGGGACATAATTACACCTGACACAGTAAACTCGGTGGTGCCTGCAGTCCCTTAACATTTACTGTATTAATTGTTGTGCAAAGGAATGGCAACATTACGGAGTGGTAAATATGTGCGTGTCCCAATTATTTATTTATTTATTTATTTATTTTGCTAGAATCGACATTAAAATTAGACTTAATTTTTGAAAAATCAATAAAATTAATGTGATGCGGTTATGTAGTCTTCAATGTAAAACCGGTCAAAGATCATTTTAAAATGCCTGCTTTCGGTTTTCATTTAACTTGATTTGCTGTTCCAAAATTTTATGATTTGGGGATGTAATGTTGGGGGGCCTGACATGCTTTGCAACAACTGCATATAAGAACTGTGCATTTCACATGGATAATGAGCCGTCCCTGTGAAGCTGTGTTTATCTGCTCGTCAAGGCTTTGGGTCTGTGTGCTTTCTCTTCCTCGTCTTAGGCTTGCGGAATGTAAATCCTTAACTCTTGGAGATAATGTTCCTCTCTTATCGGTGTTCAGAAATTCTGGGAAACCATCCACATATTGTATCCAGTGTGGGAAAACGGTAAATATTTGGGTTTGTTCTCGTCTGTGGTTTCTTCCCGCTGTTAGCAAAATATTCTTCCACAGTATCATGAGGGTGTTCAGTCTTATATTTTCCAGAAATAGACTGTCTGCTGTATTTTAAACAGCTGGCCTGCTACCCGCTGCAACATCAATAGTATTTTTTACCCACGCCCGACGAGGCTGTGTGTGTCCGTCCGCCCATCCGTCCATCCGTGCGACAGCTCGGCCACCACTGAGGCTAGGGTGCCCAAACTTTGTGGGGTAAATGATCCTAGGGTACCCTGTCCAAATTTACATTTTGAGGTCCAAAGGTCAAGGTCAACAAGAGGCATGGGTTTGCATCTCTATAGTGTGCGCATCATCTAGTTTTTTTTAAGTTTTGGTCTTAATCATATGCAATGTTTACTTAAGGTGCAGCTCATTATTGTATCCCCAGACGACGAGTCGGTGATACGATGGATCGGCAATTGTAGCACCACATCCGCTGCTACCGCGCTCATTGAAATTTTCTTGTGAGCACTCTGCGCGGCAGAAATTTTAACCGATTTATTTCATATTTAGCGTGGGCCTTGTGTGTGGTAAGGTCACATTGCCTATCAATTTTGGGAGCGATTGCTTTAGGAGGTCCAGGGATACAGGTCGGCCGACTGCCTAGTTTACCATGAACGGAGACATGTATGGTCCAGGCACATTAATGCTTTTAATGAAAGCGGTACACAGACAGAACATGTAATGGAGCACCTACCAAACCCAGAGATGAACCAGAGGGTCACTTGGTTGAGTGCATAACTCCGCCTGCACCATGGTTTTTGACCTTTTACGATGTTGACAGTGACCTTTGCTTTTGATCTGTGCAAATGTAATCACCTCTTACTGTTGTCATACCATCGCACACAGTTTAATCCAAATTACTCCAGAACTTTTTCTGTAATCATGCTTTCTAATGGACAGATAGACAAATGGAGGCAAAAAAAAATCTCTACCCAGCTTCATTGGTGGAGCTACTAAAGCTGCAGTGGCGCTGTGTCATTTTGAGTGATTTTTACCATGAAACTGGCTGTAGCCTCCAGCTTGCTGAACCACGGCGTGCTTTGGGGAACGCAGGTGGTATCAGCCATTTCAGATGTGACCTAGTGTGAGAACCCAATCTGTGTTTTCAGCAGAGGAATGAAAGGGAAATGTGTCATCAGTGTCTATACAGTGCAGTGCTGCTTCAGCTGGGTGCTCATATCCGGTTTATTTCATCCCATTACACATGCTGTCAATGAACCTGGCTTCTGTTCTTCCCAATCGGCTGTAGCTATGATTAGTGCATGCTTACCTGGCCTGGCCCCATTCCATGACGCTTGTAAGCAAATATTTTTTTGGTTAAGCGGCATGCTGATGAGACCTTTCCATCTCATAAAAGATGTAAGCAGTCATTTTCTGCTTAAACCACTTAGCGAGCCCAATCGCTTGCTAATCGGCCATTTTTCTGCTAATGCCGTCATAACTCTATTGTCATCTTGCCAAAAAAAAATGTCTGTGAACAATAATGGTTCTACACAGGCTACGGTGATGGCAGAGAAATTGTCCCCTTGAGGGACGACCAAGAAGTTTCCGCGATGGGGAAAATCTAATAGAAGTGTATAACCCTATCCAAGTGTGGTAGTGATACAGATTCCAGCCAGATACAGTTTTACGTTTGGTGTCGATGAGTTTTCTAGAAATACTGACATGGATGATTTCGGACATTATTATTATTTTTTTTCTTTCTCTCAAATATCACGTTAGTAGTATAGCTGACGACAAAAGCATATGCTGTTGACGCTACCTCCGCGCGCGCACACACGCACACGTTTTTGCTGCTAAGCATAGCAAGTGTCTTCTTTTGTGTGGTGAAACACGCTAACACTTTAATCAAATTTTTTGCTCTATGCTTAGCGCTAAACTTTTACTTGAGCGTAACATTTTATGAAATTTGGCCCAGGTCTCAATGAGGTCTGGGATGCAAAAGGGTGAACATCTGAACACGAGGGCTCAAGTATAACAAAATAAATGCTGAATGTGGTGAATTTGCTTTGAGAAGGGTGGCCTCACTCTGAGAAAGGTATAAGTGTTTATTTCACCGAAGTCAGTCTGCCCTATGCCTCCATTCTTATCACTGTATTCTCTTTTCTGGCTCTCTCTGGAACCACATTTCCCAGAATGCACCTGACCAACTGTTACCTCAAGGCCAGGGAGTGTGAGACTGTGGAATTCCTGTAATCTTTTCCCCGAACCTCTTCCCGCTCCTCCAAGCTTGCTTCTGTTTAGTCTCGGACGGGTCACTCTCAGCCGTTAAATCATAACAACACACCGATCCCTGCCGCTGTTTTCTTCGTCTGAGAAATGACCACAGTCCTCTCTTTAAAAAATATCCAGGCATCCTGTTCAGTCCACAATCCATGTATAGAATGTGGGAGGGGGTTGCACAAAATCGCCTTGTCTTATTGGGGTACTTCATTAGGAAGTGAAGGCTCTTGAATTGTAACAGAGTTGGCACCTACACTGTCTTCCATCAACTTTTCAATTCTGCTCTCCCCCACTCTCTCTCTGCCCTGTCCCTTTTGTTATGACCAGGTATACTCTGGATGAGTTTGGGACAGCCCGGAGGTGTGCAGTAGTGCGCGGTTTCATCGACGCCCTCACCCGGGGAGGGTCTGGAGGGACCCCACGCCCCATCGAGATGCACTCCCACGACCCTTTGAGGTAAAGCTAGCATCTCATGTACATGCAGAACAGCTTATCCCACACCACCGGGTGGCATTAGCCGGTGTTATTAGCATTTCATTGTATCTCCAGCAGTAAAGAGTCTGTGTCACTAAATCCAATTTACGGCGCTATGGGGAACACCCTCCGCTCTGGTGTGGGTATCAAGGGGACACTGAATTAATGTTCGTGCTGAACACTGGGCCATTATAACCGGGCGTCTCCACACTGGGGCGGCAGCGGCTGTCCTTATTGAACTACACGCGGAAAACCGCGTTCAAACGGACGTGTCTAACAGAGCTGGGAGCTGCAGCGGATTCACAGAATCGAACAGAGCCGCTTCAGAGAAGACTCACTGCTGTGGTCTGAAATCCCCCCCGACCTTGTCCTCGCTTACAGGAATTATTTGGGTCTAACGAGGGCTCTTCTTGGAACATTTTTTTTGCTAAGAACATGCGGTCACCTGTGGTCCCGTCATGCATATCCACTGATGTGTTCTTAGAACCAGCTCCCTTTACGACTCTTACACTGCAAAAAATGAAAAATAAAAACACTAGGTAAGATGAATCTATTTTAAGACTGAAAACACTCATTTTTTTTCACAAATTTTCTTGGTAAGACAAAAAAAATTGTTCTTGATTTTGGGTAATTTTGTCTATCTTGCCAATGGGATAAGTCAATTTCACTTGTCAAGCAAATGGTAACTTTTATTTTAAGTTACTATTTGCCTGACAAGTTTTACTTATTTTAACGAACTATTTGCTTGACAAGTGAAATTTACTTATCCCATTGGCGAGCTAGTCAAAATTACCTCAAATAAAGGACAATTTTATTTTTTGTCTTTCTAAGAAAAATTGTGATAGAAATGTGTTTTCAGTCTTAAAATAAGAAAAAACTAGGCAAGATGAATTTAATCTTTCATTTCTTCCAGTGTATCTCTCCCTCCTCCTTAGTCTCTATCTCTTTCTGTTTCCCTCTCTTGTTCTTTCCCTCTTCCTACCTCCATTTCGATTTGTCCTGTCTTTTTAGCGAATTAGTCCTTTGGCTCGCCTTGTTTGTACTTGTTCCATGCTGGTTTAACTTTTTCAGAATTCTGTTCTTCAAAATTCTGCATTAAGCGCAGTTTCTACCGCCCCATTGACAGAAATGAAAGCCTTTCCCTCCGGCCCCTTCACTTCTAACAGCTCCCAGACCACTGATCACCATTCAGACAATACTCCATTATGAGAATTGTGCACATCGTTGTTCAGAACTGAAGTCCTGGCCCTTCCTGAAACTCCCATCAGCCTCTCTTGGTTTTTTTTCCTCCTTACAGGTATGTCGGGGACATGCTAGCATGGCTGCACCAGGCCACCGCTTCAGAGAAGGAACATCTGGAAGCCCTGCTAAAGCAGGTCACCACACCAGGTGAAAGCCCTTCAATTTTATCTGTTCCCATTCAGTCATGCCAGTTCATCTGTTACTCCCACAACAAAACGGAGATTGTCATTTAATCATGCGGGTCAAAATTGCTGGGTTGTTTCTGGAGATGCGTGTCCTATTGGAGAGTTCACCAGCACTATTCTTGGAGATCTACCATCCTGTAGGTGTTCACTGCTGCCTTAGTCTTGTACACCTGACTCCACTTGTTGGCATCTAAACAGGATCTTTGGGACCTTGATGTCCTTCACCAGGGTTGGAGCGTGAACCTGTGGACAGTAGACCTCCAGGAACAGAGATGGTGACCACTGCTGTTGAGAAATGGACAGATGTGTGATGGTTTTGTTCCTGAACAAGGTTCAGATACTCTGTTTGTTCAAGATGGCGCCATTGTTTTGTTCATGAGGTTTAATTTAAAGATCAGTGTCCAGTCAGCGAACAGGCCAGCTTAAAATTCAGGCTTCTAGGAGAGCCAAGTCTTGAACTTAAATGACAGACTGATTTGATGTGTGGTGTATGCCAAATTACAATGCTGCCTGACATCGGATTACAGTGCCACCAAATACCTGGTTACAATAATACCATACATAAAATACAATCTGGCAAACTGTTTGGAAAATTACATTACAAGCTTGGTGTTTGTCTAATTCAGTTACCGCTATACATTTTGTTTAGAAATCTGCCTCATTATAAATAATTTCTTAATTTCTAAAGTACAGTATTACCTCAAAAATTACTGCCTTGAATCAAATTAGAGATCCACCACACATCAAATTACAATATCATTATATGTTAAATTCCAGTGCTCCATAATTTAGCTGAGTGGATGCACAACAGAAAAGGGTATTGGGTCCTGAAAATCAGCAGGGCATCTTGTCTGGGCTCCAGGAATTTTCACGGCAAAGTTCTTCTTCAAGTTTTTGTGATTTATAAAAAGTTAGGCCCTGTGCTGGCCCTGCAGCAAAGGTCATTGGGTGACCAGTATCACAAACACCCCTTCTCTATCCACCAGAAACGACTGGAAGAAGTGTGACGTGATTCCAATCAAAACTCAAATCAAGTTTGGAAATGTTTAATTGGTCACACTTTAGATGAAGTATTGCTCAAAAAGGCTTTATACAGCATGTATAATGCCTTCATAAATGAGACATAATGTCTTCATAAATCATGCAGAAGCAAATGTCATGCTTTGAAAAAGATGAAATAATTAATCCTTATTCAGCATGTGATGCCAGATGTGACAATGACAATGTCCCCCTTAATGACATTTAGCCACTAGCTAAGTGACATTGTCAGTTAAATCACATTTGGCATCAGATCCTTAATAAGGATGCGTTATTTCACCCGTTACAAAGCATGACATTTGCTTATGAATGATTTATAAAGACATTGTCTCTTTTAAGAAGGCATTATGCGTGCTGTATAAAGCCTGTATGAGCAATACTTCATCTAAAGTGAGACCATTTAATTCGACTGAGGGGGTCGTAGATTTGACTTGAGATTGCCATTAAGGCTGGCTCATCGGTCTAAGCGCGTGCACCATAAAGGCTGTGTCCTTCCCACAGCGACCTGGGTTCGATTCCAGCTCAGGTTATTTGCTGCATGTCTTCCCCCATTCTTCTCCCCAACTTTCCTGTCTCTCTACACTGTATAACTGTCAAATAAAGGAAAAACTCCCAAAAAATAATCTTTAAAAAAAAGCTAAAAGTTTTTCCTTGGTGGTGGCACTTCAGCAAAGGTCACAGTAAGATCAACAATAATAACAGCCCTTCGATATCCACCAGGAACAATCACAAAAAGTGTGAGATGATTCCGATTGACAGAGTTTGAGTCACTGAATTTGGAAATGCTAAATTCGATCCCGTGGTTGCCTGACAGGAAGCATTACAGAGCCACGAAAATCAATAACCTCCTCCTTTTTGCACTAGAAATGTTTAAAGCTGATTTGACATGACTCCCAGTAGGGATGTTTTAGTGATTGCCATTTGGCCTGGTGGTGGCGCTACAGCAGAGGTCACAGGATGATCCTAGGGTCAGTGTCAATGTGGCATGATTCCTGTCAAAACTGTGCGTTATTGAATTTTGAAATATAAAGGTTTACCTGGTGGTGGCGCGACAGGAAAGGTTATCGGGTCACGTAATACATCAGGGCTTGTCCTCTATGTGCCAGGAATGAAGACAAAACCTCTTATATGATTCCCGTAAAAACTTTTGGAGTTATCGCGCTAGCTCGAAGGATCTGCAGCGACAGCGGTATCAACAGTTGCCAAGGCAAATCCGCAATAACTGCTAACACTTTGTTGTGGAAAAATGATGTCTGCACCACCATATTTCAGTGGGAAACCGCTCGGCCCTGTAGCCGTAGGAGTGCTGAGGAACATCTGGAGATGAGAAGTTCTCCCAGAGGCTGCATCACTTCTTTCCATAGTGCCTTCAGCAAGCTGCCAGCTTTTGGCTGTTAACCATCTGAGCAAATCACTGAGTGCTGCTGGACCATTTCCTCCATCTGGGGCTTACGTTATAGGCCAGCCCAGTGAAGTACGACCTTCCTCTGTATGGCTCAGAGGGAGTGTTTCCAGCTAATATCGCTCGTCATTTGCTTTTTTTTATAGGTTCAGTCAGGGAACAATGTACAAGTGCTCATATGTGACTAATGCTGCCGTGTTTGGAGGCTGCAAGCGGTTTTCTATTCTCCTCCAAAACTTACCCCTTTTTTCACGCCGCTGACGCAACCTTAACTTGCACAGAAAGAGCATGGAAGAAACCAGGAAGTGTGCTTTTTGAGAGTGCAACCCAAGGGCGCCTGAATGACCAGTGGGAGGTGATAGATCTACGAGCAATACTAGCCCTGACCGACTGTAATCCTAACATCTCAGAGCAGCGTGAGGACACTCATGCTGTGCTCTTGTAAGGCTGCAGGCCACAATCTGGCACAGCCAGATTGAATTTAAAACTGTGATGGTCATTCTTGGACCCTTCGTGCCAGCTTTACAGACGGCGCAATATCAGCAGCCCCCTGCTTTTCTGTTTTTTTTTTTTTTTTTTTTTTTTTTTTTTTTTTAGGCTGGGGTGCACTGTGCACAATATTGTGATAAGCATTTGCAAAATTCACCATGTGAGTGGTCATCCAATTGTGTTTTACAACGTGATATAGGGCACAAAAGCCTCAACAAAAAGTTTTGACCACATGACCACTTGTGAAGGTCGATGAGGATTATTAATGTTGGGTGTTTATATCGTTGTTATGATCAGGGGTGGAGGAGAACATGCAGGAAGTGGTCGGACACATCACTGAAGGAGTCTGCAGGCCACTGAAGGTGGGTGGAGCTAAAACGCCACAGCAGTCCTGGATTGGACCGTATGCATGGGCTGGCTGAAAGGTGCACTATACAAGTTTGTTGACATCACTTTTGTTGACATTCCAACTCAAACAAAACAGAGGTAGCCCGCCCCTCCCTCCTATAGTTCCCTCCTTCCCATGCTTTCATAACTGTCGGCTCTTATCGGTGATTAGCCGGAACGGTTTATGTTATGGGGCACAGCCTGTGCCCCTTGTGTTTATTTGCAGTTTTTGACGCCTGTGCGGTCTCCAGAGGCTGGGGCTTTTTTTTTTTTTTTTTAAACAGTGAACTTGCTGGCAGGCAGATTGCAGATTGTGGGGAGATGTCAGTGAATTGAGACAAAAATACAGTATAATCGCGGAGAAAGTAAACAAACTTGCATAGTGCACCTTTAATACTGGGCTGTAGACCATAAACTAGCCATGCTGGTTAATATTTCACCATTTCCTTACAGCAGGAGTAATTCTCCTTGTACTGTAGTGTACAGTGATGATTATACACTATTGTTTTCATAAAAAAAGGGTCCTAATGTATTACTTCTCAAATTTTTGGTGAAAATGTATTGAAAAACAATTTTTGGCAATGAGAGCCAAAAAAAAAATATATATATATATTGACGTTAAAAAAGGGGTAACAACCAGAAAACACAGAAAATGTAAATTTTTTCATAACAATTGAAAGGTCTTGCGAATTTAATTTTTTTCACTCTTGCGTAGCATGAATGCACGTTTAGAGGCTCATTTTGTGATCATTGATGCAAAAAAATTTGTCTCAACTGGTTTGAGGCAAAATTATTCTGCAAAATTATCTGTGATGGTTATTTGTTCCAGTATATAAGATGACATGAACTTTGAGCAGTGTCAGTGTGAAACATGATTGCATGATTGTAGGCGCTCTCTCAGATTGTTCGTTGCTGCACTGTGGCCTTACATGATGCTGGATGGTCACTTAAAAAAATTTCTCAAGGTGTTAAATTCTGCCATGGCACTGTAAGAAACTCTATCAAGTGTTTCAAAGAGCCCGGTTCGCTAAATCTAGTGTCAATGGGAGTGAAAAACAGAAGTTAAGTGCCTCTGATGTTCATCTGTGTATGACAATTTTTTTCAAAATTGGCAGTTGACAGCACAACTTCATGATGATATTAACTGCACCAAAACTGAATAGATGAAAGTATTTCAACAACTATTTCCACACGATTGCGAAAAAATTGTCTGTCTCAAAAAAAAAAAAAAACACTACTTAGAGCTGGCAACATCAAAAAAAAAAAGACTTGTGTTGCCAGGAAATTCAAGGATTAGACACCAACAGACTGGGAACAAGTCTTTTGAACTGATTAATCAAAATTTTCTCCGCCAATTGCAGATCTTATATGCTTTTTAGAGTTTGAGAACGTTTCAAAAATGACTGTCTAACCCCCTCAGTAAAACCTGCATGTGGTAATAATATGGTTTGGGGTTCAGTGTGCTTGAAAGGAGCTGGTGATCTCATAAAAAATTTATGGAATTATAAATCAAAAGAAGTATCACAGCATCATTGTGAGGCACACATTACCATCTGGAAAGGGACTGTTTTGTTGGGGATTTTATTTTTAACATGATATTAACCCTAAACACACTTCCTAGTTGTGCAAGAATCATCTGTCGGAAAGAGACATCTGATGACATAGGAGTTATGACTTTACCTCAAAGTCCAGACCTTAATCCAATTAAATAAATCTGGGATTTGCTGGATACCAAGATAAAGGAATCTGTTGTAACATTGAAAGAATCTCTTTGGAATGAACGTCAAACCATACGGAATGGTTTACTGAGTGAGGAAATAAAAAATATGTGAACACTATGCCTGAAAGATTAAATGCTGTGGTGGCCACCCTTGATCTTGATAATCTCCATACTATGAGGAAAAAACCTTGCGTAATTTAAAAATTCATCCCGGTGATGGACATGCCATTCAAAGTCTGTGACTTTCTAAACAGCAAGTCAGGCTGTCTGTATGAATATTTATCCTTAATACGTCAAATTATGTAAACTGTATGTGTGAATCAGTTCCTTTTTTATGATCCACGATTGATATCATCTTAACTTCTCATTGGTTATAGTTGATTTGCAGGTTGACTGTTACTCTGTTTAAACCTACGCTAATGTGTGTATGATTTGTGACACAGGTACGCATCGAGCAGGTGATTGTGGCCGAACCAGGCGCAGTTCTGCTCTACAAGCTGTCAAATCTGCTCAAGTTTTACCACCACACGATCAGGTACAGTGTAAAACACTAAGCTATAACCAACCTAACTAAAGCCAGGTTCCATATAAAGCACTAACTCAACTACTTACCTTAGTGATACACTATCAGGTACCACACAAACTAATGAACATTGTAACCTACTGAAGCACACACATAGGTACCTTAAACATTTCAGTCACTTTCCTCACCACACAGTTGGATACTTAAAAACACTCAATCATTGCAAAGTTCATTACATTACATAGTGAACTGTGAATTAACAGCAGTTCTCCAATACAGTGTAATGGGCCTTGGTATCATTGATCCGCACTTCAACACGACTCTGCAAAATGCTATTAAACACCATCTCAAAATTCACCAGAACTCAATTACATGCCTTAATTCAACCAAACTTAACCAAAACTTGCACAAACATGATAGGAAAACATCCCAGGGTGGAGGTTCACTTTCTCGGTTTTTTTGCAGCGGCATCATCGGCACCAGCGTGGCGTCCCTGCTGTTGACGATGGAGGAGATGCACGTTCTCAGCAAGAAGATGTTCTTCAACAGCCTCAGCCTGCATGCCAGCAGACTCATGGACAAGGTGAGGACCCGGCAGAACACATCAGACCAGAGCGCGACACGCGGGCTTTTGGTGACCCTTCATACCGCTAATCGGCTAACCGCACAGGCACGCCAGCATGGGCAGTACTCGCAGACTTTTTAGGCATCCTAGATTTTTTTTCTATTTGAATTTGGAGTTGAACTCCAGTTCAGGCGTGTCAAACTGGTCCGTAAAAAGGCTGAGGTGCTGCAGGTTTTCATTCCACCTGAGCAGAAGGACACCTTATACAACTAATCAACTGTGCCGACTGAGATCAGTTGATTGAATTAGTTGTATTGGGTGAGCCTCTGCTTGGTTTGATTGGCAAACTGCTACCCCTCGGCCCTTTTACAGAAGAGTTTGACACTCCAACCCTAGTTGTACATTGAAACTTAATCTTTCAAAAAAAAACAATTTCACTAAATACTTAATATAAATAATAATATGCCATGACAGAACACTGATATCACCATCATCGAGGCTGTCTGGTATTACCCAAAAAAACATACACAAGTGAGACTGTAAGCCAGCAGAGGACCTGTAGCATATTCTACCTTATGCTTTCAACAACTAAACGGCTAATAATCGTAGCTGTAACACTGCAGGATAGTGTCCCCAGGTTTTAGGAAAGGGTAGTCGCACTATCAATTTCAGTTAGTTTCCAACAGTTCAGTGCTTTGTGGTACATTTTTCAATATTTAGAAACCTTTCACTTCACAATATTTGGAAGCATCTTTGCCATAAGGAAGGCATTGTTTTAAATCTGCCTAAAACTTTTACACAGTACTGTGCTACATCAGTGTGAAAACAGTTTTCAAATTGCAACTGCTAAGTGGCACAATAAAGTCAGTTCAGAGTGTTGCCATGTTTGACCTTGGGGTTTTTTGGATTCTGTGTGGGCACTGTCGGTTTGTACAGCCTCACTTCTGAAATAGTTGGGACAAAGTGTAAATTGTGAATAAAATAAAAACGCAATGACTTTCAAATCACACCAGCCAGTATTTTATTCACAATAGAACGGAGATAACATGGCAAATGTTGATATTGAAAAATTTACAATTTTATCCACAAAATGAGCTCATTTCAAATTTGCTGGCTGCTAAAGGTCTCAAAAAAGTTGGGACAGGGGCCTGTTCACCATGGTGTACCATCCCCTCTTCTTTTTAACAGAGAGTGGAGGTCTTTGGGCAGGAGACATGTTTAGCCACTGGAACTTGATCCCACTCTTGTATAATACAGGCTTCCAGCTGCTGGAGAGTTTTGGGTCTCCTTTGACGGTCTTTTCGTTTAATTATGCGCCGAATGTTCTCAGTCTGTGAAAGATCAGGACTGCAGGCAGGCCAGTTCAGCACACGGACTCTTCTACTACAGCGCCCTGCTGTTGTAATAGCTGCAGTATGTGGTTTTGCATTGTCCTGCTGAAATGCACTAGGCCTTCCCTGGAATAGTTGTCGTCTGGAGGGGAGCATATTTTGCTCTGATACCATTATATACCTTTCAGCAGTCATGGTGCTTTTTAAAACTTGCAAGTGTCCCACACCATATGCACGAATGCATCCCCATACCATCAGAGATGCTGGCTTTTGAACTGAATGCTGATAACAGGAGGGGTGGTCTTTCTCCTCTTTAGCCTAGAGGACACGACGCCCTTGATTTCCAACAAGAATGTCAAATTTAGACTCGTCTGACCACGGGACACTTTGCCACTTTGCTACAGTCCATTTTAAATGGGCCTTGGCCCACAACACAGCAACACTTCTGGATCATCCTCAACAATGGCTTCCTTTTTGCATGATGCAGTTTTCGGTGGCATCTGTGGATGGCACAACGGACTGTGTTTAAAGACAGTGGTTTCTTGAAGAATTCCTGGGCCCATTTAGTAATGTCAATGACAGAATCATGTCGGTGAGTGAGACAGTGGCGTCTGAGGGCCCGAAGATCACAGGCATCCAGTAAAAGTCTTGTCCCATAGGCACAGTATTTTCCAGTTTCTCAGAATCTTTTGATGTTATGCATTGTCGATGATGAGACCTTCAAAGCCATTGCAATTTGATGTTGAGGAACATTGTTTTTAAAATATTTCACAATCATTTTTTACACGAGCCTTCACAGGTTGGAGAGCCTCTGGCCATCTTTACTTCTGAGAGACTCAGCCTCTCTAAGACATCCCTTTTATAGCCAATCATGTTACATACCTGATGCCAGTTAACTTAATTACTTGCCAAATGTTCTTTCAGCTGATTCTCTTATATATTAATTGCTTTTTCAGCCCTTTTTTTGCCAGTGTCCCAACTTTTTTGAGACCTGTTGCAGCCAGAAAATTTAAAATAAGCTCATAAGTTGTAATTGTGAATTAATGAGGTGAAATTTTAATTTCTTATGTGACCATGACAGAAAAAGCTTCCCCTTTCTAATAAGGGGAATTTCAGTAATTTCACTTCAGAGCTTTGTCAGAAATGTTCTACTGGCACTGGAGGTGTTGATACACTGCACCTCCACTGATAACCACTGGAGTTCGGGGGTAACTCTGGCTTCCGGTCTGAATTTTCCTCCGAAACTTCTCATTTCTCAAAATTTGAGCCGACACACCCTTGATTCGGCTCTGTCTTCCTCTGTTGCGCTACAGAAATGAACCTCTCCATAGAGATTGCAACTCGAACAGCTGCCTGAGCCCTTAGCAGACAGCTAGGCTTCCATTTTCACAGAAGTGCGGCATAAACAGACCAATAAACAGGCCCGGACGCGGCAGGCATTGTGCGTGCGTGACAGACAGGCAGGAAGACCGCATCAGTCTGCTTGGGGGTTGGGGGTGGGGGGTCTCAAATTGGAGTCAAAACAGCCCGGAACACTGACAGGTCCCCGGTCAAAACGCGGCATTTCTTCGGACGATCAATATCACCAGCGGGTCATTGTGGTGTAGTAGCTCCTCCCTCCCCTTGGCTGACAGAATTATCCTTATAGAACGAGCGGCGCTAATTGAATCGTGGGGAGGTTAAGCACAGCACGTATCACTTCATGCCTCAGGCTGAGCCCTAAGCTCCTATTAACCAACCTGGTTACTGAAATAACTGAGATAGATGGAAATGGAGGCAGAGAAAGGGGGGTGGAGGATTTATTAGTGAAGAATTGAGAAACCATGTACCAGAGTTACAGATTTATACTTTGTTGTTAATCTATTGTTAATCTCTGTAAGTTGTCTCATCAAAAAATTTGAATGATTTTATGTGGTTATTTTCAGTATAGTGTGTTGTCTGGCCCATAACATACGCTTAGACCAAGAATCAGTTGAGGCAGTGGCATTTTATGGGATCAGCGCAGCTCTAGGGATATATGAAGAGGTTGTTTTTTGTTTTTTTTTGTTTTTTTTTCCCCCAAAACGCAATATATCCATTTCGCCCATTTTGAGTAAATCCACTTTTTCTATGTTGGTGCCTATTGCATTTTATGGAAAAACACAAATTTTACCATGAAAGAATACGCCTTCTAGTATGAATATCTAAAAACTGATTTTTACACCATGTGTAAGAAGCACAGGGATATCGCTCTATGGTAATTTTTATAATTTTAATACTTATTGCTTTATGGAAACAAACTCAACAATCATTTTGCTAAATTAATTAATTGAATAAATAAATGCATACATTTGAGAAACTTTGGACGGAACTACATTATACACTACCTGACAAAAGTATTAGGACGATCCTCATTCTCACTCAACCTTTGATGTACGTGCTATATTACACATGTGAGCGTTGTAGGAATTTAATGGTGTCCTAAAATGTACATGTAAACATCACAGAACATTATTTCAACATTTGGGGATGCTACAGATATACAAATTGGCATATTTTTTCTCTGCATAAAAAGCTCTCACTTTGGGTCTGTAATAAATAAGAGATATTATAATAAATAGTGCTTGCAAGATGGTAATCTTCAAATTAACAAGTTTGGAATTGTGTCTTTGTTATAATGGAAGACCACGGCTACTATTAGTTCAATCAATATGATCAGGTGTGGCACATGGGGTGATTTTGATTCTCTATAAAAGGAGGGTCAAGACTTAGAATAATTCAGTTTGGTGTATCCAAAATGGGGTCTGTATTTTTATTTGAATAAACAACTATTTCCAAATATGATACATTCACTATTTTCAACTGCACTGTAAGAAAATCACACACACAAATAGTGATGTCCTAATACTTTTGTCAGGTAGTGTAGGTCATGGTGTTATGAGGTGGTGCAGTCTTACATAACTGGCTGGAATGTTGAGCCAGTGTTGGGTGATGTGGTCTTTGAGGATACTGAAGGTTAGGCGATGTAATCATTTAGGGCTGTGCCTGGATGGCTGAGGATGTGTTGGGTGGTGCAGTCTTTGTGAAATCTGGATGAATGGTATAGGTAGTGTTGAGAGCTGTTGTATTTTAGGACTGTCCATGCCACAAAGGTGGAGTTGGTGTTGGGAGATGTAGTCTTTGAGGACTCTGGCTGAAAGGTTTGTGAGGTGTGTAGCTTGAGGAAAATGGATGAAAATGTTGAGCTGGTGTTGTGAAATGAACTTTTTGAGGGAAGTAAATGAAAGGCTCAGGTGGTGTTGGGAAGTGTATTCTGAGTAAACTGTGTGTAAGGTTGAGATGGTGTTGAGAGGTGTAGTTTTTGTGGAAAGTGGATGAATGGTCTCGGTGCTGCTCACACAGAGCTCAAGCTTTGACATTATGTCATTAGGTGGCTTTAGGTCGTTTTGTACTTGCAAGACATGACACCAGACATCATTAAAAAAAAGTGTCGGACGACACCGATTCTTTTTCACTTTAAGAAAGTGTTGAACAACATCTGCGGTGCAAACTCATCTCCATGGTAATTATCATTACCCCTCATCCCTGAAAGAGGCTGTTGGATGTTGGCATCATGCACGGCGTCCGTTTTTCCATCTGTCTGTCCATCCACATTTCATTCCATGCGATTTCCATTCTGTGTGAAAACTGAAAAACGCCATCACTGTTCATCACAACTATTGGTGAGGACATCGGGTTACAGTCACCACACAAACCTATCGATTTTGGCCGCCATCCAAAATCAAACATGGCTGCCACAGCCGCCATCTTCAATTTTCATTCCGTGCGATAACAGAAAAACGTCATCACTGATCATCATGATTTTTGGTGAGGACATCGGGGTGCAGTTACTTCGCAAGCCTATCGATTTTGGTCGCAATCTGAAATCAAATGTGTCTGCCACAGCAGCCATCTTGAATTTCCATTCCAAACTTTAGCTCAAAAATGCCTCTGTCAATCAAAGCCCTTTTTCCTGTGTTGCTTGGTCTTGTGTGCCTCTCGATTTTTCATGATGCTTGGATGTGCAGTATGTCCCTCGCAGCCGCCATCTTGAATTTTGTATTCCGCACTATAAACTTGAAAATGCCCTTGTCAATCTACTCTATTTTTGCTCTGTTGCTTGGTCTTGTGTACTTACAGAAGCCTATCGAATTTGACGGCACTCAGATGTCCATTATGGCTGCAACAGCTGCCATCTTGTTTTTTGTATTCCTTCGGATAACTTGCAAACGCCTATGTCAATTTACATATATTCCAAATAATCCAGGGGCTGAGAGGTAACGCCCACTTTGCTGGGCTATTCTTTTTTTATTACCATAACCTACCAATCTTTTTGCAGACGTACCCGTGTCGACTTTTTATATCCGCTGCAACCACCGAACTCTCGGTCCATCCAACAAATGAAATAAGACATCCCACAATGGTGTTTACAACATTACGAATATTCCAATGGTACAAGTCACCGTTGGATGGCACCCCCCCCCTTTTCTGACATCATTATGGACATCAGACACTGTCGACGGGCACATCTCATGAGTATAAAACGGCCTTAAGTCTGTTGCTGGTTGATCTGAAGTAGAGATCTGTTCACCCCCTGCCGCAGGTGGAGCTGCCCCCACCGGACCTGGGCCCCACGGCCTCCCTCACTCAGACCCTCTCGCTGCTCAGGGAGGTGCTGACCTCACACGACTCCGCCATGGTACCGCTGGATGCGCGGCAGGCAGACTTTGCCCAGGTAACACCACAGCTGCCTCTCCAGGAGGGCGTTCAGGTCCAGACATGAACGGCGTAATTTATTTTTCAAAACGTATGTGCTCACTCCTGTTTTCTGCCATCCCTCTCCAGTGGATTACTGTGGATTACAGCAGACTCTACCTCCTCAGAGATGTTGGTCATATCTAGTCTGAGTGTGTTCATTGGCTGTGTATGCTCCCCATGTTAAATAAGCAGTCAGCCATCGTCTTTGTGATTAGTCAGGAAATACTTGATAAGTAGAGATCTAGTTCTTTAAACAGCAGATCAAGGAAAGTATCCTCAGTAACTGAGTCGAGTGCCAGTGCTCCCCAGGTAAAAGTATTGTTTTATAAAAATATGTATTACTGCTTAGCCCTTAAAAGTGAGGGTTAAATCTGCTCGCTGATAGGGTTTTTTTAATTTTTCGTTCCAGGTCTTGTCGTGTATCCTGGACCCCCTCCTTCAGCTCTGTACGGTGTCCGCCAGCAACCTGGGCACAGCCGACATGGCAACCTACATGGTGAACTCGCTGTACATGATGAAGACCACGCTAGCACTTTTCGAGTTCACCGACAAGCGTCTGGAGATGCTGGAGTTCCAGGTGCCCCCACCCACCCTATCTTCTACAAAAGTACAAAGACATTAAAAAATGTGTTTACTTCTGCGCATCTTTGGATACATCAGTGCCACACACTAGCATGAGTATGTTCATTGAAGGTGCTATGTACAACATTCACCTCCACTAGATGTCACACTGGAGCAACAACAACTCGGACAGAAACACATTTGCGTGTCAGTCACACCTATCCCTCCCTCCTCCCCAAAATATCAAGTAATACTCATGACCATAAAAAAAATGCGACACTGCAAGTGTGTTTTTTTTTTTTTTTCTTTTCTTTCTTTCTCTTTTCTTTTTGTATCATTATGTATCACTAATTATTGCTAACTTTCATTCGTTGGATTTCAATCTGTTTAGCATTCAGTTGTAGATATTAACTGTTCCGAATGTAATTAAACATTTAAATGTTGATAAATTTCTAGATTTTGCATTTTTTTATGATCATCAGTATAAAATATGCTTTAGCTTGAGTTCAGTTGACCATTTCGCTATTTGGCACAAGTTAGTTGATCCTGCTTTGAGCTAGAAATTAGTATTTAGAATCCAGTCGGAACAAGGTATGGGTTATAACAACTAGAGGCTGTGACGAGGCTTGTGACTTAGTAATGCTTGCTCATTTTTATCGAGAGGTTGTGTACATGATTTAACAAAAAGAAGAAAAATCCAGCCACAGTAAGTCAACAAGCTATTGCAACATTTGCAGAACAAATTCAGAATATCAATAACGGCTAGCAAGCCATCTAGTCGATCACTTATGAAAACGTGGATTCTTTGGTGCAGGAAATTCCGGGAAGGCCGCCTTCATTTGAACTCTTTGCCATCTTGCTGCCACAATGCTGTTTAGGTTACTCTCTTAGTTGCTTTATTAATGCCGGAGGGGCAATAGTTTCCCAGGGACACATACACTACACATGCGTTCACGGCCAGGCCAGCTTCCAAAACAAAGAACCGTGTAGCTCAGATTACAGCACGCGCAGGGGGAGTGTGTCATCATTCTCTGCTAGGGAGATCAACGCTCTGCTACATCTTACACCGCAAACTGTTTTTTGCTGCTACATTCATGTTCAAATTCTCATACATTGCACCTTCAGCTGGATAATTTTGCGCAGAAATCCATGTGGTCACTGTAAATTGAGAGAGCAGGTGGACTGCAGATGGGAAGAGGGATTTTCCTTTCTCCTTTCAAATCTGCTGTACTCTGCTTTGACCTGCTAACTTCTCCTCCTGGTCCAACAAAGGAATAATCACCCAGCCTCTGTCAGGAGTGCCCCCTATGTGGGGAGAGGGGAAATTAACAGCCCAGCTTGACATGGCGGCGGAGAGGTCGAGTTTCGGTATCGGTATCGGCACCATTGGCAGCGCAGGGATGTTTATCACCCTCTTGTATTGAATTCGACAGCACCAGGGCCGACTGTGGGCCAACTGCCACGCAGGACTGGGGCACAGCTGGGTTTCCTCCATCCTCGTTCTGCGCATGTTTAGGATTTTGTCAGTGGTGTGAATAAAGGTGCAGGTCACGGGAGAGAATCGCAAAATATTTGCACTCTGCAGTGACTGCATCATGAGTCACGTACAAGACGTTTGTTCATAGTTCGAAAGAATTCAGTTTGGAGATACAAATTTCATGAATGAAAGAAAGATTGTTTTCTGAGTTCCTAATTTACTGTGGTACAGGCTGTATGTATTTTAAGGAAAAAGTACTGCATCTATGTTAATCCGTAGAAATGAAATCAAACTCGAACCCCCACCCTGCCGCGGGACACTGGAAATCCAGTTTGTCATCCTCGCGCTTTTCTTTGCATGCAGTCAATTTGACTGTTTCATGCTAATCGATTGAGCAGGGCTAAAATCAGTCAGAAGACAGCATAGATAAAACTGACTGAAATTCAGTGGGGCCAGATAAGTGGGGCCACCAGTTTTAAAGTCAGGGTGATCAACGCTTAGCCTTCCATCCTCATATTTTTGAAGGAATTATTAGATTTGTGAATGTGTTTGTAATCATCGGTGGCAATCCATCACGGTCAGGCATGTTTATCCCCAGCCACAATTTGAAGTGGATTGGGGTATATTGTCATGGAGCTCATCCATCTGTGCGTATGGATATGTGGGGCCAAGTTTTCTCAGAAACTAATTCAAAAAATAAAATTTTCTCTGCATACATCACTTGTCATAATCTTGATTGGGATAGAAAGTGGAATTACATGATGACAGGGGATATTGATGACTGTGTCTTTTTTTTTTTTTTTTTTGTAAATTTCGCGAACAAAGTAATGCTAGTAGGTCAAGACTTCTTTTCTGATTAACAGTGAATAGTTGCTCCATTTAATGAGAATGAAGTAATGCTCACTTAAGAAGGCCTCAGCGCCCATCATTTGAATTGGCCCCCCTGTTTCAGAATGCTGAATTGACTCTCCCCTGTATCCTGTACCCCTGTTTGGTAGATCGAGGCTCACCTGGACACGCTGATTAACGAGCAGGCCTCATACGTGCTGACGCGAGCAGGCCTGAGCCACATCTACAGCGGTGTGCAGCAGCATGGAGCTGAGCAGGTATGGAGAGGAACCAATCGCATTGCTCCTCTTTACGGACGGCAGTCCACATAGATGTGATGTCACTACTAAATGCTGCAGGCTACCAAGTAGTGCCAATAGCATTATTAATATAGGTTTTATTTCAACTTGAGGATAAGTTCACTGCTAGACCACCGAGTTTTTATGCCCCGGCCTTGAAACTCGAGAAGAGGGGGCATTATGTTATGGCCCAAGTCATCCGTCCGTCCGTTAACCAGTTTTCTTAAACAGTTCCACCCAATGGAACCATTTTTGGACAGTGGCTTCGGAATTACTGGAGGACGGTTCTGTGAGAACTTCATACATCGCTCCAACTTTCAATATGGTTGCCATGGCTGTCATCTTGGTTTTCATTTCCGGACGATTAAAAGAGAACGGCTCGTCTGATCGATTCAATTTTTGGTATGTTTGTTTGGGGTGATGAGAGGAAGGTTCCTTTAGAAAACGAGCCTGCTCCAACTTTCAATATGGCTGCTATGGCAGCCATCTTGATTTTCCTTTCCAGATAGCTGTCTTGATTTAGTTTCTGGACGATTAAAGGAGAACGACTCATCCAATCGATTTGATTTCAGGTATGTATGTTTCGGGTGACTAGAGGAAGGTTCCTTTAGAAAACGAGCACGCTCCGACTTTCAATATCGCCAGCACGGTAGCCATCTTGATTTTCGTTTCCGGACGATAAAGGGAAAATGACTTGTCCGATGGATTTGATTTCAGGTATGGATGTTTGGGGTGACTAGAGGAAGGTTCCTTTTGAAAACGGGCACGCATCGACTTTCAATATCGCCGCCACGGCAGCCATCTTGATTTTTGTTTCCGGACGATTAAAGGAGAACGACTCGTTCGATTGATTTGATTTTGGATATATATGTTTGGGGTGACTAGAGTAAGGGTCCTTTAGAAAAACGGGCACGCATCGACTTTCTTTTCCCTGCAATATTCATAAATTTTTACATGTATGATGGATCTGCCTTTATGGCATGAACAGTACAGTCAGTGTTTTCTTGCGACAACATTGAGGCGGGGTCATATGCCACACTTTGCAATGCTCTTTTTCATTGTAGTCAAATATTATGGGCCAGTTTTTTTTTTTTCTACTGAGATGAAGCTTTGCCATTGACTTAAGCAAGTTTTTTATGGAAACTCAAAAAAAAATTTGAATTCAATCAAAATCCAGGCTTAATCTCTGTCTGCGATGATGGCAGCTTCTCAGGAGGGTTGCACTGGAATAAATTGGTAATCCTGATAAAAGTGCATGAAAGCACAACTCTTTGCGTGACTTCATGAAATATTCTTTAGAAAGTCAAAGTTGCGAGTATCGCTATGATTGACACTGGTTATTCGATGACTTCATCAATATGTGATACCAGCACTGTTGTTCTAGTCTTGTTGGGTGCATGTGATTGTGAGTCAGTCTGTTGGGTAGGGGGGGTTGGAGAATCAGCAGAATGACGACACATCGGATTTGGCAAGAGGGCATCCAGACCCTTCTGAAGGGCAAGCTGTTACAGAGGAGCGAAGGACAGCTGGTGTGATTACACTGTTGAATAAATTAACTCCACTGGGGTGAATAATATGAATATTCAAATTCAGGAGTGTTCAGGGAAACTCGGGGCTCTGTCATGTTGTAGATATACCGTAAAATTCAAGGATTTCTTGATAAGGGGGGTGCAAATTTCGCTGATTATCGTGTACTGAGTGCTTTTGAAACATATACGCTGGTCATGCTGTCACCAGGGCGGGGTGTGGAGTATTTAAGAAAAGGAATCTCTCACTGCATGTAGGGCCAGCATACAGTTAGGTGGTGCACTTTGTAGACCAAAAGAAGAACGCCACAAAACGTGGCATATTCCCTCAGCTCTGCAGCTGAAGGACCTAAACTGAGATTGAGTGCATAAGTGTCAGATTGGGCACTGCAGGAAGCGTTGACAACATTCCTCTCAAAATCAATGGAAAACAAATTCAAGATGGCTGCCTTGGCGGCCATATTGAAAATTGCAGCGAGCCCATTTTCAAAGGTGAAACTTCCTCTACCCACCAACAAAACACACAGCTAATTTTAATTTGATTGGACCAGCTGTCCACTTTCATGTTGACAGAAACTAAAGTTTTATGTCCTGACACCCAAATGAATCCAGGGTCTCGAAATGATGCCCCTGACTTACTCTTTAGTTGTCAGAGCATGGCTTTGCATTTAGAGTGCAGTTAGAACAACAACATACCTTGTGGCAGTAAGTCACTGAAGAAAAGCGCTCCTTGTGTTCTGTGGGCTTTCTAACATTACAAACGGGTCACGTTATTGGAGCATCGCCCAAGACGCGCTTGTATGATGACAAAGAGGTCAAAGCAAATCACACGATTTCTTTGAGGATGAACCTTGTTGGATGACTCATATCTGAAGCACAGTGGGTGTATCACTGGTGTATTTAGCCGAAAACAGGAAAAAATGAAACATTCTCTTTTTTTCTCTTCTACTCTGTACCCCAAGCTCTTAGAGTAATTTTTCCTGTCCTCCTCTCGCCAGAGTGCACATGGCTTCTGTTTAACGCTGCCGTTTCCATGGAGACGTCCGAGCCGCAAACGGACACAAACACGCACATTAATAAAACTTGCCAATCGCGAGTGAAGGAACCGAGAACTAATTACAACCGAAAAGCAAATGACAATGCATAAAAATAAATTGTGTGCGAAAAGCGCTCGCCGTGTTCAAGAAAACATGCGCTCCATGGAACCCTCCAGTAGTGCCGCTATTAAATGGATTTTACTCTGGAACATTACAGCAGTCTGTGGACACTTTTCCACTGAGTCAAACCCACATATAATCACCTGTACTGACTTACTTTTTTACTTTTTTCATCAATGTGCAAATCAGATTTACTTTGTGGATGGCAATGCACAGCGTTGTCTTGGGCTGAACTTAAAGGAAAACTGCAGCGTGTAAACTCCCATCTTTTTTTTATTTTTGTTTCGTGGGTGGTCGAGCTGCCCATTGATGAAAAACTGAATAAATTCTGTAGCTGGAGGCCAAGCTTCTCCTAGCTTCACTCCTGCATCCATTTATTTATTTTGCTCGGGGTTTTTTTTTTTTTTTTTTTAAGCCTGGTTTCTTGGAATTGGAGAAAAGAATAGCAGCCTGAAGGTTGTTGTGAGTTGAAAAGCGAGAGTAAACAACTGAAGCATGAGCCGATTGCGTGTTCTCTCTCTCTCTCTGTTCTCTTACAATCTCTTCCTCTCTGTCTCGCTAACTTTCTTTTCTACCTCTGTCATCTCCATCTGTATATCTGTCTTTCTTAGTTTCACTCTCCATTTTCTACCCCTCTCCCGCATCACCTCTCTCATCTGTATCTCTCTTTCTCTCTGGATTTCTCTCCCTCTCCCTTTTCTACCTCTCCCTCTACTCTATCTTCTGTCTGTCATCTTTTCTCCCCAGGCTTGATCTTGTTTTCTTTTTTTGAGACCTGCTTTTTCTCTCTCTCTCTCCCCTCTCCCTCTCCCTCTCCATTGTGTGGAGTGGGTGAATAGTGGGAGTAGCCCTGGCATACCTAAGCGGTTCTTTGCGCTGCTCTGTGCCAGTTGGCCAGGTCCGGTCCTCATGCAGTCGCACTGGGCGCACTGGGCCCTGGCTTTTGTGTTCGACGCACCAGTGAAGGAGAGGCGTGAATTAGTCTCATTTTACTGTCTGCAGCCATCAGAACCGCACTGTTGCCCAGTCTGAGAGGTGACCACCAGAGCCTGCTTTCACTTAGAGTGAAATCAAAATCATCATGTGAAATCATCCAGATTTTGAGAAATTTTCCAGGTCACCTCCTCAAATTTTTGAAAAAATGCTCGTGTCAATATTCACACAAAATTTAAAAAAAATGACAACTATTAGGCTAGTATCTCAAATACATTTCAAGTTGTAGCCCATCAAAATTTGAATATTATTACATTTTTTGGCAAACCCATTTTCAGCCAACTTTGGCAACTTATTGCTCCAAATTGATTGCTTATGCAAGGCTGAAATTGGGTATACTAACCATATTCATCCCCTAGAATCTGAAAATGACCTTAGATTCTGTGTATCTTAATCCACTTTTCTATGGTGAGGCCTCAAAATCAGCTGAAAACTCAGAACGCCCAAAAACCACACCACATTTTATGACCTGTAACTCAGGAACTGCAACCCCAATTCTGAAATGGTTTGGACAAAGTATAAATTGTGAATAAAATCAAAATGCAATTACCTTCAAATCACACCATCCAGTATTTTATTCACAACAGAACAGAGATAATATTGCAAATGTCATAACTGAGAAATTTTACAATTTTATCCACAAAATGAGCTAATTTCGAATTTGATGGCTGCTACAGTTCTCAAAAGTTGGGACAGGGGCCTGTTTACCATGGTGTAGCATCCCCTCTTCTTTTTAACGCAGAGTGGAGGCCTCTGGGCATTGAGGAGACAAGTTTCTTGAGTTTAGCCATTGGAATTTGATCCCACTCTTGTTTAATACAGGCTTCCAGCTGCTGGAGAGTTTTAGGTCTCCTTTGACGGACTTTTTATTTAATTAGACGCCAAATGTTCTCAATCGGAGAAAGATAAGGACTGCAGGGAGGCCAATACAGCGCACAGACTCTTCCACAATGAAGCCATGCTGTTGTAATAGCTGCAGTATGTGGTTTTGCATTGTCCTGCTGAAATACACAAGGGCTTCCCTGGAATAGATGTCATCATATGTTGCTCTAAAACCTTTATATACCTTTCAGCATTCATGGTGCTTTTTAAAACACGCGTGTGTCCCACACCATATGCACTAATGCACCCCCATACCATCAGAGCTGCTGGCTTTTGAACTGAACACTGATAACAAGAGGGGTGGTCTTTCTCCTCTTTAGCCCAGAGGACACAATGCCCATGATTTTCAAAAAGAATGTCAAATTTGACTCGTCTGACCACGGGACACTTTGCCACTTTGCTACAGTCCATTTTAAATGAGCCTTGGCCCACAGAACACGGCGGCGCTTCTGGATCATGCTCAACAATGGCTTCCAGACAGTGGTTTCTTGAAGTATATCTGGGCCATTTAGTAATGTCAATGACAGAATCATGCCGGTGAGTGAGGCAGTGGTGTCTGAGGGCCCGAAGATCATGGGCATCCAGTAAAGGTTTTCGGCCTTGGCCCTTACACACAGAGATTTTTCCAGTTTCTCTGAATCTTTTGGTGATGTTATGCACTGTTGATGATGAGACCTTCAAAGCCTTTGCAATTTGACTTTGAGGAACATAATTTTTTTTGACGCAAGCCTTTACAGGTTAGTGCGTCTCTGGCCATCTTTACTTCTGAGAGACTCAGCCTCTCTAAGACATCCCTTTCATGGCCAATCATGTTACACACCTGATGCCAGTTAACTTAATTACTTGCTACATGTTCTTTCAGCTTATTCTCTTTATATATAATTAGCTTTTCCAGCCCTTTTTTGCCTGTGTCCCAACTTTTTTGAGACCTGTTGCAGCCAGAAAATTTGAAATAAGCTGATTTTGTGGATAAGAATGTAAAATGTCTCAATTTCAACATTTGAAATGTTATCCAAGTTCTATTGTAAATAACATATTGACTCGTGATCTAAAAGTCATTGTATTTTGATTTTATTCACAATTTACACTTTGTCCCAACTATTTCCGAATTAGGGTTGTGAGATAAAAGGCTAGAATTCATTTTTTTATGATATATATCTCTGTCAAAATGCAGTAATCCAAGTAATATAATTTGAGGACATTTTTTATATGAAATAATTTCTAAGTAAATTTTTCCGGTTTTGCCCCAAAATGCCCTTTTTTGGGGCAAAAAATGACCTTGTCACCAGTTATTCATCTCTGTGAAATTTTTACTGTGCAGTCTCATAAATGTGAACAGTGTCTGACAAAAAAATCTGAATGACGTTCTGCTTTTTAGGTCACCTCAGGCGAAGTCTAGTGACCCATTCTCATCGCCTTTTGTCCGTCTTTGTGCGTTGTCCGTCATCTTTCGTGCATCCGGAAACAGTTTACATTTTCAACTTCTCAGAATCCGCTGATCCGATTTCAATAAAATTTTCAGGAACCTTCCTTGGTCAAATATGCACCAAATTGTGAATTATATGGTGCCCACCCCCAGGGGGGCGGGGCTAAAAGTGTTCAATGCATTTTTGACTTCTTCTCAGAAACCGCTGATCTGATTTCCCCAGATTCTGGTTTCCCCAAATGGGGCAAAACCAGATAACTGGAAAAATTTACTTAAATTATTTCATTAAAAAACTTATACACGATATTACTTGGTTTTCTGCATTTTTACAGAGATATTATGGAAGCCCGAAGTGGACAATATTCAAATGAAAATGTAATCCCACTATTGCTTTATCATTTTCCACTTACGAGTTATTTGAGATAATATTAAATTGAAAATGCATTCATCCAATTATCACTTTCATTTTCACATAAACACATGGGAAATCTATGACTATATTCAAATGATAATGAAAAGCTGTTTGACATTTTATTTTCAAAGTCATGCTCCGCAATACAGTGGGCAGTATTCAAATGCAATAAGCAAGACAGCACCCCCAGCCTATTGCACTTACATTTACATGTCATCACGCTCTTTTAAGGTCTACATGATAATGAAAATGCTGTTTTCTTATCACTTGGAAATAATAATGACATAATGATGATGACATTTGACATTTAATTTTCAAAGACTTATCTTGCAATACTTGGGACAATATTCAAACGCAGTAAGGGAAATGGCGCCTCCCAGTCCATTGCATTTTCAAATACATGTCATCACGCTCTTTTTTGGGATACAATGAAAATTAAAATCCAATCTGTCTGCGTCTCATCAAGGCGGGTCTTCCGCTAGGACGTCACTCATGAGGGGCGCGAACGGAAACCATGTTCCTCATTTGCATACCAACCAATCAGCTTCTGAGTAGCACTGCGCGATGGCACACAATACATAGCAGCCTAGCCATCATGACATTATCAGTAAGCCTCCGTGCGTACAAGTGCTACTCAAAAAAAAATACATGATGACATGTATTTGAAAATGCAAGGACTGGGAGGCGCTGTTTCCCTTACTGCGTTTGAATATTGTCCGATGTATTGCAAGATGAGTCTTTGAAAATGAAATGTCAAATGTCGTCATTATTATGTCATTATTATGTCATTATTTCCAAGTGATTAGAAAACAGGATTTTCATTATCATGTTGACCCTGAAAGAGCGTGATGACATGTAAAGTACAATAGGCTGGGGGTGCTGTTTTGCTTATTGCATTTGAATATTGTCCACTGTATTGCGGAGCATGACTTTGAAAATGAAATGTCAAACAGCTTATATCATTTGAATATAGTCATAGATTTCCCTGATGTGTATGTGAAAATGCATTCATCCAATTATCACTTTCATTTTCAATTTAATATTGTCTCAAATAACTAATTCATAAGTGGAAAATTATAATGCAGTAATGGGATTACATTTTCATTTGAATATTGTCCACTTTGGGCTTCCTTAAGATATATCAAAAAAATCTTAAAAAATGAATTCTAGCTTTTTATCTTGCTTAGTTCCTGAGTTACAGGTCATAAAATGTAGTCTCATTTTTGGGGAATTTTGAGTTTTTTGCTGATTTTGAGGCTTTACCATACAAAACTGGATCAAGATGCACGTAATCAGTGTTGCGTCAGTGTTGAGTGCGTCCCAGTGGCGGCTTGTGAACTGGCAACAGGGGAGGCTCAAACAATCCCTTGAAATTAAGGATTGGTCCTGACCCGTTTTCAATCGTTAATTTAAATTACCATTACAGAAACTCTGAAAACTCTCAACATTATCAGGTGTGGCCAGTTTTCATTTGTAATGCATACCTGTCAACTCTCACGTATTCGGTGTGAGTTTAAGTGGCATATTTACGTTCCTCTGCTGTAGTAAGCAATTATTCAATCCACGCGTATATAAGGGATTCTCATGCGGAATTGAAGTCCTTGTGCATGGAGGGGTTGGAAGCAATGGAATCGCAGTAAGATGTTTCAAATGATCTTATTTCATTGCAACGATCATGAAACGCATGCATTGCTTCCAACCCCTGAGTAAAATAAAAGCATGTGAGGTCCAGAGTTGTAATCAGTATGCGTTATAAATGAAAACTGGTCACACCCGATAATGTTAAGAGTTTTCAGAGTTCCTGTAATGGTAATTTAAATTAACGATTGAAAACGGGTCAGGACCAATCTCTAAGGGATTGTATGAGCCTCCCCTCTTGCCTGTTCACAAGCCGCCACTGGTGCGTCCCTGTGTGTCAGCTTTGAGTGTGTCCTGGTTGCGGCAATGTTGTTGTCCCAGTGTGTCAGTGTTGAGTGTGTCCTGGTGCATCAGTGTTGAATATGTCCCAGTGTGTCTGTTTTCAATATCTCATGGCGTGTCAGTGTTGATTGTGTCCCGGCGCGTCAGTGTTGAGTGCGTCTCAGTGTTGTGTGTCCTGGTGCATCAGTATTGAGTGTGTCCCAGTTTGTCCATGTTCAGTATGTCTTGGTGTGTCAATGAGTGTGTCCTGGTGCGTCAGTGTTGAGTGTGTCCCAGTTTGTCCATGTTGAGTGTGTCTTAGTGCATCAGTGTTAGGTGTGTCCTGGTGCATCAGTGTTTAGTTTGTCCCAGTGTGTCCGTGTAACGTGTGTGTCGTAGTGCGTCCGTGTTGAGTGTGTCAGTACTCGCTGTGTCCCGGTGAATCAGGGTTGAAATGTTCCAGTCTGTCAGTTTTCCCTGTCTCTTGGTGTGTCAGTGTTGATTGTGTCCCTGCGTGTCCCTGTTGAGTGTGTCCCAGTTTGTCACTGTTCAGTATGTCTTGGTGCGTCAGTGTTCAGTGCGTGCCGGTGCCTCAGTGTTGAGTGTGTCCCAGTGTGTCAGTGTTGAGTGTGTCCTGGTGCGTTAGTGTTGAGTGTGTTGAGTGTGTACCAGTGCTGCTGAGTTGTGGTATAATGGCCAAGCTGCTAAACACCCTAGTTCAGCCCAGCACAGGTTCACTTGAGGACAGAGCTTACTCTGCCTCCCACGTAGTTGGGGTGCTAACTTTGCGTCTCTCTCTCTCTCTCTCTCCCTCTCTCCCTCTCTCTCTGTTGTTTTCTTGGTTACGCTTCAATTTCTGTCTTTCTCTGTCAGTTTCCCTGACTGGAGTATAAAATGTGTACCCCTTACAGAAATGAGTAACATGTTTCTTCCCCTATGGTGTGTGTATGTGAGAGATGGAGAGGAAGACGGACTGAACACTGAAGAATGAACACTGTCAGCCACTTTCCTAACTTCTGCCACAATTTTCAGCTCTCTCTCCTAATTAGAGATGCTCAATCCTCTGAAGATGACTGACCTTCGGTTTTTTTTCCCCTACAAATCCAAACAGTGATGATATTAAGCATGTGTGGTCCCAGTTTATATTTTATAATTCACTTATATTATTATCCTCAGCTGTGTAATGTCGAAGCCTCGCGGTGCTCGACACACCTGTTGCTAATAATGCTAAGCAACAGGACTGCATGTGCGCTAGTGTTTTGAACGGTGATTCGGAGTGACTGTACAGCTGTTGCAGTGCCAACACATTCTGCATTTGATTTCTTCTTAGTCTTTACTTAAGCAGTGCAGTTCCAATGAGAACACATTTCTTTTTCATAAGGAGCCCCTGGGAGAATTGCCAGAGAGGGCACTTGAGGAAGGTAGGTAGGTAGAGATGAGGAAGATTACAGGGAGAGATCCAAGAGCAGTTTAGGGGTTAAAGGAGAATTACGGCGTGAAATTGACTTGGGCTGTATTGAAACTTGATGATGAGTACTAACCTTTGTCGAATACCCCACCTCCGTATGCATGCAACATTTTGAAATACATGGCTTTTTAGCCGAAGCTTTCAACAGGCTTACTATGGTAGTGAATGAGGAATAGCGTTGCTATGCAAAGAAATCACTATTTTTTCTTCATTTACAAGGCTCAAGGTAGCTCCTCACCTCATTGGTGGAATTCCGAGGGCCCTGACATTTAATATGAGGCTCTGAGAACTTTGAAAATGCACAGGTAGTTTATTAAAAAGGCTTTTATGCAAACAGTACCTTGAGGGAATTTCCAGTCACCTCCATCTTGAAATTCACAATAAGTCGATTGACGAGCACGAACGAATAGATTGCAATCTGTTCCCCTATCCTTCCTATTCGTTTGAGCCCTGTTAATGATGGAAAAATAGCGATTTCTTTGCATAGCAACGCTATTCCCCATTCACTACCATTGTAAGCCTGTTGGGAGCCTCAGCTAAAAAGCCATGTATTTCAAAATGTTGCATGCGTACGGAGGTGGGGTATTCGACCAAAATTACTGCTCATTATCATGTTTCAATGCACCCCAAGACAATTTCACACCGGAATTCTCCTTTAAGGGCCTTGCCTGAGGGCCCATCTGTCCTGTAGCCAGTCAGGATCCCATGCCCCACTGGGGCGTCAAACCAACAACTCCAGTCATCTGTCAAACAAACTACCACCAGGCTGCCCTGCTGCCCACGGATGTTTTGGGTCCCACGCCAGAGGGAAAACTAACTGAACAGAGAGCCAGGCACTGCAGTGAATTATGGGGGATGGAGTCCAGGGGAAATGGCCTGTGCTTACAGTATGAATGGTTTTGGTTGTTGGAGTTCTGGCCCATTTTCTGGCCTCTCCGTTTTCCTGACAGCGGTGCTCTTTGTTCCAGGGACCTCTATCCAACATGGCGGGCATGGACAGCTCTTCATTAAAAGCTGCAATGGTGAGTCTGACCCTACCGCATGGGGCCGTGCCGTCAGAGGTTATTTAGGGCGGATGGAATCCTCACCTTTTAAGTAATGATTACTCTCAACATGTTCCCATTTAGTTTCCTTGATTGGCAATTAAACAGTTGGGTAATGTACAGAGCTGTGAAAAAGTATTTGCCTCCTTGCTGAGTTCCAATTTTTCTGCATATTTGTTACACTTGAATATTACAGCTCATCAAACAAATTTTATTATTAGACAAAGATAACCTGAGTAAAGACAAAATGCATTTTTTCAATGATTTAATTTATTGAGGGGGAAAAAGCTGTCCTAACCTACCTGGCCCTATGTGAAAATGTAATTGCCCCTAAACCTAATAACTGGTTGTGCCACCCTCGGCAACAACAACCGCAATCAAGCATTTGTGATAAGTGGCAATAAGTCTTTCACATCCCTGTGGAGATTTTTGGCTCACTCTTCTTTGCAGAATTGTTTTAATTCAACCACATTAGAGGGTTATCGAGCATGAATGGCCTGTTTAAGGTCATGCCACAGCATCTTAGTTGCAGTCTGATATTTGACTAGGCCACTCCAAAACATTCATTTTTTTTTTTTTTTTTTTTTTTTATCTATTCAGAGGTGGACTTGCTGGCGTGTTTCAGATCATTGTCTTGCTGCATAAGCTAAGTGCGCTTGAGCTTGAGGTCACAAACTGATGGTCGGACTTTCTCCTTCAGGATTTTCTGGAAGAGAGCAGAATTCATGGTTTTATCAATTACAGCTAGTCGTCCAGGTCATGAAGCACTAAAGCAGCCCCAGACCATCACACTACCACCACCATATTTGGCTTTTGGTTTGATGTTCTTTTTATAAAATGCTGTATTAGTTTAATGCCAGATGTAACTGGACACACACCTTCCAAAAAGTTCAACTTTAGTCTCATCAGTCCACAAAATATTTTCCCAAAAGTCTTTGGGATCATCAAAATGTGTTTTTGGCAAATTTGAGACGAGCCTCTGTGTTATTTTTTGTCAGCAGTGGTTCATGCCTCGGAACTCTCCCATGGATGCCATTTCTGCCCAGTCTTTCTTATTATTGAATCATGAACAATGACTTTAACTGAGGCAAGTGAGACCTGCAGTTCTTTATATGTTGTTCCAGGTTCTTTTGTGACCTCCTGGACGAGTCGTCGATGCGCTCTTGGAGTAATTTTTTGTGGGCCACCCACTCTTGGAAAGGTTCACCACTGTTCCAAGTTTTCTCCATTTGTGGATAATAGGTCTCAATGTGGTTCGCTGGAGTCCCAAAGCCTTAGAAATGGCTTTGTAACCCTTGCCATATTGATAGATGTCAATGACTTTGTTTCTCATCTGTTCTTGAATTTCTTTAGATCGCGGCATGATGTGTTGCTTTTTGAGATCTTTCTGCCTAATTCACTTCGTCAAACACGTTCTATTTAAGTGATTTCTTGATTCAAGAGGTCTGGCAGTAAACACGTCTGGGTGTGGCTAGTGAAATTGAATTAAAAAAATGTGATTAATCACAGTTAAAGGTTCCCTGACATTAAATAGGCCGAAATTGACATTTACCAACTAATCATCTTACCTATTGAGCAAGTCAACATTCGTTAGTGACAGTTGCGTGTATTTCCCTCTATCCAATCGCCGCGGTCTCGGTTCAGGCTGTTGGCAAGCTTTATGAACAGAGCGTTTTGCGTGTATTCTCGTCTTTGCATTGACTTTGAATGTAATCTGTCATGCGAAAAATTTGTTTTGCGCCCGGTGTGAAGGTGGTTTGGCGCCGCCTATTCTGGCAAATGTTCTGGCGAATAATCCTGAAGTTTAATAACATCAGTGGTTAACTTTGATAAATTTGCAGGTGAGGGTAATTGTCACAGTTGGAGAGTAATTGGATTATCGACAGCTGCCATCGCATTATGAGCCAGATGAACTCTGAAGGCTGTATTGTGATGCATGATCGCCGCCTGTGCTGTAGGAGGTGGGCATCCATGATCACTTTAGAACTAACGCTGGCTTATAGGCTTGTGACTTCAGCCACAACATGCATACAATATTTTTTACGAATCGGCGAGTTATCTTGATGCCTTGTTGTACTCTCATCATTACAGTTAATCCCGAGTTTGGATAGTTGTCCTCATGTCCACTATGTATCCAGCCATCTAGCTACGTTAGCCTACGTAACACGGTTTGTCGAGTGTAACAATTACATAGGTGGATAGATATCTTGATTGCAGGCTCATACACTAAACAAACACACTAGAAATCGTGTGTAAATAGACTGCAGAAATTACTAAGGCAGAGGTGCTTTTCTTTGACGTCATAGGAACATGTGATTTACGTGCCGGAAACTTCCTACTTCTTCAGGGGGCGGGGCGTAAGAGTGCAAAAATATCACTTTTATTCCTAAAATTGATGGATTTTTCAGCCATTTCAGAACTTTTGAGTGCATTAGAGAGGTATAAATAATCATAGAAAACTAAGTAAACCAACAATTTCAGATGGTGTGCCTCAGGGAACCTTTAATTCATGATTTTAACAAAAATAACTTTTTTTGCATGGGGCCAGGTAGGTTTTGATGGCTTTTTTTCTCTTAATAAATAAATAAATTTAAAAATGGCATTTTGTATTTACTCTGGTTATCTTTGTCTGATATTAAAATTTGTTTTATCTGTCTGAAACATTTACTTGTGACAAATATGCAAAAAAATAAGAAATCTGGAAGGGGGCAAATACTTTTTCATAGCACGGTAATAATTGAGACCAGTAGATTAAAGCTGCTGTAACTGATTTGGTCATTTTCGTAGCCTCTTGTCCGAAGCCTACATAAGCAGACCCCGCCCCCCATACCTAAGCCAGATGCGTGCATCGGTTACCGACAGAGGCAGAGGAGAGTAGCAACTCAGTTACAATACAAGTACAATATCAACAGACACTCTGTGATTGTGTGAAAGTAACACTTCAAACATAGACCTATGACACATTACATCCATGCAGAAACTTAGGTATGAATGGCTATTTGAAGGCATTAGCTAAAACTAGCTAGTGTCCTATAGCCACACATGCTATCGTTACACAGCTAAGCAAGCTGTAGTCGACCACAAACGATGACAGTTCATCTATAAACTGACATTACCAGGGTTAAAAACCACCAACATGACAAACAAAGACTGATAAAACTGCATAAATACAACTGAGTAAAACACAACTTACCTGTCGAGTAGCAGCAAGGTTAGCTGTGCATCGCTTTTTTAAAATCCTTTGATTCCTGCAGCTTTCCCCATTGAAAGCGGCACCGATATCAATTCTGCTCTTGGCTGTCTTGCGTTTTTTTTTTTTCTTCTTCTTCCCTCCTTAATGCTATCTGTTCCTCTACCATTCCTTGGCGCTTCGGCTGTTTTATTGTGTACGCCGTCTCCTGTAGCACTGGGATCGGACGCTTTATCTGTTCTGCTATTGCCAACAACACAGATTTTTTTTCTAATGATTTTTCCGGCAGATGGCACCCTAACAACACAGATTCAGCTCTGCGCGTTCAGAAGCAGAGAGAAACGCGTCTTTATGGCGTTCTGTCACCTGATTGCATAGAGAGAGTCGGTGACTCCAGAATTTTATTTACTGCTTTTTTACAGAAGACGGTGACTGAGAGACTTGTTTTATCGACCAGATGCTGTAAATAAATGATCTGTGTGTGAAGCAATTTAACACTTTTTTGTTTATAAAAAAAAAAAAAAAAAAAAATTACTTACAGCAACTAAGTGGCCAATGAATTATGAGCATTATTATTTAATTTCATTTGTGCTTGAAACGTGCACAAAATGGTGCAGATATGTGTACGTTTATTTGTTGGGTTAAAGGGATAGTTCACTTTTTTGAAGTGTGGTTGTATGAGCTACAAATAGCCTCTACATGCATTATATGCAGTAGAAAATCCCTGCTCTCCCCCAGTTAGTCGCACCAGCGCATAGTGCTGGACAGAGATTTACACGATTCACTGTTGTGAACAGACCCAAAGTCACAGTGCATTTTCGCGGCCTAAAATGGGTCATACCTGAATACAACACTTTAATTGTACGCTATATTACAAAAATTAAGAGCACTCTAGCTGCTCGGAATCAACACAGTCGCTCTTGAACTAACCAACTGACATATTCCATAAGAGTAAACTGGGTGCGGTAGTGATCAGCTGTTTGGGTCACAGTCACTGCGGTTGCAAAATTTGGACAGTCGTTAAACTTGTGGAAACATTTTGAAAATAGTCCATGTGTAGCTTTCCTGGACGTGAAAGCAAAGCTGTGCCCTGGTGTGCTTACAACGTCCACCGCATTATTTGCGGGACACTGGACTTCAGCAGTTGTGGCTAGTTGCGCTCAACATGGATATTGATACGCCACCCATATCCCTAACAGAGCTCCTTGCTTGCAGTATTCATTATTCCAAAGAGGATTTTGTGGGGCTACATTCAGGGAAATCTCAACAGTGCACAATGAAGAGCACTGCTGTACCCATGCATCAGGTAAAAGAGTGAAACACCTGTGGAAAAATTCTAATGTAACATTGCAGCACAAATTGATATCACATTGGGTCTATGTAGCCACATACTGTCAATCTACTGTGCTGGTTATGATAGGGATTTTATTTTTAAATTTGAGATGTAATTCTATGCCATTGAAATGCTGTCTCTGCCACAAACCGCTCAGAGTCAGACCCAAACAGCTGATCGCTACAGCGCCCGGTTTACTCTGATGGAATACATCAATTGGTTAGTTCAAGAGTGACTGTGTTGATTCCGAGCAGCTAAAGTGCTGTTAATTTTTGTAATATAGCGTACAATTAAAGTGGTGTATTCAGGTATGACCCATTTTAGGCTGCAAAAATACACCTGTTACTTTGGGTCTGTTCACAACAGTGAATCGTGTAAATCTCTGTCCAGCACTATGTGCTGGTGCTACTAACTGGGCTAGTGCAGGGAGCTTTTTACTGCATCTAATGTATGTAGAGGCTATTTGTACCTCATACAACCCTAAAATGAACTATCCCTTTAATGTGCGTGAAGTCATTTCAACAGATGTTGAAACCAGCAGTATGTTGCCATCAGCACCATTTTGATATACTGAGCAAGGTTTTTTCTACCTTAAATGTATGGTATTAACACTTACAACTCAATCAAATGCCATCTTTAAATAGTTATTTTATATATTATAATCAATTCACAAAATTAAATGGGGAAAAAGCTAACTGGATATGGAATTTGAGTTTTTATTTGTGACTGATTGTTCAAATTATTGCTATCCTTACAATCTCATTTTATTATCGACATCTTTCTGTCTGTCTGTCTAAACAGGTGCAGTTTGACCGCTATCTGTCGTCTCCTGACACTCTTGTAATGCCCCAACTCAACTTCCTGCTCAGCGCAGCCATCAAGTAAGCTGAATTTCACATCGACCCACTAATACGCTACAGCGTCTAAACATAAGAGTCTCGAACAGGAGACAGACAAGGGTGCTATTTTTTTTCCTCGCCTCTTATGAAGTTTAAGTCTGGCTGTGTCGCCTCTGAGTTTGAAAGCACAGCAGCACTGGTTGAATCCATCTGGACTTTCTGGGCATCATGGGAAAAAAAACCTTTCATTGATGTTTTTTTTCCCAGTCTCACACCACATTTGTTCATTTTATATTGTTTATTATGGAATTAATATTGCCAGAGAAGAAATGTGAAACCTATCTGACCCAATTCCTTAACGATATTCTGGAATCGTAGCGAGAAGGATGCATGTTTGGTGTCTCACAGAAAAAGTGTGGCTTGACATTAGAAATGAAATCCTCATTGGCTCCAAATTCAGCACCCTATGTTTTTCCGTTTTCTATGATCAAAACAAACCAAATTCAAACTCTTACTTTGTTGGGAACATATGTTGCTGCAATGTTAGCACAGTGGCAGAATACTTGCTAAAAGCCCACACGTGCGGAAGTTTCTGTAGATGACGTGTGGAAAAAGCGCAAATGGATGGCTCGGCGATTTTCTTTTTTTTTTTTTTTTTTTGTTTTTTTATGGGAAATTAACACGTAAGCCCGGGGTTTCTTGGAAATGCGGTAGTGCAGTGAGAGGATGCAGGTAGCACACTCTGTACCGGTGGGTAATGCTCTTCATTAATGGCTCTGAACGAGACGTGCGCTCAGAATGTTCTCAGTCCCGCTCACTTCTCCATACTCCAGTACTCACAACCGTACTCACTGATGAACACCATTATCCTGCATGGGTTTTAACTGTTTAAATGAACTTCATGGGTTTTTTTTTCCAAACCGTCTTATCAATAGTGTAATAATGTTGTGGAAATATTGCTGGATTTTAAATATAACTTGTAGTAATTTGAGTGCCGTTTATGGGTGTATTATGTTTCTTTTTTTTCCATTTACCTTTTTGCAGTTTTACCACAAGTTATACAAATTTAGTTATTAAGTTTTTTGTGACTAGTAATACATTAGAGAACCTGCTTGTGCAGGTTTTCAAGAATTAAATCATGTTTGGAGTTGAAGCGGTCCGTTTGGCAAGTAGTCCCTTCCTAATATCAGCTCCTCCATCATGTGACACCGGCAACTTTTTTGTGTATTGTATTAATAAACAGTGTAGTCAACAATCCAAAAATACATTTCTGTTGAAAACTTTCCATTTTCAGGAAATAATTTGGTCCGCTCAGTATTTTAGCCTGATGACTGAATAGAATGAATTGGCTCCATTAAAAATAATGATGCTGGAGTGGTGGGCGGGACTGTAAGGGGTCTGTATTTTTGAACCAGCCCTCTGCCTCTCCCGCTGCCGAAAAGCGTCCTTAACCAGAAAGCACTAAGTCGAACACTGCACTCACTGTTTCGTTTAGAGGAGTTTAATTTAATTTGAGATGCATTCAGTACCCCGAGGCGTTTTAGCGTCTCGCTCTGAAATGGGAATTGTGGGGGGGGCGCTCTCCGTGGTTGAAGCTGGCCCTGACCGCGTGTGAACCCTCCAAAATGAGTGCGGCTCCAGGCCCTCCTGTGGACACAGTGCGCCCCCCCCCCGGCCCCTGCCCGGAGCACACCGGGAGAGGAGAAAGGGTGCTTGGGGGGTACATGAGCTTTTTGGAGTGTGGAGCGAGTGAGGGAAGAACAGGAGCTCATCGGAGAGGCCAAATGTCCTGCTCGGTCTGTGGATACTGTGGTTGAAAGCACACGGAACATGAAGTGAAGGGAGGATATAAAGGTGCGCGAGTGAGTGTGTGCGTGTGTATATGTTACTTAAAGCACATGAGTGTGAGTGAGCGTGCAAGTATGTATGAGTTCTTGTACTTGTTACAATGTGAGAAACAAAAAATTTTATTCCTGTAGTGTAGGGACTTTCTCGGGAAGTGAGGAGATTTTTTTTTCCCTCTCATTATGTTGCATTACATTTATTTAGCAGACGCTTTTATCCAAAATGACTTACAGCAAGTGCATACAGTTAGCTCACTGACACTGTAGCCCAACAGCCTGGACAAGGTACAATTCACATCAAGCATTTGTCACTTGAAGCACAGACTATGCAGAAGGCAATAGCCTACAGAGAAAAGAAAAACAAAGCAAATGGAAACATTAGAGCCCTGTTTTGTTTTTTTGTTTTTTAATTTTTGAAATTTACATTTTTTTAAATAGTTGTTTTTTTGTTTTTTTTTAATAAAGCAGGGGAGAGGGAGGCTGCAAAAGCAAATTGCGATTTATTGGTCTAAGTTAGGGGTAAGGTTAGAATTAGGGATGGGTTAAGGTAAGGGTTTGAGTTAGGCATACGGCGCTTATTGTTAAGATTAGGGAAAGGCTGTAGAGACACGCAAAGAATTAATTAAAGTCAGAATAGTGTTCTCACAAGAATAGAAGTACAAGGGTGTGTGTGCGTGCGTGGGCGTGGGCGTGTGTGCGTGCTTGCCTGCGTGTTAGCATGAGCGCATGAGTGGGTGTGGGAGGCGGAGAGGGATTCGAGGGTGAAGAAATCCTCATTACCCTGCTGAAAGCTTGCCCACAAAAATGATGAATGTTTAAAGATTGATGAATACACTGTTACCAGGCAATCTTCTGCTTTTTAAGGGTAATGGAATACTTTGTGAATTGCAATCATGGGCTTGGATCAATATTTGGATTCTTGATTATTAGTGAGCAGTTGAAGTAATTTTTGAACTTTTTATGTTTAACATTATTGTCTAAAACTGTGTTGACCGTCGCATTCTATTCATCTCGTTATTTTAATTTTCATTTAAACTAATTTTCTGTTCACCAGACTTCAGTTTGGCAGTGAGCCACCTATGTGGAAATGACTGAAAATGTGGTGGTACACCTATAGGTGGTGTTCTAAGCTATGTTATCACCCATTAAAGCAGCAGAGAGCAGTATTATGAAACATGACTTGAAACATGATTGTAAATGACTGGGTTCTGTTTATTTACGCCAGCAGGAATCCTGACAGGGCAACGTCCAGCCAATGTTTCTTTTCCTTTCGTGGAGAAAATGGCTCACAAAATTATTTTGTCAGTTTTAATTAAATGAAAGGGCTCTAAGCAAACTGAGCGGTAAACAAAATGGAAATGAAAATTTCATGTTTAGAATTTAAAGGAATGAGTGAAGTAGGGGAAAAACGGTTATTATTAGCTATTAAAATCGTTTTCGGAAGACGGGGTTTTGAGGTTTCATTGACACCTGTTGAACAAACCTGAAGCACCTGTTGCTACAGGTTTCGTTTGTGAGTCTAACAAAAAAAAAAAATGACTGAACTCCTTCCCAGAGTCCAGCCTGACTCCAACACACAGGTCAGCTGACCATATGATGTCATGATGACCAGCTGAGGTCATCGAGACAGGTGGCCATCATTGACCCTACATAATGCATCCTGGACAATCGGACCACCCAAACTGCAGACAGCCGACACGTCGAATGTCCATCCTCTCTGTTTATAAATAAGACATCTTCAAACAGTGGCTCGGTCTTGGTTTAAACTCCTGTCGGAATAACTTTCACCTTGTGTAAACGTTTGGACTGTCTCCTCTGCTTTAAAAAAAGAAAAATGGTAAAAATGCCTCTCTGCCTTGGAGTGGAGCGAGTAAAATATTGACTAATTTTTATAAATGGTGCTTGGCTTCATTGAGGAAAAGGAAGTCTGGCTCTGTTCTGGTGCTTTCTAAATCCTACTCTGGAGTTTGACGCTCACTCTCCGTGACAGAGTGCCATTCCCGGAGGCCTTTATCCCAACGTGTGGCCATTCAAACGGCGGGGTGAAAACCACTCGAAATATTGGCGACCAAATTGGGACTGCTTTAAAATAATACATAAAGTGTGCAAAGTTTATATTTTTATTTCTGCGTAGATACTGTCAAAGTCAGAGAGTGTATTATTAGAGTTCCCTCTCCCAAATAAAACATGATTTAAGTATATTTAACTGCTTTTCTTGGGAGGCTGCTTGGCACTGTCTGTAGGACAACCACTGTGGTTCACTTCAGTGCTGCTGGCTATAGAAGTTTGTGTAAAGTGATCACAAAACTGCTCTCAGTCTGGATCAAGCGTCGTAACAACAAATGATGACCTGCCAATCTTTTAAAAGAAAGGCCTTCTTGCCTTGCATTTCACAGATTTGGAAAAACTCATAATTCCAAATTCAGTAAATTATATGACGTAAACCGTAATCTGGTTTTACCTCCGTCAAGGAGGTTGTGTTCACCTGTGTTTGTCTGACTTAACGGATAGCTCAAAAACGTTATGAGTGGATTGGCACGAAATTTGGTTGGATGGTAGGTGGTAATCTAAGGATGAGATGATTCAATTTTGGAAGGGATCCGGAACATATTCTGGATTCTGGATCCAGATACATTTCTCCAAGCAGTTAAAATTTACCCAAATAGTAGAATTATCCCTTGTGTAATGAACAGATTTTCATTAAATTCCAGCGTTAAATAGAATCTGCACTAATGTAGGGTTGATTATATAGTTGTTGGTGATCAGGATATTTTTGTGGATCCAGAACCAATAATACTGATATATTAGTGTGGCGGAGGTATGCGCTCTACCAAGTGCCCTTCTAGTTTATTGTTATAATAATCTTACCTGTCAGATTGATAGTCATGAGAATATCTCTGCAAATGCAGTATGGCAATGCAAAGTATTGTTTAGGTTGAGTTACTGTGACTTATGCATCATTTATGTGTGATGTCGCTGGGGGATGTAGCTGGATTTTCACGGTAGTGGGCATTAATTGTTATACGGTGTGAATAAGACCGCTCCATTTTTTTTCTGCAGGGAGCAGATTTTTCAACAGTCCACAGAGCTGGTGTGTCGGGCCTACGGGGAGCTGTATGCGGCCGTTACCGACCCGGCGAACGGGTACAAGGAGCCTGAAAGTGTGCTACACCGCTCTCCTCAGCAGGTCCAGACCCTGCTGTCCTGAGCCAGGCTCGGGGGTGACCTGGACTGGATTGGGCGGAACCGTGCATTTCCTCCATCCCTCTGCAGCGATCCTGCTCTTTCTTTGACACTTATTGTGCCAGTGTGAAGATCCCCAACTCTGCAGCCGTGTCTGGCGGGCTGCAAGCCTGATGTGGGCTCTGTCTCTGACCTGTGAGCTGAGGACGGGAGTCCGTGTGATTCGGGTATCTGAGCGCTCCCTCTCTTACTTTCTCCTTCTTGTCTCTCTTGTTCTGCTATTATCGCGAGGGGGTGAAATCAGGTTTTCTTTATTTTGTTTTGATTTCATTGTGGACGAAGGTTTTCACTAGTTGCAGGGACTTGCTGAAAGAATTGTGTGGAGAGATCCTTTTCTGTAGTCATTTTCACATTTGCGCACAATCAAAACTCACAGAAGAATGTGCACATACTCATGTGTACGCAAACAAATACACTCAGGAATAATTCACTTATACAACTGTCCAGTTGCACAAGCCTGTCCATGCATGTACATATGTACATACACACTCGCATATACACAAACACATACATACGCATACATGCACGCCCACTCTCATACAGGCGCACGCACCTACACACACACACGTGCGCGCACACACACACTCTCACGCACACTCGCAGATATATGAGCTCACACGTGTGCACACGCACATGTACAAGTCCACACACACGCGCACATGGGCGTGCGCATACTCGTGCTCAAGCCCACACACACAGGCTTGCACATCTACACGCACGCACGCACATATGCAAGCCCACACACAAACATGCGCGCACGCACACACACACGCACACAAGCCCACACAAAAGGCCCTTCAAACTGTGCTCGAGTCCTTAATCAGGAGCAGATCTGCCTTTCATCTCATTAAATCTCATTTTTCCCCCTTCACTCCATTAAAATAAATCTGAACGTTTCAAAGCCCGCACCCCCACTCCCCGTCTCTCACACAGATAGTTAATGAAATTTTGTGGCCGCCTGGCCGAGACGCTGGCCAATGGGAGGGAGGCCGGGTGCATTCTCGCAGACAATGGCGCTTTCATGTCGCGGGGCCGATCGGCGCTTCAGTCACGCCATCCTGTAATTGCAGGCAGAATTCTGTAGGCCTTCATTCGCCGGGTATTTATGGGTGGGGGGGTGAAAGAACGAAGGAATGATGGATGAAAAAAGTGATACCGTTTATCCCCTTCGCTGTGGCAGTGGCATTTAAAAAAGAGGGGAAATTAGAATTCTGCAGGGGATTGGGAGGGTCGGGTTGAGATGGTGATGGTGGAACATCGCTGGTGTCCAGCCCTCCTCGATCCTCTCTGTGTGATGTTTGAAATGTGGGTTTTCAGTGAGGGCCTCTTATAAGATGATTGAATAAATATACTTTTTTGTAAATATTGAGCTTGTGTATACCTTTGTGCCTCGATGTCTGAATCAAAAAAGTTTCAAAGTCTCTGCTGTACAGCTTTTGTTATTTGAATGTTTTACTCCACAAACATTGTAACACTACAATGCTGGTCCTCATTAAAATGTAATGAATAACACATGAATATGTAAATGAATCATTGTGGCTTGTCTGTTTGCTACCAACCCTGGGGTGGTTAGACCAGAACCCCTCTAATCTCTGCTAGTGGTGCCTCTAAATTTCGGGGAGTCCGTGGCATCGCCGTGGTGACTCGCTACAGGCAGTGTTTACCGGCGATGTCTGCAGCTTCAGTCTTCTTTCTGGCCTCGCAAACTCTGGGACGTGATCAATTTGAAGTTGTATGTTGGATGTTTATGGTCTTTAAATGGGATTAAAAGTTAGCAACACAGGATTATTTAGGACAAAATGGAAGTTGGCTAAGGATAAATTTAGCACTGATTATTAGGAAATATTTTTTCAAGTAGAGAGCGATCTCAATGTGGAATAGCTAGCCTGGCCGTATTGTAGAGGCAAAAACTCTGGCAGTTTTCAAGTCCAGGCATTAAAAAGTGCTGGATACCGTCTAGTCGTTTTAGTATTCAAAGTGTTAGGTTCTCTTTAGTGATCGGAAAATAATTTAGCTTAGTTGGGCTGAATGGCCTGTTCTTGCCTCATGTTAAGTATTTGAGCTAATAGCTATTAGGTGTCTCCTCACTGTCTGTGCGTGTCCGCAGAACTAATGATACGCCTGTATCTGAACTGTTATGATACACCTCATGACTTTCATGATATAAGGGCTGATAAAAAAAAATTGTGGAATTAAGGTCTAGAAAAAGATGCACAACTTCACTGCTGTCTCGATTATTGATGAGACCCTGCTGCTAACAGTGGTGGAAAAGGACATTACAGTCATTAGAGTTGATAGTTATTGGAATGAGTCAAGTTTAGTATGTACTATGAAGAGGAACCTGTATCTCAAGCACTGCTGTAATATGCAGGAATTACACTGAAGCACAACATGTAATGTGTAAGTATGCTCTCAAATACGAGCGCAGAAAATGATGTTTGTGAATGCTATGCCTGTATTCATTTTATTTTTGGCTCGTCTGGACCTATGGTGTGGCGGGCTCGTGTTGCGGCCTATTTGTCCATGATCGTCATTGGTGTCTGTAAACATATTCTTTCCTGAAATGACAAAATCAGTGAAGGTCAAGCTTTAGTGACTGCCTGCTACCAACGATTACCCCAAACTTTATACGAATCATCCCAGTCTGATTTCAAATATGGCTACTCAAAAACAGATGAATGTCCAGGTGAACTACATTGCCTGTGGTGCTACTTTTCCCTCGACATTGATGGGGTCATTTTCGACCTCACACAGGTTCCATTCATCAGTTTTCTTTGACTGGCTGTATAACAAATTTAGAATGAAATTAAGTGTTTTGCTTTGCTTCATAATTTGTATGGTAAACAAGTGCAAGCTGAGGCATTAGGCGCGACTGTAACAGACGTATCTGTGAATGGGGCCAGTTCTTTGTCAATGGGTGGTCAAAACGACCTTCATAAACACAAACAGTCATGGAATTCCTCCTGTACAGCTGTACAGTTAACCTGCGTCTTCTTGTTTTGCCCATGGATTTCAGGCCCATCTCCGAAAATGGTGACTGAGGTCGGTGTGCGACATGGAAAGCCAGATGACACTGGCTTGCCCTTGGCACGTAAACATGTTGTGTGTTAACCCCTTTGCGCAGAAGCCAAGTTTGGCTATTTATGGCTTACCCAATTTAATGCTTTATTATTCAAGATTTAAGCTTCATAAAGAGGGAAAATGTGGCTCTACTTAGAAAAGACACTTATAGCATTTAGAATTACATCGTATTTTCATGATTTCGGAAGAGAAAATGGGCCGCAAACATGAAAAAAATCTTCATGAGAATTCACCCTTGAAATTGCAAAAAAAAGATAATACTGAGAATCGAAAAACTGCTGGGGCTTAAATGTGTACATTTCTGGGATCAAAATCTCCTTGACCACAAGTAGAATTCATCTTCAACATTACATTACCTACATGCTATTAGCCAAATTATCCAGCTATCCAAGTGGCTCCCAAAAGTCTGAGATCCCTCAAAATGATAGACTGTCAAATCATAAAATAATCATGTATCAAACACAGTTTTGAGGCATGAAATTTAATATGAACCAATATGAGTTTAGCATGAATGTATCAGTCCAGTTGAACATCTGTGGTCACCAGTAACCTCTCCAAAAACAAAACATGCCTTTTCTCCATAATAAAGTTAAGAGTTTTATCCCTTTTTCTTCAAAATACCCCATGCCAGCACACATGATCATTAAATAAACTGCTGATTAAACAGTCAGAACATTCACCCTGCAATGAAAGCTACCAGTTCCCACTTCGGAGCTCACTCACTTATTACAACTCTTATGAGGAACAAGTACAACTCGCTCAGTAATATTTGAATTCTGAAATATACCTTATTTTAACAGAACAGACATTCCAGTTTTAGGGACGATCAAACATTATATGACTCCCTAGATTCAACAGAAAGGTGCAATGAACGTACCAGGGCGCCAACCAAACGCATGGGCAGTTCACGTTTTAAACAGGACAAAAACCTTGGCATTTACTTTGTCAATGGGCGGCCATTTGACATATTCTAAACCGCGTTCGAACTCTGCTTGCATGTGAATATTCAGTAACTGATCCGGGGGTGCTATCTAGTGATCAAGCACAGTAACTTCGTGCTTAAATTTAAAGTTCCGTAGAACTTCTGCATCTGCAGAAAGGGGTTAATATGTTACAAGCTCATGCCTCCCAGGTGTGAACTTTGCGATGCTGACATTAGAAATTGTGATGTAATCTCTCGCCAACTGTATCTCTAAAATCCGGATTGAGTTTGGATGGTTTGAAGTATGAATTCTGTAATATCGCACTGCCTTTTTTTTTTTTTTGGTCTTTTTATTTATCAGTAGAAGTAAAGGAACGCTCCGTCCAGCTATAAATGTCATTTGGGGAATTCCATGAAAATCTTAGTACCTCCTCTCACTCCCGTTTTGGAGCATTGGACCAGTTAGCGGCTGCCACCCCCTCCTCTTCCTCAGTTTTTGACATAACTTTACAATGTCATGGCCCGAGGTGGCGTGTAGGACCTTGGCAGAATGTTCAATCTGGGCCTCTTGGATCACAGTGGCGATCCGGATGTCGCTGGAGTATCACTGGCCGGTACAAGGAGTTCAGGAGGGCTGCAGAAATACCACTGTGTTTGGCACGGGGTGTGCGCTTTTAAAACCCCATTTAAAAATAGACGCCCTTCTGAACTCATCTACTTTAATCCAGTATAAAAAGCTGGAGGCCTCATGCAAGTAAGGATTCAGCGTTTCTTACGTTTTATTTTCTCTTTTGCTGCAAGTGTGTGGGACAGAGTCCATCTTTGTCTTTGATGCGATTTGCATTTTGAGATTAAAATTTGCATGGAAAGTTGGTATGCTTGTTTGAACCTAGTGACATGCTTCAAAAATGGCATTACTGAGGGGGGAAAGGAGATTTCTAATATTTTAGAGGAAAACGCACATCTTTTACTTTTTTTGCACTCCCATCAATGTTCTCAGTGACGACAACCCCCCTGTGTCTATTGGCAGACTCCTTTCCTCAGTATTTATTGTACTTTCTGCACAAAGCAGCTCAGAAGTGCAAGATCACAATGTTCCCCAGGAATGGAAACATGTTAAGTGGAGCAAAGCAGGCAGTGGTAGCTAGCTCTCTCTGTCTGTGAAATATCTTCTCATGGGCCTGGATATGTATTTGTCAAAATTTAACCCCTGAAAAATGTTTGATTATTCATTTATTTGGTTTAAATGACCTAAATGCTTATCTGAATTCTGGAGTGCAAATGAATAGTGGGGGGAATGCCTTTTTGTAAGGCACAGATGTACTTGTTCTGGCTGCCAAATAGTGCTGCACGATTAATCGCAATCGCGATGTCAAACAGTGCGATTGCATAACCGCAAAAAAGGCGGCGATTTGCGATTCAATCTAAATAAGTGTGCTGCCAGTGAACATAACTGGGTCTCCTTTAATTGTATGGAGTCTGTTGACGTTATGCCCACAAGCGCTATCCTGAGCTGTGGCCGAGTAGTCAAAAATTACGTGCTATAGAATAACTCCACACCATTTTTCTTTAATCTATGTGGAAAACATCTGAAGATGAAGGAAGGGTGTAATATGGAATTCCTAAAGCTTAGGAAAACAATCGCGCGAATAAGAAAATAAGAATGCACTTAAAGCAGGCAACATGACATGATGGGGTCCCATCCGTTTCTTTACGCGATTGGTCAGATGAATAGTTCCCCCTTTAAATACTGCTGCGGCGCAGAATTGTGGAATGGAGTTATCTCCTTTCTTTTCGAAAAGGATGCGTCTGTGTACCCTATGCTAAAGGAGGTAAATTAGGAAGAACTGAGACACCGTTCCTTAACATTTAAAGAATTCAAAGGCTCTTATGAAAGTTGCTACGGCACGTAATCATTTCCGGATCAGTTTTCAGGAATTGGGAACTTTCCCCAGCGAAAAAAACTATTGAGACGCAGCCGTGGTCTGTGCAGCAGGTATGGTCACGTGACTGCTCGCTACAGTTCTGAGACCTCATAAAATCAGGCGCAGGAGCGCACGAGCAAGCCCAGGCTGAGAGTGAGTTCGTGGCCGAAAAAAACCCCGCAACATCTACATTCATATGCAGAGATTAGGCGCGAATGTCTCGCCTCTTAGTGGCATTCATGTTCTTGTCTTAGTCAGCAATTATTCAATCAACGCGGCAAGAAATTCACTCGCGGAATTTGTCATTGTGCGTTACGGTGGATTTCCCCACTAGTGACACGGAGATCGATTGACTCTCATGATTGTCTTTACTGAGGGATTGAAAGTAGTGGAATTGCATAAAGACGTTTCAAATGTCCTTATTTCATTTAAACAATTCAAACGGTCATGTCCACCTTTTTGCAAGTGAAACTGAAACTTCAATACACAAAGATTTTAATTCCGCGTGAGAATCTCATTAATAAGCGTTCACTGAGCAGTTGCGGACTACGGTGCATAAGCGCGCAAAAAAAATAAAATAAAATAAAATTCGCCAGACTTAGGCCGAGTGCGTGAGACTTGGCATCTCGGCATATGACGATACTTTGATTTAAGGTACGGCGACGTTGAACAGAATAAGTGTAAAACTTGCGAAGTTAAAATCTCCACATCCCGCGACAACACTGCTAATCTGTATCAACACTTAGGACAGCAGAGAGAGAAGCATAAGGAATGCATGTGATGAAAGCCAAGCAAAGTAAAGCCAAAGAGACACTGAAATCTGCTAATTCCCAATGGTGCCACTGCTTTTGTACTTTGCAGAAATTCCTTTATTTTTTAAGGGTACTGTACAAACTTTTTGCTTTTTGTATTAAGTAGTACTTAATAGGTTTACAAAAATGCCTGCAGAAAGGCATCCAAGTTTACAATAGTGCCACTGCATTTGCACTTTGCAGAAAATATCCTGATTTTCAAAAAAGGAAAAACCTTTTTTGGAAAATTTTATTTTGAAAACGATGCTATAAACTTGTTTTATATTTTTATGCACCTTAATGTTTGCATTTTTTGAGTTGAGAAAAATACCCTGCAAAACCATCATTATTCTCTGCACTCTCCTTGATAACCAAGCAAGTAGGCTCAAGATATCATTTTTTAAAAAATCATATCGTGATCGCAATCGCAAATCGCAATTTGGTCCACTATAATCACAATCGCACATTTTTACTAAATCGTGCAGCACTACTGCCAGAATGGGCCAGTGCAGACTAATGCCAACAGCCCAGCTGGCTGGTGCAAACTGGGGAGGGTTTCTGTTAGCTGGGGTTATATCGCTTTGCTCAATAGCACCTCCTGCAGGTCAATCAGGTACCAGTGGGTACTCCTGCTCAGCTTCTCTCTTTTGGTTATTGCTTTATAAAGAGAAACGTGGAGGGGGGAGTGGGAGGTATTAAAATGGTCACTGAGTGTTGCGAGTGATTCTGAAGATCCTTTACATCTCTGTGGGCAAGATGGTGTAACGAAAAAAAGGAATTCAGTGTCCACATACACCCACTCAAACTCACAAACACATTTGTTTTTCTTAACTCATGGGGACCAAAAATAAATTTTTGCTTCAGAATCTTACTGCCAACTTCAACCCTAACCCTAATCTTAACCCTGAGTTGTTACACACACACACACACACACACACACCCCCCCCCCCCCCCCCCCCATTATAAATAATAATGAAAGCTAACCTGGGTGGCACGGTGGCAAAGTGGTTAGCACTACTACCTCACAGCAAGAGGGTCATGGGTTGATCCAGATACTCCGGTTTCCCCAACCCACAGGAACACTCCAACTGGTACAACTGGCTTTAGAACTGGTCCCCACTGCTCCAAACTAAAGGATGCTCAAATGCAGAGGATAAATTAGGGGTATATCCCCGAACGCCTCCAATTCCCCAATCCTCGAATAGATCCAATACAATATAAAGCCCCTCAGGTCATGACCTTTCATTTGAACTTAATTACAGGTCAATCAGACAAATGGTTCTGAAGATATGGCCATAATGATAATTTTCCATCACAAAGCTCCACTGGTGGCAAAATATTGAACCATACAGGTATGATGTCATCATGTGACACGTTGTGAGGTAATGACCTTGCAGTTGCACATAATTTCATGTCAATTGGACAAATGGTTCCAAAGATATGGCAAAAATGGTGAATTTTATGTGACAAAGCTCCACCTTGTGTCAAAATTTTGTACCAAACAGGTATAATGTCATCGTGGGACACATCCTCAGGTCATGACCTTTCATTTGCACTTGATTTGAGGTCAATCGGACAAATATTTTCAGAGATATGATAAAAACAGTGATTTTTCAGTTTTTGGCCCCTGGTGGCCAATCTAGAAATTGTAAATTGTCCAAAATCAAATCAGTTCCTCCTCTTCATGATACTTATATGCAAAACATGAAATTACTAATCGAAATATTACTGAAGTTATCGCGTTAACACGTAGGGCGGCGCAGCAGCGGCGGCGGCGGTGGTCGGACCAAAAACATAATATCCCCAAATCGGCGTTTAGGGATATATATAATTACCCCATGGGGTATAATAAAGTATATCTTAAACCTTAAAACTAGACCTAGACCTTACTGTTAGCCCTATTGTGACCCCAGACCTAAAGCTGGCCCTTAGCCCAGAATAAGGCTTTTTCCTCAGGGGGACTCAAAAAAGGTACCCAGAGTCCTGGTTTTTTCAGACTTTACTATCCTGGTGGGGTCTTTCGGTTCTCATAAGTACAGAAAGACTCACACACCCAGAGCGCTAGGGTCTGCCGTCCTGCATGTCAACACACAGACTGCAAAGTGAAGCAGTTGTGACTCACTTTGACAGGGACTCTGAGCTAGCCTTCAGTTAACTGAAACTCTGCATTTGTAAATTTTTGTCTTGCTCTCTCTTCCCCACTGCTCTGTCCTGTGAAACCTCACAGTTCATGTCTCCTGCGAGGTTTGTTCTTATGTTTTACATTTTTGGAGGAGTTGTGTGTGAAAGTAGTGGTGATTTTAAAATTTGGGTTTTTTTTTTTTTTTGTTTTTTTTGGAGACCAAAGTATTTGGCTAAGCAAGGTGTCTTCCATTTGTCATTGGGGCTTGATAATTGCCATTTGTCTCCCCTGGCAGAATAAAATTCACGAGGGGGAGGGTCTGTGTATTCAGTTAGCATGTTTATTTCCAGTTTTCATTTTGTTTTGGCATTTTTTTTTTGTTTTTCGGTATTATTATGTTTGGTATTGGTATTGGTATTGTTTTTTGATGATGCGTATTTATAACATTCAAATTTTCATTTTCGCAGTTAAAAATCGACCATCTTAATGAAGGTGAATCCATTTCCTTCTTGCTCTCTCTTTCCCTCTCACAATCTCTCTTTCTTGCTCTATTTTTCTCTCTCACTCACCAAGTCCCTTCTCTTTTCAGAAGTTTTCCTTCTTCAGGAATTCACCCCATCAGCTGAATTCTTAGACTGCTATTGTTCGCTTAATCTTGGTGCCCAAGTCTCCGTTCGGGGCTTTAATCCTATCCCAGCACAACACAAACGGTGGTTATGCAATCCTCACACTGCCCCACCACTGGCTCTCTCTAGTTCCTCAGCTGAGGGGTAAATCTGAGCATTACGCCAACAAGGTCGTGGCGAGCATTCACACGATCGCATTCACCTCAATTCATACGTCTCATCGCTGCCAGCATCTATAATGAGCGCAAAGAAACAAAAATGCTAAAATTAGGAATAATGTTAAAAAAAATTGCTCCCCCCCCCCCAACACCACACAAACCTGCTGTGTTATATTTTAAGGAATAAAATTCCACAAAAAATGACTGATTTATTTGTGAAGTACTCTGGCTTCAATTTATTTCTATTCATTTGACAGACATTGTTTTATGACACAACTTGTCAAACTTCCCCATCGCTGCATTTGTACACGACTTCTAATACCGCATTTAATCTGCAGTTAATCTATATCTTAAATGTGTAATTTATATCACTGACCTAGGCTGGTTATGAAGCTGACCCAGGGTGGTAATTTGCAGTGCTGGAAGGGTTAAAAATGTCTGAACCTCATGTGGAAATAAACCTGACACCCTTCCGTTATCAGCCCAGGTTTGGCATTGAGCTCATTTCTGTGGCGGTTCATTTTTTTAGGAGTTAGTCAGCACCTGACATTAAAAAGCCCCAAAGTTTCTCACATACCATTCTGCTGACTGCACACAAGCCAAAAGAATCCCAGCTTCGAATGGCTAAAAATCCAAAATGGCCACCCCCCTTGCACTGTAGTGCTTATAAGCCATTTTTGCATTCGATGGGTACTGCTTAAGTTTGCTAAAATTTTGGAAACGGGGTGCAGTTGGAAAGAGAAGGTGCCCGTCAGCATTCAAGTGAGCCCCCCTGCCCTGAGCTGATGTGTGGACCATGAGCTCCATTAGGGAAACTATAATCTAATGCGCTATAAAAAAAGAGGACATGGTGTGCAGTTTGCCAATGGAGAACATGAGTTAGCAATCGAGTCCACATTCTCTGGAGTCCAGCTGCCCCTGACGCCTGTATGGCGGCATTCATTACGTGGCCAGTGGATCCAGCACAGAGGACTGCCTGAGAAACGGACTGACCATTTCACCCTATCACAAGTATGATCACAAATGTGATTAGAATGCTCACGACTGATGACTCAAAGCAACTGAGGTCAAGAACGCTAACTTAGAATGTTGACGGAACACTTAAAAAAAAAAAAAAACCTACGCTGAAAACCGTTCTAGAACAGTGATCAATTTAATGGGGGGGACCTATTATTCCTCAAAGGGATAAAAAAGTGCCAGTACGTTTGAGTGACCCAAGCCTGGATGTAAATCTAAATGATGAATGTCATTCCGATGACACATTAGGAGAGTGGGACTGTCAGACTTGATATTCTGTTGTTGTCTTTTTCTTTTTTAACGTGAGTCTTTCTGCCAAAGCCCAGCTCAAAGCCTCCTTGATTTCCGCCACCAAACAAAAGGTTTTGTGACTGTTCGGCTGCCGGGACGTGTTAATTTTTGGTTTTCCCTCCCAAAACAATCTTTGGTGCAAGTTTGGCCAGTCACGATTTTTCCATTTATGTTGTTATACAGTTCTGAAACCCCCTCACCCACCAACCCCCTTTCATCATTTGAAAACCTAATACAGTACTCTGTGTGGCTGTGGAGCCTATTGTGCAACCCTTTCCCCACAGCCCGACTGAAATGTGTTTGCTTTGCTAATGTGAACACTTTGTACGGATTCCTGGAACATGCTCAAAAATAGGTTACATAATTACCAGAGGCTACCACTCCGGACCATAGCACCCCCTAACTGTTATTGCTGCGGATTCTACGTTAGCGTTGCTGTTTTCAGAACGAGTGCTCCTACGAGTTTTTGAAAAATTCATGAGCACCATAGTAGATTGTGAAACTGCGGCACAAACAGAGCTTTGGCTCGAGCCCCGTGTTTGTTGGGCCCGATGTTCACAGAGACCTAGCAAGGTGCTGGCCGCTTGAACTGATGTCGCCTGTTTTTGGATATCGCGTTTCAAGATTCGCCTCCGTTTTTGGCAGCCTGAAGATGAACATTGCCTCTTCGAATTTTGTTTTCACACCTCAGCGTGGTGTTCAGATTTGACTGGTTGAGATGAATAGATTTGATTTGTTTCCATCATTTCACGCTGTCCATTTTCAAAGTGTACCAAAAAGTTTACGATCAAAAAATTAAGTGTAAACTTGCTAAATGCAAACTGTGCGATAGAAACAATTATGGAGGCATTAAATATCAATTGAAATTAAAAACATATCCAATTACAAAATGCTATGTTTCCCTCTAAAACATGCTAGTATGGCATATTAGTATTCAAATGAAATACACTGCGGTTCAATATTATTAGGACAACCCAATCTTATCCATTCCTAACCCATTTTAAAGCAATGAAATTTCTGACTGACTGCAAAATCGTGTGAATGACAGCTCCATGTTTGCATGTTTTGACAAATTGCATGTATCCTGATGTCTGCTGCTCATGAAATTAAAACGTTTGCTGGAAATTTTTTAAAATCCTATTTTAGGTGCTTATATTTGTGTCAATCATTTGTGCATGGTAAAACTCTTGATCCACCGAAATTAACACAAAGCTCAAACAAGAGTAACTGATCGAACATCTCTCACATTGTTCTATCCATACAAATTCTCTTAGCATTTAATTTCCCACATTTGCTGAATAAAATCCTGAACCAGAAAGTGTTTGCCAACATAGGATAAGATATTGAACCCCAGTGTATGCATTATTTGACATACTGCATAGGTTGGTTATTGGTCAAGGTAATGTTAAGTTAGTTCAATGGCAAAAAGCAAATATTTTATCTGTAGAATAGTGTAATTTATGGACAGTACACTGCATCTGAAAGAGAGAGCAGGACAGCTTTCCAATAAGAAAGAGAACAATGCATGACTTTTCCATAAAAACTGGTGTGACTGGGCTGAGGGCCACTACGATAATGAGACAAGGCCGTTAGGCTCCGACACCTCCAGTTCCTGCCGCCTGCTTCAGCTAGTCTTTCCACATCAACAGCGTGAGGGAGACGGAGAGAGTCACACTCACAGATGGACGGACCGTGATTTTGGCATGGTCGAACTGCTGACACCTCATCACTCCCAGCTGTCAATCATTAAAAAGTCGGCCAGCCTTCCCTCGTTATGTTTTTCCTTAAATCGGAGTCTGCTGTCTACGCAAACTTGGAAAATGAGCCCTCTAACACTGCCAAATTAACCCCACTCCCAGAAAAAAAGTTGACATTGTACTGGATAATGGGTCCATTTAGCGGATTGGATCGTAAAACACATGGATGACATGCTACTGTAGGTCGTGTTTTGGACATGCACCTCCGTTTGAAAGGGGGGGGTCACAGAACGATTTTGGGTGGGAGGGGGGGTCACAGAACGATTTGGGGTGGCGGCTGCCTTATAAAGGCTACCAAAGTTGTCCTTTGTCCAACAAAGGAGTGAGTGGGTGTTAGAGGTCTAGTAAATCACTGTTCAATCACGGCTACAAAAAGTGTTAAGGCGTCTGCCCTCATACCTGGCTCATTGCTGGCAAGCACTAGGATACCTTGAAAGGCTCCAAGACCCACCTTCCTGGCCGTAAATGCGTGGGCGGACAGTAAAAATGAACAAAAAAGAAATAATGCAAACAAAAGGAAATGATACCCACGACACACCAGCTGGAATAATTTCCCTGTAATATTACATTACTGGGACAATGTGAACAAGGGGAGGACGTCACTTATATTAGCCGCGCCGCTCTCTCCCATGTGAAATTACGTACTTTATATTTTTCACTCGCTGTACCTGTGTTCATGACCACTTCTTGTAGAGTCAGAAAAGCAGAGCACTCAAAATGAAGCTGAGGTCTGCAGATAAAGTTGACTGAGTGTGCGAGGGGGTGGGTTGTCTCCTGAGACGCGGGCTTCAGTCGAGCAGAAAGGGTGCCGAGTGCTGGGGGTGGGTGGGGTGGGGTGGGGTGGGGGTCGGGTTACTTAGTAACTCAGAGCTGCTGTCATCAGTAACCTTTCCCCTACTGCCCCTCTCCCTCTCCCCTATTCTGTGCTCTCTGCGAGTGTATTCGCTCTGAGAGGCCAGAATTCACCCAAAAGGGGCATTGAGGCGGAGAATTCCCCTTTAACCCATATCCAGCTCCTTTCTAAAAAGCCTCACAAATATTAACTCACTCACCGTTACCGCACATTGAGATATCACACTTAATGAATTACCCATGGTTAGCATTTTTTATACGTTCATTTTTAACAAATTAAACCAAGTGATGCTGTATATTTTATCATATACTGTATTTATCAGGTTTTAAACTAAGGTGCATGTCCTGCCTACCTGCATGTTGGGGATTAAATTTCAACAATTCACTAATATGATGGATGTATTTCTGTTTGCTGAACAGTCACGCATGTTATTTTGTCAGTAATCAATATCAAGCATACCCTCTTCGGTCCTCAAACTCCCACTATCTTCTCATTCTGCATCACGGTTGTGTGTTCTGTAGTTTGCGGATGGAATATTGTGTCATCACCCTTCTATGAACTCAGCACGCTGAAAGGGGAGTGATATAGTGACTCACACTTGTAAAAAAAAAATAATAAAAAATAAATGAAATGCTGCAAAGCCATATGCTGTGGTGAACCACCTAGAAGGTGGGTCCAAAGACTTACATAGATGGACATCTCCAAGCTTCCCTAAAAATGACGGAAGTTTTGCCCATGGGTGGAAATTCCCCAAAATAACCATTTTTGACTCTGATTAGGCAGGGAAATTCTGTTACTTCTGTGAAAAACATCTCAACATATGTTTGAATCAGCAAAAATGTAAACAAAAAATAAAAAAACAATTTCCCCTCGCAACCATAATTAGGCAGTTATCTGTCTATCGCAATCCAGTGCAGAACTTCTGTCCTGTCCTAGGAGGTCATCTAATGATGACTCCAGGATAATCACGAACCACTCAGCTATCTGAAGTGGAGTGGCTAAGGTATAACAGATATAATTTAGTTCATTGAGGACACAAATGCTGCCACCTTACACTTAGTCATACATAGACAGGCGCACTGTCAATAAAATAAGAGTTGTTCCAAAATAGCTGAAATACTGTGGAGGGTCATGTCCCAATCTTGTTTTGACACATAATACCATTGATACCTCAGTGCACTCGTAATTGGATAGTTAAGTATGTCTCAGACAATTACAGTGGAGGGAGAGATTTTTTTAAATGGGGGATTGCAACAGTTTTGTCATCTTTGTTGTCATAAACTTAGTTACGTAAGCAATTCATGAAGTAAGGGGAGTGTAATTTGCCTGGTGTGCAACTGTAGACCTGTACACTCATTCTAAGGCATGATTTGTGGCTGACTACAAAATGTAATGTGTAGGAGTTTGCTGACATCATGATGACAGAGCCACATAGAATTTAGGAGTGAAGATGCATCATAGTGCCCAGAGGCCAATGAATCAAGAGTTATATTTTCTACCTGGTGTTCTGTTGAAATTCTAAATCATACATATCTGCGTCAGTCTTCTCCTTTGCCATCCCACTGTCACTGAAGAAAGCGTCAAATGGTAAACCGACTTAACGGCCAAAACAGATTTTTGACAAACTTTGAAATTTGTTTTAGAGACGATGGGTCTTCTTTATAGAAATGTAGCTCAGATTCGATGCTTAAATATTGTGTATTGTATGCTCAAAAAATGGCACATGATAAAAAAAAATAATTATATGATTGTGGGTCAGCTAAACTTGACATTTTTACATTATTAATCAGGATCAACTGAAATTTTGCATTCAGGCACAATTCTACTGATTTTGCCCGTGTTTTAAAGTCAGATTTGTATTTATAAATCAAAATCTGCAAAGAAAGTGACAAATAAATATGTTCTGTGCGTATGCATTGTTTGTAATTGAGACCCAATATATGGTGTACCTAGGCACTGGGAGTCAAAAGGGGAAATTACAGTGTTGTGTGATGGTGAAAAATTCACTTGAGATTTCACGTGTGTGGATGTTTTGAGGCTGTAGATGGCAATAGGCTCCCTTACCCCTTTGAGTTTTGTTACCCACCATCCCCACGGTCTTCGTGGGTGTTTTAATACTTAACATACTCAACAATAACCATAGACATACTTACAGTAACTATAAGGATCAGTCACAAAAGCCCTCCTGCCCATTATCCCATTGGTGGCCCCACCTATCAGAGCATTATGGCTTTGATATAATGCTAGCAAAAGTTGGTGGGCAAACTACAATGCTGAGCAAAGACATCACAGCATCACCAGGCACACCTGAGTGGGGAATCCCATGACGAACTGAACAGACGAGTTTACCTTGGGCAGCAATACAGATTTAAAAGAAGCCCCACACAAACGAAAGAGGGTGGGGCATCAAAACCAGACTGAGTCGTGTAACTGCGGTGACTCATGAGTGGATCAGTGAGTTAAGGCGTGGCCACACTTGCAGTACCCCAGATTACATCAGTAAGGATGCGCATCCAATACAGTCTCCCTGACCAGACAGCCTTGGGAGGAAAACAGTGATGCTGAAAACTCAGGATCAGGGTGATCGCAGTCAGGCTGTTGGTTCAGTCCTAGAAGGAACACATGTAAACAATCTTTTTTCTTGAAACAGTGCATCTAATTTACCCTCTTTGGTAGATACAACAACTATAACTGACTTAACCATGACAGTTGGGGTAGGTGTAGGCCAGAGGTGGCCTACCCTGGTCTTATAGAGCCACAGTGTCTGCTGGTTTTTGTTGTTATGTGATGTCTAATTGATCAGTTACAGCAGTTAGTTCGTCACTTAGCCCCATAAAACCTACAGATCCATGTATGGGTCTGTTAAGTGGAACTTCAGTCCTATTTTATATTCTGTTGGAGATCCCAAGGCTTCCAGTGATCCATAATATGTTTTGCTGAATTAGAGGGAAATGTGTATAAAATGATGTACAAGATCTAGATATTTTCCATTTGATGTCATGTAGCCATAAAAACATAGCATCTTGGATTTTGTGATGCAGCTTCAGTGAAGTGTTGTAACCAGGATAAACAGAATATGTATGTGACATTGTCCTCTAACCATGAAAAAAATGCCTTTTCTGACTTTGAACATGCTTACGAGAAAAAACCTTTCGGTCAAGTTAGGGGTTAAAACGAATACATAAGTCACATGACTGGGCAAAACCCCATATGAAGCCCAGGCTACTACAGTGCTGAAGCTTGCTGTTTCAGGCTTCACAAACATTTCTAAATCCATCCTCACCTTGCCTATTTTTTCCTCCATAACATTACTCACCACAGCATTGCATGTGCACATTATACATATACATACACTGAATGTCTGTGCCTATGTTTAGATCTTAAGTGGAAAGAACAAAATTGGGCCCAGACCAGATTTAGAGCCAAAATACAACAACTCTAACCACTGTGGCGAATGTCGAGCGGGACGGAGCCCACTGACTGTGGGCAGGATTTGTAGTTAAATTGAGCTGAAGCATTTGACTAGAATATAAAAGCATTTACAGAGCAGCAGAAACAGCTGGAAATGAAAAATGGCTGCTCTGTTACGGAATTTAGCAAATGGTCTTATGGTCCAAAACAAAGTACAACTTCTAGAATTTTTACGTAAGATCCATTTTTTTAACTGAGTATGAAATACATTTCATTTTATAATATCACAAAATTAAGAATGAATTTTAATACCTTGCTGGAATAAATTCAGTGGATAAAAAATTCATTTTACTATGGTTATTTTCATGAAACTCTGCTTCTGGTCCAATCCTGTGGTATGGTCAGGGGTGATTTGACCTAATCTTAGGCTCCTCAGATGACCCATGCACCCCCCCCCCCGTAATGACTTTACTTTACCATTACTTGAACCCCAAAAACATTCAACACTACTTCTTAACACAAAAAATAATGCTTTGTTCTGGATGCAAAAATGCATCAATCAACTGTATACAAAACTGGGTACATGTTGCAAATCTTTGCTGGAACCATGACGCGCAGGTTCGGAAGGGTCAAAACCAAACGCGGAAGTTTGAGTCGTTTTTCTTTTTTTGTGAAGTTTACCGAGTGAATAATTTACTATTTAATTGCTGTAACATTTCATGAAGATGGAAGTTGTGTATTAAACTGCTGATATTTTTGTCTAATCATTGGAAAATTTGTTAATCAAGGAAAATTATTAAGTTCAGGCAAGCAGCCATTACTGCTTATTTCCCTGTTTTTTATACTGTCTACACTCCTGACCCTTCAAACTACAAGGAAATCATTCCAGGGATGTTTTTTTTTTTTTCCCCAGAATTCAGAGTTCGAACAAGAACTGCATATACTAGTGCTGGTCAACAAATTAGAATAATTTGAAATAGCGCAATCATTAAATTTTCTTGATGCATTTTTTGTGCAGGAAGCAAATCAGGTGTTCACCGCACCTGTCCTACTTGTTAGAGTATTCACAGAACTCGCTACCTGTAAAAAATTTGCTCAGCTGAGCTTTCCAAAAGGCCCATTTAGGCCATTTAACTGTGACACTGTTTCATTGAATTAGAATAATTCATAAGTCATTTCATTGAATTAGAATAAGTGCTCGAATTTTTGTTTTCTGTGAAGAGTGTTCACTGTGCAGTATAAAGTCAGGGTTGAGTAGAATTTCTAAGTTGTAAAATCAATCATGGGTCAGCAGCGCGACGGCTCAACTGGAATAGTGACTCAAATTAAAGCCCTGCGCTAACAAGGCAGCTCGGCATCAGCCAGTCTTCCATCTGCAAAGCTCTAAAGAAAGACTGCAGCAAGCGCACCAACTGGTCCGGCATCCAAAAAACTTCAGCCCGTGACAACAAGCAGCTGAGAAAGATCGCAGTCAGCAACCGGTTCAAGTCCACTTCTGAGCTCAGCGACTTGTGGAACGAGCAGACCTGCGCTAACGTCTTGAGATCAACCACTTACTGTCATCTGCGCGAACTCGGCTTCAAATCTCGCGTTCCAGCAGGAAAAACCGATGCTGAACAAGAAACAAATGGAGAAACGGCTGAAGTGGGCCAATGGTCTTCAGTGACGAATCACGCTTTTGCATCTCCTTCGGTGACCAAGGTCCTCGTGTCTAGTGTTGTGGTGGCGAAACCTACTACCACCAGTGCGTAAAAAGATGCGACAAGTCTCCCCAGAGCGTTATGGTCTGGGGATGCATGTCCGCTCGGGGTGTAGGGAAACTCTGCTTCCTCAAGAAGACTGTCAAGGCTGCCATATACCAAGATGTTCTGGAAACGTTCCTGATTCTGACTGTTGAGGGACAGTTTGGCGAAGAAGACCTCATATTTCAACAGGATCTTGCACCGGCTCATGCGCCAAAGTCGACCAAAGATTGGTTCGCCAAAAAACAGCTTGAAGTTTTGGCATGGCCGGCCAACTCGTCTGACCTCAATGTTATTGAAAACCTTTGGGCCATCGTCAAGCGGAAAATTTGCGACAGAAAGCCGACTATGCTGGACCAATTGAAGCAGAACATCGCCACTGCCTGGGAAGCTGTGAGTGTGGAAACTTGTGACAAGCTGGTCAAATCGATGCCGCGGAGACTTCAGGCAGTCATACAAGCCAAGGGGGCAGCCACAAAATACTGAGAAAGTGATGATTCTAATTATAATAAAAATTATTCTAATTCAGTGAAACGGTTTCTCAATTATTCTAATTCAATAAAACAACATTGTCACAGTTAAATGGCCTAAATGGGCCTTGTGGAAAGCTCAGCTGAGCAAATATTTTACAGGTAGCGAGTTCTGTGAATACTCTAACAAGTTGGACAGGCGCGGTGAACACCTGATCAAGAAAATTTAACGATTGCGCTATTTCAAATTATTCTAATTCGTTGACCAGCACTAGTACACTGGAACATCTTGCCAAATTTGTACTGGTGTATGAAGATTCGTTCACTAAACTATCATTGAATGGCTGACTAATCCAGCTTCTGAGTTGCTTAACATTGACGCAATTGACTTCTGGGCAACATCTGATGATGGACAACACCGTAGCCTGTTAGTGACTCTAGAGATTTAGGCGCTGACATTCACCTTTAGCATTTGTGAAAAAGCAGAAATTTCAGCCACCTTTATTACAAAAGCTCTCCCTCAACAGTTCCCATATAACCACCATGTACTCAAAGTCCTGTTGCAGAAAATAATGCGTATAAACAATAAAGCAAATCACAGATATATCATTCAAAACCTTCTGTAGGATGAAAACCCACCATAATGAATAAAGGGTTTTATTCTGTTGTTCATGCAGTGGTTTCACTTAGCACATTAAGAGACACTGTCATAAGCATAGGAGGGTATGTGTCTACAGCAAAGCCTGTAATTACAGTACAAACATTATATTGTCACAAAAAAAAAAATTTGATTAATTGCTCATCTTGCCTTTCGACAAGACTGCTCTGCGTTTGAGCAGAGATGGTTCTGACTCACACCGACAGAGCCTGAAGTTGTAAATTCGTGGAATAAGACTCACGAGATGAATCGGGCTGCCTGCAGAGGGACGGGATCATTTCAGCAGCTGTCCAAACACGGGGAGGTTACAGTCCAACTCCCGCTCCAATGGGGGGGAGGGGGCATTTATTTTCTTATGGGTGTGAAAGTGGGTGTATTTGATTATTTTCATCCAAGGCCTTTCAATTGATCCCGTCCCATAAATCAAAAAACAACAAGTGTACCCCACTCGGAGAGAGCAGAAAAAATAAACCGTGTCGAAATATTTAAGCGGCCTACGCACAAAACACAATAACAGGCGCTGGCGTGAAAACACAGTGTGCGGCTTTGGACCTCTATCGCAGTGGCAGTGTCTTGGATAAACCTTCCACGAGTCATTTCCTGCCATTCAACGCAGAGAGGTCCTGACTTTTAAAGTGCAGAACTTTCTTGGCAGCCTGAGTGAGTTGGAGTGAGTTCATTTCTGCAGTTGTTCCTCAAATAAAAAGGGGTGGGGGATGTTACCGCCTCGCTCTGTGCTTAAAATAGGAAAAAGGATGGAAGGAGCCTCTGAGTGGTTCACTGCGAAGACGTTTGTCTGGGAGCCCTGTGGTTGGGTGGGCAAATCCCAGCCACGCCATTACCGGCTATGATGGGAGGCTCGCATGGGCCAGGCAACAATTGGCTTCGCCTCCCTGGGGATAATCTGAGTTAAACTTGTTTCGTTAATCTGGTCTTTTGTCTCAACGCTCTCTACTGGTTGCTTCTGGTTGGCCAGGGGCATGGAGCTCTATGACCGAATTGTACACTGACTATCTTCTTATCCTCCAATGGACAGCTATGGCAATGTGTGATTGGGGGTGTGACTGCATGGTGGTAAAGAGGCGATGTCTAGTTGTTGTCTCAGTCAGAGGAATCGCGTGCCTTGGCATGTTCCTCTTGAGATTATGGGTTCAGGTCACTGCGGTGGACTAAGCCCTGTGGTCAGGGAGGGGAAAAATTGGGGAAAACCCAAAGTGGGAGAAATTTTGAGATGTACTGCACTGATGTTATCCCACACAGTCTGGTAGACTTGCTAATGAGCTTCCCGCAATAGTTTACACACTGTATAGCCCTCATCTTTTCCTTCTCTGTTCATTCACTGTGGATTGCAATTGTCCTATTGTCGTTGTTTGTGGGATAACTACCAATTCAATGCTTCCTAATGCCAGAATAATACTCAATTCATTCTTCCCTTAGACCAGAACCAGGAAACTCGTTGTCTATTTGCAAGGCTGCAGCCAAGGCAGTATATACTGCATGAAGAATGATGCATTAAAGAGTGGTTTGGATCACTATTTGATATTACTGTAACATAGCAATGAAATTTTTGGCAGCTGAGCACCGAGTGCTGTATTTGAAAGGTGCACCATGCTGCCCTTTGGAATGGATCAGGCAGATACTGACGAGTCGGACTATGTACCCTGGTGGTTCTGGTTTATCATCCAGTGTTTACTGGTGGGTTAAATTTCAAGTAAAAAAAAGCAAAATGAAGGTGAGATGCAGGGATCTACCGCCTTGATACCAAGAAGGCAGCTGGGATCGCTGACCTTCGGCTTCACTTCAAAAGCTACAACCTGCACAGTAAAAATCTCAGTTTAAATTTAAATCCAGTAGAGGTTATGTGAGACCAAACCAGCCAACTTGGACTCAGATAAACTTTATTGGAATTGAATTAATGCTGGTGGGTCAAACCATTCCAAAACTCTATTGCAGATGAATCAATGCTGGAATTTTTGCTGCGTGTCCAACCATTCCAAGAAACAGCACAAAGTGATCAACTAAATATTGAGGCATTAACTGATCACCTAGTAGTGCCAAATATCAGTGAAAACCAGCAGACCCTGCCACTGTCCAGAACCATGGTTTCAGGCCCTCAGTCTAATGATTAACAGAGCAGATACAGGCAGAAAATTGAAGAGCTGGATGGGCCAAATAGCGTAAATTACTGGAGCCTTGTTCCTCTGTGTGATGGGATATTCTTTTTTGGTCAGCTGCCTACACGGCCAAAATCGCCAAGATTTCGCTGGAGATATCTAGTAACCAAAACCCCTCGGTGAGAAGTGGGGCTGATTTGATTATATGAAATTAAATTACCATCTACAACAGCGCTTTGCTTCACTGGTAAAGTGAAGCTCTCGAGTGGAAAGTGATGTTACAACTTATCCAGGGCAACGGAGCCAAACAAACGAGGTTTGGGCTGGTAGAGTAAAATGTTCAGCAGAGAAAAGTAACCAAACAGACTTTTATTTACACGTATGCGTCACATAACAGTTTGCGGAGGATGGCAGTGTGTACAAACACTTTTTTTTTTTTTTTTAACCATCTGATTCATAATGTTTCTATTCTTAGATGTGCTCTGCTGAAAGACTCTACTTGCAAATTTGGTAGCAGTGAGGTAATTATTAGCCAGATCTATGTGTTAAAAGCCTACCAACAGTATAGGTCATACCACCGACTGTCCCACTTGCAATCGCCCACAATTGTGCACATAGACAATAAACAGTCCAGCCATATACTTTCAGTCGTAGCATAAAACAACATTCACAATGTCGCTGATAACTATGCCCCTCAGAACTAGAGTGGTCTAACTACATTTTTCATGTTAATTAAGTTAGACACAGGGAATTAGAGATAATAATCACATCTGTTTACCGCAATAATGAACAAGCTCAGATGTAGCCCAATGTGTGTGTAAATGTTGGTCACTAGGAATCAACATTTCCAGAAAGCCAGAGCAAGCAAGTGCCAGAATGGTCCAACTACTTATCCAATATGGCAGCCCCCATGGAACAACCATGCTGTATAGTGAGAAAACTATTCTAGATTTTGAAGTTGTGAGCTGAAGATTTATCAAGTACTTTTTATCAAATACTTGTTTTTTCACATCTTTTAAGTGCCATTTTATGACATTTTTTGGAAGGTGTTTTCTGTTTCAGTCAGCTAGTGGAAATTAATGTGGCCTGTTGTTGTTGTAGTTTGGAATGGCAGCACAGTTTGATTAGCAATAAGGATTACACTGTTTTATCATTCATATGGCATATTTTGTAGCTGTTGAGGTGATAGTAATGTGGGTTTTTAAAGGAGCTGTGCCACGATTACTGCAAATGCTTGTGTTTGATAAATAAAAATGAGTAAAGAAGGCCAGGAGCGCAAGTGATAACCGCCTTCTCCTACTGACGATAGTTCTAAATTGCGTAGTATCATTTGATAGCCTTTTTACATTTTAGCATATGCAACATTTAGTTTTAAATCGTGATGAGTGTTCTAGCAATCATAGTTACAACAACTATGATGTTGTAGTACCTACAACTTACTGACGTTAAGAGCTAATTAGATGAATTGCAAGGTCTAAATGTGACTTCTTCAGTCCTCAAGAGTGAATGTTTGCCTCCGGCATACAGTAAGAATTTGTGGAGCAATGACCCCAATCCATAGCATTACAGAGGCAATCGCCCCAAAGCCCCGTTTGTTGTTTGTGTCAGTGGCAGCATGTACCACAGACTTAGGAACTCTGGTCCATCTCACTTGTTCTTTGGGATTTTATCAAAACAAAAACCTCATCTGTCGCTTATTACTAAAAAATCCTGCTACACAACATTGTGGCCTTATGAAAAAAAAATTGTAAAGGCAAACAAAGAATAGCAGAACCCCAGACATTTCGATGTGTTTTGCTTGCTTCGCCTGGAAAAAATTCTGCCGCTTATATAATATCCACCTTCTTCCTGGCTAGCAACAAGGCACTCAGTTCATGAGCGGGAAAAACATTTAAAAAATCTTTATTTACAAACATGTGGTTCATTTCATGTGGAATGGCTTTTCTAGTGAAATTTTGGGGATATTTTCAGCATCTTCAGAAATTGGTATGATTTGGTGTCATAGGGACTTTAAAGGTTCCCTGACATGAGGCACACTACCTGAAATTGTTGGTTTATTTAGTTCTAGATGATTATATATACCTCTCTATGCACTCAAAGTTCTGAAATGGCTGAAAAATCCATCAGTTTTAAGGAATAAAAGTGATTTTTTTGCACTTTTACCCCCCGCCCCCCCAAATAAGTAGGAAGTTTCTGAGACGTTTGTCACATGTTCCTATGACGTCATTAAAGGAAAGCACCTCTGCCATAGCAATCTCTGCAGTCGATTTACACACTTGTTTACACATGTTCTCTAGTGTGTTTGTTCAGTGTATGAGCCTGCAATCAAGATATCTATCTATCCATCTATCTATCTAATTGTTACACTCGACAAACCGTGTTATGTAGGCTAACGTAGAGTAGATGGCTAGATACATAGTGGACATGAGGACAACTATCCAAACACGGGTATAACTCTAATGACGAGGGTACAATAAAGCATCAAGATAACTCGCCGATTCATAAAAAATATTATATGCATGTTGTGGCTCACAAGCCTATAAGCCAGCGTTAGTTCCACAGTGATCATGGATGCCCACATCCTACAGCACAGGCGGCGATCAGGCATCACAATACAGCCTCCCGAGTTCATCTGGCTCATAATGCGACGGCAGCTGCCGATAATCCAGTTACTCTCCAGTTGTGGCAGTTACCCTTGCCTGCTTATTTATCAAAGTTAACCACCTATGGCATTAAACTTAAGGATTATTCGCCAGAACATTTGCCAGAATAGGTGGCGCCGAACCACCTTCACACCGGACGCTAAACAAATTTTTCACCTGACAGATTACATTCAAAGTCAATGCAAAGACGAGAATACATGCGAAACGCTCTGCTCATAAAGCTCGACAACTGCCTTAACCGAGAATGGGGCGATTCGTTAGCGGTAAATACACGCAACTGTCACTAACTAACGTTGGCTTGCTAAATGGGTCAGGTGGTTAGTTAAACTGGCAGGTAGACAGTTAGTGTGTAACTTGCCAGTTAATTTAACACTGGACTGAACATTTGCTGTATAATTTCATAATCGAAATTCATGAACATCTAACGTTATGTCGAACTTCAGTTCGCTGGCTTCCCAGAGAGCAAGCACCTCTGCTCCGGATCTGCCCTGGCTCTGCCAACTCCAGCTGATCTGGCTCAGAGCCGGGGCAGATCCAGAGCGGAGGTGCTTGCTATATGGGTAAGTACTGCTAGCTAGCTAGCTATCTAGCTTGCATGCGTGTCTAAAGCTGCTTTCACACCGGACACAAAACAAACCAAACAGACCACACCCCAAGTCAATGTGAAGATGCGAATACACACGTTTTTGAATGTAATCTATCGTGCAAAAAACCTGCCTCGCATCTGGTGTAAAAGCGGCTCAATGCCACCTATTCTGGCAAACACCCTGGCGAATAATCCTCAAATTTATAGTATTACTGTAGTTCAATCGGTACTGTTATCTCATTAGCTATGGTTGCCCTACAATATTTCAATAGTAACACTCAAATCTATATCGTGCGTTCCAAAAAAAAAAAAAAAAAACATGCAATTACTACAGTAGTACTATAGGTTTTTGTTGGTAAATTTTATGGTATTCCAGCAGAGGTTTTTGGCAAGGATCTGTCTGCTGGCTATGGTAAATAATGCGTAGTGTATGTATATTTCATTGTGGAGCGAGCGAGATCTGACCAGCTGGCTGCCTTGCGTGACATCAGTTGCCATGAAAGGCCAGTTCCGGACATTTCGAAGGGGGCAATTTATTTTATGGCCTGGCGTTGGGAGGTTTTCACCATGTACCACTGGCAGTCAACTCAGCAGCTAGTTCTTTCCTGCTCAGAAGGTATCCATGGCGAAACACTATCATATACATCCGATGACAATGAGCGTGGCTGACCTCCAGGTATGTAGCCTAGAAGAGCCTCATCATTCAACTACTGTCTCTTCCTACCACTCAGATGATGATGGAAATGACGGATGATGGAAATGGATGATGATGCATTATTATTATTATTATTATTAATAAATATTTCTTCCATGTTGTTGGAAAACTATCTCCCTTGAATTATTCCATCAATTAAATGGTGACATACTGTTCTCAGGTGCCCTTGATGACAAACTGTAAAGGTAGCGTTATTGTTATTGAGATATGTGAAGGTGACACTGCTGTTAGTTTAGTTTTGCTGTACAAACCCACCAAAATTCCATAAAAGGAACGTATGGTGCAAAGAAGAGATCGTGCTAATCATGCTGCTTAGCTAATACTTTAATCCAAAGGGACAAACAGCTGAACAGGGGCCATTCTCTCTGGAGCAAACAGAGTTGAGGGCCTTGATCAAGGGCCTTGTAGCTGCACTGGTCTTGCTGTGGTTAAACACCCTGAGCTTTGGTACAGTAACTGAGTAACGAGGCAATAAACTGCCTATATTCACTGAAGCCCTGCGGTCTGAAGCACTGCCCCTCACCCCCTCAGAGAGCTGAGCATTTTGATATCGACTCAGGCTTTAACCACACTTAAAAACTGACTTAAAAACTTTTAAACGAAATATGAAAAATCTGAACTTTTCCCAGCATGCTTTTAGCGCGCCTTTTACCACAAAAACCGTTCACTGGCTTTCTGGCAGTACAACACCCTGATTGTCAATTCTGGGTTCACCATTCTTATCTGGGTTTACACCACACCTTTCTCCCGCTTCAAAGTAAGTCCTCTTCAATCTGTATTGATTCACTTGTCTATATGATGCTGTACATCTGCACAATGTACTGTACATATTTACATTTATTAATTGGTTATGTATGTTATTGCTCGCAAACAGTAAAAACAGCCTGTCAATTCATCTTGTTTTGGCCGACCTGTATTGGCCGAGTTCAGCACGTGCACAAGTAACCATTGGCAACTGTGGCATTCGCTCTCTTCAGAGAAGCGGACGACAGTCGCGTACCTAGCATTTAGCTCTTTAATGAGTCTTGAAGACGCGTACTTCAGAAGTCATAGTCATAATAGCCTATTGTCACGATAGTCCAACATACGTAACTAATTAATAAAAATATTATAAATAACTTATTTTCGCATTACCTTAGTATTGGCCTTTGGGTCGCGGTATTAGCCAATATGGTGACCCTCAGGCCAATACCAAGGCAGTACGCAAATAAGCAATTAATAACATATATTATTGCACAATGAAAAGCACCTGGTACTGATGGAGAAATACGGTGGAGGATCATTGAAGCTTAGGAGCCATTTAGCTGCTTGTGGTACTGGGGATGTTTTTTTTTTTTTTATGGTGTAATGAATACCAGGAAGCGGTAGGATATTTTAGCTTAGAACACCTGATTGCCTCTGCGAGGAGATTGAGACTTGGCCGTGGATCACTCAGCTTGACAGTGCCCCAAAGCATACATTGAAATCGAAGAAATTGTTTTGGGCACTCAAATTCAACTCAGCCAACAGAGATTTTGAAAAGGTTAGCCTGAAGTACAAACCTGGGAATCTCAAGGATCTTCAAATACTCAGCTTGGTGAAGTGATTTGAGATATTGTATCTTCACAACGGTTCACCAACCTTTTCACACATTTTAGGAGGTGACTCAGTGCAGTTATCCTCTCTAGAGGAGTTCAAACCAAGTATTTATCAGAGGGGAGCCAAAGATTTTGAGGCAAATGATTTGGGGGAAAAAATGTACTATCCCCTCAAACGTTTTTATCATAATGTTGAAATAAAGGTGTGTGGCTTCCCTGTATGTTTGAGCCCAAAATATGATTTACTATAATTGTTTTCTTTGTAGCTCATTTTCAGAGGGTTCCTAGAATTCTTGAGTTGACTAGAAAACCCAAAATATTGATTATTCAGATTTGAAAGTTGAAGGAAATATATCACTCAATACATAAGCCATGTTCTTGTGTTTATGCATCTTCAGTGTTCCACTCTGAATGAGAATTCAGTTGGTGGTAGTTTTCTCAACCTTGTTTTTTTTTCAGCAGAAACCCACTTTTTTTTCCTCCTGCGGAATTAGCGTATGCCTATTAGTTCACTCATGTATTTTCTGCAAAATATTAAAATTAATCTAGATTTATTGACAATTATGTCTGAGTGGACTACCTGTTTATCTATGATTTTTGATGAAGAGGGGAGAAAAAAAGATATTTTTACTTCAGCACTGAGCAGTTGTTGTCCTGGAAACAATGCCTGGTGTAGACTTGGTTTGTTCTTCAGCAGAAAGCAGTATGAGTCAAAAGACAAAAACCACAGTGATCCTGTGACATCAGTGTCAAGCAAATGATTCCATTCTGACATTTCAAAATCTATTTCCTTTCCTCAGAATTTCTGACTCTGTCTTTTCGAGCTAAACAGACAAAACATAGAATTAAAATCTGAAAAAAGACGGGGGCAAACCTCATATTATTATTTCACTGGAACAATAAGATATCTGAAATGTGAAAACATATGTAAAAAGATATGACAATGCCCTTTTCTGTATTAATTCAAAAATCCTGAAATAAGCACTTCTAGGAGGTAGCTATATTGTTAAAAAAAAAAGTAGTCTTAACTTCAAAAAGTTAGTGTCTGGGCTGCCATAAAATTGTAAAACTGAACTTAAGAAGACAAGTTGACCTTATTTTCAACTAATCGTCTTAAATTCATTTAAAGTGTATATTGCAAGTTACAGTACCCGCTGAATCAGAGCAAATGAAAATTAGTTAGAGTCATACCTTTCGTGAAAAAAATCGGTTAATATTTGCTGCATTCGCACAATAATGTGTTTTTCTGAGGAATTTCACATCCACATCAAAAAAAAAGGACTTACCAGACACTATGTCACGAGAGGGAGACACAGCAGATAAACAATCAGAAAAGATGGACTTCAGTGCTGAAGAGGCTGAAAACGTATTTTATACTTGAATGTGATGGACCACTCCCGTATAATTTTGAGCCTATCAGGCATGTGAGAGTACAAGAGGAGCCAGGAATCAGAAACCACGGCCACAGGAAAGAAATATAGCTGTGGTGTGAGGAGAATGAGTGGAGAATTGGGCAGGTGTCCTGGTGAATCAGGCTACAGCTAATACTAGCTCAAGACCACCATATAGCTACAGCTAACGTCAGCTCATGATAGGTAGTCCTTGTTGGGCCACAGTATAGAAAAAATAATTATCCCAAACAAAAGTTTACCTTCCATGGACAATATACTGGCAGGAGTATTACTTATAACGTCGTATTGCAAGGCTCGATCTTCTCACTCACCCGAGATCCATGGAGGGTGAAAAATCATTCAGGTGACAGGATAAGCTCAACTGTATAAAAAATTACCCAAAAACCAAAACTTCAGCTATTAATCATTTTATTTGTTTAAGCACATCATATTAACCTTCAACTATGAGCCAGCTCTCATCAGTAAATGCATGCAATAATTTCTTGCGTTTCAAGTGCAACCTCAGTTATATTCTGTCAAAATTAGATAGAGCTATGGAGAACTACTAATTTAAGTTCATGTGGCCTTATAGTTCGGAATACCAGGAGTCACTCTATGATCACAGCCTACAGAGGAAGAAACAGCGATTAAAGGCAAACTTGCTAAACAACTTGCTAACAAAGAAATATTGTGTTTTAGAGGCGGTACTTCACACACATACAAGTGAACTCGTATACACATATTAAATGCTCCAGTTTCATTGCTAGCCAGCTGAACTTATCTGATAAATCATCTTCAGCATTTACGGATACATAAAATACAATGAAAGTTCGCAGGCTCCTCGGAGTTCAGTACTTTTCAGCCATCAATTGCGGAAGAGATTGTGAATTACCCATGAGCCAATGCGGGTGACGTCGCCCATTTTTGGCTGGAGGTATCAACTCCGTCGTATCTCATGTAGATCTCCATTGACAACCACCTACACAATGTTCATTCCTACCATTTATACACAATATTTGCACACTTTTTCTTTAAGTTGCAGAGCAACGACATGGCAAGTACACTATTTTGTGGTGTTTGTTTTATAAAGTTTAAGGGAGTTCAGACTCCTAGCCAGGAATCAAAACAAGGCAGAGTGGAAAGACAGGGTGCCAGTGTATTCTGCATATCTTCAAACATTATCTAGAGTAAAAGGCAGGGTGGAGATCGTTAAGGTAGTATGCTGCATCCTTCTATAGTGGCCCAGTTAGTGGTCTGAAGTCTGATTAACACAAAATGCCAGCATGAACAGTTTAAAAAGGAAAGAAAACATTAAACTTTTTTGCTTTTCGAAGTAGTTATTTTCCATGTTTCTGCCTACAGTCGCGACAATTTCTTTTTAACATAAACCCCATTGGTTACCTACTCTAAAATTTTTGCTGCCATCTCGCAGAATGTTTCGCAGCCCACAGTTGTATTACAAAATGAAAGTGAATGTATTCAGCCACTTCATTCATCTAGTACTTCAACCTTTTAAACTCCTTAAAACTTAATTAAGCAAACCCCACCAAATCGTACACTTTCCATGTTGTTGTTACTCGGCAGCTTCTGACAAAAGTGCGCGAATGTGTAAATGGTAGGGATGAACGCTTTGTTGGTGGTTGTCAATGGAAATCCATATGAGATACAGAGGTGTTTATACCCCTCAGCTAAAAATAAGTGACATCACGCGCAATGGATGATAGTTATTGCTGGCCAACCCCAATGTTGTCTATTCATCCCATAACCGTCTGTGTCGTGTTATGCGTTAAATGGAAAAACAGCAGTGGCTTTTAGTTGGCAGTCTATTCAAGTCAATGGGAGGATAAATTCACTAGCTAGCATGCTAACTCAATTTTCCGTCATGAAATTAATAAATTCAAGCATCTACGAAAACAGTTGCATATGTAACTCAATACTTTACTGGCCAAAAACGTTTGCATGCTAGCTGATGAATTATTTATCCCGCCGACTTGAATAAACCACGAACTAAAAGGTCATGTCAACGATGATAGTTCCCAGCAGAATTGGTAAGGTTACCTTTGCGAACATACGAGTTGACTTGCCTATGAACGCAATCAGTCCAGTCGCAACGCAAAAAAGCTGAATCACGTTTGTGACACCGAACCTTTATCTCTCAGGGGTTGTATGATATCACACTCATTTTTAATCACTTTTAAAGTCTTCAATCAAGATAAATGAAAGACTTTTTTGTCCTGATTTCTGATAGGTGCTTGTGTGGTAACTGTCAGCCAATGCCATCAGCCGACATGGGCTGCATGTGCTAACAGAGCAGCACCTGCTATTAGCCTCATGTTCTTTCAGCTTCAGAGTAACATGTCAAACTCCATCAAGTCACCTGAAATGTAGTCCTCTCGAATAAAGTTTGCGCCACAAATGACTGCGTTTTCAGTCACCGGTGATGCGGTTAAGTCTTATCTCATCGCCTGACGAACGCACCCAAGCTCGGAAGCTAACTGCACTGCTTTTCCTCTCAAGAAAGTGCAGGAGGTGATGTCCAGACAGAAAAGTGTTTCAGCAATCAGCATAAACACAATAATTCACAATTTTACACGCAAAACATGAAGAAAACCAACTGAAAAAAGAAACAAAAATTCCAATTCACAAAACACCACCTCTCAAATGCATTAATGCGGGTTCAGTTTTCCCCACTAGCTACGTCATACCATGTGGCTTTGAAAGAAGAAAAAAAAAACTGTTTTGATGAGACAGGCTCAAAATGCCACTTTCTTCTTGATTTCTGCAAATATGTCATATAAAACTTACAAAGTCCAAAATTAATCCTTTAAATGATTATTTTCAGGACAGATTAATTGTGAATTTTGAAAAGAAAAAACTTGCAATATGCACTTTAACTTAAGGCAGCCAAGACACTAATCTTTTTGAGTAAAAACTTTTTTTTTTTTAAACAGTGTAGTTTGTACTGTGCAGCTAGGTTCATAGATATGAGCAGGCCTGCAGACACCTGTCCCAAGCATCAAGTTGTGACCTATTTAGACTACTGATGAGGAAAAATAGTTTCTTTTGTATGACAAAATGCTAATTTATGAGGAGACCTTATGAAATATTACCATTATAAGAAAATAAAACTCTGAAAGGACAGGGACAGCACAAGGCCGCTAATCATCTCTACAGTTGCGTAGTTTCATTAGGATGAATCAAACCATTGTAGACCGGCACAATGGATACATTTTGGCATATTAGGCTTATTACTGAGCAAATGAACCCCCGGAAAAAAAAACCTCTTTTCTGAAGATTAACCACTTCAGAGGTGTTTTGTGTTCCGGCATTACGCTGAAAAGCTCCGCTCTTACTGTATTACTTGCGTGTTTCTGACATTTTCAATAACAACCTCTTCGCTCTCTCGCTCTCTTACTTCCTGTCTTCATCTAGCCACTGATAGACTCATTTTGCTTCCCACTATTACACAGCTTTCCTGGCTCTCAATGTGGACTCAATTCAATTCAGTTTCTCCCCTACAGTCCCTCCTAATCATTCATTTCTATAGGCAATTCATTTGCCTCTGAACTCTCACTGAGGATGAAATGCACACAGTCTCCTCTGCAATTATCGGCTCTCCTAGTAAAGATCGATATAAAGGGTTGTAAGAAAATTGCCTTTTGATGAAACAGCTTCACCTCACGCGGAAGAAAGTAGAAAAATCCAACCATGAGCTGGAGTAAAATTTAGAAGAAAAAAAAAGGAGCCTTCATCAGTAATTACTTGTAAGAAAACCACATATCCCACAAGTTTTTGACAACCTGAGAAATTCTCATGTACAAAATGTATCTGAAGCACTTTTTACATCTATATTTTACTTTTTAAGTTGATTAATGTTTAGAAGCTTTCAAGTGGTATTTTATGTCTCCGGGGTATAAATATAAGGTGACACAGAGGACAAATTTTATTATGAGTTCAGCAACATGGGAAAGATATGAAAAGACGCTATTCAAACGAGGGAAAAGTGTGTTGACCTTCATATGTCTGGGAAAGATCATGGAAAAATGGCTACAAGCCTGAAGTTTCTCATATAGTATCTACCATTAGAGCATTGATTAATCAGTTGAAATCAAATTAAATTGTGAAAACTTGCCTGGAAGAGGTCCCACATTTATTTTGCTCCCATGGTCAGTGAAGAGGATGGTAAGAGAGGCAAAAGAAAAATTCTAAAGTATTGCTATTGGAGTATTGCACAAAAAAGCAGCATCCTGGGGTCATCAAGTATCCAAAACTACCATCAGATGCTTCCAGAGTTCCAACGGATTATTTATAAGGATGCCAGAAAAAAAGCCTTTCCTGTCTTTTACAGTAATTACATGTAAGCTCATGGAGCTAAGAGCTACAGGAGCAATGTTCTGTGGTCAGATGAAGCAAAGATTAAGCATTATGGAAGCAAACACTCAAGGTGGTGTTGGCGTTAAATGAAGGATAGGCATATAGACAAAAACATTATCCCCACTGTTGAGAATTGTGGAGGTTTTGTGATGTTAAGGGGTAGTTTTTTTTCCCTACGCTCTGGAAACTGTGTTTGGGTGTCAACTCCATGAAAAATTAAGAAATTTTAAAACTGGGTCATTGTTGAATCTTTCGGCGGGACGTTGATCCAAAACATAGGCCCAGATCAACATTAAAATGGTTACCACAAAATCACAAAAGCTTCTGTCTTGGCCATCTCAGTCCCCAGTCCCCACTGAAAACTTGTGTGAGCTAAATTGGAGAGAGAGGGCCCAGGACCCAGGATGATCAAGAAAAATTATATTCAGATTGGTGACAAATTAATGGAGTGAACCTGAATAAAGGGAATAAACGCATGGACCTCAAAACAGATGTAGATGCTTCTCTTGATCATCCTGACATAGTTTGGGTCTACTCGTGCCCTTAAAGGGTCACTGCATAGCAGTACAGTTCTTCTATATGATCACCTTCATATCCTATTATGAAGTATACATACCATGATGGCAGTGGTCTCCTTCAAGATGACAGTGGTCCAAACCCCAAAGGGTACTAGGGCTCCCTGAATGGTTTTAGGAGCATGGAAATGATCTGGAGAATGTGCCACCATTTTCAAAGTCACCAGATCTCAAATCAACTGAACATACTGTACATGTGGGAGATTTTTGACAATGTGTTTGACCTTGCTCTCCGTCACCATCATCAACAGACCAAACGCCAAATAGTAGTATAGTATTATAATAGTTATAGTATCTCTTGTGAGAAAAGTACTCTATCCCTTCCGTATGTTCATAGAAATTGTATATACATTTCTATGCCCAGCTGTTAGGCATATCTTTCTGGCTGTGTCAGCCAGCAGCTATAACAAACGCTCTAGCACTGAGCTCCCTCTCTCACTCCAGGTCTCCCGTGGCCTGATCCTGGCTGTGTCCCCTGGGTAACCCTCTCCCCTTCCAGCAACACTCAGCCCCTCTCCCTGGACATTACACTGCCTGAAGTGGACCTGTCTGGGCAGGCCTTGGACCTGGACAAATTGAGTCCCTGGGTGCCCAGTCGGGCCTGTTTAATTCAGTCTCGCCCAGACCTCAAACGGGGTAATTACCCAGGGCGAGCAGCTGCTTCAGCCGTCCCTGTGTAACACCGTTCTGCGTGCCGCGCGGTTACTGTAGAAGAACTGTAACTCCGGTGGGAAGACACTGAGCCTCTTCTACGTGTTCTTCATTATCATTGTTATTATTATTTTTTTAAATAATTTCACATTCCCAAAAGGATCCTATCCCTGCTTCCTTCCTCTTGTAGGAAAGATGCGGTAATTGCCTGAGCCACTGGTAACTCAGTCTCCCGAGCACCGCAACGCCCGCCCACCCCACCCCCCCCCCCGCCACCCTTCCCTGCGATAAAATAATCTTCGCTTTTAAATCCTGCCCACTGTCAGACTGATTGCTTAATTACTGCACCTGTCATGGCCCTCCTCGTTAGCTAACACCCTGCTGCGAGAACCACAGAGGTCCTTCAACAACAGAGCACACTCCTCCAGCACAGGCCTTCAAAGCGTTAGGAAGGCAAAGAGTTTTTCAGTTCTTTTAGAGTGCTGGATATGATTAAAGAAGTTGACATTATGAAATATGGAGGAAACCTGGCATGAAGTTGTGTAACCTGGTTCCTCACTGTGGTATTTGCCTTCATAGTCATGTCTGCCTGACAGGTTTTAAGCATTGGACATGTTTACCGTTGTTGTCATCATTGAGACTGAAATGGTAAATGTGAGTTCAGGAGCTCTCGCCATGATCTAATACTCAGACCTTCAAGTGAAGGATAATTTTTTAATATTTACATTCTTTCCTCTTCCTCTCATTGTGTTTGAGGGTGAGGTGGGATTGAGTTTATTGTTGTAATGTCCCCGATTTCTGCTCAGTCCTTTCTTTTTTCTCCTTCTGTTGCCCCTGTGGGTGTGGAAGTGTGCATTGTTTCCATGGTAGCCACTAATTTCCAAGCATTCAGTCTAACCATCTGGAAAGGGGAGTTGGGGCAGGATGGGGTGGGGTGGGGTGAGGTGGGGTTGGGGGTGGAGAAATTGGTTTGGTGACTGGATTTGCTCTGTTTGTGTTACTTTTAGTCTGCGATACATTATTATAGGCATAAAAACAGGAACTGACTGAATTTTTCCCCAAATACAATTGTCTGTAGTTCACCAAAAAGGTGACAGCCAGCTATATACAGTATTCTGATAGCGTTTAAGAGTATCAAAGTTTTATATAGTCTAGAAAATGTATATTTCGTAATTATCCCCCAGGGGAAAAAAATCAGTTTGGATAAATTGCACAAAGTACTTTAAATATATGAGGTACTTTGTGTTTGCATTTCCTTCAGTTGAAGATGTTTGTGAAAATACCTGTTTAATAGTCCTACACTATAATAAAACCTATTTTGAATATATCTTTCACAATTTTTTTTTATTCTACATATGGGTTAGCAGAGCTAATTAAAATAAATTATAACATTGATTACAGCAAATTACATTTCCTCTTTTTAATTTGTGTAATTACTTTAATTGATCGATGGGAAAATAATATCCTATGAGATATTTAATTTTATTACTAGGTAATAACACATCCAGACATGTAATTATTGTTAATTAGACAGATATTACAGTCAAGACATAGGTTTACCACGAAAGTGTTTATACTTAAATCTTGAATTCCCTTCATTCCAGATACAAACTTGAATTTCAACTGATGTCAGTCAATTGGTAACCGTTGCGCTTGCTATTTTTTTGTCTGATTAAATTTCTAGAATATTGTGCCTAAGTCCCATAAAGCTCTTAAACTGAAGGTGCTACACCCCCCCCCCCCCCCCCCATTTCATCTAAAATACACTATGGAGTCTTGCACTGGAAAATTAGCTGGTTGAGCTACCTGTTATCAATGTCCACAGAACAGGTCAAAATTAGGTCCACAATCTCTCTCTCTCGTGACCCTCTCGCAGCGCTGAAATCTGATTCAGCACACAAATGTTTTAGCCTCGCTGAAAGGGTTCATATTTCTGTGGTTTGGTAGGACAAAGTGGGAGACCAGGTTGCAGTGCCCTCATTAACCCCAAAATAAGGCCAGTGAAACAGGCAGAAAAGGTCCTCTCAGGCATTCACAGGTCTGTGGACCCTGCTGAGGGACAATGACTAAAAACAGTATGAGAGGGAACCAGCCAGATATATCCCATGAAAAGAGAGAATAACCTTTTAGTTGATTAGGGTTATGATCTTAAGCTTCTAATCAGTTTACAATTACATCAAAAAGGCTGTCAGCAACTTCACTGGCTGTAAGATATGGAACTACTGAATCCTATCACCCCTCCCTCCTTTTCTTCATCTCTCCCCAACTCATTTTCCCTATTTGCCCCTCACTCACTTTCCCTCCTGCCCTTGTCTCTTTCTATCTCTCTCTCTCTCTCTCTCTCTCAGTGCTGGTTCAAATGCAGAGCGGCTAGATTGGCCAGCGTGTCTTCAAGTTCTGCGGAGCGAACATGAGTAGCGAGGCTCGGCAGGTGGCAAGCGCTGACACGACTGCAATTAAATGTACAAATCTCTGATTGGGCCCCTGGGAGCACAGTCATTAGCCACGCTGAGCGGGCCGCGACTCACCTGCCCCTCCGCCGCCCGCCACCAGATACACACTCGCTCCTTCCTGTTCGCCTCAGTGCTTGGGCAATGTTTAATTCCCTATTTCTGCCTGTCTTATCTCTGTCCACTCAGCATGCACGCAGATGTGTGTGTGTATTTGTGTAAATGTGAGGTCAGTGTACACCTACCCCTTTGGGGATAATACGTATGTCTCCAAAAGAGATACCATATTTCTTTATTCTTATGGGGGCAACATCAGGTAAGGAAACTGAGGTATATTCGGGTTAAGGTTAAGATTAAGATTAGGGTTAGATTAGGGTTTGGGTTAGGCTTGTGTTGTTTACAGATAAGGTAAGGGAAAGGGGTTGGGGAATTAATGAATTCAATGGGATGTCCCCACAAAACATGAAAATACAACATGTATGTGCATGTGTGTGCACCAGTACGTGTGTGGTCATGTGCGCACATGCGTGTGCCTGTGTGTGTGTGTGTGTGTGTGTGTGTGCATGTGTGTGTGTGCGTGTGTGCATGTGTGTGTCTCTGTGTGTTTGAAAGAGAGTGAGTGAACAAGCTTGTCTGCATGTGTGCACATGCAATCCCTGCAATTGACAGACTGAAAGCTGCTGCACCGTAAGTGATTGATCGTTCGGTTGGAAACTGCTCCTGCCACCTGTAGGAAACAGCCTAAAGCAATCTGTTCTCATTCTGAAATTTAGACTGTATAAATTTTATTGGATGGAAATCAACCAAACCCCAGTTTGGAATTCAACCAAACCCATTATCTCAATTCCCATTAAAAGACAGAGATTAAACTGCTTTTGGCATTTAATTGATTAGAATATAACACCTCTGCATACTTCTTTATTGAGTGACGGTACTAAAATGCATCTTTCATAATTACTGGTCATGCTATTCATAGTGATGATGCTAGGGTAGGTTTCTAGTATATTGCAGTGTAATTAATTGGTTTGTTAATTTACCACATTTGCGTATGTTTGTGTGCGTGTGTGTGTGTGTGTGTGTGTGCGTGTGCATGTGCATGGGTGGGTGGGGGCATGTGTGTAAGTTAGCATTGCATGACACAGTTCAATTTATCAATTCATATCATGGCATGCCAAAGAGCTTCAAGACTTGAAATTCCCTGGGATATGTGGCCATAATGGAAGTGAGTGAGTGATTGAGTCATGGTCCTTTCATACTCAATATCATAACCTTCTTACTTCGCAAATTAACAGATATAGCATAGCAGATTAGCTGATTTAAATTTGGTTGAATTTGTGAAGCTGCATCATACTAAATTTATATGCGAAAACACACTGCATCGCACAGTCCTGTTCAATCCAGAAAGGCTGCACACTGCTTCTATCAGTGAGCTTGCTTACCAAGTTAGCTAGGGAGTTAATAAAATTATTACCGATTCAGTCAAAGCGTGATTTTATCAATAGTTATGCTACCAACTGGGCTCTTCGATTCTAACACTTTGATAACTGTCATATTGTTAAGATTGGCAGGTGCTCATTGATAACATATCTCACAGAATCATTCATTAAACATACTCCAATTTTCAGATGGTTCCTTCTGTTGACACGCAAACATGGGGGAAAATAGTTCATGGGAAATGTCAGGAGAGTTTCTAACATTGATAAAGTGCAGCCCGAGGACAGTAAGTTGAAGGCCCTACTCTTAGCAATCTTCACTACAATATTCTGGTACTGTTTACCCTCTCTGGCTTTATTTGTCATCCAAATGTGTTTCATTTTTTTTCTTTTTCATCCACTATTAAACAGTATCTTGTGTGTTTTAGAGATCAAACTATATATTTTCATTGTTGCTGCAAAGCTGGCTCAGATAAAACTCTTGGAATACCAGCGGATGTAAACCAGTGAAAAAAACAGCTGAAACAATGAACGGTGCGCGAAAAATCACTGTGACCTCAACTGAAATGTGGGCTTGGGTAAAATCCATCCAGTGACTCAGGTTGTATTTATTGCCTGTCCACTGACCCGAATCTGCTATCACTTCATCGAGAAACACTTTCTTGTTAAAATATGTAAAAAAAAATGTGTTTTTGCTATTTGAAGAGTTCATAATTTCAAGGAAATGTTTAGATCATAACTAAATATAATAACATGGAAGGTTGGCTCCAAGAATTGCAGTATATACACATTTCAGTAAAAATGCCATATAAATATAAAAATGAAATGGCTGAAAAAATGAACCCGAGCCACAGCTGTCATCCATTTTGGCTCCTTGGAAGAGCGGATCAATGACTGTGAGCTGCTTCGGGTATTAATTTTTCCCGCTTTTCACGGCTAAGCTCAGCTGACGATTGAGCCAGGTTTGGTAGGTCTAGACACCTGAATTGAGGTTGCATGGCACAACCTACTATAATCCACAGCTGTCAAAATAACGGGGACTGTGCTGCCAAGGGGGAATTGCAAGTTTCACAGGAGATAAAACAAAATTATTATGAGATAGTGCAGGATAAAAATATAAAGAGCAGGAACATGGAGGACGAACAGGTCCATTCAGGGCTGTAATCTAATGAGCCATGCAAACACAGCTGATTCTGCCCACTGCTGTGTGCTTGAGACTTCCTGTCTTACCCACGAAGGACAGGAAAGATCCGTCTGATTTGACCACACAGCAGAGAGCTTTCAGCATCAAGAGAGCAAACACAGCCTTACCTTCCTGCAAATATTTACTCAGGTTATATATGGGCATGGTATAGTAGGCTCTGCTGAGACCAGCATGCTGTCTGTGCGTGCGTGCCTGTGTGTGTACGTGTGTGTGTGCGTGTGTCCTGACGTGTGTGAATGTTTGAGTGAACTCATGTGTCTGTGCATGTTTGCAGTTTGCAAGCTTGTGTGTGAATATTTGTGTGCCCGTGTGTTTACATATTTATAACTGTGTTCGCGTGCATGTACAGCATATGTTTGTGTGTGTGTGTGTGTGTGTGTGTGCATGTGAGTGTGTGTGCCTAATTTATCATGCAAAGACATATGCTGCTTTCAGGGCAAATGTGTTGACTCGAATGCTATGAACTAAACCCTTACTGAAGAGAAACTGTAAACTAAAACATCTTGTTTGTTCTTCTTGCAGTCACTTCATATTACTCACCTTTCCAGAACATTAACAATATCCAGACTCTGCAGTACAGATTTAAATTTAAAATTTAAGCCTAAATGCTTATTCAACAAATTAGTTACCCAACCATGACTATAAAAATGAACAGACATTTCAGGGTACTTAGCAAAAACCTTCCTGAACAAAGATGTGGAAATGCATTTCACGTGAACTTAAGCGCAGTTCCGGGGTAACTACCTCTTCTCTTGTAATTCCCTCAGTAACTCATAATCAGTTGAGAGCTCTTTGCCAGCCATGAAACTCAAAAATGTTTGCAGCTTGCAGGGGTGGAACTTTGGCTTTCATGACTGGAGAGGGGTTGAGATGCGTGCACCTCGTATCCTGTGGTTCTGACACCTACCTTATTGAGGGAGCCTCATTGGCTTTCTCTTATTTTCTGTATCTCTCACACACCTATACATACACGCATACACACACACACACACACACACACACATATGCACAGGCTCAGTCTGTGTCTATCTCCCAATTTCTAGTGCAACCCACCCTTGAATTACACCCTTACTGGTTTGCATATGACTTTCTTTGGTTTTCTTTTCCTTGCATTTTCAGATTTTATCCTTGCAGGCTGTAAGTAGCCATGCATTTGGAGGCTTTTCCCCAGCGTACCTGGAGAGACGGCAGTCCTAACAGCTGTTTCTCTATATCCGGATGCACAGTATCAGACGGTAAAAGGCTGCAGAGTGCAGGAGGCAAGTCGCCGTGCTTCAGTAAGACAGCCCTGATAATAGGGGCCAGATTTCACTGCTCAGTGCCTCGCACGCATTACCAAGGTCCCACACGCTGCCCTCCCGGGATAAGCTCTGGTAATTGCCATCCTCTCTCCTGCACACTAATGAGAGAGCCAGGTCTTTCCCTAGCTCACAGCACCCAGGTGTCTCTCCAGGCAGCATACTGTATATCCCACTGTGTTCAGTAAGGAAATCTGCTAGTGACGAGTATGCTCATGGTAGTGAGATCATTAACTCCACTCACCTCCCCAAGCTAGTCCACGCATGTGCACTTACATGTGTGCACACATGCATGGTCATGCACACGCAAACTGTTTACTGGAGGACTTAGAAATTTGTAAACGGCAGTATCCAGGGTGCTGTACACCAGCCTGCTTTATGCTCAAATTACCCAATGATTTCATAGCATAACACAGTGGTATGAACAAGCTATTCCGCCCAATAAAACTTGCCATTTTCCTATAATGAATCTAACACTGAAGACCTTTTACTAGATGGCATCAAGCTGAGTATCAATTCTGGAATTTAAAACCCTCAGGTTTTGCTACAACTACATGACTTGGCAAATTATTCTGCACTGTGACCATTTTTAGTGTGAAAAAGACGTTTCTTAGGTGAAGAGCTTTGACCCCCGGCTGAGTAGTGACACCACGATTTCCATTCAAACATGTTTCAATTTATTGACACGCTTCCTTCACCATGGTGTCAATAACTCTTCGATGATGGTGGAACGTGCTCCACAGTGAGGAGCTTTCTCCATGACATTTATTATTTGCTTTCTTCCTTCAGAAAATGCATAAAGGAAGCTTTCACAATGCTTTGTATGCCATTATTATTCTGCAAATTGTTTAATGAACTAGATTTGTGAAGTTCAGTTTCTTTCACTCTTTGATTACTGGTTTTATTCTGGCCATTGGTTCCTTTCAGATCATCATCAGCATCACTGCTCCGGGGTTGGGGCTGGTATCCCGTCCCGTTGCGTAGAGCCGACCAGGTGAGCCAGGCCTCTCCAGTACTGGCGGTCTTGTGCCAGCAGATCTGCATCAGGGTAACTCCGTGTTGTTGGAGGTCGTCAGCTATGATGTCGAGCCATCGAGTGCGGGGCTTTCCTCGTGGTCATCTAAAGCCTGCAGCCTTTGGGTCAAACTTCAGAGTGGCTCTTGTCGGGTGGTCAGGGGGAAGACGGAGAACATGGCCGAACCAGCGGATGCGGTGTTGTGCAGCCAGGAGGGAGGCTCTGGGCTGGTTTGTACGGGCTCTAAGCTCTTTGTTGGAGATTCGCTGGGGTCGCCTGATGTTCTCGATGGTTTTGAGAGCCTTGCTATCAAAGCCATCTATTCTTGCGGCCAGGGTCTTATCTAAGGGCCATGTTTAGGAGCCATAAAGGAGAATGGAGAGTACGGCAGTGTTGTAGATTTGGAGCTTCATCGTGCGTGAGATGGCTTGGTGCCGCCAGAGTGGTTTCCAGAGAGACTGCAGGGCAGAGGCTGCCAGGGCTCTCCTGCGGAGAATCTCTGGTTTAAGATCCCCGTTATCTGTCATTGTGGACCCCAGATACACAAAGCTCTTCACAGGCTCTACGGTGTCATTACCAAGCAGGATAGGGGGTGGATCTGGTCCCGCACCAACATGCATGAACTTGGTCTTGGTCCAACTCACATGGAGACCAAGCTTTTCTGCCTCTTCACTGTATACACTCAGAGCGTCCCTCAGCTGGCTGTAGGAGATGCTGAGCAGGATGGTGTCGTTTGCGTACTCTAGGTCAGTCAGTTGGTAGTTGCCAAGGGACACTCCGGGTACTCGCTCACTGACCCTGCACATCAGATGGTCGATTATGCAGTTGAACAGGTCTGGAGCAGCTACGCAGCCCTGGCGAACACAACTGGAGATTGGAAACCAGTCGGAGTCTCAGCCGTTTATGCGGACACAACTGTGTGCGTTGCTGTAGAGCAGCTTGAAGAGGGTGGTGATCTTCAGAGGTGCGCCGAGGGCTTGTAGGATACTCCACAGTGACGAGTGGTGGACTGTATCAAATGCGGCCTTGAGGTCTAAGAATCCAACGTAGAGATGCTGATCTCTCCGGTATTCATAGACCTTCTCAATGAGCAGACGGACGGCGGAGATGTGATCTGATGTGGAGCGGTTTGGCATGAAGCCAGCCTGCTGAGGGCGGCGGCCACTTCTGATGGCTGGGAGAGCACGAGTCAGCAAGATCTTTGTAAAGAGCTTGCCAGGGATGGAGAGCAGAGTGATGCCTCTTTAGTCCAGTCGCTGGGGAGCCGCTATGTTTCCCACTCCTTGTTGAAGATGTGGGTCAGCCACTCGACAATGCCATCCCCACCCGACTTTATCATCTCGGCGGTTATGGAGCAAATGCCGGGGGCCTTCCTGTTGTTCAGTTTTTTCAGAGCGGCTTTGACCTCCTCGGGTGTTATGAGGTCCATGTTACAGGTATGGTTTGGGGTTGTGTCTGCAGCAGCTGGGATGATGGAGGGAGCCAGGGTGGTGTTGTGCTGCAGTAGGAGGCTGAAGTGCTCTTTCCAGCGTTGAAGGCAGTTTGTCTCTGTTGTTATGAGGTTGCCGTCAGGGTCTTTAACCAGGGCTGACTTGATGTGGGGGCCTGATGAGGATGAGAAGGATGCATTTTATGACTAACTATACCAGGCAGCCGGCCAAGCTCCACCGCATGACATCACCATCGTACTGACGGATGCCAATGCCACTCTCTGCAGCAGCGATCGGTCGCCCGGCTCACCTGTTGGCACCACCTTTGCCGACAGAGCAACCAATGATAATGGAAACCGCCTTCTCCTGTTCTGCCATCATAACAACCTCTGTGTTGCTGATACCTGTTTTCCCCGGAAACTAATCCACCAGTGAACATGGTACAGCCCAGACGGCAGAACAAGGAAAGCGCTGGACCACATCCTGATCTCTCGACGCTGGAAGTCGTCTGTCACCAACTGTCGGGTATATCGTGGAGCCGAGCTTGGCAACGCAGACCACCGTCTCCTGGTGGCTCAGCTTAGGCTAAAGCTCCGAGCCAACCAGCACACTAAGACTCAGCCTCGCCTCGACTCCTCTGTCCTCGGAAACCCCAACATCGCCACAGACTTCAGCAATTCCATCCGCCGCACCTTCGACGCCCTGGCTCTGGACTAAATGAGTTACTGGGAGACGTTTAGAGAAAGTGTCCTTCAGTCAGCCCAGACGGTTCTCAGGGGTTCACCATCACCCAAAAAGCCATGGATATCGGAAAAGACGCTCAACATCATTGAACAGCGGCTTTGAGGCACGAGTCCGAGGCGACCTGACGGAGTACTGCCAATTGAGCCGTGTGTGAAATGAGGCGATTACAGAGGACAGGGAGCGGTTCTGGCAAGCCGCAGCCAACAATAACAACGTGAGCTTTGTTTACAATCTACTCCGCCAAGCTCGCAATGGCCCCCACATCCTTTGAGATAGCACTTGAAAATACCTATACCAGGGGTCATATTTTTTATATCAAATCCTGGTGATCAATTAAACAAAATAATGTAGTATCACGTACTTACATGCATGTAGAATAGTCTAGTGTATGATTTGTAGAACAGTCTGGAAAATTCTGTATTTTTCTCAACTATTCTGGAAAGTTCTATTACTGGACTTTTCTGTCACAAGAGTAGAAGTGATTATCTATGTATGGACAGTTCTCAAGCAAGACACTGATATCAAGTAGACTGCGGAAACTTCTGGAATGTTCTTTTGGGTATATAAATACTTGTTAATCTTAGATTTGGATGTTCTTGGGCACATTATAACATTTATACATCAAATCATGGAGTCAGTCTGTGTTTTGTCGGCCTTACAGTTTCTTTCTCAATTACATAAATCGACGCATAAATTCTTGGAATTCCTTGAATATTTCCCTTGAGATCCTTCTATCATTGTATTGGGATATTTATTGGGATTAACTTGGAAATTGAACCATGCAACTGTGTGAATATTAACCATTTATTTTCATATTATTCATTTGTTTGTCATCTTAGTTTTAATATAGCAAAGAAGCTACTGTGAATTGAAGATTTCTTAGTTAATACAGTTTTCACTCAGCACTCCAGCTTTGTTTGTTGTTGATGATCTCAGATTCTTGTGTATGTAGAATTAGAAAAACTTCACTACATAACACAATGCAGAATCACTAATGTACGATGCAAATGTCTCCCAAAGTACAACTAATATTATGTATTATTCTATCACTGGTGAGAACTAATCTCGATAATCTTTTCTTTCATGGACCCTGTCCATACTGAGTCATCATTTCAGACCACCATTCAAGCACATGCCTCCTGAAACCACTACTCCTGCACCACTTCCATGGGAATATGTAACCGTGACGATCCAACAATGCACCTGTCAGGTGACTCGCTCTGGCTAAAGCCAGCCTGCAGATCTGCACCAAATGCAAAGCTGTTGGAATCCATAAAACTGTTTGAAATGGAGAGCTAACGTTCACAAGCTCAATGTACAAGGAAAACAATACGAATGCAAAAGGAGATTAAGAAAATAGTAATAGACCTACAATATATTAAACACATTGCAATGTACAATTAAGTTACAATACATTTCTATCTTGTTTATGTTTCTGAGAAAATCTTAGGCTGTATGTCTCATAGATAAGATTAATTCTGAAAATTCCACCTTTCAACTTTGAATGAGCAAGAGAGATAAGAGACTGAGTGAGCATGCGAGAGAAAAAACAACGGATTTCTAAACGTGTCATTTCCTTTCAAAAGAATTCCACTTGATTGTTTCGCTGCTTTCCTTGTCCTCCACTTAAATCAACTTCCCCTTTGTCTGGCTTTGCTGCGACAATAAGGCAGACATTCCTGTGATAAGTTTTTTCTCTCCGCTTAGTTTCTCTTCTTTAGTTTAAGTTTCCACTAAAGTATTGCAGTGGAATGCTAACTGAGGAATGTCGCTCGCCAACAAGAAACACTGGTCGTGCTTCAGATGAGGCCTAAGTTGTCCCTGTAGCAACCACTGACCACAGAAGGGACGGACCTCTGATCCGACAATGAATGATCGCTGCGGCTTTGATTCCAGCAGGAGAGTAGACACGGGGATGCCAAATTTCTTTTAACCCTTTGAAACATATAGGCTGGTTTAGCTGTTGCATAGAGGAAGTTCAATAAGCTGAAATGCTGGAAAACCGGCCTCCATTAATGTGACTTTGAACACATCAAGGCCAGATCCGGGGGGGGGGGGGGTTCCAGGGGTTTCGGAACCCCTCCCCTGCAAAAGTCATGTACCTGTGGATGGACATTTTTTTTTTTTTGCTAATGTAGACAGGCCACGTTTTATTCATGGTCAAATCCGATGAATAAAGGGACCCCCCCCCATCCTTTCCAGGTTTCCAGCCTCCCGCCCCGCACCCACCTGCCTGTAGCCTACATGTGTAATCAGCACAGCCTATTACCTTTTGGATTTCTTTTTTTTTTTGCAGTGGCTATCTGAGTGAAACTGTAAGGCCCTGTTACAGAGTCAGCTATACCAAAAAGGTCAGTTAAAGCCTTTTTCTCCTTGTTTAGAATTGACTGATTCTTGTTTTTATGTTTATAAAAAGTAGTGAAGATTTTTTTTAAATCACTCTATTCACCAGGCAGTGTTTTTTTCAAGTTTATTTTTCCATCAACTGCCAATATATATAAACAGTGTATATATGTGTGTGTGTATATATATATATATTTCATTTCATCATTTCTGGAAATTTGAAGTGCCACTGGATTAAAAAAAACAACAACCCTTAAATGGTACTCAATGTTATGTTGTTATTTTGTTGAATATGTGCTATTTTAATGCCAGGAGAGGCCACATTTTCATTCTGAAATTGCTGAAATTCGTTTTCTTCCGGGGAGCTTCGCCCCCCCTGGACCCCCCAACGGGGGTGTTGGACGCTGTACCCCAATTGGAGGAGGACCCCCAAACCCCCCGTCACAAATGTGGAACTCCCCCCTTCTGAAGTCCTTGATCCGGCCCTGCACATGATTTGTGTTTATCATAAGGCCATGTTTACGTTAAGGTGGTTTCCCCATTACAGTAAGCTATGTTTTGGCATAGGCGGGGGTCACAGCCCCTTTTTATAATACGTGGTTTAAGGGGTTAAGCGCAGAGCTAAAGAAAACACTAGAGTTGACACAAGACCAGTTTTGGCAATATTCGCGTCTGCCATCTTACCGAAGGATAGCGTTACACATGGAACTGTGAGAAACCTTCGACTAAGGTAGTTTTGAAGTGGAATACAGAGATTTTGTTGGTAAAGTTTATTAACCTGGGTGAAGTTTGTATATGAGCATATGTGAAAAATAAACCAGAAAGCGAACTCGATGCTGACGATACTACAATTAACAGATGTATCACTTATGAAAAATAATACTTTTACTGTGAAAGAAATTCAGTGTTTTTCATTTCATTTTATCTAGTCGCATATGCACATGTACAGCATTTGATTGCGCTATTCCCCCACCGATTACTTACAGAAGATGGTGTCTCACATTTTCTGGTTGGTTCAGCCACTGATGTAATCCACTCTAGTGTTTTCTTTAGCTCTGTGGGGTAAACAAATCATTCTTTGGACCTTATCCTATCATACAATAGGAAAACTCTGTTCTTCCATCTTTCGGTTTGAATCTGCTATCCTCCTTGGTCAGCCAAATGTGAAACTGCACGCGGGCACTTAGCATTGGCATAGGCAGGGACTGACAGAGCTGTTTTCTTTTAACTAGTTTGCAAATTTAAGTTGTTTAGGAGCAAACTGATATTTTTGGTTAGCCAGTGTGGAGTTATGGCACATGCATCTCCAGGCAGTCTGCAGGTCACTGTGGCACGTGCACAGCCACGGGTGTGCATTAGTAGTTGTTATCATGTGAATAAACTTTGCATCGGTCATGTCTTCATTCACTTGGTCCTGTGAAAAAGTCTAAATCCTTATTTATGGAGGCGGCATTTTAAGCACAATATGTGAAATATAATGTCTCTAAGATTTGTTGAAATAGATTCTTGTGACTAGAATGAATTTGCACTTGGGTGAACTCGCATCAAGGACCCGCATTGGAAATAAAGGCATATTCAGTGTTCCCAATTCAAATGCTATGTGTCCTTCAAAAGTATCAAGTTCAGACTTTACCCACAATGCACCAGTGCAGTAGAATCAATGCTGCTTTGAAATGCTGGGTTTAATTTGGTCCTGCATTGGGTGGATCATCAGTTCACCAGAACCCCCATCCGCCACCACTCTCCTGCCCCCCATATTCCAAGAACAGGCACAGCCTCCTAATAAACTAGAGGGACAGGAGGCTTGCGGTGCATGCCTTTGCACATGGCAGCACAAATTAAAATGGCTCTAGCTGTGCAACCCTCTAATTCCCTGGCACCATGCCCCGGCCTGTCAGGCGCATTATGAACAGACCTCTGCCTGCCGCTAAACACGCCTGGAGCAGCCGCGATTATCGACTCTGGAGCGCTATCCTGAACTCTGAGTCGATAACGGGGACACTGCTTTGGTTAATATACACATTTAGAGCCAACAGAGGTTCAATTCAATTGAGGCTCTTACTGCCCTGCTCTGCTCTGTCAATCCTAATCCTCGGCCTCATAACAGTGTGCATCAGCAGGCTGTTTTCATAAAAGACAACAAGTGACAAGGACTTTTCAGCAACTTCCTGACCTGCTTACTGTAACTACAGTATTCTGTTCGTGCTCTCATAAAGAACAGTGCAAAAAAATTCTAACACTGTTGTTTTGCAATATGGGTAATGGCGGAAATATGTGGGACAATAATGATGGACCATTGACCATCTTTCGTGTAAAAAAGTACTAGGACATGCAATGCCATAATTGAGTACACTCAATTTTGGTGTCCCCAGCCATGAGTTTTTGAAAACAAAACAGTTGCACACCCATTGCGCACAGGTCAGCACGGTTCCAAAATCTGGGCTGTACGTGGTCAGTCTCTATTCATGAAATTTACATCAGATGCACCCTCTGTGAGTTGTAACGTGATGTGCATTCAGTAGGCTATACCAGGGACTCCAGGCGATGTCTGGATTTTTAACAACATGAAGGAACTGCCATTTCACAAATTTATGCTAAATTAAGAATTTTTGCGGACAATACAGCACCTTAGAAAGTTGTGTGAAATTTAGATTTTGTTTTTACCTTTTGAGTAAAATGGCTTCTGGTTAAATTCATACTTTAAACTTGTTCAGAACGAGGATCAGAAACATTGATTTATTTTTCCACGTGAAACTGGATTCACTGTAAGTTGTGCCAGTGTTTAGACCAGTGTTGCAGCACTTCACTGAAGCTACATCACACTTACACTGAGAGAAATATTCAAGCCCAGGATGCCATGTTTTTATGGCCACAGCATTACATTAAATAGAAAATATTTAGATCTTGTGCATCATTTTATGCACATTTCCCTGTAATTCAGCAGGACATATTTGGAATGTTTGGAAACTTTGGGATTTCCCCGAGAGTTTACAATAGGCCTAAAGATCCACAGGTAAATGAAAGCTATCTGCTCTAGGGAATCTGAACAAAAACTAGTGCATAATGACAGAAATAAATGTAACTCTCATGTTCACTAAGAGGCCCCTAATGGTGCCGTACTACCTGGAGTTGTCATGGCAACTGCAGCTGCAGCAAAACATTTGCCAATTAGTGAACTAGTTCCTCACCTGTGGATCGCTACCGTGGAAACCCATTGCATAACTGACATCGAGCTGATCACCTTATCTGCAGTGATGTACAATTCTTATATTTTATATCGTACAACTGTCTGTTTACTAAAGCCTTGCAGATTCAGGACTTACCCATGGGTACAATACCTAGTAAAAGAATTTGCATCCTTTGAGATGATCCAACCATCACACAAAAATGCTATAAACACACACACTCACACACACATGCGCACGCACGCACACACACACACACACACACACGCACACGCACACTCATGCACGCGTGTGCAAACGCACACAGTAATGTTTTTCTATATTTGTGGTAAACAAAACATTATTTTCATTCCAAAGTCCTATTCTATACCCCCAAATCCTAAAGTCAACCCCAATTCAAACCTTAACCTTAACCTTAACCCCTTAAACTCTGACTTTATCACTGTTCTCTTCAGCAGATTCCACATAAAAAATTAATAAATGCAATACTGTGCAAAAGTTTTTGGCACATTCGGGCAAATATGCTGAAATGGTGATAATGATGAAATTAAAAGTTAAAAATTACTGAGAAATTTACTAAATTGTAGAGCTCCGGACTTTTAGAAACTAAATCAAATCAATATTTGGTGTGACTACAATTTGGGACATTGTCCTGTTGTGCTATAGTTTTATAAGAGATTGGCTTTCTGATTGTCCCAAACAGAGTGAAGAACTTGCCACCGTTCTTCTGCAGACTGATTGTCTCACTTGCATCTATCCCTCCGGGAAAGTACAAACAGCTATGACATTGTTATCATCGAGGCTCTGTTAAGACTATAATATCTGTCTCGACTATTTTTAATGGAGTCCAAACATTTATTTTTTAAACTCTTCTTTAAATTAGCATTTGGAATTTCTCATTTCTTTTTTATCTTCAGGGACTCTAATATGGAAACAAAATGTAAACGTCGAACACAGATTTGAATTTTAAAAAGTGCTGGGTGCCTAAGACTTTTGAACAGTATTGTATATACAGTGTGTGTATATATATACATATATATATATATATATATGTAATTTTTTTTCATATTGCAGGACAATACATATACTGAATCAGCTGGTTGCAGCACTACTAAACTCCATGGGACTCCTCTCTCTGACTGTCGAGCTCCCAGCTCCAATCCCAAGAAACAACAACCATTTAAGGAGTTAATTGTTAAAAGTCTCCATGCCACTAAATGGCTTTGCCCACACTTGGATAATTCATTTAAGCAGGATTAATTGAGTGTGAAATGCATAGCATCTGGTAAACGGAGTAATAGGCAGGATGAGATGGGGAGAGAGAGAGAGAGAGAGAGAGGGAGAGAGAGAGAGAGAGAGAGAGAGTATGCAGAAAGGGCAGGCCTTTTTGTGTTGGCCTAGTCAAACACAAGTTAAAGTTGCCATCAATATGAACATCTGCTAAGTTAATGCATAGTTTTCTTCATAATACTGACAACTGTATACTCTCTCCGATAACTCTGGTCTTCCACCATGTTGCATATTCACGCTAAAAAATAATGAAAAAATAATTTTGTGATGATCTGTAACTGTAACTGTAACTGTAATCTAATTAAAGACAGATTCCCAATTTAAAGACAACTGAATGGATGGTATTCTGGCATTAATAGTGCGTAGGATATGCAAGAATACTTGAGTCCATAGCCACACACACTACAGTTCACTGAGGACACATCTCCCCTTGTAATCACAACGTGCATCAAAACAAAAGCTGCGAAAAACGAGCCATTTAGTGAAATGTAGGAACCATTCAGATAATGGCAGAGAGTGAATAGAATGTTTATATAATGAATACAATGCAGATTTCCAATTACTGCTGTCCTTTGGCTGCAACCTGTCACAGTCTGTCAGTATCTGAAATTAATCGTACCCTTTCCCAGCAGTATTGTGTCAGTTTTGTGGTGCTGTCTGCTTTAATTGATTTATTATTTGATTACTCCCCACGGCCCTCTTGTGCACCAATGTTTCCCTTGCCCTATTGGATAATTAGTCCTGTCTACAACTCCAATTCCGAAATAGTTGGGACAAAGTGTAAATTGTGTATAAAATCAAAACGCAATGACTTTCAAATCACACCAGCCAGTATTTTATTCACAATAGAACAGAGATAACATAGCAATTGTTGAAAAATTTTACAATTTTACCCAAAAAATGAGCTACTTTCAAATTTGATGGCTGCTATACCTCTCAAACAAGATGGACAGGGGCCTGTTTACCATGGTGTGGCATCCCCTCTTCTTTTTAACACAGAGTGTGGGCATCTGGGCATTGAGGAGACAAGTTTCTTGAGTTTAGCCATTGGAATTTGTTCCCATTCTTGTTTAATACAGGCTTCCAGCTGCTGGAGAGTTTTGGATCTCCTCTGACGGACTTTTCGTTTAATTATGCAACAAATGTTCTCAATCGGTGAAGGTTAGGACTGCAGGCAGGCCAGTTCAGCACACGGACTCTTCTACTATGAAGCTGTGCTGTTGTAATAGCAGCAGTATGTGGTTTTCCATTGTCCTGCTGAAATACACAAGGCCTTCCCTGGAATAGATGTCGTGTGGAGGGGAGCATATGTTGCTCTGAAACGTTTATATACCTTTCAGCATTCATGGTGCTTTTAAAACATGCAAGTGTCCCTCACCAAATACAATAACGCAACCCCATACCATGAGAGATGCTGGCTTTTGAACTGAATGCTGATAACAGGAGGGGTGGTCTTTCTCCTCTTTAGCCTGGAAGACGCGACATCCATGATTTCCAAAAATAATTAAAAATTTGGACTCGTCAGACCACAGGACACTTTGCCACTTTGCTACAGTCCATTTTAAATGAGTCTTGGCCCACAGAACACAGCGGAGCTTCTGGATCATGCTCAACAATAGCTTCCTTTTTGCATGATAGAGTTTTAGGTGGCATCTGTGGGTGGCACGGCGGACTGTGTTTACAGATAGTGGTTTCTTGAAGTATTCCGGGGCCCATTTAATAATGTCAATGACAGAATCATGCTGATGAGTGATGCAGTGGCGTCTAAGGGCCCGAAGATCACGGGCATTCAGTAAAGGTCTTTGGCCTTGTCCCTTACGCACAGAGATTTTTCCAGTTTCTCTGAATCTTTTGATGATGTTATGCACTGACGATGATGAGACCTTCAAAGCCTTTGCAATTTGACGTTGAGGAACATTATTTTCAAAGTATTCCACAATTTTTTTGCGCAAGCCTTTGCAAGTTGGAGAGCCTCTGGCCATCTTTACTTCTTGAGAGACTCAGCCTCTCTCAGACATCCCTTTTATAGCCAGTCATGTTACACACCTGATGCCGGTTAACATAATTACTTGTTAAATGTTCTTTTGGCTGATTCTCTTATATATTAATTGCTTTTTCAGCCCTTTTTTGCCTGTGTCCCAACTTTTTTTGAGACATGTTGCGGCTAGAAAATATGAAATAAGCTCATTTTGTGGATAAAAATGTAAAATGTCTCAGTTTCAACATTTGAAATGTTATCTACAGTATGTTCTATTGTAAATAACATATTGTCTCATTTGATCTGAAAGTCGTTGCATTTTGATTTTATTCACAATTAACACTTCATCCCAGCTATTTCGGAATTGGGGTTGAATATAAGTTTCTTGTTCCTGTAAAATGTTGCTGGATTGTTCTGGCTGTTAGATGTTCCTTAGCTGTGAGCTACCCAGATCCATGCTCCTCTCCTTTAATGGTAAAAAAAGTAAAATGTTGAAATGTAATTTTTAAGTAGTTTAAGTACTTTTTATTAGCACACCCACTTCCTGCTTTTCAGCGGTCTCCAGAGCAGGGACTCAATCCATTGGGCAAAGCTCCTGGTGATTCTGTGAATGAGCAATCCTGCAGTGGCAGCAATTCGGATTGACTGCCCAATTTCTGACCCCTGGGCAGTTCATGACCATGGCTCAGAAATCATTTCAACCACTGAATGCAGATTACCTGACTCAGACAGCCCCAGAAAAGACAGTTGCCCCCTGTGTTCTGGCTCCATAATAAACAGGCGACAAGGTACTTTCAGTTTATCTACCTATGGTTCCTCCTTGTGCAGTTCATAATAACAAGCACTGGAAGCATGTGTCCATTAGTTGACGGGTGTGTACAAGCATAGGATGTCCTCTGCTATAGATAAACAGGAAGGCAATATAGAGGCATCATAATTGCTGTAAAATGTAGATATTATTCTCAAAGGCAGTGTCTGGACAGTTTAGTAGGAATAGTTTAATTACATCTTATAAGGTCTTTTTACTAGCAATAGCACATCACCTGGGTATGTTTGCAGTGCTTGTTGTATTTTAGGGATAACCTGTTCTGCCTGGCCAGTAGCTTAAATTTTAAATTAAAACTGAGCTTTGAAGGGTGTCTGGATGGGCTTCATATCATGAAGAAGCCTCTCTGTCTTCATGGTGGCGAAAAACAAGTGTATTCGTGTTTGATCTGATTTTTACAGTTTAAAAGAAATGTTGAAATTAAAGTCCAAGATGGCACTCATATGTATCAGAACATGACCATTTCACACGCATAACTACATTACATTAAACAAGGAACAGCTTGGGGCAACTAATGGCTTCAAAGGACTCAAAATCAGTTTTTTATGAGCCACATGAAAGGCCGCCTTAGCTTAAAAACAGAGAAAAAGTAATACATTCTGTGCTGTAATTATGGAAATACAGACCAGTTTAGGTTGCCACTTCCCTCATTTGATATACGATTACATACTGCTGACACAGAAACAAACAGAAAGGAAAAGAGAGAGAGAAAGAAAAAGAGGGAACGGGATTAAGTGAGAGGGGGATGTCTTTACCTCATACTTCACAGTGTATACATGTACTACACTGCATATACTACCTACCCAGGGGGTTACATATTCATATGGACAAAATATGTGGGGTTAACTGTTAAAGTACTTTGGAAGTGTCAACTACACAACACCATTGGCGAGTGCCGTGAACTCTTTGGCTACCTGCTGCTCATACTGGTATGGAGTAAATGCAATCAGACAGTGGTCTTGGATGACCTCAATGCTGGAATTATTCCATTCAGTTTTCCTCCAACAGAACACCCACTGAGCTTTTACCCAGTGAGCATGGTCTGAGAAGACTTCTTTCCTCCCGCCTCAGCTTTATGAATGGCTTGAATGTCGATCCCCACTGTGGCCATCGCATTCCCGTCTCTGCAAGCCTGTGAACATTTGATCCAAATCAGGCAGTTCATAGACCGCAATTCACTTAAGTCAAAATCCTTCTCCCCTACAGTCAACCCACCTGATTTTAAGTGACTCTTCAGTTGGGTTAATAGGACAGTAGAGAAAAGAAAGGAAAACGATAACACAATGATAGCACACTTCGACCCCAGTTCTCTCGATGTTTGTCTTCATTGCAAATGCAATTTTAGGGATCGCAATGAAATTTCCAAACTTGGCGACGAGTGGCGCTGCTGCTATTCTTGCCAAAATCCTTGCATGCAATTGGCTGACATGCTGGGGGTTAAAGGGGGCCAAATCCCCAGGTCAGAATGTACACTTCTGGTAAACACAACAACCAATACTCTACCCCAGCAACGCATCACCAGGTCAATGTAGTTACAGTATTTACTTTACGTGAATGCATATGATTATGTCTCCAGAAATAAAATTACATTCACAGACCCAAAATAGTAATTCACTTGTGTTACCCATGAATCCTTCCTGAACATGAACAAAAACTGCTTTCACTAGTTAGCCACAGTAGTATGCAGTGATGATTACACACTTAACAAAATGAAGATAAATCAGAAACCAAGTAATATTCAAATGTTAATTTCATGTAATATTGGATCATGTAGATGAAAGTGAGTAAACCAGTGGTTCTCAAACTCGGTCCTGGCGCCCCACTGTGTATACTTGTTTTGGTTCTGACCGCAATCGCAATATTAGGATTTTAACAAGCAGTTGATTTGCCTTAATTACGTGCATTTATGTTAAGAACAGTTATTTGTCCTCTTTAGCCATGTTTCACGAATCTGTACATGCCATGAAGAGTAAAAAAAATTTATATCCACAGTGAGATATGTAAGAAACCAGTATCAATAACTACAGAGGGAAATTTGACCAAACCCTTAATCAATGTAGACAATCAATAGGTTCCTCACTGGTGAAACTGTCAACAATAGGTTGCAAAAACCAGCAATCTACTTGGCAAGTCACACCTGTTTCATTTCATGTTCATGTTTCAAGTTCAGACAAATTATTTTGAAAGAATTCAATGGGTGTTTAGCAACCCAATTTGGAGCTTCCTGATTTTCTCAGAGTCTAATTTGATCTGTTTAGAAATCTTTTTAGCTGAAAATCCTCACAAGATGTAAAAATAAGCATAACATGTTTGAAGGTTTTTATTCTTCGTGGCACAATGGATATGTCCATAAAAATATGGCTACAGGTGGTAAATAACTGCTCTAAACATGGATTGCAGCTAATTATGACAATTTGACACCTTGTTAAAATCCTAAGATTGCAATTGTGGTTGGACCAAAAACCAGCATACACAGTGGGGTGCCAGGAACGAGTTTGAGAACCAAGGGAGTAAACAAATAACAATATAAAGTGAAAACAAAAATAAAAATTGCTTTTTGAGAGAAAAGGTCCATATCGAGAGTGGCCGCCATTTGCTTTGTTTACAGCATTCCCAGATTGCATACGGATGTGGGCCACATCAGGCAACAATCTGGCACTTTTAACATTCTTTTGGCCCGAACAAAATAGATGTGAGCCTAAAGTGGCCCTCGTGGTAAATGCGGAATTTGGCCCGAATATCACAAAACAAATATGGCCCACAATTGGCAAATATTTGGCAGAGTGACAATAGTCAGTCTGTAAGTGAACCAAAACTGGCCCACATTTGCTGCATCACATGTTCTTGGCTGACATCTGGCATCGTGATGGCTTAGTTGAGGCCAAATTCTGGCAAACGGGAGTAGAGTGCCCAAGTACCATCATTCCATGCGGTAAATGGGCTGGATGAACGTGTCAGGTGTGGGCCGGATATCTGGTATATATGGTATCTTGGTTTAATCTTTCAAGCATAATTTTCACATATTTTTAATTTCCTCACTCGCTAAACCATTCCATATGACTTGAAGTTCATTCAAAAGAGATTTTTTCAATGTTACAACAGATTTGCTGAATTGGTTTATGGTCTGGACTTTGAGCAGGCCAAGTCATCATTTAAATGTCACCAGATGTTTCTTTCCAACTGGAACCATTCTTGTGCATTTTAGAAGTGTGTTTAGGGTCATTATCTTGTTGAAAATAAAATACCCAACTAATCAGTCTCTTTCCAGATGGCAGTGCTGTAATACCTCTTTTGATCCATGATTCCGAAGATTTTTATGAGATCAGTGTCACCTTTCAAGCAGACAGAACCTAACACCGCAATATTAGCACCTCCATGTTTTACTGAAGGGGTTAAACTGTCATTTTTGAAACTTTCTCTGACCCTTCAGTGCACATGAATTCTGCATTTGGATGAGAAAATTTAGAATGTTGAATGTTAAAATTTAGAGTAGGAATTTGATTCATTAGTCCTAAGGACTTGTACCCAGTCTGTTGGTGTCCAACCCTTGAATTTCTCTGCAAACTCAAGTCTTTTTTTTATGGTTCCAGCTCTTGGTAGCAACACAACCAATCAGACCATTTTCACACAGGTTTTAGAAAGTAGTAAATTTTGATACTTTCATCTCTTCACTTCTGGCACTAATAACATCATTACAACCCCGAACACCGAACGGGGTTCCAGGGATATCATGTTTTTTGTCCGACTGCTGCCGCCGCCGCGCCGCCCTACGTGTTAACGCGATAACTTCAGTAATATTTCAATTAGAACTTTCATGTTTTGCATATAGGCAAGTATCATAATGAGGAAGAACTAATTCGATTTTGGACAATTTACAATTTCTAGATTGGCCACCAGGGGACATAAACAGAAAAATCACTGTTTTTATCATATCTCTGGAAATATTTGTCCAATTGACCTCAAATCAAGTACAAATGAAAGGTCATGACCCGAGGATGTGTCCCACAATGATATTATACCTGTTTGTTTCAAAATATTGACACAAGGTGGAGCTTTGTCACAAAAAATTCACAATTTTTGTCATATCTTTGGAACCATTTGTCCAGTTAACATGAAACTATGTGCAACTGCAAGGTCATGACCTCAGAATGTGTCACATGATGACATCATACCTGTATAGTTCAGTATTTTGCCACCAGGTGGTGCTTTGTGATGGAAAATTACCATTTTGGCCACATCTTCAGAACCATTTGTCCGATTGACCTGAAATTAAGTTCAAATGAAAGTCTATTCAAGGTCTATTCAAGGATTGGGGAATTGGATGATTGGGGGCGTTCGGGGATATACCCCAAGCCATCGCCTCCGACGGCATAAGCCTAGTTAAAAAGTTGCTGTTCTGTCAACCAGCATTTTTTTTTTTATTTGTCATACACAGATAACTTAACTTCGGTTTTGCACTTCAATTGCCACTTGTTTTCAGCAACCGGTGTCTTTTAAATGCTTGATGGTGTTTCTTTCAGTGCCATCATGGCAGCATTTATTGTCTTCAGAAAATTTTCTCAGAGACCAACCAGCATCATGTAAGACCACAATGCAGCTAGGAACAATCTCAGAGAGCTCCTTCCGTCGGGCCATCATGGTTAACGCTGTGAAACTGCTCAAAGTTCATGTCACATTATATACTGACACTAATGACCATCAGAGGTAATTTTGCAGAATAATGTTGCCTCAATCCAGTCCAAACAAATTTTTTTAGAATCAATATTCTCAGAATGAGCCTTCAAACACGCATTCAGGCTACGCAAGAGTCAAAAAAATAAAAATTGCGACACCTTTCTATTGCTATGAACAAATTTATGTTTTAAGTGTTTTTGATTTTTTTTTTTTGTTCTCATTGCTGACAATAGTATTTTTCAATTCATTCTCACCAAAAAAAAAAATTAAAGAGAAGTAATATATTAGGACCCCTTTTAGTGTATAATCATCACTGCGCACTATTGTTGCTTTCAGCATTCTGCAAATAGCTAAAGAGGTAGTTTACACAACAACAAGCCCTTAGGATTTCAGTTTGGTAATGGTAATCGTGTCTTCTCAGTTCAAAAATCAGGCTCTTACAGTCCTTGATGCTTGTTTGACTGCCCATGCCTTGTTGTTTGTGGTGAAAAGGACACGTGGCTGTAATGCGGGGAATGTGGGCTTTGGGGGGGGGGGCTTAGGGTCTGTTGGGAAACACAAGCCCATGTGTACATACGCACATTGGTTTGGTCTCTGATTGTTTTCCACAGGTATTGGGTGACATTTCTGACGCCCCATGACTGCACGTCCTGAACAGTTAATGCGGAGACGTAGTGTGCTTGGGGAAGGGTCAGGTGACCAGCGTGTGTCCCTAGTTCATAAAAAAAACAAATGAGGAACCTCTTCACAGCTGGCTATGTATAAGTCAGGGGTGAAGGGGTAATGTAAGCTAATACACTCATTAATAATGGCACGATTCTTTGAATGATACTGATAAACAGGCATACGCTCTTTTGCTTGGGCCACCAAACAGAAACAATTTTTTTCATGTTACGAAAGTGAGAGGCATCCTCGTAAGAGTGAATGTACAAGGGTAAATGAGATGAATGGTTGTTGTTCATTCGTTGATATCTGTATAATATCTGAATAAAGTAGGGAAAATACTTGTGATGTATTTTTTTTTAACTCTCACTCAGTAAGCTAATCCACGAAGCCAAGGCCATCTTAATCCCGATCTCAATTCGAAGTTCAGAAAGTTTACAGATAGACCAAAACTGTCACTTCCTGTGGTGTGAGCTAGTCTGCCAAGAAGACTATTTCTCCAGGTCATAGGTCAATCTTTTTGTCACATTCTTATATAAAATGAATTCTTAAATTTTGCAGTCAAAAGCTCTCTCAGGGACAGTTTTATAATACACATGGCAGGTCATACTCTTTCAACATAACTTCTTGAGCCCATGGGGAAAAAGACATGCTGTTCATGTCAAGTCAACTGAAGTGAAGTTTATTTCTGTAGCACATTTAAACACAACAGAAGTTGACCCAAAGTGCTGAACAGTAAAATACACATACAATACATACAGGAGATAAGAAATGAGACTAGTAAAAGTGGCTGACAACAAATGGCTCAGAAAACTTAAATTCAAGCAGTCTGAACCGCTAATGCAAAAAAAAAAAAAAGGGGATTTTTCATGAGATTTAAAAGCGGTCATAGAGGGAGAAGACCGAATGTGGAGGGGGAGACTGTTCCAAAGCCTCAGGGCAGCGACAAAAAAGGTTCAACTACCCTTCAGCCATGATAACGGGACTGAACATAATAGCTGGTTGGATGACTTGAGGGACCTTGGAGCAGAATATAGTTTGAGGAGGTCATAAATATTCCGAGGTGCAAAATCATGAAATGCCTTGAAAGCAAAAAGGAAAACTTCAAAATCAATTCAGAATTTAACCGGCAGCCAGTGGAGTGAATTCAGCACAGGAGTTCTGTTATTTTTTCTTTTTGTACCCGTGAAAAACTTAGCTGCCACATTCTGCATAATCTGGAGCCAAGACAGGGAAGTTTGTGCTAACTGCATATTAAGGGCATTACAGTTCTACAAGTGAGATGTAATTAGGGCTTGAATTATCATCTCCAAATCTTTTGGTGATAAGAGCAGTTTAAACTTAGCAGTCGTACAAAGCTGAAATAAGCTACCTTTCACAACAATGCTAATTTGCTTGTCAAATTTTCATGACGAAAATTTAACTAGGGAAAAATATGCCAAGATTTTTTCACATGCTTGTACAATTTGGCCAATAGAGAGCCTAAGTGATTACCAACCGTATAGATGGAGGCTGGAAGCCCAAAATTGATTATTTCAGTCGTAAGTAGAAGAATCATAATTGCTAACCAACCCTGAATGTCATCAGCACAGTCAAAAATTGACTACAATGAATCACTGCTATTTGGATTGACTGGTAGGTAAAGAGGCAAGTCCTTTGCAAAGCAATGAAAGGAGTTGTTGTGCTTTTGAAATAAAGATCGAAGAGGGAGCATGTATTTAGAAAATAACAGGGGGCTAAATACAGAACCTTGGGGAACACCACATGAGCTGGAAGTCCTCAACAAATGCGTACTACCTAATTTGATGGAAAAGGTTCTGTCCTCAAAGTAAGAGGCAAGCCACGTTATAGCAACGCCCTGAATGCCTTCTTCACTGCTAAGGCAGTTTAACAGAATCATATGGTCAATTGAGTGCTGAGATCAAGCAAAACCAGGGCTGCACAAGACCTAGTTGACAGCCAACAAGAGTTAACTCATAACTTTAAGGAGAACTGATTCTGTGCAGCATAATGCTTTGAAACCTGACAAGAATTGCTCCATAATATTACAATGGGTCAAGTGGTGTGAGTTGAGAGGAAACAACTTTTCAAGGACTTTAGACAAAAATGGCAGTTTAGAAAAGGGCTTATAGTTTTTTATGCACAGTTGGGTCAAGGTTTGACTTGTTCAACAAAGGCTGCGCCTTTTAATATAATTATTATTTTTTATTTATTTTTTTATTTTTTTAAGTCCCCCACCCAAAAAAATAATTATAGTCGATACTCACTATGCCTCTCAGTAGACATTTATACATACGCGAGATGGGAGCTATCCGGCCGCGTGCGCTTTGGTCCAGCCAATGATGTTGTCCACTCTAGTATTTTTTTTAATATATCTCTGTGCCAAAGACCATCTGCTATTTTTTCCCCCACATCTTGATTGACATCAGATATACATACAAAGAAAAACTGAAGTTTGTTTTAGCGTCTGTGTTGCCGCAACACAGGGTAACACAGCCCTTTATATACAATACTGCAAATAATTGCCCCGCCATTTAATTGAACCGGCATTTAATAAGCAAAATGAAGTCGGACCCCCAGCAGCTTTTTGCACACAGGCACGTATTTGCACACGGGCGATTAGTTGGTCATATATGGTAAGTAATGTTATAATTTTGGATGTCCATACTCAACCTCTGAAAAGTTTCTAAACATAAGATAGGTTTTGCCGTAATCCAAGAACGTGTTTTCGTGAATGGGATTTCCTCTCTGAACAGCTCATCCCGAGATCTTCACGAGATCTGGGCAAAATCTGATGTTAGGTTGTGTTGTCCAATTAATACAGAACTAGCCAGAGCCAATCACGGCGCTTAATCAATATCTGGGCAAGCTCTCTGATGCTACTGTGAAAGCAATCGTGAAACGCACAAGCTCTAACGTGTCTGATATAACAAACGATTTCTCTGGCGTAATTTCATCCCCCCTTTAGAAATTGTTCTAGCTTGATAAAAAGCTGATAAAGGCGAAGATTAAATAGGAAACTCTTTCCTGTAGAAGTGATCGATTCACTAGCTCTACATAAGCAACTGTCCACGCTAACAGAACTTACGGTCTTTAAAACCTGTATGTTCGTTACATAACCAGAGTTCTCTTGCTGTCGCACAATCCTTAAAGCTGCTTTCACAACGGACGCAAGACAAATCTTTCGAGCGACAGATTATATTCAAAGTCAATGCACTGACTTAGAATGTAATCTGTCGCGCAAAAAACTCGTTTCGCATCCAGTGTGAAAGTGGCAAATCGCGCCCATTTTTCGCGAGCAAACGCTGGTCATTCCGACGCAATAAGTAAACCATTCCCACGGGCAATTTCTGAAAAGGCCGTTTAGCCTGGAGCTTTCGCCCCTCAATCATATACCAGCGCAGAAGCTGTTCGTTACTCCACGCTAACAACGCCACAGTTATACACACGAACCAGCAGGTCCGTCTAATACACACATGCAGTCCATAAATTGTTGGTCCACTTTTTGCTGCTCCTCACTGTCCATGTTTCCCTCTAAACTCAAACCCACCGGATTTCTACAGTCTCCTGTCTACACTTGGTAATGTTGATATGTTCTACAAATGTGTCTATGAGGTGGATTCTAGCTTTCCCTCACTCCTAGATATAGAGTAGAAACACTGGTGTACTCACATAGTAGCTTTAGGTAGATGGCAAATTAGAGCTTGAGCTGCCAGACTTTCGCACGGAATCCTCCACTTTCGCCACTGCGTTTGAGCAGTTCATTTCATTAGATCTATACACATATACTGCGTTTGATTGCGGAATTTCTCAGCCTATTGTTTAGCTCAAATGGCAGACGCGTCTCACATTTCACATTGGGGAGGCGGACCCGGAAAACTGCATTCTACTGAGTCCCGCCCAGCTCCGCCCTCCACAGAGCTGGCCAATCAGAAGAAAGTGGGTACACTGGGAAGGGGGGGCCATAGCGGTAGAACTACCCAAACGAGGCATTTCAGGCCGAGACTACAAATGCGGTTTTCTGAGGATGGCCGTATGAGCTAAATAAGGACCTTTTTTGGACTTTGAACGATCAGGAGTACTCTAGGGAAGACAAAGCTCAAAAAATAAAACTTGGAAATGTAGTATAATAGGTCCCCTTTAAGCTCTAGAACAGTGGTCTTCAATGTCGTTTCTGGGACCCACTGTGTATGCTGATATTTGTTCCAACTGCAATTGTAATCGCAGGATTTTAACAAGCAGTTAATTTGTCTTAGGTGCATTTAATGTTCAGAGCTGTTATTTGCCCTCTTAACTCACAAGTTCACAGAAATATCTATGTTTGCCATCAAGAATGAAAAATACCACACCCACCCCTGCTGAAAATTCCAGCTAAGACCAGCTAGAATTCTAAGCTGGTTTAAGATGGTCTGAGCTGTGTTTTCAACACCATTAGCTGGTCATAGCTGGCGTAGATGTTTAAAGCTGGTCTCTATAGCTATATGAAGGTGGTCAAAGCTAGTTAAGCTTGTATGGTCAGCTGGAGTCAGCTGGTGAAGGCCTGGTCGACCAACTAAAACTGTCCAAAACTCAGCCTTAAACCAGCTTGACCAGTTGAGGCTGGTTAAAGCCTGAATTTTCAGCAGGTACATTGCGATGTATTGGAAATAAGAGCATAAAATGAGGGAAAACAATGTAACCAATCAAAATAAAGTTCAATCAGGAGAGACTCGAGAGAAATCAAGAAAAATTTTAATATGCGTTGAGCATGAGTGGAATTCAATTCAATTTTATTTATATAGCACTTTACATAGAGAAAAGGGCAGAGCCCAGACTAAACCGTAATCCCCGAATAGCAGGCAAAAAAAAAAAAACTCTCAGAAGGGAGAAAAAGCCTTGAACGGGGATGAGAAAAAAACTCCTCATTGAGAAGAAATCTCAGGATGAACCTGACTATGCTGGGAAAGCCCATCCTCCGCTGGCTGAGTAATAAATTGATGGTAAATTATGGATGAGAGTATCAGTAGAGCAGGAAGACAGCAGTCAGAATTAACATGCTTAAAATCAGACAAGTCTTTGGTGCTTAGACTCTTCGGAAAGCCTCGTAGAGCAGGAGCACGGCTCAGAGCAGCAGCTGGAAATCCCTCGAAGAGTCTAGACACTGGTGGCGGTGCTGGCTGAAGGCTGACAAAGCTGGAACGGCAGTACGGAAGGTCTAATGGAGCAGGGTGGAGTCGGGGATATATGTTATATTTCTTGAAATTTCTTGCAATATGGAGATAGACACACTATCATCTTGGGTATTTTATTCTTCATAGCATGTATGGATGTTTCTATGTAACGTTTGGCTTAAGAGAGTAATTAACAACTCTAAACATGAAAAAAAGCAAATTAAGACATTAACATTAGCTTGTTAAAATCCTGTGATCACAGTTGTGGTTGAAACAAAAACCAGCATACATAGTGGGTCCCCAGGAACAACGTTGGAGACCACTCCAATATTAGGCTGAGAGTGGAAAAACCTCCTAATAAATATTATAAAATGGACTGTTCAAAGGACAGGCAGTCAGCTTTATATGAGGGACAATTTCAGATGGCTCGGGATAAGAAACAGGCTGAAAACAGTTAAAGCAGCTTCATGGCGGTCTTGGCACTGAGGGGTTATTGGCAGCAGGTGGGATTTGAGATTTGAGAAAATTTTTTAAATCTGAAGCAATCAAAGAAAGTGTACACACATCAACAATGAAATTTAACAGGTGCAGGATAACACAATGCCAAGGGGGAATCAAATTTAGGTATCCACACATTGTTTTAAATGCCCCCAGAAAAGCTTTATTATTATATAATATCAATATAACGTTTCAACCACAAAAAGAAGTTCAACTTTTTGCAGTTGGAATGTAGTTGTTGAAAATTAAAAAAAAAAAAAAAACATTGCTCATGAACCGCAGCCATAAGAAGTGCCCCGCCACCAAACATATATATATATATATATATATATATATATATATATATATATATATATATATATACATTTATACTGTATATATATTAGGTTCCCGTTCATTTCCATTTGGGTCAAACAGAAAAATCTTCTGAAAATGAAATAATATCAAGATGAAAAAACAAGACTGTGAACCTAGTATAAGGCTGGACCGTTTTCTGTTAATGTGCGAAACTGGGAGAAATGAGCAAAGGTCAATAGCGAAAGTAGACTGGGCTGCTAGACAAATAGTGTAACTTCATCACTCACTCACTCACTCACTCACTCACTCACTCACTCACTCACTCATGCTCCTTTTTCACCAGAAAGAAGCTTGTGCAAGTGATGTCTGGTGCTAGTGCCAGTGCTTAGTTGGTCCAACCCAAGCACTTCCTGTGCTGGAAGCCAATAGTATAAAGGTATGGGGGTGTAGTTGAAAAAGGAGAGTAAGGTATTCTTGCGGGTTTTTTATACACCCTGCATAGTTCAGCCTTTTTTCAGAAGTCAGCGTGTCTTCAAAGCTTACCATAAAACTTTAATACTGTGTGCTCAAGTTATTTTAGTTCATACCCTAACGCAACATGGTGTCAGAAGTGCAACTAGTACACTGAGCTGAGTTCAGCTGGGTCTGGGAGGAAAACGCGTTCCATGGAGAGGGAACCGGCTAGCAGCATGAGTCAAGAGCCAGCAAAATGGAGTGCAGTATCACTTCTGTCTGCGACTGTCACAATAAACCCTTCAGAGCCCTTTGATTTTTCTAAACCACAGAAGTGAGAAAAATGGAACCAAAGATTTGAACGTTTTTGACTGGCTAGCAGTCTGAACAATTCATTGGAATCCAACCAGGTAAACATGTTAGTTTACTGTATGGATGATGAGGCTGATGATGTGTTCAGAGGTCTAAATCTTACCGAACAACAGCGGCAGGAAAATAGCGCGATGAAGCGGGGATTTGATGCATTATTTGTGCCCAAGAGAAACTTGTTTAATGAGCAAGCCAGATTAAACAAAAGAATGCAGCAAGCATCAGAAACAGTGGACTCGTTTATCATGGCCCTGCATGGACTGGCTGAAAACTGTGAGCATGGAGTGCTGCACAATGAACTGTTGAGGAATAGATTGGTCGTCGGTCGTAAAGACACAACGCTATCAGAAAGTATGCAACTAGACAGGGTGTCAACACTGACTGAAGCTATCAATATGGCGAGGCAGTCTGAGGAAATTAAAAGACAACAGACTGACCTGAGGGGTGAAATGGCCAGTGCTACCAAGACCAGTGTAGATGCTGTGCATGCCAATAAAGGTAAACAGTACAAGCTCCAAAACAATATACAAAGAAAGAAAAATGCAGGCATATTGTGTCAGGTATTCGATAATGCCGGGAACACATTTTTTTTTTTCAAAACTAAAAATATAATTAATGTTTTGAGGGATGTGGTTGTTAGCACAATTAGCATACCTTTCTTCATATTGCTCGAGCAGCGTGTCCTCTGTGTCGCTATCCTTAAAGTGCCCAATACCAGCCATTTCAACCTCCTCATCTCTGCCAAATGACAACACAAAATTGAAACGAAAATTGAAATTGAACATTCCTTGTCCTGTGAAGATATCTGGGTCAGGCTCATTGGCAAACATGAGACAGGTTTAAACATAGGAGTATGCTATCGATCACCAGCTTTGGACAGTACATTCAATGAAATGCTTTTTAGGAGGATTACGCAAGCTTGTAGAGATGGAGGGACTATTATTATGGGAGACTTAAATTATCCTGGTATCAATTGGGAAATGGTGAAAGGTCAGGGTAGGGGGGAGGAAGAAATTCTAGATGTTATAAATGTTAATTTCTTGGCGCAGTATGTTAATAAACCTACTAGAGAGAAGGCAATTTTAGACTTAGTGCTCTGTAATGATCCAGATAGAATTAGCAATGTTGAGGTACTGGAGCCACTTGGGACAAGTGACCACTCTGCTGTTAATTTTGATGTTTCATGGGAAGTTAAAAAGGTGTATTCAAAAATAAAATTTTCAATTTTAGCCGAGCAAACTTTGACAGGATGCGCTCATATCTAAGTGAAATAAAATGGGAGACACTCCTGGAATGTGAGTCCATAAATGAGATGTGGGAGAGATTTAAGGGGGTTTTACTTGAATCACATTGCAGATTCATTCCAAAGGTGTCCAAAAGTAAGCTGAAAAAGCAGAATCCTCAGTGGATGACCAAAAGTATTCATAGGATTTTGAGGGAAAAGAGGAATCTTTATGAGATGTACATGAAGAATAACAATGAGAACACTAAGGCTGAACACTGTAAAATGCGGGCTGTGGTCAAAAAAAAAGCTGAGGAATGCTAGAAGACTGTATGAAAGACAAATTGCAGAGGGGGCAAAAACTAACCCTAAGTGCTTCTTTCAGTACTGTAGCAGAAAAAGGAAAGTTAAAGAGCAGGTTAAGTGCATAAAGAAAAAAAACAGATCACTGCTATATGATAACAAGGATATTGCGGATGCCTTAAACAGTTACTTTGTCGAGAATTTTACCTCAGAGGGGGTCTTTATTTGGCCAGAGGGAATGTTAAATGCTCAAGATTATTTTGCAGAAATTGAGGTTAGGGATAACGAAGTATTAGACAAGTTGCAACAACTAAAGGCAGATAAGGCAGTGGGTCCTGATAGCTTATATCCTATAGTGCTCAGGGAAGTTGGTGATATCATCTTTAAGCCGCTATCCGCCATCTTCAGATGGTCTTTAGAAACTGGAGAAATACCAAATGATTGGAAGCAGGGTAATACGTATAATTCCAATATATAAGAAAGGGGACTGTACCGAGCCAGGAAACTACCGGCCAGTCAGTTTAACTTGCATTGCGTGCAAAATATTGGAATTTATCATAAAAGGGGAGCTGGACTTATTTCTTGAAAGTAACAGTATCTTGAGGGATAGCCAACATGGTTTTGGGAAGGGAAGGTCATGCCTGACAAACCGTCTGGAATGTTTTGAAGAGACCACCAGGACTTATGACCAGAGCAGGGCTTATGACATCATATACTTGGATTTTGAGAAAGCATTCGATACAGTACCGCATAAGAGACTAATTATTAAAATGAGCTCCATTGGAGTTACAGGAGGTATTCTGGAGTGGATTCAAAACTGGTTACAGGACAGAACACAAAGAGTGGTGGTCAGTGGTATCTCATCTGAGCTAGGTATGGTGAGGAGTGGCGTCCCCCAGGGTTCGGTGTTGGGACCCCTGCTGTTCCTCATCTACATTAATGACCTTGATAGGAATATTGAGAGCAGATTGGTTAAATTTGCAGATGATACTAAATTGGGGGGTTTGACAAATAGTTTAGGGTCCACTAAAGTGATTCTGGAAGATTTGGATAGAATCCAGAATTGGGCAGAAATGTGGCAAATGAAATTTAATCTAGCAAAATGTAAAGTTGTACATATAGGTAATAAAGACATTAGACGGGATTACTTCATGGGAGGTTTAAAACTGGAATGTGCTGCACACGAGAAAGATCTGGGAGTGATTGTTGACCAAACCCTCACAGGTTCTAGCCATTGTGCCGTAGCAGTTAAAAAAAGCTAATCGGATGCTGGGATGCACTAACAAAAGTATTGAGTACAAATCTAAGGAGGTGATGCTTCTTTTGTACAACACGTTCGTTAGACCACATCTGGAGTATTATGTACAGTTCTGGGGACTATACTTAAAGAAAGATATAGAGGCTCTAGAGAAAGTTCAGAGAAGAGCCACTAAGCTTATTCCAGGTATAAAAGATGAAAGCTACGAGATCCTTAATCTCTTTAGTCTTAGGAAAAGAAGACTCAGGGGTGATTTGATTGAGGTCTTTAAATATGTTAAAGGGCTTAACAAAGTCAATTATGTAGGATTCCTTCGACTAAGCAGAACTCGGGGTCACAAATGGAAGTTGACCAAAGGTAAATTTTGCACTGATATTCGGAAATATTTCTTCACCCAAAGAGTAATTTCAATGTGGAGTAGCTTGCCTGACCATATTGCTGAGGCAGAGACCTTGGGGGTTTTCAAGAGCAGGCTTGACTGAAAGCTAGATACCATTGAGTCATTCAGTATCTGAAGGGATATATTCACAATAGTATAAAGAAACTGGCAAGCTTAGTTGGGCTGAAAGGCCTGTTCTTGCCATTCATGTTGTGTTATGTTATGTTACATTTCAATCATTTTAGAGGGAATACATTTGTATTCAGTCACCCAGAAAGATGTTTATGTTATTCAGACTGTCCCTAATCCTTGGGTGTTTACACATACCCTGCCAATAAAGCTAATTCTGATTTTCAAGGCATGAAGTGACTTACTTTCATAGTCATTATGATTGCTGACATTCAATGCTGATGTAACATACTTACAAACCAGATAGGTTTTGTGCTTTTTATCATCTACTTAAGTTGAAAAACCCAAATCAGCCCGTATGAATCAAATAGGAGTGAGTGTTCACTATACTATTGCAAGCTAGCCCCCCGTTCCCCATACCCATCCCACTGAAGTAGTGATCATAACAACAGCTTGGTAGTTAGCAATCGCTAGGTGAAGTTGTGTCTCCCTGAGCACCCTCAAAAGTGGCTTCAAAAAGATAGTAGCTCATCATCATAGAAATAAAAACACATTTCACTCACGAGTCAGAGAGAGAGGTGATTGTTGGTACAGGTGGTCGTGGTAACTGTGTCGCTTCGCCGCCAACGATCGGCGTAGAAGAAAAGCAGAGTTTCCTCTCATAACTAGAAAAGCACACAAACAAGCCACATTTGTATAACGTACTTCTCAAAGTGAACGTGAGGAAACAAAAATACATCCCAAGGCATGGTATTCATTCTAAAGTTCAGTGCACACCAGCCTAATATGAACAAGGCTTACACACATAGGTTAACTTTACAAAATAGTGTAGCCTGGCTATGAGGGTAAGCTACGTTAGCCACGTTAGCAAGCAAACATACTGCAAGTTACTAATGTTAAAATTATTTGGATTGTGGCCCACACGTAACATTCATTTACTAGTTTGCCTATGACATTTATACACCACCCACAACAGAAACTCTTTAGCTGCCAGTGAAGCTCTTTAGTGTTAACAATACATAGCCATTTTTTTCCTGAGCCCAAATGGAGCCAAATTCTGTCGGACTCTGCTCCGTCTGGGTGAAGCAGGGCACACAGTTGGAATGGTGGAGGGATGATACCCCTTAGTTCTAGGCAATACAGCCTCACAATAAGCTTATCTGTATTGCTTAGCATCGGCTTAGCCAATTGGTGGTAACGTTACCTGTCCAACAGAAATTCAGCAACCATGGCGTCCGTTTTCAGCTGTTTTTCCTCTTTGAAGGCTCTCCAGCCTTCAAAAACACTTCCCAAGATTACTCTTGTTGCTTGCTTCTTTTGCTTTATTCCTTTTTTCTATTTCCCTTTCAATAAAAGTTTTTCTTTTCTTGCCTGCTGGTCTACTGGCTTCTGGTGCTGGTGGTTTCTTGAACTCCTCAGAATCCTGCATTTTTATAAGCCGGCGATAGCGACGCTGTCTCGCTGCTTAATAGCCTAGCTACCTCCAGCCAACTGGTGCTACGTGCACCTTTGTGTACGTGGATAGAGGCATGGGCATTTATGAGGGGGTGGGGGGGGGGGGGGGTGATTGACAGCTGTATCATTCCAATCATTTGAGTTAGTTGTATATTTCATTGGCTGTTGTTGTTTAGCTCTTGCCCCTTACAGGATACACTTTTTTCTTCATTCCAGTGTCAAACATCTTGTGTTTCATAGCTCTATTGATCACTGTAGAGGTAGAATAAGAATTTTAAAAAATTGTGACAAATGTGCGGGACCCTAGTGTACCTTTTAGTTTTGGGAGATTACAGGGGTATTGGTGAGCCCAAAGGGTATCATCAGGTGCTCATAGTACCAGAGAGGGTGTTTAAGGCTGCCTTCAACTGACTTTCTTCAATGATCCACACCACAGGGCTGCGCGGGCCAACCTCTTTACCCCCACCCCGCCCCACACCTGTGGGCTTTCAACCCGCACCCACACCTGCACCCACATTTTCTCAAGATTAGACCCTGCAACCACAAGTACTAGCCCACACCCTTACCCACATGTACCATGACTCTTGTAACCGCAGTTACCCACAGTTTCAAAAGCTTACCCACTTAATCCTGCACATATGTATAACCTAGTTAATGGAATGCCAGGACTGCCTGTATATGTTTTTTGAAATGGAAAACAATAAGATTCCTTTGAATTGCTTATTCATAAATAACCAATGATATTTACATTGAAAGCAGAGCACTTTGATACTTCTTTGTGACAGATAAAATAGGAATCGTCTCCAATTTACTTACATAGTATTCACATATATCAAGTACTCTGATATCTCAATAAATAAATCAAGCCTCAACATCCATGATTGGTAGATTGTAAATTAATGTTCTTTTGGCTACATTTGACAAATAGTCACATCAAAATCAAGAAAGGAAACTGATATTCAACCAAGATGCAACTAAATGAGGAGAATTGCAATTGACACGATTAAAAATGGAAAGGAGTTACAGGTGACAGCAATGGGGTGGCTAAGTGCAATTCTGATTGCAATTGACAATACATGTAAGTAGTATTTAGCACTCATTTATGACATCTACTCTGAAAAGAAGCCATACTGGCAATTAGAAGAAGAAGCCATATTTTGTTGAGTACCTTCCTAAATTGTGTGGGTGAGACAACAAAATGGTTAAACACACAACATGGTCTAATATACTTCTCATAGTGGTTATTTTGTTGTACTCACTTAGGGGTCTATTCTCCCATTAGCGCGTAAGACCTTTTTTACGCGATTCGAGTTAAGCGCTTTTGAGTTACGCGTATTTTCCCCTACGCGCTTCGATCACGCCCACAGCGCTTAACTTCAGAATGTAGGCAGCCTTATGAAAGAGGTGTGACTGATCCAAAAGAGAGGCAGACTCTGTACAAAGCTCATTGATTATGGCCATCAAACACTTTCAATTTGAATATTGTCGGCCAGCTGATAAAACCTCTTATCTCGAAACTGATAAGAAACGAAAACTCGTATGTCCACTATTCTCACTTCTTATACAGAATTAAACATTTTTCATTTAAACTATATTTATCCATTCATATTATTTAATTATTATTATTTAATTTTATATTTATTTTTTATTTTGTGAAGTTTGTGAAGTTTGTCATTTTGAAGATACAAGGTTTTATATGCCGCTGTTATAGCAGGCCTATGTATGTCCGTACCAATTACAAGAAGTAATTCAGACATCTCTTTTTTTGGGATATAGCATTGGGCTCCGTCCGCACGGACACATAAAATTGAGGTGACGGGGGATATTGCCATGTTACTAACAAACACTTGTTATTTCTTACTCTAGCCACCATGGCATTAAAGCTATGCAAACGAAAAAATTGCCGCGATAATGAAATAATAAATAAAGAATTTAGCGCTTCTCAACCAGCCCAATCAGATCATTGAAAATATGCCCCGCCTACACCAGCCTGTTTGTTCTGTGGAAGACAGGGAAGAAGACAAAGGGAACATTCTAGTCACTCAAAAAAAGACAAAGACAGTTTATATGATCTCATTTAGAAATTGCGCACTTGAAATCTCAAACTACTCCGATGTCAGGTTTGCAACTAAAGGACTTGGAAACGCTTTAACAAGGATTCTTACCCTGCACGCGGTCATCTCCCCGCCTGGAAACCGCCTCAGCAATGACTGAATTCCATATCCATAGCCTATCATACCCTATTTGATTTGAGCGACTCATTCACTTGAACTTGTGCCTAATACTTTATTATAATCAATTATCCCATTTACTGATAATGATTCTTCCCATGTCGGCTATTCTTTATAGGCTAAAATTGATTAACAAATGGGTAGTGCTTTGGTATTGGCCAGGGTAGGGCTCTACCCTCTCTAGAGTAGCCTATTTAATAATATCTTTATTCACACATTAAAATACACAGTGTTATCGATGGTATAAAAAAATTACAAAGACACGAGTTGGTTAATACAGATATCCTCAATTAGAAAATCAATCTCCTCACTCGTGAGAATATCACAACTTTTTAGATTATCACGAACATATAAGGCAGTCGCATTTGTTAATAGAACATGAAGACAATGATGGCGACTTCGAGCCAAAGCCGAAAACCAAATTTCACAGATCTTGGTGTTGTATGGCAAGCAAGCAATGAAGGCTGATCCGAGGAATTAAGCAGCGAATCGTTCTGGATGTGGCTTCGGTGGGGAGATGTAAGCGCAGTATCCCCAATTTAAAACATAAATGAAGATATCTGCGGGGCCCTGTAAAAGCCAGGCTCTCTGCACACCGGAGAAGTGCACACGCAACAGGTGGAGGGCAACCATCTTCCCCTGTGCATTTCACTGCACAGGAGGGGATGGCATCCACTCTTTCTGCAGTGGAAGTGCATGGAGAAGAACTTGAAGCGTCAACGAACTGCGCCTGTGATATGTGTATGACATCACCAGCCACTCTCTGGAACGACCCAGATGCCAGGAGCGACAGCGCAGTTCTGACGTTGATGACCACGGGTATGTTTTGTGGATAATTGCTGCGGCTAGATAGCTGTTCATCCAGAAGTCGGCAAAGATAGATAATTGCCTCATGCACGGTCCAGACGAAAGCACTGGATGCACTCGATGTTTGTTAGTCCCAGGATGTCCAAACGAAGCCGATATATGCGTGTTCGTCTTCGAGCTCGGCGCGCTCCTCTTTCCCAATCACACAAGAATGCAAGCAAATGCAGGACTGACATTTTGGTTTTAGATTTTGAGGGCATGGTAGAATGATGGTCTTATGTATACTCGTATTAATTAATTGTTTTACGTTTGTAATTGAACTGATTGGAGAAGAGGCTGATACGTAATATCATGTGATGATTTCGTTTGATAAATTATTATGGCTTTGAGAAATGTAGTTTAGAAATAAGGAAGAACAATCGAATATTAAATGTCTCAACCTTTACCATGTTAAATAAAATAAAATTAATGTTAAAATTTGGCCTGTAACCGATATCAAACGCAATATTCCATTTCGCCTTATGTTGGCGCTTAACCTTACTACAGCCCTCAAAAGGGCTTAACAGAAAAAGCGCATAAGCCAGGGGGCGAATACGCGTAAGTGTTATTTGCATGAGAACCGCCCGGAAACGGGCCGATTTTGGCTTTGCTCCGCCCCAAGTGCGTAACTGCCTTCAGGGCGCGTAATGCACAGACTTAAGTCGAGGGGAGAATACGCCTTGGCTGAAAAGCGCATAGCTATGCGCTTTTTTGGACTTAAGAATAGGGGAGAATAGACCCCTCATAAGGGGAGAATAGACCCCTTATTGAATAACATTTTTTTGTACCCACATCCGCACCTGCAACTGCAGTAAATTTATGCTTGCCTCCGCAACCACGCCGCACCTACATACTTTTTTTTGGTGGGTGGCCCGCAGGGTCCCGTGGCCCACGGACTGCGCGGGTGCGATCCACCCATGCAGCCCTATGATTCAGACCACAGGCATAAGGTATATCCAATTTAGTGACGATGGCATTTATACAGAGTGGAATTGGGAAAGGGCTCTTGACCATAATGGTATTGAGACCTCAGTAGTCAATTGATTGATTCCCGCAGCCAGAAACTCGGTGATATATTTTTCCATGTCTTCCATTCAGGACCTGATTGGGAGTATAAGTATCCCCTGATGGAGTGGTACCAGGGTGCCACTCATATCAGGGATACTCACTCTTTTCCAGAATGAGCCGCAGTGGGTGCAGGCTTTCATTCTAACCATGCAGTTACACACCTGATTCTACTTATCAAGGGTCTATGGCAAAAGCTTTAAGGGCTCATCAGTAGAATCAGGTGTGGGACAGGTTGGATAGAGCGAAAGCCTGCAACCACTGTGGCTCATTCTGGAAAAGAGTGAGTATCCCTGACTCATATGATCTGTAGCAAGGCAAGGAGCTGGCCTGAGAGTTACACAGTGCTTGATATAAGTTGTAGTCAATGTCAGAAACTTTGCTCAGTCGAGCTGTTCTTTGTGGTCTAGAGTTTGAGATGCCACTGGGCTCGTCACTGACCTTAAGCAAGAAGCATGGCAGTAAGAACTCCATCACAAAATATCCTACCGGAACCAGTCAATATCTGGGTTATGTTGGACCAGCTAAGGTCTGCACAGCACCACTGATACTTCAGGAGACTTCATGACCAGGAATGTCCTCCTCTTGTGATTGTTACCTGAAACCTTGACCCCCACAGCATGGGTGATATCACAAATCTTAGTCAGGGTTGCTTCAGAGAGGACATGGAGATGAATGAGTGTAAAGAGCTGGACAAGGGGCATCCCCAAACAATAGGCCAGGGAGGGATTCATTAAGCTGACATTAGTTCTGGAGTCAATCAGGCCTCTGAGAATTGCTGGTCTACCCAGGTTAGCGGCATAGGAAATAGCGCAGGGGTGTCAAACTGACCCGTAAACGGGCTGAGAGGCTGCAGGTTTTCACTCCAACAATGCAGAAGCGCACCTGATACAACTAATCAGTTGTGCAGGCCTAGATCAGTTGATTAAATCAGTGCTTTCAGGTGAGCTTCTGCTTGGTAGGATTGAAGACCTGCAGCCTCTTGGCCCGTTTACGGGTCAGTTTGACACCCCTGAACTAGAGGATGAAAGGTTGATTGCAAAGAAGCCTCAATCAGCACCTCACCTCTCCATGGGTTGCATAGCCATCACGTAGGACAGGCAACCAGAAAGTGGCTAGCTCCCCCATAAGTGTGAGATATCGTTCAGGAACCAGTCGCGAGAGCCAAGCAGTGCAGTAAAACTGGATTTTATTAAGGAAGGGGGGAGAACCCCCGCAGAGCAGGAGGCAACAGTACAGAGTCCACAATCCAAAAATCAAAATCCAGAGGGTGAAATCCGAGTTGTTACCAGGGCAGCAATCACAGTACTCGTAGTCGGGCAAAAAAGGGTTTGATACACAGATGCAGACAGAAATCCAAAGCAGAGCCAAAATCGCAAAACAGGGACGGTCCAGTCAGAAGTGAATCACCAAGAATACAAGGCGAAAACGAGCGTAACACCGGCAAACCAAGGGAAATATTCTGACAAGAAGCTGGCCGTGAAAAGACTGCTTAAATAGACAAACGGGAAGTCACATGCTACAAAGGGAAACAGGTGAACGGGATCGACTAATTACAAAGGAATGAACATGAGGAAGTTCCTCATTACAAGAAATTGGCAAAAGCCAAAACGCGGACAGGGATCACGAAGACTGCCTACTGACAAACCAACGGCTCCGGTTAGGGAGTCCCAAAGTGCACAGAGTGAGAGGCAGAACAGTGATTAACAAGGTGCAGAGAATCTGCTGAAGCACAGCAAAGTAAACTGAGTGAAGACAAGGGGTGGAGGGAGACTAGAATAAAGCGAGTGCTGAGAGCTCGTTAGTCAATTAGTGATGTGCAGCTATACAATCCCTAGTGCTTGTTAGTAAGTTTGTACTATAAACAATGTTAGTCTTTGTTAGTAAGTTTAACTAAAACAACAAACTGTTAGTATTGTTAGTAATATAGAAAAACAAGGCGAAGGAAGTAAACAAAATTGGAAGGAATGGTTGAAATCCCAGAAACCATGAAATCACCAGAAAGTGTGGCACACAATACTGGGGCAGTGAGCAATCACATGACAAAAGACCAGACGGGGGGAGACAAAGTGAAATGCATGGTAAGACACAAAACATGGACCGGAATATAACTGCAGGAGTGGAATATGGATGAAAATCCTGAATCAAACAGAAACAAAACAAGGCATGGAATCCTAATGACAAATACAGTGCATGATCAGACAAAGCAGAATTCATAATTAAACATGTCAGTCAGACAGAATCATAACAAAAACATGGTCAGGCAGAACAGGTTCATAACAAATAGTGGCAAATGCCCCCATCATGATGAGGCTGTCACTTCTTGGTGTGATCATTAAAGACCCACAGTGTGATCAACCAGCATGGGCTCCATCACTAGGATCAGGGGAATCACAAGCATGCTGGGCTGGCAAACTGAAATTTCTGGAGAGCAGGTACAGACGCAGGCCTGTTAGCCTAGATACCCTTCCTGCAGATGGATATCCATTCAGGTGGCTAGGTCCAAAAGACTTTCATGGTCCCTGGGAGGCTGCAGATGGGAAATTCATCTTGAAAGTTATCTGTAGGTCCAAACATCCGTACCTTGATGGAGTTTTATGTTCTGGAATGCTCCACAGACGTCTGGTCAAAGAAGGCTTGGATTGATTGTATTGCCCGGTCTTCTGCCTCCAAACAGGCAGCATCCAAAACATGGGATTTACTGGAGAACAGAGTGATGACATAAGGAATGACACACTGACAGGAATGAGGAAGGCTAGGACTTGAAGATAAGGGTGAATAGTACAAGGGAGGGGCAGCAGGCATTAGGTTACCCATCATACTGGTCAAGTGGAGGAAGTTAGGGCTTGTGGTTGGGTTTGGCTGAGGCCTCAAATTGGATCAGCATGGCAACTGTGCTGGCAATGAACTAGACAATGAATGTGCTAGACAGAACACCAGGAACAAAAGGAGCCAATAGCTGGATCAGAATGAACAGGGTCTTTCTTATCACGATTGACAGCCTAAACCCAGTACACGACAGATAGTTCAATTCAGGTTAGTTCGATCTGAAAGGATGGTCAGAGGATCAGAGAACTGTGGTCATTGTCCTGATGTAAAAACCATAAAGACAGTATAAGAGGAATTGGGAGGACAAGGCACAGAGGAAATGGGGAGACTCGAAACAAACATGAGGCAGGGTTGCAAAACACCAAGACCAGAAGCAAGAGGAATTAAATGCAAGAGAGCAATAATAAGCAGAAGGCACAAAGACAATCTGGCAATGAACATTACAAACTCAAGAACCTAAAAATGCAGAGATAATTAAGGGAACAAGAAACAGGTGTTGGAGAGGGTATGTGGATAGCACAAAGGAATAAACGAGGTGATAATATAATTAACTGGTCCATTAAAAAATTTAAAATTTAAGGCTGCTGAATTAGCTCACTCTGTAAAGGCACCATAACATTGGATCAAATCCAGCCATGTCAATGTCTGCTGTAGCTGGCAGCCTTGTGAGAGCAGGCAATAACTGGCCTCTAACTGTTCAAAGATATACGAGGAATACGGTTGGTTTGGGTTCGAACATTTTTCCTTGCTCAAGTGCCTCCTGCCGGCCATCCGGGCATTTAGTTACATTTCACGCTTTCACACGTTAGTTCCCTCTGCCCCTATTCTGTACTTGCAAGGAGTGGAGCAACGAGTGAAAAGATGTGGTGAATAACAGGAGTGTATTTCAGAGGAGAACCGCAAACTGCGCTCTCCCGAGATGGCAGCATGAGTCACGTACGAGCATGCCCATACATAGTTCACTGATTGGACATTCCAGATTTGGGTGGAATTGGAGGCACCAATTTTCTTTTTGAAAACAAATTTCTGTTTACAAAAATGCACTTGAAAGAAAATGTGAGTGAAACACGCAGACAGAGTGAAAAAAGCGTGAAAACTAATTCATAACAGAATGGGACATGAGAGAAAATATTAGGAACACTCCTGAAATGTTCCACGGCTGTAAGTACAACAACAGAATCATCTACACAGGTCATACCAATTAATTTTGGTAATAACTAGCAGTATATATCAGTGTAAAGAGGCAAAATTATTTCAGGTAGCAAGAGGAGCAGCATCAAATTAAAACAGCTCATGTTGAATACATGCACAAAAAAAGAATTGTCCCAAGTTGAAGCTCTCCAGCCAGGACAGACTGATACTTGGTTGGATAGTTGCTAATTTCAGCAGAATTACTGCTCAGAAGTATATTTGAAAATTGAATTTGTCCATCTAGGAAACAAATTATTTTTCATTAAATATTCATAAATGTTCCAAACAAAAGTCTATGAATGAAAAGTCATTCATAGAACTATCTTAAACCTTTCATATGAGACTAATATGAGTAAAATCTGACCATAGGTTATTGAAATATCAGTGCCACAAAATATTTTAAGATTTTATCATAAAGTGCTGTTTCCATGTGTAACACAGACTGTGTCTGTGGAAGAATGGGGGGGGGGGGGGGTTATGACAGCCCAGGACAATCAGAAGAACTCTGGCGACGTGAGGGGGGTAACTATCACAGTTCCCCCCACCATGAACCTCATCCCTGGCCCTGGCCATGTCTTTCATGAAACTGGACCTTAAAGTCATCTGTTTGCATTTTCTGACACTATAGTAATGTCAAACCCTTCTCATATATTCCACATATTACTATGCAATACTTATGTGCTTATAACCAAAATTGGTTTATACCATAATCCAGATTAAGAGCTTTTCATAATAACTGCATCATATTAGTACATATTCATATCATGTTTGGTCTTTTTATTCTCACGGGAATCCAAAGATTTGAGTGGAGTATGTTTCATTCCCATTGAGATTATGGTTCATTCTCCTTTGGAAACTCCTGAATATTGGTCAGAATCCTTTCGGGTAATTATCCTGTTCTTCTCTCTCTGCTTATTTGTTTTATTACATCCTTCAAATGGTGGAAAACCAAAATCCAGATTTGACCCCCCATCCAGGTAATTTATGGCCATGCCACCTGGATCAAAGACGTGATTTGGCTAAAAGCAAAGAGAAACAATCCATTCTGGGAAGATCGTATCCGATTTCTCCCTGCATACGTCAGTGCATGTGTAGTAGCCTCTTTACCATATATTCAGGGAAGATCGTATCCAATCTCTACCCGCGTTCGTTCGCGCGTGAGTAGCTTCTTAAATTATGGAACATCGTAAATGACTTCCCACATGTTAGTCCGTGCATTATTTCTAGCTTAGCGAAGCTTCATAATTCGAACTTCCCGCACGCTTTCTCCGTGTGTAGCCTTTTTTTGCCAGGCATGACTTCACTCTCATTTTCTAAATTGTTTATAACTTGTGATTGGTTTAACTTTGATTTGTTTGATTTAAGCTCTTGCCTAACTGGTGAGTAAATTATTGTTATTCCTTTAAACTTGCGTGGTCTCAGTGACTCTTAACACTTGAATACTCTTTCTAGCCATGTTACGACTGAAACTTTGGTGTTAAGCTCAACCAAGGACTGACTGATCAGGGGCTTTGAGATGAGCATTGGTTTTATTAAGTTGGAGAGACAATCATGATCTACTTACTTCAAAAGGGTTTATGTATTGCTGGTCCTGGGATTTTAACCTTAAGGAAACCCACGGATCAAAAGTCGGTTATCTGTTAAAATTCCCTGAAGGAACCCATGGACGTGCATAGATCTGGGTTCGCAGTTGTTGTGTTCCGTGGGTTTTGGTTAGTCAGTTTTAGGTTTTTATATTTTTGGTGATGTCTGTTTTTAGTCTTTGTTAGTGTTTCACATTTCGTATCTTTCCAGGGTTATTCCGGTCCACGTCTTACCCATGTCTTACGGTCTTTGCTTTCTCTCCGGTCGCGTTATTAGTTCATTGCCATTTCTTTTTTTTATTTTATTTTATTTTTTTTCAACTTAAAAAATTTGGAATCTCCAATCCCACCCGAATTTGGAATGCCCAATTGGGGAATTATGTACAAAGCTTGCTCGTATGCGACCCCTTGCTGCCAACTCAGGATAGTGAAGACAGTTCACGACTCTCCTCCGAAGCACGTGCCTGTCAGCCACTGATTCTTATACACTCGCTGGTTGAAATCTTCGCAAGTTCAGAGCGAGGGCGGAGGATACCCGAACATGAACCAAGCTGGAGTCTTCCTGACGAGCGCCCGTCTGGCCAACAGGAGGCGCTGGAGCAATGAACAAAGCTGTTATCGAATACCCAAATCCGGCAGTCCCTTCCCAATTTGTAACCCTGTAGCGCGATAGCCAATTGTGCGCTACTCTGAAAAAGCTGCCGACCCCTGCCGGTGGGTACGCCGAGGCTCGAACCCGCGACGTGGTGATCACCCCTGCACTGCAGCGCAGTGCCTTAACCGTGTGAGCCACCCGGCAGCCATTCATTGCCATTTCTGTTGAAATAGATTGTGACACTATTTCGGGTGATTTAATGGATTCTGGGTTTCAGCCTTCCTTCCGTTCTCATTTGCTCTTCCCCTTGCTTTTCTATATTACTAACTCGTACTAACAGTTTGTTGTTTTCTAGAATTTACTAACCAAAACTAACAATGTATATAAGACTAACGTACTAACGAGCACCCGGGATTGTACAGCTGCACTTACTAATTGACTGACAACCTCTACGCATTCGCCCTGTTCTGGTCTCCGCCTCTTGCTTTCGTTTAACTTGCTTTGCTGTGTTTCCTGCAGATTTTCTGCATTTCATACAGGACACTCACGTCAGATTTAACCATTTATTTGGAATGACATACATTTGGATTTGGCGGTGACTCTGCTCAAGTGATACTCTGGAACAATCTGAGCAAGCATGACACAGACATCCCAGGAGATCCCCCCCCCAGCAGAGCCTGGTTCACCGTATTTAAAATTTTAATTCATAAGATTTGTTTACCGCTTTTCACAGAGACTGTCACAAAGACACTTTACAGTGAGAGATGAAGTTACTGGAAGGGCAGTGCCCAGTCTATTTCCCCTACAGCAAATGAGGCAAAAAACACTCAGTAGGGAGAAAAATCCTCAAACAGTGGTGAGAAAAAACTCCCCAGTGGGAACAAATCTCAGGAGGAACCCGACTATAGTGGGGAAGCCCATCCTCCGCAGGCTAGCTAAATACTAACAAGATAAAGTCAAAGAGTAAAATGGCAAAAAGAGTTCCATTTAAGTCAATCTGAACAGAGGCATTGGTAGCTCCAGGAAGTGGCATATCGAAGATGGTGCAGAACTGGATCGGGACCGGATCAAGGCAGCAGGACGGCCGCAGCTAGCGCTCAAAATGAAATGAAGACAATACAGTTTACAAACCATGCCAATACCGTACAAAACAATGCCAATACCATATAAAGACAAGAGTATGACACAAGTACTGCTGAAGACTGTGCCATTGGAAAGGAGGAGGCTGGGGAGGTGGAGGGGATGTTTGTGTAGATCTGTAATGGGTCTTGGTGGGAATGGTAGAGCTTGGCTAGTTGAGATGGAGAGCGCCGGCTTATTGAAAAAGACGCTCAATTAGGAACCCGACGCTGAAGTCCAATGCGATTGGACAAGGGGTGGAGCCAAGACTGACTTCCGTGCCTGTCTGAACTAACACTGACGCTCCATTCATCTCATCTGTCCTACTTCTCACTCTATGCACTCAGGAGTCCTTTATTCAGTTTATCTATCCCGTCTTTGGAAGAGTCTTGTGATCCTCGTCCGTGTGTTCATGTTTTTCTGTTTCATGTAATTAGGTTTCCCTCGTGTTCCACTCCTTGTTAATTATATTAATTTTCAGCACCTGTGTTGTCCTTGCCCCCTCTGTATATATGTTCCCAGCCCAGCAGTGCATATCAGATCTGACTTCGCTCACGTTCCCTTTGTTCCCCATCGCCCTCTCTCTGTTCAATCTATTCGCCTTCATGCCCCATCTCTTCATGCTCCCCTTCTCTGCCAGACTCCCATCCGAGTCTGCCCCCGCCTGTTTGTCTTCCGAGCCTCCTCTGCCCCCTGCCAGCGGTGCCATCCGAGTTAGCCATCCGCCAGCTGTGCCCGTCGTCTGAGTCCGAGTCTGCCCCCCACCTGCTGTGTTCCTGAGCCAGCCCCGTCCGAGTCTGCCCCCTGCCTGCTGTGTTCCCAAGCCAGCCCCGTCCGAGTCTGCTTCCTGCCTGCTGTGTTACTGAGCCAGCCTCGTCCAAGTCTGCCCCCTGCCTGCTGTGTTCCCGAGCCTGCCCCGTCCGAGTCCGCCCCCTGCCTGCTGTGTTCCCGAGCCTTCCCCGTCCGAGTCCGCCCCCTGCCTGCTGTGTTCCCGAGCCTGCTCACTGCTAGCTGAGCCCGTCGCCGAGTCCTGTCTGCCCCCCCGCCTGTTGTTTCCCCAGTTGCCCCCTAGTCTGTGTCCTGAGTTGCCCCCAGTCTGTTTCCTGAGTTGCCCTCAGTCTGTTTCCCGAGTTGCCCCCAGTCTGTTTTTCGAGTTGCCCTCAGTCTGTCTCTCGAGTTGGCCTCAGTCTGTTTCCCCAGTTGCCCTCAGTCTGTTTACCGATTTTCCCCCAGTCTGTTTCCTGAGTTGCCCTCTTTCAGTGCTGTCGCACGGTGGCTGTTTTAGCCAGTGTGCCACGTTTTTTCTCCCCTCTGAGGTTTTTAGTTTTATTAATAAATCCTCTGGTTTCCCTGCGTATGGCGTCTCTCCCCTTTGTTCCTTCTTCCGAGTCAGTTTTTCTGAGTCTGCGTTCCGTGTTTCCCAGTGTGTCTCCAGCGTCCTTAACAGCAGTATTCATGTCCAAAGATGCTGTTGCTGTGATGATCGACTTCCATTGCCTGGTACTACCAACGAACCTATGCTTCGCAATAATGCTAAAACCCAGGGGTATATATTGGGTTACGCAGGCCTTCATTAACCAGTTCGGGTGGTAATCACCGCGAGGTCCACGCATGTTCTCCCTAAATTATAAATTCTAATTCTAAATGGAGTCAGATTTGAAACAAGTGTAAATGTTCCGCCTCTTTCGGGTGTAATATTCTAATGTTCATATTGGATTAATCACCGCGTGGCGGCAGATTAGATATATCCATGATTACAACACGGCCCCATTGGCGAAAGGAGAAAGTTTATTAATATTTTAATTATGCCTCACAACAGCCTGAGTACATGCTTTAACCTTCGCTCTCAGCTCTTCGGCCGTTGGTTTAGCTGTGTGGGTTTTACACACGGCAACCATGTAAATTTTTATCAAAATAATACATTTTATGAGGTTAAAATCATGTTGAGTATGTTTATTTCTTTTTTTATGTTTTCTTTCAATGTTTTTTTACATCATTATGGTTATTTTTACACTTTACGCTTTAAAACATAAAAATTTGCAGGAACAGAAACACAATGGCGATAAATTTAAATTTTTCCATTTACACTTTCTTTGCCCCTCAGTTTCTCTAAACACACTCACACACACACACACACACACACACACACACACACACCATCCTTGAATAACCATTAAAAGCTCCATGCTTATAATTATCTTCTTGTTACAGAAAGTATAATTATCAGATATTATGACATTTTTGTACGTTAATTATCATCGCTCAGCAGGTGTGCAAACGCGCCTTTATATATTATGCTCACAAGCATAAAATGTGTATGAACACAGGCACACACGCGCATGCACACTCACTCACTGCACACACACACACAAACGCACTCTCTCTATCTCTGTCTCTCTCTCCAGGTAGATTTGTCTATCACTGACTTTAATGACATCTTTATTGTGCCAGATATTAAAAGGACTTTCACTATTTTTGGCAAACTTTTAATTTCCTGAAGTTAAGGTCTGGATATGCCTACACAATATTTAGTCTAAATCACAGCTCCGCATTCCGCTTCCAATGATATGTTTGCAGGTCTTAGGATGCAGAGTTTCCCATATGCTAAATTCAGCTAAACATTTGCAGGGGCAAATTATGTGCTTCCACCAAAGGGGATTACTGTTTTTTAGCCTTCTGCTTTCATTATGAGGTATTAAACAAAACTTTTACTGAGTCGATGGGGTTAAAACTTGGTGGGTCACTTACCAGCAACGGAAATGATGCAACTTATGGGGCGCATGCAATAACGCAATGCACTGTGAGTTGGTCATTTAAGACTGCAGAACCTGTTTTGCAATATTAACCACAGTCGTGAGTAATGGCAAGTCATCACAATTTTTCAAGGAAATGGTGCGTAAACGCTAATGGACTGACACTTATTGAGTGCACACAGGGCTGCTTTTGCATCAATTATCCTTTTTATGTCTGGACATAAATAAGTAGCCATGTTCCTTTTGAGGCTCTGGTAAAGGGTGTGTTTAGGTCAGCGTAGTCATAATCTTATTTTAGAATACAATAATGTGTATTATGACCAAAATTGGCCAGTTGGCTCATCTAGATTTGTCACTGATTTGTTGTCCAGAGAGAGTTTTCAGGATATCTTCCCCTCAAGTAATATCATAATCGACAAGCCGCCGGAAAGAATTACCAGTTTTTTAATCACAAAATCACTGGTGCAACGGATGCAGGAAAGAAATGAAGGTTATCAGCAGAGATGGAATGGGACAGGCGAATCATATCATATCAATAGCCCCCCATGCAGATCTTTCCAGTCCTGTCCAAAACATTAAGTTCATGTGTTGGTGTTAGGGAACTATTCTCCTTTATGTTCTACTCTTAGAGCAGCGGCCAGAGCTCGATGGGGTAAATTTTGGGAGGTATGATGAAAAAGATGTGCTGTAGGGCCATGCCCGGGTGGAGATGGACTATAAATAGATCCATGGCTCTTGCGACAGCAGGACATGCAGGAAATGAACCTGTTTGCTCTCCTTTCCCCCAGTCTGCAGAAACACTCACCCCCCCGTCACCACCTTCTGCCTGCAAAGGGGTTTCTCAGCCAACTTTCCAAACAATTTTCTTCTTTGATTCCTTTTGATTTGTCCGTCAAAATTTCTTCCTGCTTAAATTCACAATCCGTGTCTGATTGGATTGCAATTCAAAGCCGTTGTCTGTTTTGTCTCCCGTTCCATAGGATTGCATGAACATCTCACTTGAGCAGATTTCACTTTGCACCACAGTGCTGCAACTTGAGTCTTCTCCAGATATTGACAAGTTACATAGTTATACTCAAAGAAAACTTCTGCAAAAAGTACCCTGAAAACCACTGCAAGTCTCTTATTCTGGCCAAGTTTGCCAAAATAAAGCTTCGCCCAAAGGTCCACCTGCCATTTTATACGCAGTCGGGATTTTAATGGCATAATTAACACCTGTGTGAAACCTCTCATTGTAAATATATTTTGGATGCCTCAGTTATTCAAGCATTTGCATTTATTTTGATAATTCCCCTTATGGAGTTATGTAAAACAAATGAAACATCATCGCTTGCACTCATATTTAATGGGTGCTCATTAAAATGTGATATTCATCTTGCGAGACTTGCCACTGAATGATTACTACCCCTCCCCTCTACTAATAATAACAATCTCAATTAAATGTGAGTCAAAATAGTTCTTGCCGACAGAGTAGATGGTACTGGAAGGATGGACCTCCAAGTACCTGTACTAGAAAAATACTGAATTCCTCAGACTCGCAGAGAAAGCTCTGCCAGATATTTTGTGCCTGTTTGCTTGGAGTGATGAACCTCTTGCTCATGTTAGGCTGTGCTTCACGAGAACGGTGCGGCATCTCTCTCAAGTCTGCACTGGTGACGTAAATGAGCATAGACAAACTTACTTCCTGTTCCCACGCTGCAAAGGGAAATGCGGTGTGCCCATTTCTTGTTGCAGATTCTGAACCCTGGCTGCTTCTCAGATATGTGGCCAATGATGATTAAGATGATAATGACGAAGACGACAGATAAATTTCATTGCAGACAGTATGAAGCCAAAATATTTCATGATTTGTCTGGCCAATTTTGTTTGTAAAGATACAGTACATCCATTCCTGCCATTCTGGCTTGTAATGTATTCCAAAGGAACTTTAGGTCAGCGACGTTGTCGGACTCTTAATCAGATTGAAAATAATTGAATTATGTGATTTGAAACAGCTGATGTTCATAGTTGATAATAACCATGATTTAAATGAGAAAATCATTGAGAGATTTAAAAACAATGAACAGTAGGAAGGAATTTCATTTTTTCACTCTGTGGTGCATAAGATTCATTGAGATTAAAGGTATTTGGAGAAATTTCTGTGTATTAGGAGCAAGGGTGCCATCCAAAGCTGAATACCCTTGATCTACGATCATTCAGGTGGCACTTGCATTAAGAATCCTCATTTATCTACACATGAGCTGGGGATTACTTTGACAAACCTTGGTCAAGTACTTGTACTTCATTTCGTAGTTACATCCAGAAATGTCATTTAGAGCTTAACAAAAAGGAGGCCTTATTAACAGTGCCCAGAAGAGCATAAACATGTCAAGGCTCAGAGGCATTTGCAAATGACCATCACAGAGTGGAAATCCAATGGAAGTGGCTCTATAGCCTCGGAGGAATGGCTGGGAAGCCTCGTGAAATCAATGGAGTTATGTTGTGGGATCAACTGGGTAATCTAGTGGGAGCAGCTGGGTAATCTAGCGGGAATGTAGTGGGATCAGAATGGTTGTCAAGTGGGATTCGCAGGGTCATATAGTGGGAATAGCAGGGTAGTCCAGTCGGAGCAGCAAAGGATCCTTGTATTAGGTTCAATTACTGCCAACAATTGAGCTGCTGGTTGAGCCCCAGGGTATAGTTGCACCAGCCGTGCATACATTCTCACATTGGCTACTTTGAGCATATGTGCTTACTAATTAAAAGGTTAAAATGTTACTAAATCATAACAGGTTGAGCAACACAAACTAGTATAAACAATAGTGATTTTGTCCACCCTAAAACAGTAGACGTAAATATTTCCTGTCAGTGTTGCATTGACGTATTTTAAGGGATATACTATATCCTCAGAACAATGACAATGTTGACATTATGTTTGCCTAGTTAGCTGAATGTTTTCATATTTTGAAGTGTGTTACAACCTTACAGGGTGTCTAGGGGGGTGCAGGTTGTAACACTTGCAAAAAAAAGACCAAAGAAAAACTTCAAACTAGGGCACAATGGAATAGAGTTTGTCAGGGATCAGTTGGACCAAAAAAATATCTATTTTTTTTTTAAATGGAAGCAACCAATGTCAGGGTCTCCAAGGCCAACACAACAAACTTCTCTAAACCTGAAGTATGAAAACAGAAAAAAATATTAAACTCCCTGACTAACCAAAAGCAGGAGAAAAGAGGGGAGACAAAAATGGCAGAGAACCCTTACAAGGTTTCCTTTAAACTCTTGCACAATGATTAAAACATTAAACTGAGTGACCCAGATCGAGCTGAGACAGGTGGCTTCCCAAAGGAGTTTTGTGAACCAGAGATACATAGGTTAAACACAAAAGCACTGGCTAATTTAGCAAAGTTAAAAAGTTATAGCAAGCCATACACAATCAAGTGGTTTAATCACAGAGTTCCAAGAACATGAAAATGAATTGCTCAACTGTCAAAACATAACTCAACAGCAGCAAACAGCTCTGTGGTCACTGGCAGGGAGCATTGGATTGCGCATGTTCTTATAGTGCTGTAGTAATGATCTGATATGAGCTGCAAGTGAGGTGATTGGCTCAGGGGGGCCGTGGCTGATCTGAGACAAGGAGGGAGAGGGAGAAAGGCCCAATCCCAATGTCCACCCTCACACACTCACTTAGAGGCGCGCTCCCGCTAAGTCCGTGAGGGATTAGGGTTGTCCCGTTGACAAATCATGAAGTGCGTGAGGGATCTCTCGCGGACTTTTTGAGCCCTTAATGCAGCCTTTCTGTAAGTGGGCATCTCTGCAGACTTAGCGTTAGGGAGTTACCCATAATTCATTGCATGATGTATGACATGAATCTCTTAGGGAAACCGGCTGGTGCTGCTATAAAAGCGAAGTGAAATGAGCGAATTTGTAAACAAAAAACACGGAGAGCGCAATCAAAGCAAAATACGTAAAACAAAAAGTCCCAAAACTACGATTGTGAGAAACGTGATGCATTGCTGTTGACAACAAAAAAAAGGCTGTCCCATTCCCTTTTTATAGTCCTTAAGCCCCTTGCAGCCTCACGCACTCAATCACTTTCCAGGTGCAGCTACCTAAGTCAGTGAGGGCTCAGGGCTCAGGGAGGAGATTGAGATTCAGCCAAAGAGAACTTAGTGGCAAGAAGTCATTGCGTACAACAAAATGTCATCACAAGGAAATATGTTACTGATTTTGGTGACGGAATATAGAAATTATTCAAACCTTCAAATGATGGCACTTGCAATTAAATTAGATTGAACTTGTAATGGTGAATGTCATTGGGATTTTGGAAGTGCACATATTATTACATTTGCCCTTCACTATCATCATTCATCTAAAGTTAGTTCTGAAGCACCTCTGCACCGATGCCATCTGTAGTTACATTGTACACTACTGAAGACTTTACCCAGGAACCTCGTTACTATCTGACTTATAACTGGAGCAACTCAATCCCAATAGGGCTTGGGATTCTGACCTGCATCTGAATAGATGAAGCTGGGACAAACTCTGCCTTAAGGCCCTTAGCTCCAAAAACTGCTCCTGAGGCTTTACACCTGTTTTCTCTATTGCGCTAAATAACTGTAAATGTAACTGTCCCTATCATTTCTCATAGACAATTATAAACAATAGCTCTGAAGTTGCCAGCAGGGTTGAATAAATATTTTTTAAAAAGGGTAAAAGCTAGTGCTTCGTTGGCAATCTAGTCAGAGGCCAGAAGTGGTGATCAGAGCTTGGCGTGGAGGACGCACAGAAGGCTGGGTAAATCACTGTCAGCATGTTGAACGCCCACATCGTCATGTGCAGAGGAACAATGTCGTCAACAGTGGTGTCGGTCTTCTCAGACTGCATCTGTTTCGCCTATCGGTCACCATTGGGGTGTCATCCAGGGCATTCAAATTGCCTTCACAGTTACCACCTGCTCCTGCTATTGGCTTTATCTCACTCCTTGTCTTTGTTTTAACTGCAGCAAAATGCCCACTTGTGATTCAGTTCAAATGGAGTACTTATGAATGCAAAGGGTATCATATGCACCCTGTTAGAGTTGACTCGGTTCTGAATGTTTTACTGTGCATTCTTTTACATTTGTTGCCTCCCTGTTTTATATCATCTCTTTTCGCGCTCACTCTCTTTTTCTCACTGATGCATTTGTTAGTCACGTCCGTCTGTTTCTGACTGGATATGATGTGTCAGACCCTAGTAACCAGCTGCACGTGTTTTTGTAGAATGAGACACAGTGTGCCTCAGTTTTTTCACGGCCTTGTTCCAGTTTTTGTGCTATTAGGGGTGGCCATTTTAACAATCTGCAAGCTTGTCTGTAGGACCTGTATGACTGGGAATATTCTGGATGGACTGTTTTGGAGCAGCTTGATGGCAGTAGCAAGTTCAAATGCAGCCTAGGTTTTTTTTTTTTTTTTTTGAGGCTGTATGTTGTTCTTGTACTTAATTGGGTTTTCTCCAGAGCATTGGAACAGAACCTTGGGGCAATTTTAAAAATTTTATCTGGTCCAGTGAGTCCTGTTTTCTTTTACATCATGTTCATTAGTACATGTGAGTAAGAACCATTTTTGTTCTTACTCAGCTTTGCCCCAACAAATATAGTAAGACACTCAAAAACAAGTTGATCTAAATGGTATTTTCACCTAATATTTATTTATTTATTGTAATAGCAAAACCTAGGAAGTCAAATTAGCCAATTATGAAGTAGCATACATGTCGCATGATCAGTCAGGTCAGACCCCATGCACAGCACTGGTCCTATTTCGTACATGCTCCGCCCTCTAATGGGCTTCGCTATTGGTTACCCCTACGAGGCTCCGCCTTGGTGCCACAGAAAGAAAATTGAACTCACCTGCTCCGTAGGAGGGGGTAGCATACTCACCTCCCATAAAGCCCTGGTGTTGCCAGTGCTCGTCTCCCTTTTTCACTCAGCCTCGAGAGAGTTAAGAACTCATAACGATTTGTGTGCGAAATGGATAAGCTGTGCCACCAGTGTGCCTCCCCGATGGTGTCCGAGTATCAGCATGACGACTGCCTCGTCTGTCTTGGCTTGCGGCACTATTTGGAGGCAGGTTCCTATGCTGCCTGTGCAGCGCTTCCCCGGAGGAGCGTGAGCATCGGCAGCAGTTTGTGCGGGCTGCACGCGCCCTCCGGGCTGGCTCGGGGCCAGTCCGTGAGCCGGTGGCGACGGTCCGCTCGAAGTCCTGGGATGAGTATGATAGGAGGATGATCATTGTGTATATGAAGAGGACCCGACGACCCTCTTCATGGACGATGAGCCGCCCCCGGAGCATCGCTACCTGCTGGACAACCTCCCTGGGTTATTCCAGTCCGCGGCGGAGAGGATGGAGATGCCCCTACCACCGCAGCCCTCCAGTGACCAGGCGGACGACTTCACTATTGGTCTGCTGGCCCAGCCAAAGTCGAAGCCACACCCCAAGGTGGTATGTCCCAGAATAGCTGGCTACGCACAGCGGGACTGGAGGAATCCGATGGCCGAAAAGTGCCCAGCCATGGCGTATGCACCGTATGCAACTGTGGAAGATTGGGAGTGGGATGTCGGAGTCCCAGCCATTGCAGACGCGGTGAGATGATGTCTACTCCCAACCGCTTCCAGTTGGCCGCTGCTCTCGTCCGAGAGGAACAGAATGTCGGCGGCCCTCTGATCGATGTTATGCTAGCGTAGCTCAGGTGGTTGTGCTAGCTATCAATATGGCCTTCCTCGTCAGTGCAGCTGGGCTCGCACATATGCCCGCAACAGCAGCCCCGCAGGCCCAGTTTTTCCCGACCGCTGCCAAGTCGTCGCCGTCGCCGGTCTTCGGACGACCGGTCATCCCTGGCGTCGAATCAACCAATCCTGAGCCGCAACGCCCTCTACCTCAACCTCAGCAGCCTCGCTGGAGCTGCATCAGGGGTGCGGTGTCTGGTCGTGCAGCACCTGGGAAGTTTTTTAATAAAAAACTTTTCCAGTATGAGGTCTCTGGGTTGTCTTGTTGTATTTCACACACTGATACGCTGGCTGTTTCAGGTGTTAGCACACAAGGTAATCTGGTACAACCTACTGGGGGAAGTGGAACAGCCCTTCCTTCGGCAAAGGGGCTTAGCGAGAGAGACAAGGAGCGCGAGGCTCGTGTTCTCTTCACATTCACTAAACTCAGATCCTCGATTCGGGGATTCGCCGGCTAATAGTTTGTTTAGGAAGCACTGGCGCTAGCTAATCGCCAGCAGGGGTTGCGTTGTCCTACCCGCGGGGGTAGCATACGATCAAACTCCGGGGTTAAACCGAAACTTAAAACCCTTCCATTAGTCCGTGTTGGCTCAATTCAAAATGAAGCTGTTGTTCCTGGTTCGGTACCATTGAAAAAACGATTGTGAATTGAGGCAGTCAGCCAGCACGAATCCAACGCTGCTAGCTGGGCTGGCTCCAGAAGAATGTTTGGTGTAGGTCAACAGGCTTCTTCTTCCGGTTTGCACGGAAGTGGAGAAATCTGCCATTTTGGCTCCAGGGCGCTTGACGTGTCGAAAAATACTGAGGTGTGCAAACCTGTGAAGGAGATCTTCACTCGATTAGTGCCACAGGTTGAAGCCTGTTCGGACATCAGGGTTTCTGAAACCAAAGACTGGGGACTCCCTAACATGTAAGTAGCCGTGCCATCGCTACCTATGGTGAGTGAATCGCCAGGCAGTATGCACGGGAACGCAGCAGAAGCATTACTACTATTATCCTCTCAGGCCTTTCGGGCGGGGCCCCCCGGTCGAACCCTCCCTCGGGGGGAGGGGCGTCGCGGGAGGGCCCAAGTTAGCAGAAATCATGAAACAAACAGCTTTGCCCCTTACGAAGTATTGTCAGGTTTGGGTGAGATTGTACGCCCCCCTCCCAGGCTGGCTGGACAGAACATTGCGGAAGGAGTACGCTTTGCACTTCCAGTGTTGTCCACCCCCATTCAAGGGCAGTGTGCAGACAAGCTCCCCAATTCCACTCTGAAGGGGGTCCTGAAGAAGGAATTGAACTCACTTCTACAGAGGGGGGTGGTAGTGCCGGTCCCTCTGTTAGAAGCTCGAGCAGGGTTTTATTCCTCGTATTTTCTGATCCTTAAAAAGTCAGGAGGCCTCAGACCTACTCTGGATCTACGGGAACTAAACACTCACATTGCGCACGGACCATTCCAGATGCTGACGGTGAAATATCTGCTGGAATGTGTCAGACCTGGCGATTGGATGACGTCAATAGACCTGAAGGATGCCTATTTTCATGTCCCAATGCTGCCGCGCCATCAGAAGTTCCTGTGCTTTTCAGTGGAAGATGAAAGGTTCCAATTTTGCCGCCTCCCATTTGGGTATTCCCTGGCACCTTGGACCTTCTCCAAATGCGTAGAGGCAGCGTTAGCGCCACTCCGGCAGGCAGGGATTCGGATCTTGACCTATCTGGACGATTGGCTAATCCTAGCCCACTCCGAGCAGATGGTAACCAGCCACACGGTGCTTGTAATGCAGCATATTACCCAGCTGGGCTTTACCATCAATTGCGACAAGAGCACCTTGCAGCCCAGTCAAACAGCGCTGTATCTAGGGCTGCAATTGGACTCGCGATCAATGACCAAATGTCGGTCTGTGGACAGAATAGAGGCGATTCTAGCCCAGACCCAGGACATTCTAGATGCAGTATCAGTGCCAGCAATAAGGGTCATGTCGTTGCTGGGAATGATAGCTGCTGCCCATTCAGTAGTCCACCTGGGGCTGCTGCAAATGCGAGACCTGCAGCGCTGGTTCATACGCCTTCATCTGGACCCAAGGCGGGACCAACAGCGTATGCTCCACATACCAACGCGAGTGCGACGGGCACTGACATTCTGGGCCTCACCCATCCGGCTCCGCGAGGGGCTTCGGATGGGGTTCATGGCACACTACATCAGAATATTCACAGATGCCTCCCAAACAGGATGGGGCGGGACTTGCCGCTCTGCTTCTGTTGCAGGTACATGGCAGGGGCCCCAGCGCCATGTCAACCATCAGGAACTCATAGCAGTTCAGAAAGTGTTGCACCATTTTGCCATGCAGTTAGAAGGGAGGCACATCCTGAAGAGATCGGACAGCACAACAGTAGTCGCCTATCTCAACACACAGGGGGGCGTCAGGTCGGTAGCCCTGCACAGGTTGGCCGCTTCCATTCTAATCTGGGTGGACCGCCATCTATGCTCTCTGAAAGCCCGACATGTTCCGGGCATCCTTAACACCCGGGCAGACGAACTATACAGGGAGCCCTGCTTGAGGAGGATTGGAGCCTTCCACTGACGACGACAGAGCAGATTTGGAAACTGTTCGGTCGACCAGTAACGGATTTGTTTGCAAGCTAGGAGAACACTTTGTGCCCTCTTTGGTTCTCATTGAGACCCACCGACGACCCTTCCCTGGGGGTGGATGCGTTGGCTCATCCAGTGTGGCCCGCCGGCCTGCTTTATGCATTCCCACCCGGGCAGCTACTGATGCCAGTGCTCTGCAGGGTACGGGAGCAGCGGCTATCCATGATTGTGGTAGCACCGATGAGACAGAACGCCAGGTGGTTCTCAGATCTTATCCAGCTGGCGGTGGCAGGCCCGTGGCAGATTCAGGACCTTCCCTCGACTATGAGGCAGGCGTCAGATGCCACTCTCGCCCACCCCCTCAGGGCCTGGAGATTGAAAGGGTGAAATTGAGTGAATTGGCCCGAGGCGGTGGTATCCACAATTCAATGTGCACGGGCCTCGTCTACATTCAAGGCTTATGCGGCTCGTTGGCAGATTTTTGCGAACGGGTGTCAGGCGAGAGGCCTAGACCCACGTTCATGCCTCCTTCAGGGGGTGCTAAATTTCCTGCAGGCACTCTTTGAAGGGGGCCGTGCAGCTTCCACCCTGGGGGTGTTTGCTGCGGCGGTAGCGGCAGGACATGATGGGTTTGACCGCTTCACGGGCAGGAATCACCCCCTAATAAAGCGGTTTTTAAGAGGAGTTCGCAGAATTAGGCCCCCTGCACACCGCAAAATTCTGCAATGGGACCTGGACACGGTGTTGGGAGGCCTGGCTGGACCACCCTTTGAGACTCTAGACCAAGCAGACCTGCACTTGTTGTCTATTAAGACGGCCCTCCTCTTGGCTTTGGCGTCAGCCAGGAGGGTAGATGAATTGAGTCCCCTCTCTGTGCACCCGTCTTGTCTGACCCTAAGACAGGATCTTGGGTCAGTGGAGCTGCGTCCAAACCCATCATTCCGGCCAAAGGTCATAACCACTGCCTCTAAGGCCCGGGCCACACTGCCTGCTGCTGCGTTGCGTCTTCCGCAAGCGTAGCACTGCAGCCGCTGGTCGCATGCGTCTCGGTCACACTGCCTGCGTGTCTGCTGCGTCTGGTCTGCAGTGGGCTCCTCCTTCCAACTCTGGCTCTGCACGACTTTGCCCAAGAAATCACTATAAAATAATATATTATTTCGTCTCGCGTCTTTATAGCCTACTACACGTGATTTATATTTTGTATTGACAGTGGGGGAAGCATGCTTGAGCGTATCATACAAACAATCTAATTACACGATCATATTACAATACACAGCAAACCCTTTGAATTGGTCTTGCTCTCTCCGAAGGTAATTTCGGGGTAGTGGGAGAGTGTCGGGATGTGGAGTGTGCTTTCAAAGGCTATCTAATATACATTAATCGAGGATGAAACAATTCGTAAAGGCTAGGCGCTGAACGACCGTGAAAGGAACAGTTCAGACAATTCAAAAACTAGCTGGTGTTCTGTACGTTCGTCTGGCCATTATATCCAGAGGATGTTTTATAGGTTTTATAAGTTGAGAATGACGAAATACTTTTCCATTGGCTATATACCCTTTAATGACAGCAGCCCACGATGAAAGTCGCGAATTTCCCACTACATGTTTCAATATTTCACCAAGCATTGCTGATTCGAGCGGAAGGGATTATGTCCGTACAAACAGACTTTTAATATGATAAACATGCCGGAAGTGTTGTTCCATCTTTTGATTGTCTGCTTTATGCTTGCAACAGACACACATCCTCGGCAGTTAATCGAAATTCATGTATTTATGGCGATATGACTGTTTCTGACAGTCGTTTTCAGCTCTGGTTTGCCTTTTTCCGCATGCGACTTGCGGAAAAATTCGGCAAGAGTCCGAATCTATATTTTCCACATGCGAGCAGTACGTCTTCTGCATGCGTGAAACGCGCAGCTTCGGCATGCAGTGTGGCCGCTCTCATTGAATAACATGGGAACCGAAACGAAAAGACTCATGCGACCTGCGGAAGACGCAACGCAGCAGCAGGCGGTGTGGCCCGAGCCTAAATCATCAGTCCTTCGGCTACAGGCCCTCTGCCCACCTCCTCATGCTACCAGCGAGCAGGAAAAGATGCACAGGCTGTGCCCAGTGCACGCGCTCAGTGCTTACTTGGAGCGAACCGCGAGCCTCAGGAAGGGGGAGCAGCTGTTTGTGAGTTATTGGGGGGCAGGCTCAGGGGGCCCCTCTGTCAACACAATGCCTCGCCCACTGGATCTGTGATGCGATCTGCAGGGCCTATTCAGCGGCGGGTCTGGTGGCCCCGGCAGGACTGACCGCACATTCTACCAGGGGGATTGCGTCCTCTACGGCACTACTTAGGGGTGTGTCAGTAGAGGAAATTTGCAGAACAGCCTCTTATTCATCGACATCTACCTTTGCGCGATCATATCTCAGGGATATGACAGCTGACACAGTGGCACATTCAGTCTTGGGAACCTTATCTGAGGGGTCCCCCTCTGGCGCTAACTAGCAGTTGATCATGGCCAACCTGAGGCGAGGCATCCCGGGGGTGCCCCACCTACAGGTGTTAGGCATGTCATGGGAAAGTGACATAGCCTCTCCCAAGCGTTGGGGTGGGAGACCCCATTGGGGAGAGAGCCCCGTCCAGCAGTAGCTGTGGTTATGTTGGTAACATAGTCTGGGTGTGGCACTCAGGTGTGCCCACCTGGGGGTATGAGGCCAACATGGGGGAAGGCTATCAGAGGAAGTCCCCTTTTCAAGTGACGGCTGATGTTGGTGGTACCGCAGCCTGACCCAGCCTTCGCCTTAGGTGTAACCAATAGTGAAGCCCGTTAGAGGGCGGATCGCGTACGAAATAGAACTAATAGTTACCCTGGATGTAACTCCAGTTCTATGAGAACGTGCGTAGCCCTCTAACAACCTGCCCAGGTGGCCCCGAGTGTGGGATGCTGAGTTTCAAAGGGAGACGAGCACTGGCAACACCGGGGTTTTATGGGAGGTGAGTATGCTACCCCCTCCTAAGGCGCAGGTGAGTTCAATTTTCTTTCTCAGGCACGGGTAACCAATAGCGAAGCCCGTTAATGGGCTACGCACGTACTCATAGAACTGGAGTTACATCCCGGGTAAGTATTAGTTGTGCAGGACATTCATAAAGAAAACGCCATTGGGAACTGTTGCCTGACCAATTGTGTAATGAATTCAGTCGGTTTAGACTGTTACTTTGTGGTGGCTGTGGTTCAATTAAAGAAATCATTATACATAGTTGCTTGATTTTTATTCATCATTTTGATAATTTATATTTTTGCTTGGAAAAAAACCTAGTTTGTCATGCTGCTATAGATACTGACAAAAAAAGAAAAAAAATGTCCTCCCTAAATATTGCTCATTATGTAATGAAGTAAAGAACTGCCAAGTCAGTTTCATTGTCAGGCAAGAACTTAATTCCAGAGGGACACAGTTTATTTTCTATTTCTCAAAATTTGCTCTTGGTTACTTGCTAGGTTCTTCCATAACTCTCAAGGCCTCCATAAATATCATGCCATGTGCTAAGTAATATTTGCGGGTTAGCGAGATTCTGAGCCTTAAAGCCGGGGTTTCAATGTCACAAAGGTGACTCTTTCGCCCTGCCATGGTAATTTACAGCAGTGTTCCCCAACCCAAACCTCTCCTCGAGGCCCACCTGTCCTGCATGCTTTAGATTTCTCCTGCTTCAACACAGGTGATGCAAATGATCAGCTCATGAGTCACCCCCTAAAGCTGATCGATGACAGCCTGATCATTTGAATCACCTGTGCTGGAGCAGGGGGAGATCTAAAATAAGCTGGACAGGTGGGCCTCCAGGAGAGGGTTGGGGAACACTGACTTACAGTATTACTGATTGCGTATTTGGGGTTTATTTAGCCAGCTCGCGCAAAGAGAGTCTGTTAAAGTTTGAACTTGCTTTGTAGTATACCCCTGAGCTTTGCAAAGCTCACAAATTACTTGCTTTAAATGAGCCTTGGCCCACAGAACACAGCGGCGCTTCTGGATCATGCTCAACAATGGCTTCCTTTTTGCATGATAGAGTTAGGTGGCATCTGTGGATGGCACAGTGGACTGTGTTTACAGACTGCGATTTCTTGAAGTATTCCTGGGCCTATTTAGTAATGTCAATGACAGAATCATGCCAGTGAGTGATGCAGTGGCGTCTGAGGGCCCGAAGATCACAGGCATCCAGTAAAGGTCTTCGGCCTTGTCCCTTACGCACAGAGATTTCTCCAGTTTCTCTGAATCTTTTGATGATCTTATCCACTGACGATGATGAGACCTTCAAAGCCTTCACAATTTGACGTTGAGGAACATTTTTTTTAAAGTATTCCACGATTTTTTTTTTACGCAAGCCTTCACAGGTTGGAGAGCCTCTGGCCATCTTTACTTCTGAGAGACTCAGCCTCTCTAAGACATCCCTTTTATAGCCAATCATGTTACACACCTGATGCCAGTTAACGTAATTACTTGTTAAATGTTCTTTCAGCTGATTCTCTTATTTATTTATTGCTTTTTCAGCCCTTTTTTGCCTGTGTCCCAAATTTTTTGAGACCTGTTGCAGCCATAAAATTTGAAATAAGCACATTTTGTGGATAAAATGTAAAATGTCTCAGTTTCAACATTTGAAATGTTATCTATGTTCTGTTGTAAATAACATATTGGCTCATGTGATCTGAAAGTCATTGCATTTTAATTTCATTGCATTTTATTCATAATTTACACTTCGTCCAAACTATTTTGGAATTGGGGTGTAGGTAAAAGACAAAAACACTGGAAATGTCCATTTTTATAACTATTGAAAGGTGTCACAAATTTTTTTTGACTCCTGCATAGCCTGAATGCATGTTTGAAGGCTCATTCCATGATTATTGATGCTAAAAACATTGTTTGAATTGGTTTGAGGCTACATTATGATGTAAAATTACCTCTGAGGGTCATTTATTCTTGTATATAAGGTGATATAACCTTTGAGCAGCGTCACAGCGTTAAACATGATGGCACGACAGAAGGACCTCTCTGAGATTGTTCATGCACATTGTGTTGTACATAATGCTGAAGAAGTTAAATGCTGCCATGGCTCTGTAATAAACATGATCAAGTGTTTCAAAGAGACTGGTTTGCTAAAAACTAGTTGCAATGGAGGTGCGAAACGGAAATTAAGTGCCTCTGATGTTTGTCATCTGTGTATGACAAGTAAAAGACAATTAGCAGTTGACAGCATGACAACTTTGTGATGAGATTGACAATGCCAGAGGTGAAGAGATGAAAGTATCATGATATAACGCCTGTTTGAAAATAGTGTGATTGGTCATATTGAAAAAAAAAAAAGAATTACTGAGAAATTCAAGGTTTGAAAACCAATGGACTGGGAACAAGTCCTTTGCTTCAAAATTTCTCATCCAAATACAGAACTTATGCGTGCTGTAGAGTTGGAGAACGTTTCAAAAATGGCTACTTAACCCTTTCAGTAAAACATGGAGGATATATTGTGGTTTGGGGTTCAGTCTGCTCTAAACGAACTGGTGATCTCATAAACATCGATGGAATCGCAAATCAAATGAAGAATCATGGCGTCCTTGTGAGGCACTTGTTGGAAAGAGGCTGATTGGTCAGGGATATCATTTACTACACAATAATTACCCTAAACACATTTCCAAGTTGTGCAAAAATTGAATCCTTGAGTTTCCAAAGGACCCAACTCCAAGGAACACACCTTTTCAAGAAAGGGAGAATTTATTTTTTTAATTTTTTAATCGCCCATATGTTATGACCCATTTATTTTTAGTTTATTTCTTTATTCGAGAGTGTCATTGGGATACTTTTGGCAGAAATTACAAGAAAGTTTTTGTTACAAGATATGCATACCTCTAATTTATTGGAGTTGGGCCCTTTGGAAACTCAATAATTCAATAATCTCAGCTGGAAAGAAGCTTCTGGTGACATAAAAGTTATGACTTGCCTGCTCAAAATCGAAAATCTTAATTCAATTGAGCAAATCTCTGGCAACATTGAAATAATCTGTTTGGAATGAATTTATGGAAATAAAAAAATGCAAAAACTATGCCTGAAAGATTGAATGCTGTAATCAACGCAAGTGGTGGCCACACTAGATATTTACTTTATCTCTCAAAAAGACATTATTATTGTTATGTTTTATTATATATTTTGTCTATTTACTCATTTTCATCTCTATGATCCAATATTACATGAAATATACACTTGGATAGAACTGGGTTTCTGATATATCTTCATTTTGTTAAGTGTATAATCATCATTGCACACTAGTGTACCTATACGTATTTCATGTCAAAAGATTTGTGTCTTGCACCTTTCAATTGAACATAAGAAGTGAACTGTTACCACGGATCAAGAAAAAAATATTCAATTTTAACAGCTGTTATCACAAAATCAAAAAGGGTCATAAAATATAAAATTTTACTAGATGCATACACAAATGTGGCCCCTTTGAAACTTTGCTGCTTTAGAGATGTTCAGTGCTGCTGGTTAGACCCCTTTTAATCAGACTGTTATGATTTTGCTTTTGCCTGGCCATGTTTTTGTTGTTACCCTGATTCCATGCCATGTTTTTTTTTTAGTTATTCCATGCCATGTTTTGTATTTTGCCTGTCTTTCTTTGTAATGTCCCTTTCCCATTTCTCATATTTCCCATATTCACTGTTTATTTATCATTCTGGTTTTTGTAATTCTCATACCCTGCTTTGCACATTGTCTCCCCAGTCTTGTCTTGTGTTCTGAGACAGTTTTATCTCCCCAGTCTTGTGTGCCACAGTTTCAGGTGATTTCATGGTTTCTGGGTTTCCAAAAATTCCTTCCAACCTCGTTTGCTTCCTTTACTTTGCTGTTCTATCTTTACTAACAATACTAACAGTTTATTATTTTAGATAAATTACTAACACTAACATTGTTTATAGCACTAACTTACTCAAAAGCGGTAGGGATTGCTATAGCTATAGCTGCACATTAGTAATTGACTAACGAGCTCTCAGCACTCGCTCTATTCTAGTCTCCGCCCCTTCTGTTTACTCAATTTACTTTCCTGCGCTTCAGCGGATTCTCCGCATCTGTTTAACTCTGTCCTGCCTCTCATTATCTGTGCATGTTAGAACTCCCTGACTGGAGCCGTGTGTTTGTTATAAGTTGTGATCCCTGTCCGCGTTTTGGCTTTAGCCAATTTCACGTGGTTAGGTACTTCCTCATGTCTGTTCCCTAGTTAATTAGTCTGATCCATTTCACCTGTTCCCTATCATAGCATGTGACTTCCTCTACGTGTATTTAAGCAGTCATTTCAGAACTGGCTCTGTCAGGATATTTTCCTTGTGCCATGATCTTTTATACCGTGTACTCTTTGTGTTATACTTCTGACTGGACCGTCCCTGCTTACAATTTTGGCTTTGTCTTGGATTTCTCTGCACCTGTGTAATGAGCCTATTTTTCCTGACCCTGATTAGCGTTTGCTGCCCTGTGTACTACTTGGATTATGCCACTGGGATTCTGATTTTGAATTGTGGACTCTGTACCGTCGCCTTCTGTCCTGCGGGCTTCACCCCTCTGCTGTAATAGGTTTTCCCGGTCACTTTCATACTTTTGTCATTCCAAATCATGAAAGTGCATTCAAATTCACATAGCACACGCAAGCGAAAATGTTCGGGCATTCAAAATCAGAATCCAAGTGATCAATTTCATTTTTGCGACCTCTATTTTGTTTCCAGCAAATCAAATTCACACGTGCTTTCAGTTTCCAAATGCGAGCATTGCATTTTCTACTTGTTCATTCAAATTTGCGCGATAGTCATGATGAACCTGATGGTTCATTTTCAGGTGATCAATTTCCTACTTCGTGCATTCAATTTTGTGGAGAAGACAGGATAGATTTTTGAAGAAGAGGGTTATTTTGGGGTGGGGGGTGGGAGGAGAAGGGGGCAAAGGTTTCTCATAAAATGAACACACTTACAGAACCCACTGGCACACCCTCCCCCCAACACATGCAAAATTCAAATTTCCAGTTCCATACTCTTCTATGAGTATTTATGGGTTTTTTTTTTTTTTTTAAAGGTTCTATACTCTGTTACTGTATCTCTGTGATATCACAGTGATATCAGGTCCTTGTATATGTTCATATATACTTGTTTTTTCATTTCAATTAATTTTAAATAAGGCCAATTCAGCAGTACATCCAAATAACTCAATGTCATTTTCTAACTTACACTCCTTGATAACACCACACATAACAAAGACAACATCCACACAATGTGTCAATCCGAAGACCAACTGATACATTTATTGCATAATTTTTTAAGATATTGAACTAAAACAAGAAATATAACATGAAGTATACACTGCTCAACATGTTGAAAGACGTCTCCAGCTTGAAACCCTCCTACAAAGATACAAACTATCAACCTGGCCGTTACTCTATTTATTCCAAGGGTGTCTTCAAAAGCAATGTAGATAGTCGTTCTCGAGGGCGTCGATCAACCTTCCCCTATCCTCGTTTTTAATGTGCCTGTAGCGTACGTGTTGAGCTGCCATTGTACCCGAATGAGGTTACACTTGAGAATGAACAGATATAGGCCCTACCCAAAGCAGCTGTATGGATGATGAAGTCAATTTATTCAAAACTAAATGGAAAAAAAAGCCACACATAGACCCTAAGCTCACTAAATGCAATGATTCATTTAAATATAAAGCACTTATTTGGAACATGGTTGCCTTTTTACGAATATGAATGACCTACGAGGTTCCGCCGCCGGCTTGAAATGAATTTGAATTCTCATTGCTAAAATGAATGCTCCTATTTTGAATTTGAATGGTGCTAATGACAACTGATTGCTTGGATAGTGAATATGAATGACCAGATTGGGAATTTGAAAGCTGATTCAGTGCTGCAGGCGTGAAATTGAATGCTCGGAATATGAACCTGAATGACAAAATTATGAAATAGAGCGGGAAAACCTATAAACCACTATTTTGCTGGATCTCCTGGGTCTCGCGATTGGTATCTGAACGCTACCTCACACAGACCTATGGAGCTAATAAGAATTTAAATTCTTGTAAATGACCAGCGTAGATGCTGGTGCAATTATCACAGCCTTCAAAGTTAAATCCATTTTCAGAGGTGCTTCCGATATTGCTCCAGCCCCTGTAGCTGTAGCTACACCACACAGGAGGAGCCTCTGGCGCCAAGGGCGGAGGGTAGCTTCACCTCCCAGAGTGCCACCTCTCCCCGCTGGCTCCATTGCCTGCATCGACACCATTCCTCCCCCCTCGGATCCCAGCGGCCCCCATCGCCTCACTCTCTGTCCCACTGCGGCTCATTTGCTCTCTTGCCTGGGGCCCCTCATCGGAGGATCCCCCCCCCTGCCCGGGAGAGCCACCCTAACGCACCTGCTGCCAAAGAGAAGTTGGAGTCTGAGTCATATCCAGGGAACTTATGACAAGTTATGAACTTCAAGTTGCTGGTCAGTAAAGTATAAAAACCAGGAGTCAAGGGGAGCCTTTATCTTAAGGCGTTTGACTGGGGCTGTTGGGCCCTTGAGCAAAGGTCTTAACTTTAGTTTGTCCGGGGGGTTTGAATTCTGATTTGTCTAATCAACTGTATGCAGCTTTATCGAAGTGTCCGCTAGATAGATAGTGGTAATGTAAAGATTCTGTCATAACATAACGTAATGCAATATAACATGAGTTAGGGATTTAGAGTCATAGTACCAGTCAGTTTGCATTATGAGTTTTGCAAGTTAAGAATTCTATGGTCCTGCTTCCTCTTTATTGGCTGGCTGTGAATGTCCTGAATGATGTTGCCAGTTTTCTTGAAGGAAGAAAACTACTCAACATCAATAACAATAAACACATATTATAATAAAAGCCAATAGCCAAAGTGCTAAGCTGAAGAGTGTGGGAGGACTTTAAGGCTTTTACCACATTGGACTGGGAATAATTGTTTTGTCAGCATGCATTAACAAAATTAGTGAAAGTGTTTATATTATTTTCAAAATTGTGACCGCTTATATGCTTTGCAAGTGTCTTGCAAAGCATGCAGGTCTGGAAAAACTGAGAGGTAAAATGGATGGTGTTAAAGCTGCTACACATTATTCTGCTCCAGCACTGCCATGACTGCTGCATTAGTGTACAGGGAAACTGTCACCTGGAAACTTCTCCCCAAAGAAGCCTTGTGTCTTGAGAACACAGTCAACTGTACTTTGTGATGTTGGAAGGCCCTCAAATGTAACCAGGAACATCCTCTTTCCTGTACATTACTAAATATGTGACCGCAAACAAACTTTCTAGAATTAGAAACACAAACCAAAGCTCAGAGTTGAAAATAACTATATTTGATGAGGGAAAAAATGAATGTGACCTGTGTACGACCACTTGAAAAACACGAATGTGGTCAAATTGATTTCCTTTTTGTCACTTGTGTTCATATTATAGAGACAGTTAAACAAGTCTGACAAACCCTTCCCCAAACAGGTAAATTAATAAATAAATACTTTCCCCCCCAAGTAAGAAAATTGATTCTGGCATAGTGATGAAGTTTCTGCTGAAACAACAATTTACAGATAATTTAAAGCAGCCCACTTGGCACAAGTATCTTTTCAGCAACAGCTTGACGGTTTTGGTTTTCCCCAAATGCAATAGAGTCAGAATAACATTATTGGTTCATTTTGACCTTGGCAGGCAGTCTGATATTATTGCACACTCATTCATAATTCCCTGCTCACTCTGTTCCCTGATTCTTGGAATAGCATAGCCCTTGTTGATAGGGAAGGGGGGTTAGCTTTAGCATGGCGCAATGCTTAACTGTAACAGTGCAAATGTAATCTGGCCTTTGTTCAGTGGAACGTCATTAAGCAACAAGTTCAGTTTTGTGCTGAGTGAAGAACAGTCTGATCTCATATTTGCGACTTCTCTCACTTGAAACAGTGAAAACATATAGAGAGAAATGGTTCAACTGAACTCTGGCAGGCACATCATCTATATTCAACATGAGAAATGATGAATGTTCAACCCTGGCAGGTGTTGAAAATGACCTCACTGCGTGTCCCTGGCATTTATGTGAATAATTTGCGATAGCAAGTATTCTGGAGTTCAGTGACTAGATGAGATAACTGTAAAAATGATCCCCTTCCAGTTCACTGAATATTATTGACTTTTCGGCTTATTGATATGACAGAGTGTGTCAGTGAAAATCTGTAGTATTCCTATCATACTACCCAAATGCCGAAAAAGTTGGTACATCATGGAAAATACAAATAAATCAAAAATGATGGATTTGATAAGTCCATTCACCCTTGATAATATTTACAGCAGTACAACACATTATTTTATGTTCTAACGTGAATGTAATTGCTTATTGAAAAAATAGAGTGTGATGACTGCAACAAAGTGCAAAAAATTTGGCGACATTTTACCACTGTGTATCATCATCATGTGTCTTATTTACACTCATTAAGCAAATGAGGACCAGTTCGTCAAGTAATGCAAGTGGAATTTACCTCCCTCATGCAGGTCTCCAGCAGTGCATTTGTTCTGGGCCTTCAGTGCCATATATTTCAGTTCATAATGCACCATCAATTTTCAGTTGGAGACAGATCAGGACTACAGGCAGGCCAATTGAAAACCTGCACTCTCTGCTTAGGCAACCATGCACTTATAGTTCATGCAGAATGTGGTTTTGCGTTTGCTTCCTGAAAAATGCGGGGATGTCTCGGGGACAGAAGACATCTAAAGGCAACATATGTTGTTCCAAAATTTGCACATATATTTTTGTATTATTGGTGCTCTCACAAATAATCAAGTCTCCCATGCTATAAGCACTGATGCATCCTCATGCCATAACATTAAACGAGGTGGCGGTTTTTTACCCCCAAAACTACGTGAAATGTTAACTTATACCAAAACGCAGTTGCACTGCGCTGCTCCCCATCTCAGATGACACTGAGTCCAGAGAAGTCATTGGTGTTTTTGGACAGTATTGATGCATGGTTTTGGCTTTGCATAGTGAAGCTTTAACTTGCATCTGTGGATGCAGCGCCAAATGGTGCTGATCGACAAAGGTTTATGGAAGCATTTCCAAACCCCTGTCCTGACCTCCATTAGAGTCGCTTGACGGTTCTTAAAATAGTGACATCTGAGGGATCGGAGATCATGTCCATTCAGAAGGGCTTGCCTTTTACTCATTAAATTAAACAGGATGCCTTATGCACTATAAAGAATGAATTGCACGAAATCATGTCAACATCATTTATTTGACATCACCTTATTATTGCAAGATGTCACCTCATTGCCAGCCATAAATCGTTCCTGCACTACCTATTTGGAGTTTGTTGTAGTCGCCATATTTGAAATAAGCATATATTCTCAAGAAAATATTGCATTAAAAAATTTAAGCATCAAATAATGTGTCGCAGTGTTTTCAACATAGCAGAAGGTGAATATAATTTTCTTATGACTACTTTTTGAGTTTACTTGCCTTTTCCATGAGCCAGCTCTGTGGCATATGGGGTTGTATTTCAGATTTTCAAAAAAAAAAAAGTTAAAATCACATAAATACTGATTGAATGTAATACACAAGCAATGGATGGTGTTTTTCGGATTTTTTAAAAGCTTTTTGCATAACTTTTTGTGATTTTCCCTTTTATGTGCTGCCGAATTGTATCAACATCTGTGGTGAGATGTGAGCCATAACCTTAGAAGAAGAACTAAGCTTCGCCTTTAAGGCAATATCAATCTCACTGGGGATCTAATATTTAATAATTGTGAATAAATAAATAAATAAACGAGAGTGAGCACTCGCCAGAATCACCTCCCTCCCAACTGTAGCATGGACATCTGTGGAGAATATCACTTCCCAGTAGTCCATGTACTGATGGCACTTATGTTGTTAGTCATGAATAATATTAGAATGACAAATTAACCCCATGCCTTATGTTTTGATAATACATCAAATCTCTGTATTTACGTGATCATATTTATTTTTCCTTTCCCCATAAGCTGATTCAAGCGAGACAGAGTGAGCTCAAAAATTCACTGCAGAGTTTGAAAGATACAGTGACAATGAAGTGCTGACTATGAGCTGTAATCTGAGGGTGCTTTCACTCCTACTGCAGAAACCAGTGAGAAATGACAGCACCTTTCGCACTTAGTCCCATCCATTTTCGGACATAACAAAAAATTCTGGACAGTTTAAAACAATGCAGAGTGAAATAATGATTTTTAATATTAGGTCACATATCTATGCATATTATGATGGCTTGAAGTATGTGATGCATGGGCATCACCAGATCCTGGGTTTCAATCCTGGTAATGCTCCACAAGGACTGTACTGGTGCCATCTTTCAGGAACTTTTGCCTTTAATCTCCTCCTCTGAATAAAATGCGTGTTTCAGTCGCATTAAGAACCAGCGATTGACTCGGCCAAAAGAACCAAAAGTTTAAAAGGCATCACTGTCCAATGAATTATGGCGAACAGTAGAGGAAAGCCTGATATGGCAAAAACTGACGGCCAGTCTTCAAGAGCTCAAAATTAAACTGCTATAACAACTCTGAACCCTGCAGATTCTATTTCTTTCGTTGGCAATGTTTCTATAATCATTACTTACCGAGTGAGACGAGCATAGGGAGGGAGGCGGAGAGAGATCTGTTGATACAGCGTCTTACTGAAAATGTTCCTTCGAAAGCATTTTTTCTTTTCAAATGTGTGACTTAGGGAGCATGTGAGGATAAGGGAGGCAGGAAAAGAGAGGGAGGAACAGAGGGAGGGAGAGAGGGAGGAATGACAGGGAAAAGTGATCCGGTCCTGGCCACCAACCAGGTGAACCTGTCAGATAGGGCAGAGGTGTCCTCGAATAGCCTTGGCCCACGAGCGCTGACGCTGTGAAGAACATAAGGATTGCATATGCTCCTGGCACCAGCCCGCATTAATTCCACCGCAAGCTGCCCAAACCGAGGTCGGGACGGAAGGGGGCCCACCCCCCCCCTTACCCTGCCATCCCCCCCCTTACCCTGCCACCCCCCCCTTACCCTGCCACCCCCCCTTACCCTGCCTCCCTCCCCCCCCCTTACCCTGCCTCCCTCCATTAACAAAATGAAGAATAACATACATGCATTTCCAGACCACACACCTATGCATCAAGTTTGCCCTTTTTTATGAGACGGTAATGGCAGCTGTCAATGCTGAGAAGCCAAATGCCTGTTTTTTTTTTTTTTTTTTGGAATCTAACGCAACGCATGGAGTCCCAACTTGAACTGTTGGCCCATTGCCAGATTTTACACATTTGCTTTATGACTTTCACTAGCATGCATGTGAACTTAAGTAAACTGGTTTCCCATTAAGTTCTTTTTTTGCCTATGACCTGAGGACCAGTTTAAGTTTATCACCAGCTCAGCTATGTGCTGGAGCTCTCAGCTGGATGAAATGTACTGGTGCAGCTATGCCTTTCTTTGAGCCTCTGTTTCAAAGACAGAGAGCTACACTGAGACAAGATCTTTGATGTTTCCCCATACAATTTCCTCTTTGGTGTCCTCTGTGGGCCAGTTATTACAAGACACTATGAGCTCCAGTTCATCAATTACTGTGACGCACACAACCAGACGGGAGAGAAGCAATGTTTTCCAGAGCCTTACCTATTAGCGATGATAAGAAATAGCTTGTCAGATTTTAGAGGCCTTTGGCAGGAAGTCGTACTTCCCGAGGAGCCAAGGCTGAATTATGCATACCGTGTTCATTCAGATGTAAAAGCTATGTAACAAAATTTCGACTTTCTCTTGTTCCTGGGCAGAAAGTGTTCTTTCCCTATTCTTTATACCTAAATTAAATTGGGAAAAAAATTTCTCTTCAAATTTTGCTTCAGTGACTTGGGAAATAAAATGTTCAAATGTATCCATTTTCCAGAACATTAAAGGTAGATTCAGTGCTCACTTGCTGAAAGAGAATTTTCTTGAGTTTACAAGAATTTTCAAGAACTTTCAAGAATGTTGTACAACTTCCAAGAAGTTAAAAGAATTTTCTTGTATGTTGGAGAACTTACTAGAAGTTTCAAGAACAATAAAATTTTCTAGATCTTTCCATAGTAATATGTATATGTAGCAGCTCACCACTCACAACCTCAGTTTAGTTTTAGTTGCCGAAGTGAACACATAGACATAAGAATTTTTCAGAGATGGCATCACGAAGCTGCAAGCATTCAATGTATGCGGCCAATTTATCAAAACGAGCAAACAAGTGCTCTGTGACAGCATCTGCTAGAAATTATAAAGCCAAGAGGGTATATTTTGGCATCCTTGTCGAAGTTGTTGGGGATTGACACGAACTCTGAGCACCTCATTTTACGTACAAGCAATGCAAAAAAAAAAAAAAAAACTCTAGAAGGTGAGACAGACCACTTTTGCTTGCTTGAATAGGAAGACTTGGTATTATACAACTGTAATAAAATAGGATTAATATTTTGTTTTATTCAGACCTTATGTAAATGGGGAAACCCTTAATCTCATTATCCAGGTCACAAAAGCAAGGGTTGAAGGGAATAATAGGCATTTTTTATTCTTTTACAACATAAGCAATAAAGAAATAACACACCCTATACAGGTACAGGAATTTGTATTACATAGTGTTATCCAATTTCTTTAATTCCATGCCAGGATATCAGTCTTTTGGCAGTTTGATTAGTAAAGTTGGCCACAGAATTTCAATATCCGAATCTTTTTATGTCTAATTGGTTCATCAGTGTGAGGCATTCAGAGGCACGAGGGGACATGGAACATTTTCTTTTCCTGTTAACTGGAATATATAGCAAAATTTGCTGAAATAAACTCCCTGACCAATGCTGTTTCAATTTGAAGAAGCAAATACAACACCAATTCTGAAATAGGTGGGACAGAGTGTAATTTGTGAATAAAATCATAATACAATAACTTTCAGATCACACGAGCCATTTTATCCACAAAATGAGCTTATTTCAAAATTTCAAAAATGGGCTTTAAAAGCAATTAATATGTTAGAGAATCAGCTGAAAGAACATTTAGCTAGTTATTAAGTTAACTGGCATCAGGTGTGTAACATGATTGGCGATAAAAAGGATGTCTTAGAGAGGCTGAGTCTCTCAGACGTAAAGATGGCCAGAGGCTCTCCAACCTGTGAAGACTTGCATAAAAAAATGTGTAATGCTTTAAAAACAATGTTCCTCAATATCAAATTACAAAGGCTTTGAAGGTCTCATCATCGACAGTGCATAACATCATTGCCACTGCATCACTCTCGGCATGATTCTGTCATTAGCATTACTAAATGGGCCCAGGAATACTTCAAGAAACCACTGTCAGTAAACACAGTCTGCCGTACTATCCACAGATGCCACCTAAAACTCTTCTGTGGACCAAGGCTCATTTAAAATAGACTGTAGCAAAGTGGCTAAGTGTCCTGTGGTCAGACGAGTCCAAATTTGACATTCTTGTTGGAAATGGGCGTTGTGTCCTCCCTTTTATCAGCGTTCATTTCAAAAGCCAGCATCTCTGATGGTGAGGGGATGCATTAGTCCATATAGTGTGGGACACTTACATGTTTTAAAAAGCACCATGAATGCTGATAGGTATATAAAGGTTTTAGAGCAACATATGCTCCCCTCCAGACAAAATCTATTCCGGTGAAGGCCTTGTGTATTTCAGCAGGACATTGCAAATCCGCAAACTGCAGCTATTACAACAGCATGGGTTCTTAGTAGAAGAGTCCCAATGCTGAACTGGCCATTTCACATCAGTCACAAACATTTGGCATATAATTAAATTAAAAGTCCGTTAAAGGAGACCAAAAACTCTCTAGCAGCTGGAAGTCTGTATTAAACAAGAGTGGGATCAAATTCCAATGGCTAAACTCAAGAAACTTGTCTCCTCAATGCCCAGATGTCTCCACTCTGTTAAAAACAGATGTTAAACAGGCCCCTGTCTCAACTTTATTGAGACCTGTAGCAGCTATCAAATTTGAAATGAGCTCATTTTGTGGATAAAATTGTTAATTTTTTCAATTTTGACATTTGCTATGTAATCTATTGTGAATAAAATACTGGCTGGTGTGATTTGAAAGTCGTTGCATTTTGATTTTACTCACAACCTACACTTTGTCCCAACTATTCCGGAATTGGAGTTGTACTTAAGAGCCTATGATTGAATCATTATTGCAGAGATTAACATGTTTCAGCAGGCAACAATTCTTTTTATCCTGACTGATGCAGCGTGTAGCTTATAGTTTCTTAAACAACCATGTTGGATGTTTAAAAAAACAACCAAGGAGATTGTTGAAATCACTGAAATTCTATTAAAAACTGTCCAAGTGTTTATTAAGCCCTGGAAGGATAGTGATGAACTGTAAGCTTTAGAGTATGGTTGTTTAATCGCTAAAGTAAGAGTAATTTTAACATGAACAATGTAACAAGAACTTGCTGGATTGGGACTAAACAGCTGCATGGCCAATTGAAAGACACTTATTATTTAGGCTGGTCTGGAAATAACTGTCTTCAATTTGTTAGGGAGCATAAAGATTGGAGTGTAAAGCAATGGATAAAGATTATGTGGACTGATGAGTTCAGATTTACCCTATTCTAGAGCTATGGGTGCGTCAGGGTAAGGAAGGAACCCCATGAGGTGAGGCACCCATCATGGATAGTGCCCATTGTACAAAACTCTGGAGGCAGTGTTACGATCCAGGGTTGCTTCAGTTGGTCAATTCTAGGTTCAATATGCAGCAATAAAATTAAGTCAGCAGACTTTGTGAATGTACTAAATGACTAAGTTATCCCGTCAATGGATACTTTTATTGCTGATGGCTTGGGCATATTCTAGGATGACATTGGGAAGATTCTTTGGGCTCAAATTGAGAGAGAGTGGTCCAGTGGGTACGAGGAATCATTTTTAAACATGAATTGGCCACTACAGAGTCCTGACCTCAACCAGTTGAAAGTCTTTGGGATCTGCTGCAGAAGGCTTTATGGAGTGGTTTGACTCTCATCGTCAGTTCAATATTTTGGCCAAAAGTTAATGCAACTCGGACCAGAAATAAACGTTGCAAATTAGCATACAATTGTCAAAATAATACCATAACAAATGCACACTGTGTAAAAAGATAAAGGAGGTCCAACAAAATACTATTGTGACTTTTTCCCCCCCAGGCAATGTACAATACCCATATACAATTACACAGCAATTAATAATATGATGGACATTTTATAGAAATAATATAGTATTGTAGATTATACGTACAAATTTATGAAAGTCTCAAATGAGGAAGTATGAAACATTTTTGTGAAATGGATTCATCCTTGCATTTTCACAAAGGCCAATGTTTTGATAATATCTTGTAGCATATACAGTATATTCCATGAAACGGCTGGGCTAGGTGCTGGTGATCGAAAAGTTGTTGGTTCAAAGTCTGAATGAGAGCAAAAGCATATGGCTAGACTAAAAGCAATACGGACACATTTTTGCATGAAAGCTGTGAGAAGTAGAGCACTCAGTGATCCATGCTTATTCAGCCAGATTGCACAGATATCAGGGCCCTTCGTGCAGAACACTCACAGCGTATTCTCAATCCGTGTTTGAGAGAATAATCATGCATGGTCCAGGTTCAAAAAGGAAAAAAAGATCTTCGTCAGGTCTTAAAAATCACTTCACTGCAGGCACAAATATGATTTGTGCTGCAGATCTACAGAGTCCCATTTCTCAGAGTGAACCCGACGACCTCCTTGGCTTTGCTTGAATTTCGTACAAGCTCTTTTGTCTATTTTACACACCCTTTGGCATTGACTTGCTTGCTAGCTTTTTAATTTTTAGGGGCAGTTTCCTCAGGGATAGAATTCAAAGTATGTGATATCCAGGTGCTTCAAATTCAGTGTCACCACTTACTGACCCTTGTGGAACCCCTCTGTTTTCAAAGATAATCAAATATTTTTTGCACTCCTGTCTCCTGAGCCGTCTTCAGCATTAACTCTTCATTAATACCAACTGTTTTCAAGGTCATGGAATCTATCTGACAATGGCATCTGCTCCACAACTGGTGGTCCCTCATTTCATTTCAATTTTTTTCTACTTCTCACTGTTGTCTCTGTTTAAACGTCCAATATATTTGGTTCCAGTATGAAATGATGGAACTCCCTTGCTGTTTGGAATTTCATGAAGGAAAATAAAAGCATAATTCAGCCTATTTTTTCATGCAAAGATCTGCCTTGTTCAGATGAATAAATAAATTACTGTGTTTTGCTCTTCTCCAGCCCAATTCTTCACTAACCAACATTACTTTTCAAAAAATTCCACCAATATACCAGAGAAAAAGTGTCTCGCTAAAGAATTTGCCTTTACTTGTGTTAAGTAATTGCGTGCTCTGTGAGCTGCCTTCGGGCACATGCCCTCAAATGTCTTTTTGTCACGTGTGTGTGCATGAGAATGCATGTGCTGTGTGTACAGGTAAAGTTTTGTACATTTGAACAGCCCTGTGTCCTCTGGTACACTTTCTTTTAATTTCCAAAGTTAAAATAAAAAAAATTAAAGCAATGGGTTATGGGATTCATGGTTGTGTAAAAGCCTTAAAAACGCTAATGCACCAGAAAGTTCCGTTAAAATGCGAAGACAGCCTCAAAAAACTTCACAAGAAACACACGAAGGCTGAAAAGTATTTTTGCAACATAATTTATGTATACATATGGCTTCATACAGCAACTGCAAAGACTGTTCTTGTACATGTTTATTTTCTGATTTGTGTTGCTATACAATACAAGTTGTACAAAGTATATGGTATTTGCTCCCAGAGGGACGCCGAGAGCTCTGTTGCTAAGGTTAAAAAAAACCTTCAAAAGTTTTACTCAGTTAACGAGGCAGTGTATATTCACACAGACTCCAAACCAGCCTCCTTAAGAGCAGCAGCAATGATACTTACACGTCAGCGTCAGCTGAAACCTGTCGGAACATATGTTTTAAATCCCTTCCATTCCAAATAACCACAAGTCCATCTTACATAGACAAATATTTACTTATCTCTTTCTAGATGCATACATCACTCATTTTAACCTTTCTGATTGCAAACTGTGAGAAAATTTCAATTAAATTAATTATTTAATTTTTTTTAACCATTCATAGGTTTAAAGTTGTAACAGTTTGATTTTGAAATAGGAAAGAACTTCTTCTCTCTCCATAAGCACTGGTAATAAAAGAGGTTCAATATATTTTTATTTTTCAGTTCTCAGTTTATAAAAAAATTGGTCCAAATGTCCTCGCTCTAAACAGGATTGTCCAACAGACAGCTGATTTTCTTTTTCTACTACTGATAATAAGCTCCTTTTTCTACATTTTAGGTTTTCTTATAAACCGCAGTTAAATACAACAGTGTCAGTTTACCAAAAAAAAGCAAAGCACTTGAATGATTGCATCATCTAATCATCTAAATGTACTTCATTTTTCATACACTATTCAAAACAAATACAATTATGACATTGACATGAAATATCTCCACAACTCTATGTTACAATATAACCCTTTTTTCATTTTACCATCAGTACAAACCAACAAAAAAAAAGAAGAATGCATAGATTATATCATTTTCACAATTCACAAAGCAATCATTTACAAGTTTTCATAATATATATTTATATATCTGATCATTTTTAATGTAAAATCTCTGAATAATTATTCTATTCTCTGAGTACACAAGGGCCTGTGCTTTTTAGTATGCAGGAGTTCATGTTTTATGGTCTGAAATGAGGGACCTTGGTGCACCACCATGTGACTGAATAACAGATAAGAGCAACTTCCCTCGTCAACCTTTCGGTTCAGGAGTGGGTTTAATGAAGTTAGCATAGATGCTAATGCGCATAAGCTAGCTGTGTCCGACTCTTTTCCCCAAACTGTTAAAAATGCAATCTTTAAATTGGTCAGTTTTGTAAACTTGAGTTAATACTAACTTCTATACAAGTCGCCAGAGAAGAAAAATCATATACAACCACATATTGTTTAGATGAGAACATTTCATCCAGGCTAACGCCTGAGTGCTTTGCCCATGTTCAGCCCTTTGGGCGAGCATCAATCAATAAACAATAACTGTAATGTGCTTTTTCCTTAACTTTGAGCAAGGAATTAAAAAAGTGTTAGAATTAGCCAGTAATTATATTATATTTCTGCTTTACGTTAATAAAAACCAAAATAACAACAGCTTTGTTTCCAGTAATTAGGATTTAATTAAGTTATAAACTCAGAAACAAAGCTCAATAAATGATCATAAACAAAGCATTTCTGCAGGGTCCGCCTTTCGGCTAATTAATATCTACATGTTTATCAGAAACCCTATTGATATGCTAAAACAAATAATATGTTTCTTTTAAATATATTTTCTATTTACAGGAACATCTATGTGTATGTACACGCAAGTGTCTTAAAAAAAAAAAAAAAAAAGTCTTCAAAAATGTAAAGAAAACACCTGGAACATCTAAAATGCAATGTACAGGCTCTGTTGATTTAATTAACACTTTACAGGCTCGGGTAAAATGCATTGTGACCTTTGTAGTCTACACAGAGAGTCTGAGTGTTAAAAACACTTTCAGCGTTACACATCATTACTCCTGCGAGACCAGACAACGTCTAACATAGGCTGATCGGAGAGGGCCGTCGAGTGAGTGAGACAGAAATAGAGAGGTAGAAAAAAGTGATAATAAGACAGCTGGTTTGGGGGTGGCAGAAAAGGCACGAGTGTGTTGTTCCACCTGAAATAAATCCAAAGGTACTCAACTGGGGGAAATAAACATCCAAAGAAATGTAAGGTAAGATGGTAAGTGTGGGGGAGAGGGCTAACAAATTCCTGGCCAGTGTGTAGATAGCAGTCTGTGAGGCAGAGAGAGAGGGAGAGAGAGAGCAGTGGAACAAGAGGGAGGACTGAACAGACAGAGCTACTCCACTCAGCAGAGAGACTGAAGTACAGGAATCTCCACCACTCTCCCTTTCCCCCAGCCCACAGTGCTACCATGGCTTACTGCCCCACGTAAATTTCCAGTTAAAACCAGCTAAAAGATGGTTTTAGAAGGTCTAAGCTACGTTTTTGACACCTCTGGTCGAACCACCATTTGTCCAGCTATGATGACGGTGATTTAAGCAGGTCACTATAGCTGGAAGAAGGTGGTCAGTGCTAGGATCACTGGTGAAGTTAGCTGGAGTCCGCTGGAGAAGGGATGGTCGACCAGCAAAAAACTGTCAACGACACAGCTTAAAATCAGCTTGAATTTTCAGCAGAGTGACACACTGTTTTTCACATAAACTCAAATACATAGCTTAAAGCATATCAGTGGGCCCCAATGGACAAATACATTGTAGCTACTAAGATATCATGTATATTTTTTTTTGTCTTTTTTGTCAGGTGGGGCTCAGAGGAAGGGGTGTAAAAAGCGAGAGGGCACATCAAATTACACAGAGAGCGAAGGCATTGAAAAGCAGCATTTAAAAAACAAATAAAAATATCTACAGCTGAGGCTTTCTCATTAAATTAAGAGCCTTCTACTGCGGGAGGAGTATTAAGGAATCCTTTTAAGCCCGGCATGTGTGAGATAATCAAGAAAGTCTGATTTTATCGCAAAGATTAGCCCCCTGAGGCATTTTAAGACCAAAAACTGTTTAACATCACCTGGATTTTCTCACATTTGGCCCGACCCTAATTAGGGCCCAGTAACAGTTAAGAGGTTAAGAGAAAACAGAAGACACACACAACTTTCTGAAATATATTCCATCTTGGAGGCTAAAATCAAATGAATAATATTAATAATAATAATAATAATAATCTTCCAAAAAAATTTTAGATAAATTCTGCATGTCAAATATATATGTGTACTTCTCAGGCGTGTGTTTTTTTCCTTTGAAAAGAATGTAAAGGAAACAAACTTGTTATAATCCTTGATAAAGAGAGCACCCTCAAGTTTGAGAAGGCCTGAATGCAACATGAAACGTGAAACAGTCAGATCCAGGTTTCCGGTTTTCTGCTCCACTAAGGCCCTTATATGCATTTATGACAGTAAACCTGCTAAGCAAAACAAAACGCACTACGTCTTGATGTAATACATTAACAATGAATGAAAAGGTACAATATGAAATACAAGAAAATGTGTTAGGATACAACGTCGTTCAGGAATCCATCAGCCCGTCTCCATAGAGGCCCTGATTTAGTGAATATATATACATGCTGCAATTCGTCGCCAAATGCATTGATAACGTTAGCTCACTAGCTACTTAACTCTAAAAAAAGTAGCTTTAATAGGATATGATTCATCTCAGTGCCACTCGATGAATGAAGACACCTCATGAGCAGTGATTATAGAGCTCAGATAATTAGTAAACTGTGTAAAATGGAACAGGGGACAATCTGAGACCAATTAAGTGGCTATCTCACAAAAATATTTCTTTTTCTTCAACAAGCAGTTTTTTTCAACTTCTTATTCCCAAGATTTTTGGTGCAAGGAGGGATGTTTAGAGCACTAAAGTCAATCCTAACACCTGGAGAAAACACTGATGCACTGGACAAAGACAAGACAAAAAAAACTAGGGAAAAATTTCTAACTACCTCCAGTTTTTCCAACTTTATGCAGATAAGGTGCGCATTAAATCATGACAAAGCTCAGTTCAAAGAGGTGAACAGGTTAATGCGTCTCTGTAGCTCTAAAGAAGGCCACGCTAGCAAAGTTAGCGCGCTAAGCGCTAAAAATAAAAGTAGCATGAACTTGGCACAAAAGTTCACACAAAGAGTTTGGCACTTGATATTTAAGCAATAATGCTGTGATAATGGAACAGGATGAAAAAGGGAACCAGCAGAAAAGTAGAAGGGAGCAGACAAAACGTCTCAGCTGAACGAAGCGCTGAAGAAAAAGGTGTTGATGATTTCGGCGGGAAGAAACAATCCTGCCCGTCTAAAAAAGTAACTGAGATGAAAGAGCGGAAAGGGAGGATGGCTTCTCTGTCTTTGGGTCACAGATCTCCATTTTCCTGCAGAAGGTCCAGCTCTGGCTGAGATAGATTTGTAAGTTTGAACCTGGGGAAAACAGAAAAAAAATATAAATCCATCAACAAACTAATGTCACTCCCAGTGAGAGGCCCATTTACAACAAAACAATGGCACTTAATGTTTCACAGAAAAAGCAGGGTTAATGGTCAGGTTCCACTCAAATTCAGTCAATTATATAAAACAAGAGCCATCTGGCAATGGCGGATCCCCCCCGCTGTAGGTTGTGTAACCTACATGTTGTGTGGACAGACAGACGGACCGAAACCCCCAAAAGGCACAACTAGACCATAAGGAGAAGCTCCATACCAAATTTGGTGTTTGTAAGTGGTATAGTTTTCGAGTTCTGGTCCGGAAATGATTTTATTACAGACGGACGGACGGACACACTGATCGCTATATCCCCCCGCATTATATGCCGGGGGGGTTAAAATAGTTTAGAAAAAAAATTCATTACAAACGTACAAGGGTCAAAAAAACAGAAACTGATTTAATACTGGGACGATAGCATGTCTACGAGAATGCTCACCTGTATGTGTGCGTGTATACGTTCACTTGTGCGCCCTCTCTATCCTGACACCCAGCTGTGCGTGGTGGTCTTCACACTGTGGGGGAAACCCTGCGGGGTGCCAACAGGGTCAAAGTTGAAGTCCAGCGTATCCCCGTCCATGAGAGTGTCGTGAAGGATGGACTCCATGTCGCACTCGAAGCGTTCGATGGACATGTCATCTAGGTCGCTGGGCAGCTTCTCTGGGTGGTGGTGGTGGATGTGGTGGGGTGGGGGAATGCAGGGTCGCCCATAGCCGTTGGTGTTCGGGGCGCAGTAGCTGGGGAGTAGCCCACCTGGGAGGTGGACCGCTGGGCCGAATGAGACCTGCATGGGTGTCTTCACCGAAGCCAGACGGGCGAGACCTCCGCTGTGCGTCATACCGGCCGTCTGCAGCAGGGGTCGCCCCCCGTTCATGGCCGTGGAGGTGGGAGGGGCAGGTCCTCGTGAATGGGGGTGAGAAGGGAGTGGGTGGTGGGGGTGCGCCCCTCCTCGCCCTGGTTGGGCGGCACTGTAGGGTGGCAGCATGCGCCCGCCGGCAGACTGGGTCACCACGGTGTCCACTGAGGGCATGAGGTCTCGGTGGGGGTCGGTGTCGGAGGTGAGAAGTTCCTTGAGAAGCCCAGCTGGATACTGCCCTAGGGGGGGGCTGAACCCAGGTTTCCCCTCCGTCAGGGTCTGCAGGGGCATGGGGGACATAGCATACAGGCACTTGCGGTAGTCTTGCTGGGCCGGCTGGGAGCTCATGCTCGGGGAACTGTAGGCCGGGTAGCTGGGGCTCGTCTGCATCATGGAGGGGGGAGAAGACTGGGCCGAACCACCCGAAGCCGTGCCCCCGGCCCCCACCTGGGGGTTCTGCAGGTTCAGATTATCCAGGAGGTCCTCCATCACGTTCTCTGTGGGGTGGGGCCCCAGGGAGCCCGTCATCTCAGATAGGCTGGGCAGGGTGCTCAGTTTGGCGGTGGAGCCCCCTGGATAGACCATGTGCACGTCCGCATCCACAAGGTCGTCCTGCTCGGGCATGAAGGGCGAGAGACGCCCGCTCAGCGTGCTCGCGTTGGAGCTGGTTCGCGGCCGGAAGCTGTTCCAGGCATCGAAGTCGTCGTTGCTGTGGGAGTTTGGGCTCCCAGGCCACTTGCTGTACTGGGACCCTGGGCTGTCAGCGTTCCCCTCTGGACCACCCTGCAGGGACACCTGTGTAATAGGGGGGGAAAGAGGTTCAAATTTTACCTTTGTCACCACTGCTTTTTTCTTTATACTGTATAAGAACAGTGCTTGACAGAAGACATAATAACAACTGACGTGTCACAAATTATGATTTGAAATTAGTTAGAAGAAGATAATAGTGAACTGTCATCATAACATGAGGTCTCTTCGTGCATAAACCTTTTCAACTCTTTCAGGAGCTTCCTGACACAGAAGCAGTATGTCTTTAGCAGCATCTATCACTTCACGTAAAGACAACAACCTATTAGCAATTCTAATCAATCCAGTCAATACAGAAAAGGTCGGTGAAATTCTATCAAGCGTGCAAATGGTGTTGCATCAGGATTCAGATGAACCAGCAGAAGAAAATTAGTTTTATTAATTGCACATTTTTATGTCATAAGCGATAAAAAATATGCAGGAAGCCAAAGTAGCCTTTCATTAACCAAGGGGATTTGAACACATGGTAAATGGTGCTGCAGCTTAGTCAGTAGCAACCATGGCAACCCCTAGCTACTAGCAGATAACCATTAGCTTCTAAAAGATGCGGTTACCAGGTATCCTCCTAGCTCGCCAGGTGTGACTCAGGACTGAGAGATGCAAAACTGAAGTAGGACAGGCAGGAAGTGATGCAAGCAAGCATACGCCAACAGGCCAAATGCAACGACGCGGCTGCTAAAAGATCAAAGGTAAGAATGTGCCAGGCGGGAGGAGATGTGATGACAGATAGCTAAAAAATGCAGAACCACTAATATGCCAACACTCTATATGACTGCAAGCAGGCTGAGCTAATCGCATCACTGCCACCAGACAGCATCACACCTTGCACAACTCAGCGCAGGGAATGCAATTCACTCTTTCATGCAAGAACCACAGTGACACGCAGCTTCCAAAAACATTTCAACATCTTTCAGCCACAATGCCTTTTAGCGATAAAGCACAACCTTGGTGGTTACATGCCAAAATGGCTGCCGGAGAAAGAAATCAAGCAAGAATTTTTGTGGGTTGCAGGTTGTGGGGGTAAATTCCCCGCCTTGACTCCGTGTCTGCGCCACATTAAATACTGTATACACTCAACCCAGGACATCACAATTATCAAATACATCGCAATACACTGCATGTGAGGGAACATTGGGGAAAAAAAGATAATTACCACAGTTTGTTAAGCTATGATGTATATATTTCTATATTTCACAAAGACGGGTAAGAAAACGTATACAAATCCATCCTGAGGCAGCCATGATGTATAACACTGCAAAAGCAAACATTTACCAAGAATTAGAATCTTGTACATAAACTTAACTTATATCTACTACCTTTTTTCTTAGAAAAAGAGATTCTGCCTCTTATTTGAAGTACTTTTGACTGATTTCTAGATTTGTCCATGGGGTAATTTCACTAACCCCATGGAAAAATCTAGAAATGAGTCAAAATTGCTTCAAATCAATGGGAAAATTTCTTTTTCTATGAAAAGTCACACAGAAATGAGTGTTTAAGTCTACATACAAGATTAAAATACTTGGTAAGATTTTGTTTTTGCAGTGTAGGCTGCATTTGTCCATTTATGACAAAGAGCTACAATATCTTGACAACACATTTTATGCAGCTTGCAGCAGAGGTAAAAGATCCCAGGTGATCTGTACAAGGCATCTTTAGAGCTGCGCTAATTAGCATAGCATTAGCATTAGGTGACCGGAACAAATTAAAGGGGGCGGACTTTAACTCTGTGGTACAGTCCGCCTCAAAATTATGCGGTCCCCTCACCTTCTTCTTGGCGGCTCGTCCGCGGCTTTTGGTGAACTTGCTGTTGTTGTCCATGGAGGCGGCGCGGCGGCGGGGGGATTTACCGCTTTTACTCCCCTCGGGGTTCAGCATCCACCACGAGCTCTTCCCAGTCCCCTCGTTCTGCACACGGATGAAGCGACTGTGCAGAGATAGGTTGTGCCTGATAGAGTTCTGTGTGCAGGACAGGGAGAAAGAAGGAGAGAGAGAGAGAGGGAGGGAGGGAGGGAGGGAGGGCAGGGGAGAGAGAGACAGCAGGGTCAGATCAGTTCATTTGTATGATGCATTTAATATCAAAGTAGAATTCGAAGTCCTTTACATAGACAAATGAAATAAATAAATATTTAATGTAATAAACATCAAAATGTCAAGGCCATAAAAGAAAATTGGCCCATTGCCAAGATAAAGCAATATCAATATATGAGAGAGAGGGGGGGGGGGGGAGCTTAGCTATTATATATTTTTATTAAGTGATCTTATTCTGAAGCTGATTTGTTCTGGAACCAGCCACTATGATCTTATTTGGCAAAATTAAATGAACGAATGACTGAATATTTGTGATTCTCACTACTGCTTTTCTTCCTGAATATCCGGAGTAAACTCGAGCAGAGATATAAGATTGATATTCATGATAAAATTATTCACAGAACTTGGTATGGTTCACATATAGCAATTTCAATTACTCAAATTTGGGAAAACCCGCTATTGACCCTCTACAGCACCAGCTCCATCTATTTTTAATAGAGATTAATAGAGATGTACAAAATAACTGCATGCGCAAGTGAGCAGTTTCTACAAAAGTAGGGCAAGAGGTAAACCTTTTAGGCCAATTTTCTCAGTTTCACTGTTCTGCAGATACTGCTGTCTGGCTCGACAGGGCAGCATAGATTTGAATTATTAAACAGGCCAAATCAAATTACAGGTTTTTTATGGTGTCTAAATAAAATAACTGTCTTTATTCCACATCACCTCTGCCAGCCATTTGAAACTAATTATTTACAGGGTAATTATATGGACTCTTGAAAATGTTATTTTTCCAGCTTGTATCAATCTTGTTTTCACAGAACAGAGGGTCATAAATCTATCAACGTTACTGATGCAGCTTCTGTGAAGTGAAACTCGATGAACAGTTTTTATTGAGAAATTTATCGAGGGCAGAGAGGGCCATTGTATCACAGCATGCTCAGCGCCACTCATCCACACATCGATCTGTGCCACTGCTGGGTTCAAATAAGGTAATGTGGTTGCCACAGTGTGTCCATATTCCCCTTAATAAATACACAAATGTGATGATTAAAACCAGTCATGGATAGTTTGACCGCTTTCTTTTCATCCCAGTTTATGTGCGATTCAAGCGCAGTTACTTCACTAAAGAGCAGTTTGTCGCCAAGAAATATGCACTTTTGGTGGGTGCCATCATTCTGAATTGTTGTGCTCATAAGCCGAGATGGTCTAAAAATGTAAAAGCAGTATCCTAAAATGATTCTGAATATGTTTGAGTGAATTGGTTGGTGTTTGGCACAGGTTTGTGAATATGCCTCTGCAGTGCTACACAGCCTGTTCCATCCAGCTGGGACTTTCTGGCCGGTTACATAACATCTGAAACCATGAAAATCATTCGGCAGAGAGGGAAGTGCCCATAGAGAGTTCTCAGTGAAAAAGAGCAGCCATGCCGCTTTTTCAAAATGTGTGTGTGAGTGAGTGAGTGCATTTGTGTGTGTGTGTGTGTGTGTGTGTATGTGTGCGTGCCTGTTAAATTTAGGTCACCACGAATTCACCTAATTCCCTTCGCAATAACGCGCACCCCTATCGTACACCTAGTCTCATCTGCTGTACTCATGAACAGCACACACCCATTCTGGACAAGCCCTCCAAAGTCTCAATCGCACGCACACACACACAGACACACACAAGTCGGGTGGAGGAAGGGAGTGAAAAAGTGTCTTAAGGAGTAAATAAACATCACCACACACTGTGCTTCTCTGACAGACAGTCAGCGGTGGAAATGTGGTGTTTTTAAAGCGCGCCAGATGAACGCCGCTCTCTGATAAAAGACAGAAAAAATGTTCTGGTGTCTTACGTGTCTCGCCTCCTTCCCATCATAGCAGTGGAACACCTTGACGACTATGTCATTTCCTTCCAAAATCTCTCAAACAAAAACAATGCGTGGAGACTCCCAGTGTGTTGTTTGTAGGCATTTTATTTTTTTTTGCCACGGTCTCCTCCCCCACGTGGTTAGGAAGTTCAGAGAATGAAGTTCTTAACAGGACGTACACGGTTATTCCAATCAAACTTTGAACACGAACAGTCAACAACCAACCAGTCATAAACACAAAAGAGCGTGACCACAGAATGTAAGCAATATGCCCAAGGACATAACCCTACGCCAGAGGGTCATTCAAACACGACATTAATTACTCTCATTGCTACTGTGTGAGTTAATTCAATAACAAATTACTTATTTGTCACTTTTTGCTTTCAAATATCAAGTTTCAACAAATTTAAAGTCATCAGACCCATTCTATTACTTAAATGGTTGGATATAATAATATTGCATTTCTTTAAATAGCACATTTAGAACATATAATATGTGTAATTGTGAGCGAGAGTGTTGGTGTGTGTGTCTGTTTGCATATGTGTCATTGAGCACAAATTTGCGTTTGAGTGTGTGAGTGTGTGTTTGCGTCCGTGTGAGAGATTGTTTGCATGTACATTGTTCTTGTAAGTCTAATTGTGTGAGTGTGTGTTTGAGTACATGCATGTGTTTTTGAGTGTGAGTGAGTGTGTTTTGTGTGCGTTTGTAAGTGTTTGAGTGAGTGTGAGATTGCTTGAGTGTGCAACTGTTTGAGTTGGCCATTGAATGTGTGAGTGTGTGTTTAAGTATCTGTATGTTTTTGAGTGCGTTTCAGTATGTGAGTGGGTGAGCACATTGGATTGTGTGTTGAATCCTGTGTTTGATCATGCATGTGTGTGTGTTTGTGTGTGCGCATTTGAGCATGTTTCAGTATGCAAGCATGTGTTTCAGTGAGTGAGGGTGCGCTGGAGTGTGTGTATGGGTGTGTGTTTTTGAGTGCGTGTTGAATACGTAGTGTGCATGTGACTCTAATATCGCCTGTCCTTGTGTCCCCACTCTTATCATAGTCTCTATTAAACATCTTGTTGTCGTGGCAACCACAATATTCCACCAGGGTAATTTGTTCCAGAGATTTCATCAAGGCCCGATGGGCTGGGATTTTTTATTTTATTTATTTTTTTATCTCTTTCACCCTCATTTTTATGGTTCTGGTTTTTTTGTCTTCCTTCAGAGCCACAGGGAAGATAATAGCCTCTAAAATTCCTCTAAAGACAACGACCCAAGACAGCCTTTAGCCTTCAAAGACCCAAAAGCCCTTCGGCCAATGAAAAGGGGTGCACTCTACATGCGTGGTTTGGTTCAAGTTTTCAAGCGGCGTGTCCCAGCAGTGATCCTGAGGAAGCTGAGAGCAGGCTTTCACTCACAGAGAGCGGCGAGAGTTTAAAACGCAGACTGCTGGCATTTAGGTCACGTGACATGTGAATAACAGGATGATTAAAGTGTGGACTGCGGACAAACCTGGACAGAGGTCAAGTCTTTCCTGCTCTAACGGAGGCAGGCAGAGCCCCTGAAACACCGTCTCCCTGTCTCGGTGACTCACTTCCTGTACATCTGCTGCCCAGCCGGCCTTTGGCTCCACCCTGCTCTGCCCTGCCCTCTTCTGCCCCACCCCTCCACTGCCACTAATACTCCCTATTTCCCCCATGAGACCAGAACAGCAGGCAACCAGCCTGCCCCCTACTGGTAAACAAGAAAACTGTGGAACAAGTGCTACAGGTCAGTGCAAAGCGGAGAGGATGGAAAACAAGGACATATGAGAAAAAGGGGGAAGAGAGATGGATAGAAACAGAGATGATGACAGAGTGCAAAAGAAAGAAATACATTGCGATGGAGGGAGAGAGATATATGAAAGGAGATAAGTGAAGGAAGAGTGGTGGATAAGGGGACACAAACCTACTTCGCACACGGCTGGGCGCCGTGACAACAGTCCAGCTCAGGAAGAGGGACAAAAGCGCTCTCTAAACAGAGCGCGTGGACACAGGATATTACCCCAGACAAAGACTACCCACAGCAGCCGTGAGCCTCTTTTCAAAAAGAGGCGAGCACGTACGTCACTACATAACACTGAGGACCCGGGCCGTTCAATGGCACTGATAGTATCGTGGAAACCAAACAGGTTATGTTCTCTGACTCAGATGAAAACCTTTTCCAGGGAGTTTGTCGTCCCAACAGCCGTAACTAGGCACCTCCACCCTCAATATTTGATGCACCACATACATGTGCGGTTTACAACCACCCACCTCGGCCTTCACATTACAGCCACTTCTCCCAGAAGTCTGCTTCAAAACATTACCGGGACGAGCCCAGAAAACGTGACTGAACTCAGATGGCGGAGGAGTTTTTAAAAAAAAAAAAAAAAAAGGGAGGGGGGAAGAACGCCATGAGAGGAATACCGCGGTAGACGTCTGCGCTGAGCGCGGGGGAGCCTGGCTGACATCGTGTCTGGAGACACAGCGGACAGATGGCTCCCTGTTCGGCTCTTTCCAAAAACGAAGAAAAAAAAAGTCAACACAACAAACCCTCCGAGTGTCACAAAGGCCCAGAGGGACAACGTGATGCGGAGCTCTCAAGCTGAACAGAATGAACACCCCCTCAAACTCCCACCAGCGACCCACCCACGCCTCTCCAACCACATGGGAGAAGAAGAGAGACTTCTGCTGCCAGGAGAGCGAGCGGTTGCACTGTCGGGGCAGCTGATTGGTCATGTGCGTTGCACCCTGAATTTGTCGAGAGCTGGAGACCGGAGGGCTTTGCAGAGCAGAGCGGACCACCACTCAGAACCACCTGTATGTTTTCAGGAGCCTCGCTGGTCACCTGATCTGATACACTGCACGTTGTGCCAGGACGACGGCGTAATTGGGCGGGCAGATGAACTCAGCTAGACCTACATCATGAATAAATCCCCTCCCTCTCAGTGACAGTGAGAATTGTTTTGACCCCTTAGCCACCAAACGCTTCCTCCCAGACAACCAGATCTGGGATGCCGTTCGGGTTGCGGTTTTCAGTGCATGTTTTACCAATTTCTCATAGGCAGTGACTTGGTCCAAAGTGTAGCAAAACACTACATGGCCATCGTGCTTGTAGCTATGGTTACAGGGAGCCCCTGATGCCCTGAAACACAACTCAGTGAGACCAAGATCGAGCTGCATTAGAAGACATGAGAATAGGCAGAACTCCATTATCACACTGTATGATGCTGTAATCCTCCCTGTCTGACCACTTAAGTAAAAAAATCCAGAAGATTCAACAACCAGAGCAAAAACAAGAAGAAAACAATTAGCAAAAAATTCCAGGGTTACAGTTGAGGTTTAGAACAAAGAGTAGCACATACAGGGGGTCCCTAGGACCGACGCCGGGAACCGTCGGTCTAAATAATGTCTTTCACGATTCTGACTGTTTGCTGCTCACTTATTTTGTCTCGTAAGCCAGGCAGTGTATCATTGTTATCGCAGAAATCCTCCAGGCGGATGACAGGCTCAGTGAGCAGGAATTTCAAACTTTATCAGATCAAATGCTCACAGAGAAGCAGCCAGCAGGAGAAGGCTATGCGGCTAATGCTAAAGTCAGGATGCGCTGAATCCTCCGACACACTCCATTTCAACTCACCTCCACACCCTGCAGTTTCGATGCGAATGAGTGGACACAGCCTAAATACGATGGGAAAAGGGCCAATTACAGCCCTGCTGCGGTGCTTTGCCTGTAATTCATCAGTTGACAAAACCTAAATCCTTCCAGATACGTTTGCCAAAATATCACTAAAAAAATTTAGCTGATTCTAAACAGGAAATGTGGAGTCTATTTTTAGTAAAAAAAAAAAAAGTAGAAATGTGATGTCAATCGTCACATTGTAAAGAATATTACCTACCTATATGTAATCTTCTTTGAAAATACAATATTTAATCAGTTTTTGGACCTGGTATCAATTACCGCCTGGGCTCGCAGTCTTCTCTAGGAAGGGACGGTGTGTGTGCAGGTTTCAATTCCAGCCAAGCAGTTACACATCTGATTGTACTACAAACCAAGGTCTTTCGCTTCGACTCTAAACGAAAGTCAACAGGTATGTAGCTGATCGGTTAGAATGAAGGCTAGTGCCCATGTCTGCCGTTTCCGAATAAGGATGAGAACCGCTGAACTATAGCATTCGATGGTGACAAACTGACTGAAACAGACTGCTTAGTTATTTTCTGGAACACATGGTCAGATAGAGTAACACATCTATGGATAATGAGAATGACAAGCACAGCCATAGAGTAGAGACCTTACAGGACCCCGAATCCAACAGCTGATCAGGTCACATGAAAAGCTGGCAGGTTTGAGTGAGCTTAAGTCAGCAAGTACACTGAACTATGTGGCCTACAGAGAAACAAAAACTTGAGCGATGCAGTGTGTCATCCAGGAGAAGTCTTTCCAAACAAGCTGGGTTTGGGAAGGATGTTTGATATGGGGAACTGGTAGTCTATTATCTCAAAATAATACTTTGCCATAAGGCCCTTTCCAAGTAAGTATCGACCTTATCCTATGAACTTACATTGAACCTTATGGGGTAATTTTGCCTCCTGCATTTGGCCGATACAATTCATAATCCAAGGGCAGGGGGACATGTATAAGTGTGTTGTAAAATGATGAATTACTAAAAATGCATGACTCGGCCCTTGAGCAGAAACAGCAGTGGTGTAGACATTTGTGGAATGCTGCAGAGGGAACGCTGCAATTGATTTTCCTCGGAATAACAGATGTCATATAAAATGCAGCACGTGGAATTTGGGATGAAGAGGGTTTGAGAGGCGAGTGGCATATTCCTGAACCCCTGCTCACCCGGAAACGAGGGCGGAGCGACCGACTAGCGGCCTGGCCGTGCCCTGCATGCTACAAATGAAAAAAAAAAAAAAAAAAAAAACAACAGTGAAATAACCACGACTGGCGCAAGGCAAGAAGAACACAGTGGTCCTGCCAAGGCACGAGGAAGTGACCACATGAAAGAAGACCGTCGCAGGAAAAGGGGCCGACTTCCTGTTTGGCAGGAAGTGCGGTTCGGAGGGGGGGAGGGCAAGGGAATTGTGGAATGCTGACCGCAAGGCCTCGAGGCCAGGCCGCAGGATTGTCGTTCTCTCCGGGCTTTCCCTGACTCCGCCCACCCTGCCCCAGCTAATTTGGCTCTTGTGGCAATCGCCACGGCAACCACACAAACCCTCAGCCCTACTCCCTGTCGGCTCACCTTTCACATGAGCAGGGACCAAAAATTCAGTCAAACCTAGACACTGCCAGAAAGGAAAGCACTAAAAGCACAGCCTCGGGCCTAACGTTAACAGCACACCAACCCCAGAGATTTTCCCTCACTTCAGAGGTCATGGGGAAGTGAAGTTCAGGGTTTAGACTTTGGGGGATGGTGGTGGTGGGGGAGGGGGTTTGGGTTGAGGAAGGAAAAGGTTTCACATCCTAGTGCTGTAGAATGTGGGTAATAAATGCACGGCCGGCACACAGGGATAACAAGAGTCATCGCAGGAGAGGACACCTTGTCACATAAATCCCTTGCCTCTACCCCTGCCCATTTGCAGAGAGCTCCGTTTCTCAGCACCTCAGGAGAAGAGGAAGTAACAGAACTCAAACTCACCTCGACTCTCCTTCACCTTTAGCCCACACGCTAACAGCGCTAATCATGTCCAACATCAATTCACTCGGTCTCTCCTATATCTCTAACAACTGCAAGTGAAATTCACAATAGACATTTAAAATATATAACAAATAGATATTTGTTAAGAGGGGTCAAAATATAAAGCAAATACTTCACTGTCTGACGATTATGGGTCAACCCTCATAATACTTTAAATCTGAAATGAAAAATTATGGACCACAAAGGAAATAAGTCCTGTCTAATCCTTTAAAATGGTTTATAAGCAATGTGTTTGTACGATTTGTGGCTTTATGCAACCTAAATCAATTTAAATCAACAATAACTGGCTTAAAAATGTGCTGATTACTGTAGAAAAACCAGCCTATGACAAAGTTCATGAGATATGTGAGGTGATGCACCGCAGATGTCAAAGGTCAACCACAGGAGAGGCAAGGAGCCGCGCCCACTCTGTGCTGGTATGCATGTACTTCTGTCTGTGGTTTCGCCTCTGTGAACCAAACCAGAACGAGACCCGAGAGAGGGAGAGAAGAACAGAGAGAAAGAGAGAGGGAGGAGAATGAAAGAGTGAGAGAGAATGGAGAGTGAGAGAGGGCGTTAGAGACAAGGAGGGAGGTGTGATAGGTCATTTCAGAAATGAGTTATTTCAAAGTGGAGAACTTGAGAGCTTTTATAGTAACAGACAAGTAGTACGGTCATGCTGGCTGCCCTAAAAATTAAACCACTGTTAACTTTCCATGAGGCATATTATTATAAAGGCTTATTTTGTCCATAATTCCACCATCATAGCAGCAAAGCACCACTCAACATCGCGTTCCTTTACATAAGCATTAATAAATAGTCATGACACCATTTGTCGACTGATAAGCACCCTTCTTGCTGTGGGAGGCAATTACTGTCAATGACACGTCTGGTGCGAATTCAGCCCATAGCCCACAGACTGTGGGGCCACAGGTTCAAATCCCCGACGGAACAGCGTGAGGTTTCATCTTTCCCCTTGTGGAAAAATTACATCACAGAATCAGACAAATTGCACAGGCGAATTCAGCCAGCCTACTTTCAAGCAACAATCTCCCAGACCTTACGACAGCAACAATGAAATGAAATCATCACCACCAGAGAAATCCCGTGTGGCTGGCCAAGTCTTGAACCTAAATGGGGCAGCTGATATATTTAGAGAACACCAAGATGTCAGGCCAGGGTCAGACACATCTGAAGCTGCCATTTCAAAGTTTGTTAAAAGAGTGCTGACATGAGGGTAGGTTGTGAGAGTCTGTCATTTTATGATCACGTAAACTGCTATACCGTGAGCTTATGTGACTGCACGTGTGCGAGAGAGAGAATGAGTGACTGAGCGACAGAAAGAGAGAGAGATACAAATGCACCTGTATTCATATTATACCATTGTTTTCTGTTCTACTCCTCGATCCACATGTTCTTTAGTGTTTCGTTAAAAATGCTTCTGCTTTGGCAACATGAAATTTACACTTTTGTCAGTAATCCCATTTCAAATTTGAATTTGAGAGAGAGATAGAGGAGGAGAGAAAGAGAGAGAGAGACAGACATGTCTGTGTGTGTGTGTGTATGTAAAGTGGATCAATGCTTCTGACCTCCGCCACCCGCTAGGGTCATGTGGTCTGTCCCGCCGGCAGTAAAAGATATACCCAAAGTATTCGCTTTCTTAAGGCCCGGTCTCCTAACAGATCTACAGTGCTTCATTCCCCCCCCCCCCATCCCCCACACATTTCCCAATCCCACCCCAACCTCCACCTCCACCTCCACCTCCAGATCCAGGTGGGCTAAGAAGCACAGATCTCCTCCCATGCAGCAGAAATACAGACCGCTGGCACTAAACATCTCCTCATCACCAAACTGGCTCATTTCTCTGGTGAAACACTAAACCTCCTCGTGTTTGAGCAGCACCTTCGCCCCTCTGACGTGTCAGCAACCTGAGGTCACGACTGAAACTGCCTTACTCAGAACCAAAGAGGCAAAAGTACAGCCGGTTCCCCATCGCCTCCACCAAGTGAAACTGATTTCTGCCGAAAAGGCATCGACCAACCCAACATCCCCCAACCCCCCATCTCTAAGGAGCAGGCTTTCACCTTCTGCCCCCCCCCCAAAAAAAAAAAAATCTGCGCCCACGCAGGCACGCCCAAAACCACAAGCTACGCTGTAAAGTGTCATCCGTTGGAGACCTGCACACAACCCCATCTGCGCCCCGACGAAAATTCTCGACACCCCACCCACGAAGAACGCCTTGAAATTGAAAGACTGCTCTACTCCATTGTCATCTCCCTCGGATTTTCAGATTTGGAGCACTTCCCTGGTCCACTTCTTGGTGCTCAGCCATTACGAGCTAAAAGACTAAATTGATCCTAGATCAGAATCCGTTACCACAGCATGACTGAAACTAAAACTTAGATCAGGCTCTCCTGTCCATATCTTTAAGCTCATTGTTAAGCTCTATAGGGCTATACTGTGCACAGATCAGTGCTCCTTGTCCAAGGTGTTCTCTAGATGAGGCTACAGGGCCTCGATTGCGCAACAAACGATTTTGCGAAACAGTGGCCAGACCTCTCGCTCATATTTAGTCACGTTTTAGGGTAAGGACTTGCAGGCATTCTGCTGACACATGCAGAAGAGGCAGCAGCAGTGTGGTTAGCAGGAGACTGTAGAAGGCCAGACCTGTCATTACTTCATCAACAGCTCAGCACGTCTCACAGACTAAGTACAACCTTGTGTTGTGGATAGACGGCTTCAGGTGAAGTTAAAACCCTTTAAATTGCCCCTTTACAAATCAGTTTTTTTTTCTAAAATCTGAAAGACAGAGCATGCTAGAGAACAAAACACAATTTTGACATTTGCGAATACAATGGCTATCTTCAGCCGGGAAACTCTTGCAGCAGCTACGTGGCTGCACTCGCACCAATCAATCACATCTGCTCGCATCACACCAGTAATGGAGAACTCTTTTCAAAAACTGCTCAACTGACAAACGTTATAAAGCAGCTTAATGTCTTGTTTGCTTTGCATGTTTGCTACTGCTAATTACTTGCTGCTCCTCGTTTGCTATGTCTACCTGGGTGCTGCCATTGATTCAGTATCATTATATATATATATATATGTGTGTGTGTGGGTGTGTGTGTGTAACTTAGTGAACGAAAATGTGGACCAAGCACACAAAGCGGATCTGTTCAGTGACAAATCAAAAAATAACGTTCCATATCGTACTCAATGAATAGTTTTTCATTTTAATACACGAGCTGTCCAAGCTGAAGCATTCTTTACATGTGACCAATTGTTTATGAGGAGATAATGCTCTTTGAGGTTTTAAATGAAATTAAAAATGCTACCAGTAATTCTGTTTTATGATCCTTGAAATAAAATGACATTTTAAAAGAAGAGGAACTGGCATGAGTGGGTCTACTTCAACGCCCAGTTGAACAGACACAGACACACAAACCCACCACAAACCATTATATTTAGAGTCACAACAAACAGCTTGGAGAGTCTATTAATATCCATAAGTGTCATTCACTGAATTCCAAAGATTAACTTGTTCCCTCAGACAATATTTGAAAGCTAAAGAAACAGCAATTTACCATCAGTACACAGACCTTGTCACAGGGTCAAAGTGGTCCACTACATCATCAGAAGATTAAGGGCGTTCCTCGCAGCGTGAAACCTCAAAGACTGCAAATCTGCTAACGTTTGGCTTTTGCCTTCAGCACGAAGAGAAATGACTCAATGAGACCCACACGTATCGTCGTCCTCTAACAAGGAAACTTTCAAAGTCAGATGGATTTTGTCACAGCCAAACCCGCCAAAATCAACACACAATTCTGTTTTCATCCGATTAATTTCTCACCAAAAAGAGGTTAATTTCTCCACAATAAAGCAGCGCATCTCCAGACCCATAGGTTGAGCGCAAAACCCCTCGTCAGGTTACTTTGAGGATCCTCTCAGCTGGAGTGGCTGAGTTGATAATGAGCAGCTGACAGAAAGGTTAGCCGCTTGGATAAGTGGCACTGGGACATCTAGATCACCTGCTTGGATCGGCTCCCAGACAAGGGCTTCCAGAGCAACCCTCAGCCACGCTTAAAGCCCCTCTATGTCTGCTGAAAGTCAAATCTAATCAGACTTTGTGCTTTTGTAACCAAATACCACATCAGAGGGGTCAAAAGTCCAAGGAAGAGGGGGTTAATTGACCTAAAACACATCACAGGCCCTGACCAAAACTGTTCGGCCTTCGGTGGAATTCCAAATATCACTTCTCACGCCACCATCATAACAAATTATTATTTGATAGTTAGTATCATCACTGCCATTATGTACACATACTTCTGCTTGCACTGCCATTAAAATTTATTTTCCCACATTAGTTTTTTTTTCTTTTTTTGGACCATTTTAAAATGTGTAATTAAAAACAATACATGCATCTAGTAAGCTGGGATGATAATTGTACTGCTCCTCTGCTATAAAGTCAGAGATGATCACTTTTTGGCCGCGCGAATCAGTGCCTGCCATTAATTTCAGGAGAAAATGTTTCAACACAAAGAGAGAACTAAAGTATTCACGCCCTCAGATTCAAGAAACTGAGGTCTTTTCAATACCATGAAGCAAAAAAAAAAACAGAGCTAGAAAAGTAATGCTCCGTGGTGTATGCCATTTGGCATGATGGCCAGCATCAGAAAGCCTGAAAAAAAGACACTCAAAAAGGCATATTATTTTGCAAAAGTTTTGGCAAGACACGTTTTACCATCAGAACCAGCCCTGTTACCATACTCCCATTTTCTCAAACAAGTTAACCTGAGACTAGCTTGCAGAGTCATTCTAAGCTTCACGACAGGTCCACGTCAGAGAAGTGGCAATCTAGGGCTGCCAGATTTGACTAAAATATTAAGCATGCCAGGAAAGTTTAGGTATAGTTACTGTGAAGGAGGCTCAACGGGCATCTGCATTTACCACTAACATAATGTGTCAGTATTGTGTGCCTTATAATGTCATGCACTGGTGAGACGTGCACCACAATAACAGTCCAAGGCGAATGATAAGATGCGACAGATTTTTATCACAAGGAAGTGAATCAGCGCTAAAGTGTATAGGAGGAAATTCACATCAAGCCTGAAGGCTTTATAAGATAAAAGGCTGGAAGTGTTACACATCTCCCTGCGTGGGGCAAGGTCAGCCAACCCTGGTCCTGAAGTGGTAGGATATTAATGGCATTTTTTGCCGATCCAGTGCTATAGCTGCATACCTGAACACAAGCAGCTATGTTCGAAGGGAATTCAGTCGTTTCAAAATAAAACGGCACAGGCGCTCATGTACTTCTCAGACTCCAATGATCAAATCGAACTCTTCACGTGCATGGATGGAGTAAACGTCAGAAACCCCATAGGTCTGGATCTGAAGGGTTGACTATCAACAAGGATAGCAGTGCTGCTGACATCTTCAGAGTAAAACACTTCTCAGGACAAGTCTCCCAAGAAGCCATACAGAGAAGATGCGTACGTGAGCCTCGGTCGCATAAACACAATTAAATCTAACATGCTCAGATTTGGCACCAAATACAATCAGACACTGAACACTGAATGCTCCACCGGGGCAAGAGGCCCGGTTCTGAAGAAGACACAGATTACTAACAGTTTCCATAGGTTAACCACTTCCTGCTGTTCACTTTGCGTTACAAAAGCAAGACAGGTACCGTAGGCGGTTTCTCAGTTACGGGCAGAGGGTGGGGAGGGGAGTAACTTCTGTTGCCATGGGTGACAAAGGGTACATGCTAATATGGCCCTTCCCTGCACTGCAGAGGATATGCTCACGTTAATTCCCCACGGTGGGGGAGGGCTGTATGGCATTAGAGATTAACTGTGACTAATAGGTCATATATTGGATAAGGCCATGAGTCATGTCTTCCAATCCATTACAATAATATTTTCTTGTGATTTATGCACTTTCAATTTCATATAACAGAACAGCATTTTGCTGAATTCATAGCTAACTTTGGTCTATGCTTGGCTAACGACCAGCTCACTGTGCCCAGTGTGTTATAACCTCCGCCAAGAAGGTTATGTTTTTGCCGAAGTTGGTTTGTCTGTCTGTCTGTTTCTGTACAAGATAACTCAAAAAGTAATGAATGGATACCTCTGAAATTTCGTGGGTGGGTTGCTATTACATCAAGGATGGACCCTATCGATTTTGACCGCGATCGGTCAAACAATATGGCTGACACTGCAGTCATATTGAAATCCTATGACACGGGATAACTGACCTTCACTCCCAGTGATATCACTCGAATTTTGTGGGTTGATTGGTCTCGCATCAGGGACGGAACGTATCCTTACATTTGTTATGAGCCATGTTCACTCAGCAAGATTTTGACTGTGCTGCCTTGGAGGAGATTTGCACTGTCGGAGTACCTCCAGTTCGACAGTATAATGGTACTGATGATCATACTGCAGTGCAAGTGAGTATAATGTTAGATTATAAAAGCCTTAAAGATCAGCTGTCACAAGCTTCCAAACATGTACCGATCTTTGTGCATCCATCGGCACTATTCATTGCTTACTCTCAAAAATAATTGTCTGGAAAGGGTGAATTCTCAAAAACTTTTCTATCATTCTTGACCTCCACTGCTTTCAAACAGCAGTAGTGGTTGCCACACCAGCATGTTCAGTCAAGAACATTCTAATCACATATTTGAGAGTTCACACCCCAAAGGGTTAAGGGCCATTCCTTGGTATAACCCTAGGTTCTCGCGGTCATGCGCAAAGGCCCTTCCGATAGTGAACTACCTCTTATCTCTGCTGTTTGGCCAGGTTGATACGAAAGGCAGGGGAAAAAAAAGACAGACATAAATTAAAGGTGGAAAAAACATGAAAGGAAAAATCACCCCTCCCTCCTTTTCTGGGGGACAATGCTTGCTCTCAGGCCCTTGTTGATTTCCTGTGTTTGCACTGATAGGTTATCATAGCCGATGACAGAGAATTCAAAGCTCGGCGATACAAACGACCCAACGTTTTCCAACGTCAATGAAAAATGCGCTCGTTAAAGAGCCGAAGGAAACCGGAAGTCAATGGCCAAAACACAAGGCCGTGGACGACGTCGTTCAATATTTGTGTGTTTCGAGAGAAGAAAAAGGAGACCTGGAGATAGGAGCGCTGGAGCAAAACAAGCCGTGTGCCAGGAGGACCTGCGGCGTGTCGTCAAGTCCTTGGGAGCTGCTGAGGACCAGGAAGCCTTTCACAAGCCAGGACTGTTATCACATGACAGGGGGGTGGGAGGTCTGTAATGGTCACGGGAAGACTGATACATTCCAGGAGGCTTCCACTACCGCTGTGTCATCATCCGTCCTCTTAAACTGTCTCGGTCACCTGAGAACTGGGTCAGGCGCGAGGCACGACAAACTAAATAATGTCCTCTGATTGGATAATAACCTGATAATGCCCCTTCCAGCAGAGCCACAGCTGAGCCACAGCTGGCCTTCATTCCAGTCTCTACATGATCACAATTTTGGGCCACGGGGGGGGGCTTTTGTCACACACTGACGTCAAGTTACAATAATTTCATTGGGTAAAATGAAGAGCGGCGAGGCTGATGTAGCTGGGACAAAGAGTACACTGTAAAGTCAGGTTAAGTTGGGGCCGTTTGAAAGCAGGGCTTCAGCTTTGTCTTCAAGGGTTTCAGGCAGATCCGAGAGAAATCCACCAACATACGGAGCAGTGTACACACGTGCACAAGCACACCGATGCTAAAATCCAAAAAGCATACTATCCAACCCTTCACCGTCTCGCAAATCCACGCTACATTCCAAAACAAAGTTCAGGAGAAACGGCTCCTCATGGTCTAAATAAGCCGTCCCCGCAGTTTCTGAAAGGATTTTGCTCACGAGTTGAGTCTCTCGCGGACCATGGAGCGTCACATGAAATTGCCCCTCGGTCAAAGTCTTTAGAAATAAGTCTCCAGCTCTGTGGGAGCCTGACACTGTCTGACATTCGGAGATTAGTCTCTATTCTCCCCACTGCTCTGGGGGTGAAAAGGGGTTAAGCGTTTCCATCTTATAATTCTTTCCCTCTCTTGCTTAAGTCCTCCCGTGAGATTGATGCGGTAATATGGCAGTGCTTCTCTAGGGCAACGCTGCTGCCCCCGTAGAAGAGGGACGCTCTGTAATAGCTTAGCTGTTAGCGTCACTCGCTCCAGAGGGACGCTGCTATACCCCTGAAACACCCATCCCATCCCACCCCACCCGCCATCATTCCCTGATGATCGCAGGACTTCCACTTCCGCTGGGTAATCGCTAATCACTATCTGCGCAGGAAACAAGGAGCCGGGCATTCTTGTCACGGAAACTCTCAGGGTAAGAACGTCAGAACAAGAGCGTACATATGTTTCGCTCATCTCAGCTATAAAAAAAAAAATTGATTCAGCGTAAACAATCCCAACAATATCCAGAACTCAATCAAGCCCCTTTGAAGAAGCAATAAATTATTGTGTATGTGCGCATGTACTGTGTGCCTGAGAGTAAGCATGTATGAGTAAGTGCGCATGTGCACATTTGTCCATGTTTGTGCTGGGTTGTGCGCCACAGTTATGAGAACCAACTCTTGAGAAACCACAATTGTTGAGACGACATTTCAGGCTGTCCTCGCAGAGGATTACGAAAGATTGTGGCTAATTGGTTAAGGTCAGGGTTACGGTTCGAGTCAGGATAATGGTCAGGGTTGGGCATAATTTAGTAACAGCGTTTGGAAAAGGCTGTACAAAATGAATATAAGTCAATAAATACAATGCCCTAAAAAGTCATGTCCTGAATGATTTTACAAACAAGTGTGTGTACGAGTATGTGTGAGCATGTTAGTATATACTGGAGCAGCACATTCCTTATATCCCTATATACTCAGGCAGAGCTGAACTGGGGTGAGAAGGGCTCAGGGACAGCGATGGCTGTATCAGCACACTTCCCCCCTCCATTGTACGGGCACAGGAAGTGCTGCCCGGTGCTGATAGCTGCCCCACTCGTGCCCCGGACTCACATGCGAAAGCACAGGAGACAGCAGTCCCAGAAGCACAGCTCAGGGGAGCGTCTAAAAAACACGGCTCAAAATCCAACATTTCCTGATGAAAGAGCGCGTGAGCTCGAGGGGGAGGGACAGTCAGAGTGTTTTTAAAGACAGCAGAAGTTTTTCTTTCCAAGACTCTCATGCAAGCAGAGTGTTATGAAAAGACGGACCGGTGCGGGTATTTCTTTGACGATATTCCTCGGACCTTGCTTCCAGCGCGCTACTGAACTGCTCGCACGCGATGGCTCCTCTCTCTCGCTATAGCGTTTCCCTCTCCTCGTCCGAATCAGAGCTCTCCGTTCTCACGGAAAGTTCCGGCAGCTGCCCCGTAAATACTCTGTGTCCCCCTGCATCCTCCGATAAGACGACTGCGACGTCTGAGGATCGCAGTCGTGTCTCCTCCACCCTCCACTTAAAAGGGGGGGGGGGGGTGAAAGGAGGAGGAGAAAGAGGGATTTTAAAGTGATGAAAAACAGAGGCAACTGCAAAGGAGGCTTCCTGCTGAGAGAGGAGAATGTGGGCGGGTGTGCTGGAATCTGGACCTTGCTCGCTGAGTTTGAGAGAGAGAGGGAGGGAAGGGGAGAGGGAAAGAGGGAGGGGTGAGAGAGAAATGGAGAGAGAGAGAACGCAAACCGCCATCCCTCTTCTGACAGGAGGTATCTCCGCCACGACCCCTCCGTCGCTCTGCGGCGTGGCGTTAAAGTGCCTGACCGGGGCTGTGACTGAAGAAAAAAAAACCTGCGTTTTCCTGGCTTTTTTTCCCACTGTCAGAAAGAGGACAAACTGTCAGAGCAGCAGCCTGAGGCCTTGGCTGCAGACACTTCGCCCTGCTACCACAGAGCAAGAACAGAGCACAGCACAACAGTAGTGCCCTACTCGGTCCCCACACTACAGCACCCAGCTCAGCAAGTGAACTATGACATATTTAATAACAGTCATTTTCATTCTGCCGCAGGGATTTTACATATGTTAGTCTTTGCTGAGGTCTACTGAATTTGCCCTAGATAGTTTTTTTGCAAGTTCATGTTTGCAAAGGTTTGCATTCATGCATGACTACTTGCAAGTTTGCACATCACTCTATCTGTGAAGAGTGTCACAGGGTGCATTATATCAGTGGAGAATGCTTAGCAAGCGTGTGCGTTGGAGTAAGTGTGTGCACGCGTGTTCACATACAGCTGTGTCTGTGAGTGTGTGTGTGTGTTTGCGTGTGTGTGTGCGTGTGTAAGAGAAAGTGAGAAATACAAAGACTGAGAGAGACTAAAAGAGATACTCTTATCAGTTTTAACAAACACTTTTTGTACAACCCCAATTCCGACATAGTTGGGACAAAGGGTAAATTGTGAATAAAATCAAAACGTAATGACTTTCAAATCGCACCAGTCAGTATTTTATTCACAATAGAACAGAGATAACATGGAAAATGTTGAAACTGAAAAATTTTACCATTTTATCCACAAAATTAGCTCATTTCTAATTTGATGGCTGCTACAGGTCTAAAAAAAGTTGGGACAGGGGCCTGTTTACCATGGTGTAGCATCCCATCTTATTTTTAAACACAGAGTTGAGGCGTCTGGGCACTGAGGAGACAAGTCTCTTGATTTTAGCCATTTTAATTTGATCCCACTCTTGTTTAATACAGGCTTCCAGCTGCTGGAGAGTATTGGATCTCCTTTGACGGACTTTTCATTCAATTATGTGCCAAATGTTCTCAATCGGTGGAAGATCAGGACTGCAGGCAAGCCAGTTCAGCACACGGACTCTTCTGCTTCGAAGCCATGCTGTTGTAATAGCTGCAGTATGTGGTTTTGCATTGTCCTGCTGAAATACACAAGGCCCTCCCTGGAATAGATGTCATCTGGAGGGGAGCATATGTTGCTCCAAAACCTTTATATACCTTCCAGCATTCATGATGGTTTTTAAAACATGCAAGTGTCCCACACCATATGCACTAATGCATCCCCATACCATCAGAGATGCTGGCTTTTGAACTGAACGCTGATAACATTAGGGGTGGTCTTTCTCCTCTTTAGCCCGGAGGACATGACGCCCATGATTTCCAACAAGAATGTCAAATTTGGACTCGCCTGACCACAGGACACTTTTCCACTTTGCTACTGTCCATTTTAAATGAGCCGTGGGTCACAGAACACGGAGGCGCTTCTGGATCACCCTCAACAATGGCTTCCTTTTTGCATGATAGAGTTTTAGGTGGCATCTGTGGATGGCACGACGGACTGTGTTTACAGACAGTGCTTTCTTTAAGTATTCCTGGGCCCATTTAGTAATGTCAATGACAGAATCATGCCAGTGAGTGATGCAGTGGCGTCTAAGGGCCCAAAAATCACAGGCATCCAGTAAAGGCCTTCTGCCTTGTCCCTAACGCACAGAGATTTTTCAAGGTTCTCTGAATCTTATGATGATGTTATGCACTGTCGATGATGAGACCTTTGAAGCCTTTGCAATTTGAAGTGAGGAACATCGTTTTCAAAGTATTCCACAATTTTTTTACACAAGCCTTCACAGGTTGGAGAGCCTCTGGCCATCTTTACTTCCGTGAGACTCGGCCTCTCTAGGACATCCCTTTTATACCAAATCATATACCCGATGCCAGTTAATTTAATTACTTGGTTAATGTTCTTTCAGCTGATTCTCTTATAAGGTCCCAACCATTTCTGAATTGGGGTTGTATAATAAGTACCATTTGTAGGCATAAAAAGAAACCAGATCAAAAATAAAATCAGTAAGTACCATACCAAATAAGTACCAAATTAACTGAACTCAGTTTTACAAAAATTGTTCACATAATTATCATACTGTGCCGTAAAAAACTCTCCTCCCTCAGGATCTCAAACAGGCTCCGTGTCGCACCATATATCCAGGACTCCAATACAGCAGTAAAGAAGAAGAAGAAGAAGAAAGTTTATTTATATAACACTTTTCACAGACAAAAGTCACGAACTGCTTTATTAGCTTAAAAGCAATGAGCTCAGACTCAACTGAAACTTCATCTAACTTCCGTGATTTTTCAGTCATTCCACTGATTCTAGCCTCAACATTTTTTTTTCTTCCTCCAGCGATGTACCCCTGAGCTGTGAAGGCAATCCCAAGTGTGCTCACAAATGAACTCAAAATACTATCATAATCCACAAAGCAACAGGAATTAGAGAGACCAATCAAGACCAAGAGATATAGGAAGAGAGGAGTGAGAGAGACGTAAAGAGAGCGAGAGCGAGAGCGAGAGCTCTCTTGTGTATGCCCCTGAATGCACAGGGCAAAGACTGTTGCAGGCCTATCACGGCCATTTCAATACCTGCCTTTCACTGAGCAAGACTCTGTTTCTGGTCTGTAAGGACTGTAAATTGCCACCAGCTTCATATCCAGAGCCCAGGGCTATTGGACCAGGAGGGTGGGACAGGAACCCCCTGTTCAGTGGCACTGAGCTGGGCAGCATTGCCCTGCCCTCGGCCAATTATTCCCAGTAAAGCACTAAGGGATGACTGCATACTATTTTTTTTTTCATAAAACACTTTGTTTCAGCCAAATAATTCATGCAGGGATTAATTTACGAGACAAGAGCAACAACTATTGCCTGAAAATGAACCCTGTGCCGCTATAATCATGATGAAGACCTAATTTTTGGAAGCGTGTACGGCTATTTGACCCGTGTTACAGGAGGGGTCTTTTCAACCTGACTTTATCTGCAAACTCACCAAACAGAAATTAAAAAGACATGACTCAAATGCATATTTGTACACTTTGTGTGGGTAAAATTGCAGACTAAAAGGTTACGGGAGATCCCATCCCATTCTTAGAGTTAGAGGCCCATGGTACAGAAACAGGGAGGAACAGGAGATATTTCTCTCCAGATCCCTCAGATCCAAAGAAAAAACAGCAGAGGAAGAAAGTACCAACAAGCGGGTAGTAGAACACCTACATGCACCAAAGAATTTCTTGAGAAGTCAAACTGCATTTGCTGCCAGTCTCTCAGATACAGACCTCCATTACCTTCTCCAGGTCTACAGACCCCGATTCACTCAGATTTACCAGGAGAGTCAGATTAGTTCTCGTGACTCACCTGACTCGACTCTCAAATCTGCCTGCGCGCGTGGCAACGTCACTCACAATGGCCTCTATGTCCCCGCATTGACGAGACCTAATGTGCCGAGGCTGGGCCGTGTCCTCGCGATGACCTCACTTAACATGCTCAACCACAGGACAATCAGTGCAGTTCAGCACATTTAATGACATTTAACAGGTCTTATCCAGGGCCCAGGTTACATTTTTACTCAAATTCCAGCCATAAGTCTGGAAATTTACAGATTAAATCCAGGTTAAAAATGTTTGCTCAAGGGCTCAGCAGCTGGGCACTACATTAATGCCGAGAGGACATTATCGGAGGTGTAAGAAGCGGTGTTCCTCAATCGCTGCAGCTATGAAGCTGGCCATCTTCTCTCTGTTCGGTGCAGTCAGTCTGCAGGAGAGGGATTGTGGAAAGCTGGGCGCATTTCTCGTTCCATTTGTCCTCAAATGCACTCTGGCACCAGGGCATATCTACGTAGCGTCTACTTTTTAAACCCCAGAAATATGTCGCTCTGAGCAAAATAAAAAAACTTATCAATAAACTGGTGCGCACACACACACACACACACACACACACACACACACACGCACACACACAGGGGCCTGTTCAGACATATCCAATACACACACTTAACAAATACCCACACAAATACTCAAACAAACAACACATACACATAAAGCATGGACATGGACCCATACATACATGCACATACACACACACACACACACCTGTCTAAGAGTGAACTGAAATACAGGTAACTCCTGTCCTTAGGAACCCGAGGGGGTTTCAGTTCATCTCCGTGTCTGACATCCCTGTAATCTTATTTGGATAAGAAGTCAAATCAGCCGAGCTTTTTCAGGTTACAACACAAACCCAGGGCCCGCGCGGGGAACACAGCCGATCGTTTACCTGACATCACCTGCTCCAGTCAAGGCTGGTTTGAGTAAAAGCATTTACTATTATGCGCAACTAATATTGCCACATTCTTATCGATGAGTCAAGTGGACTCCAATGCCAAAGGCAACCTATATCCCTTTAAGAAGTTAAGACGGTTATCCACGAAAACAGCCTCTGAATTTCACATTCAGCAGCCAAAGCTTAATAAACTTGCTCAAAAGGAACACTGTGCTTAAATGGCCAATTCTATTAAAAAAAGTTACCACTTGGCAATGAGCCACCTTCCCGAATCAGGACTTGGCAGCCCATAGCCGTGGAACAGTGGAACACCCTCTTTTGTATATGGGGGGAGCCGGTGAGGTTTGGAGACAAGCCCTCCCTCCCACAAAGGGTGACGGTGCTCACCCCGAGCTGAGCTTTCCTGCGTCAGCGTGTCACACCCAGAGAAAACGATGACAGTCAGGCGTCGATGACAAACAGGCAGAGCTAGCCAAAACAGGTTGGCTCAGCTAACCGGGTCATAAAGTACATTAAAATTGCATGACTAAGCGTTAGTCACAACACCTCTGACCCCGAGTGGAGACCCTCCGGTCAAATCATGACAGTCACACACTTCACAAGAAGTTGCTTTGTGGTTAAGGCTTGGAGGAGGGGCTGGCAACACAGCTTAACCAATCAAATGCAAGTGCAGCTTTACTTCCAATGCAGTTGCTACCCTGTACCTAAAAAAGTGTTGTATACAGAATGAAAGGGAAATGATGATTAAACAGATTGGAAAAAGAGGCATTCAGAGCCTGAATGTTTTTCAAGTTCATATACTAAACTTTGTGTTTCGTAGCTGACGATTTGTTTGTGTTTTACTGATTTTTTACAAAATCTTACAATTCATAGAGTAGATAAAATCCCACTCGCACAACTGACCCCCGAGAGGTACATTAAATTCCATTATATTTTCATCAAATGCAAGTAAGTACCTTCAGTAGAATACAAGTAACACACCAACATTGATGATGACCTCTTTAGAACAGAAAGAAAAAGGAAGATGTTGTTTACTCTGAGCAGTGTTCTCTCCAGGCCCAAGAGGGCTCAAAGTTCAGTAGCGAAATCAACCAAGGTGTCTTCCAACCCCGAATTAGCAGAGCCAGGAAATGACAGAAGGAAATGACATCATGGCCCAGCACAAAGCTAAATATAAACAAGCTATAAGATACAAATACTGAGACGAAGAGGAAGCACCAGTACTGCGGGGTTATCGAAAGGTTTCTTATCGCTCAGTTAACATCGCTCAAAAGTAATCATCAATTCTGCACAATTTCAAGATTCAAAAGGCTGCACCCTATAAATCATTTCAAATTAATGAGTTTTGGCCTCAATAAAACTACACTGGGGATATTACAGATTTCCACATGGCACCACAGTGCACACCCACAATCACTGACCACAGAGACATTTAGCAAGTACAAAAGCTCATTGTGTTGGCTAAAGCAGTAAAACAACTGATAACTGGTCCAAAACAAATACAGTGACCAAGAATTAAGTTATAGGTTTTGAGTGTGCTATCAGAGACTGCAAATGCTAAAGGTGGTCAACCAAGTCCTAGAAAAAGTAATATTTCTGTTGCAGTATTTGGGATCAGATTCATCCAGCCAGGTAAAACAGGTGAAAACCACTGTCATGCACAACGAGATGTATACACGCAACAGACTTGACCTTTGTGACACACCTTGGCCTTTGCCCTGAGGCCTCTCTGTACGGTAAATGACAGCACAGTTTCAGTATGCTAATGTATTCTGTGCTCTTCCAAAGATTTTCCTATGATTATTTTTTTTCCAGTGATGACTGGAGCACATGATGTTGAGTTTTTACATACAGCCTCCTAGAGCTCTCTCCTTTTTTTCCTTCGAGATCAAAGCACAACTGATCAGAAAACTGCGGAGTTCTTCTAACTCCAAAAATAGCCCAAGCAGTGATTATCAACAAAAAGCACAGCTGACTAGACCAAAGAGACGAAAAGAGAAAAAAAGGTCATCTGTCTTAGCACTCATTTTTATTTCCACTCTTCACCCTGGAAAATAATCAGCAAAAATAAACCCATTTTATAGACTCATTGTTAATAGTTACATGACCTCATTCACTAGACTGCCAGTTTAAACCAGTAACTGTAACACTTTATGAAAATGGCAATAGTAATCGGGATCTTTAATGAGGTCTGTTTTCCAGGCTATACTCCACTCCCTGCATGTCTGCAGCATGCGAGGAAGAACTGCAGAAAATGAGTGCCAGAGTCTGCGGTCACATGACCCACGCTAAAGGAATTCCTACAGTCAGCGCCAAAAAACCGCACAGCAGAGATTAAAGCCAGGCCGTTTCGGCTGGTATTATTATTATAACTATTATTATTATTATAAGTAGTAGTAGTAGTAATAGTAGTAGTAGTAGTAGTTGTTGTTGTAGTACTGCAGTAGTGGTGGTAGAAGAAGAAAATTACCACTCATTATTTTTATTATTATTATTATTATTTTATTATTATTATTATTATTATTATTATTATTAGTAGTAGTAGTAGCAGTAGGAACAGTAGTGGCAGTAATAGCAGCAGCATTAGTTGCAGTTGTAGAGATATTCCAGGGAGAAATTATCCAAAAATATCATCTCACTCTAAGTTTTAGAAGCCATGCAATTAGTATGCATCAATATTTCTAAAGTTCCCTCCTTCAACAGTATGCGGTACTGCCAGAAACATGAACATATTTGCATGCATATGTGCCTGAGTGTAGAGGAGCGTGCCTGTGTGAGAGTGCGCAAACCTGAACATGTGCGTGGATGGCTGTTTGCGTGTCTGTGTGTGTGCATGCCTGTGCATGTGGACTCATGCCTGTGTGTGTGCACATGCATGTCAGTGAGTTTGCCTGCATATGCCTGTGTGCTTGTGCACTCTTGCCAGCGTGTTTGCGTCCATGCAAGCCTGTGCGTGTGTGCACGTGCATGACTGAGTATGTGTGTGTGTATGTGTGTCTGTGTGTGTGTGTCTATGTGCATCTGTGTGCATGCCTCAGTGTGTGTGTGTGCCTGTGCGTGTGTGAGTGCGTGCATGCCAGAGTGTGTCAGACGGCCGGCCAGCCTGACAGGCACCGTGCGTAATTGCTTCAGGACAGGAGTTGCTCAACAATGTGGTCCAGCTAATTCTTGTGGCCTGCTCCGAAAAAAACCCAATAAAACAAGCCCTGCACCTCTGTGTCGCCTGAGCAGACACAAACAGCACAGGCCGCGGCGAGGCCCGGACAAATCTGTGCAGGACCGCGTTCCCATGTGGCAGATCTGTAGAGAGGGGGCCTCTGCTCGTGTTAGGGTCTTCACAGGGGCTGATGACAAACAATGGGGCGACGACAGCGACCAGTGTTAGTTTCCGGGCCGCGCAGCAGGAAGTGCATCACGGCTCATTGTGGCGAGGGCCTCTGTTTTTACAGGAAAGGTAAAAATAACCACAGTGGCGTGTGCCCCGCGCTGACATGAAATAGTGCTGCAGCTCCTCTCTCCTTCGGCAGGCTGCAGAAGGCCCCTCTTCAGGAGCTTTGATTTGGCTTCGCTTTCATTCGCTTTCCCCACAAGACCTCAGCAATCAAGGCCTCAGACAGGAAACCTGGAGAGCCAATCAGATGCGATACGAGCCCTTCCCTCGCGCAGGCCACGTCAACTACGGCAGCGACACTCACGGGAAGAAAAAAAAAAAAAAACCCCGCCTCACTCTCAGATACTCTGACTCCTCCGACACATTAGCACTTTCTGCAAAAGTGACAGACGAGAACCTTGCAGAAAGTTCTGGAAATTATAGCTCTGTCGCGATGCAGCTTCTCTCTCCCCCCCCCCTCTCTCTCACTCACTGGCGTTGACGGTTTGGCGCTTTCTTGTCGGGCAGCTCGTGCGGCCAGCTGGCAGTGATGACCCCTAGCTCAGCTCTTGCCGTCCTCATACGCAACTGCATTACTCGCCAGGCCCGAGCCCCCTGTGCGACGATCAATGAGGCACCTGACTTCCAGAGTCCCAGCTGATTGGCCGGCCAGCCTTCCTCTCGGCTCTTTCTGACATGCCAACAAGCCACCTCTATGAGCCCAGAGAGAAGCAGTGTGGTCAAGCCTCATATATTATCAGTAAAATCATTCATACATATGGAAAAATACTCAGTCTTTGGTCCTTTTGGTTTGTTGTAAGTACATATGTGGGCATAGCTACACGTTTACAAAAGCGCACACATTCACACACACCTGCCTTTTTCCCCTCTCCCTTTTTCTCTCTATCCCTATCTTCTAGCCATAAACACACACACACACACACACACAGACACATGCTATTTTCATGCTTTGTGGGGACATCTCATAGACTAATGGCCTTAACCATGAACAGAACATGCATAACCCCAATCCTAACCTCACTCTAACCTTAAACCCTAACCACAATACAGCTCAATTTCCTAATGGGGGCCTGAAAATGTTCCCATAAGGCCCATAAAGATAAGATCTAGCATCTAGCTTCTATCTAGCATAGCATCTATTGTGGGGACATTTTGTGTGTGTGACATTTTGTCTCCACAAGGGACATTTTGTCCCCACTGTCCACACACAAAGTCCCACACACACACAAACTCTCTCTCACACACACACACACACACACACACACACACACATTAAAGCCATCTGCGCTATCCAGGTGACAGCAGGAGAGAACGTTTGGCAAAGGAGCCAAATACCAGTAGCCCCTAGAGGGTCTGGAAATAGGCATTTCCTGGCTAATCAGGAAAAAACATCCACAAAAAAATTAGCTTCTCTGAGAGCTACTGCACATTGTAACATTCAGAGTGAAATCCACTCTTACAGTGCAGGCTAAACACTCTTTGGCCCAATTCAGACCGAGATTGAACTTGTTTACATTCTTAAGAGTTAAAATAACACTGAAAGAGTGTTGTACCCAAACTGACCCCCCTAGATTTACCTGTGTAATAGGACCTTAACATTATGTGATCCTTCTCTGTCTGCCAGATTTTAAAGCCTGATTTACCCCAGACAAAACAAACATAGCCAGCCAATCACTGGCTGCGGTACAGGATATATGCTGCATCTTCGTAAATCAGGCTCAGGGTGAGAAAAGTGGGATCAATCCGTTCAGTCTCCGCTTGAGCCAATCGCTGGTCCGGGGGGCCAAATCCTCAGCTGTGGCGGATGACGGGGGGAGGAGGAGGAGGGGGGGGAGGGGCAGGTTTCGTAACATCGTGTGTTTACCGCTCCGTCGAAGTCCGTGGCTCGGAGGGGCCAGGGGGGCCTCGCGACTGTGCGTCGCTGCTAAACAGAATCATGAGGTTTGCTATCCTCCAAGCTCCCAGAGCATTAGTGCCACAGTACACTTCACTCAGATCTGTTCCCTGGGCTGCGGACACTGAGGCAGGGAAGAGCTCTATTCAAAAAATGTGTCTTAATTATGCATTTACCAGCGTTTATAAATATGAGATCTCTATACTTAAATGCCACACTAAAAGTTGATGTTGCTTCCTCCATTTTACATTTTAGTTTATAGATTAATTGTGCATTAATTTCATTGCTTTTATGCCCACAAACGTGCATAGGTTACCATACTGGTAGAGACAGGTAAAAAACCAACTACTATAAAATATGGAAAGTATGTGTTTATATACCCTACAGATTATGAACCAAGACACAGAAACAGATACATAAAGTTCCTGCATTGGTTCCACAAATTATGTACTGAAACCTAGAAACAAATTGGTGCCATTCAGTTTGTGTGTATATACCCCATGTACTATTTTAAAGCCGTTGGAAGGACTGCTATACGACCAAAACAGCCTCAAACCACAAAGAAGCAGTGCCAGGCCATCGAAAGACAGCGTTTAAAAGGTTTAGTTTTAGAAGTTCTGGTTGCAGCTTCATCACAATATACCCTGGCACTGAGCTACCCCTCCCCCAAGGCAAGAAAACACCAAGGTACAAAATCGTGGGCCTCGCACTGCTTTGCCACCAATATGGCAAGATTAAGCACGCCCCCCCTCAAGATGGTGCCAGTGAGACTGCCCTCAAACTGAGGAAGAGTTCTGCAGAAGAAGAGAGGGAGAGAGAGGACCTCCTCATTAGCTGGCAGAGAATAACACCCCCACCCCCACTCCCACCATCCCTCCCTCCTTTTCGCCAAAAACCTCGAGGAAGAAACAAAATTAATGGCAACAAACACGGAAAGGTTTGTGCAGGTGTGAGAGGTTAAGAGAGGACCAAGACCAGGGATTCTGTGATGTCACAGGAGAACTCCAGTCCAGATTCTCTGCACGATGAGCAACAGCGCAGCAGCTACAGCATTGAAAGGCGCAGGACGACTGCCTCTGTTGCCCTCAAGCTAGCCCACTCTCTACTCTTCCCCACAATGCAGTGAATGCTAATATGTAGCAGGCTCCTTTCTGCATGTCTCTAACAAATTAAAGAGTTTTTTTCAGTTTTTATTTAAAAGGAAAGTTCCTTCGAGGACATAATTCTAGTTTTCGGGTATGCCCTGGGAGATACGCCAGGTAGAACAGTTACAAAAGTGGAGTGACTGTGAGAAGCAAGGGTGAAGCCCCTGGAGCAACTCTGGGGTTAAGGACCTCGCTCAAGGGGCCAACAGCAGAGTTCTTTCCGACTTCATACCTCCAGATGCAAGTCAGAATCCCAAGGTCCTCTGGGGTCTCGAACCAGCAACTCTACAGTTACCAGTCAAGAAAGCTCACACTAGGCTACAGTGCCATGCATTCGAGGGAAGGGAGACAAGGGAACAGAATGCTAATGCCAGCAGGACATAACCCTCTCAGCCCACAGACTTTAAATTGGTGAGAAACACATGCTAGGGCACGCCGCACGGCCCAAAAACACCAGCGCCCATGTACTTTCCCATCCCGTCCATCAGCAGGGGGCAGAATTGGGGCGTACTATGCTGTAAAAAGCCGCCCCGGCGAGCTTCCTTGGCCACAGTCCACATGCCTGCACACAAGTGTACCCCTCAGTCACTCAGCTCTGTTGCAGCAATTAAATTTAATTTTCCCGCTTTTTAGACATACACCGATGCCACTGTTTCCAGTCAAACCCCGGGGGCATGACGGATCGTTTGGTTTTTAAGGGGGGGGTTAATGGAACGCGATAATATCTGTCCCGAAAACCCAAATTTTCAGTTTAAATGGGCTGCCCTCCTGCATGCCAGGAATGGTGAATCAGCAAGTTGAACAAACACAATAACAGGATTCGGTGTGTAGAATGTGGAAGAGGGAGGAAGGGAGGAAGGGAGGGAGGGGAAAAAAACTGACATTAGCGAATGAAAACAACAGGAGTGTGGCAGGAAGAAGACCAATCAAAGAAGGAAAAAAGAATTTCGCTCTGTCTCAAATATATAGAACAGAGGTTCTTGACCTCACCCAAAAAGAGCTGGTGTGGGTGAAAACCTTCATTCCAACCATGTAGTTATAGTTCTGATTCTCCCAATCAAATCACAGAACCTTTGTTACAGACCTTGATTAACAGAATTTGACCTGTGTAATTACATGGTTGGAATGTATACCAGCACCCATAACAGTCCTTTCAGGATAAGGCTGAGAACCCTTGACATAAAAAAACTCATTTTGCATGAATGTCTGAGAGAAGGGTGTGAAACGAAAAGTAACAAGAGTCGATCAAAATCGCACATTTAGCTGAGGGAGAAGTGTAGCTGGAAAGACAGCGCACACATACACACACGCACATGGACTGCACTCGCAGGAAAGTGCCGCCTCTCAGTCTGGAAGGGCAGGACCGCGGGGGTTAAATAACAAAGCGCGCGTTATGCGCGCTCGGTAATGACTCCTCTCAGCTCCCGCTGCCAGAGCCAAGGAGTTCCGCTGACTAACAAGTGGCTGCAGACTTTGGCCTGTGGCATTCCCATTCCAGTAAACGCTTGGTTGCGTAACTTTTAATAAGTGTCACCTTATCTGAACTCGCAAGCACGCATGCAACACCTCCCAAAAGCCAGGAAGCAGAGCTCACCGAGGAGTTAAGGTAACCTGAGAACACTCACTCATGTGTGCGTGTCGGTATGACCCGGTATTAAAATAACATTCATAACTAGCAGCATAAGGAGTGAGAAAATAAAGATTCTAATATTATTCCCAGGTGGAGCGCTGAAATTATACCATAAATGAGGTTCCCAATCCAAACTGCTTAGTAAACTACATAGCCGTATGAGTATAAGTGAATAAATGCACGTATAACAAGCTAGCGGTCTAAGTCACTTTGAATAACAAACTCTGCCAACAATAGCCGTTAAAACCCAACCGCTGCGGCATTAATGAGCTGTTTCTTTGGCTCATGCAGCACAACGGTCTGAACTGGAACGATACGATTTGCGGATTTCTCGTGCAAGTACAAACACGCTTCACAGCACAGTTTTTGGCAGCTGGGGAGGAGCGGATGCAAATTCTTATCAGTCTGCACGTAGCGAGGTGCCAGTCGCATTCTGGCCCCGCTGCCAGGCTCTGCGCCCAAAAAGGACAGCCGCTGAGCGACGCAAGATTATTCTCCAAATTCCTTCAGCGACCCTGCTGGCAAATGCCCAGTGAAAATGAGGAACAGGCCCTTTATTCGAGAGTCCACGCCTCAGACTTAAACTCTGAATGACACGTAACGATGGCGCGAAAAAACAAAGAGAGGATTACTGGGCTTTACTGCACTGAAGTAGCCTTGCCCCGATTGGCTCGCCGAACGACACCCTGCGTATGCATGGTAGCAGCGTTTCTAGGGCATGGGTTCAGCTGGCACGGTACGTTCTGTATCCGCCGACAGCACATGCTGCGTACTGCTCTTCGCGCTGGCTACAGCCACAGGTCAGTCAGGGTCGAGAACTACATAACCAGCCAATCAGAACTGCGGTCTGCCATTCCTAGTGATTACCGCACTCCCCCTGACCCTTATTTGTAATGTGCTTTCTGACAAAGAACATTATCGTCATGTTCAATCACAACAATAGGCTAATAGTTTTGTAATAATAATAATAATAATAATAATAATAATGCGTGAACCTATCAGACGGAGCTCTTATCAGGTGGTAGATTGTGCTCATTATTATTATTATTTTTTATTATTATTATTATTATTATTTATAATGGTTACGCATTCACATGCAGCCTTATCATAGGCACCTTCTGCATCAGAAACAGAGTTAATTAATAGATCTGTGAATGAGAGGTTCTGATCACTGTTATTATATAAGCCAAATAAAAGCATAAGTTCATATTCAGGGCACAGAAACCCCATGGCTACAGAAGTACAGATACTGTTTCAAAATCGATGGTCAACCCAAAAGAAGGGACGTATCCTACTGGCTTTGCATGCAGGCTCTCAATGACATCACAGGAGTTGGCGAGTGGTTTTGAGGTCAGTGACTTGCGAGTCGCTGGCCGAGCAGGTGGGCGATAGCGCTGGTCCCACCTCACCCGAGTGGGAGGAGCCAGTCCCTGTTTGTTTTCCAATCGCAGCCCACGTTAGTTTGTTTACCCAGTGGCGGCAGAACTGCTTTAATGTTCCCGCAGATGAGGTCATTGCGGCAGAGCGTGACGTGGCGCGGGGCCGGGGAAAACTCGATTGCGGACTTTGACAGGACGTTTCTGGACCGGGCCGTCCTGCTGCAAAAGACAACATTAGCGCTCTTACAGCAAAGCATACGCTGTGCAGGGTGTAAACACCCGGGGGGAGGGGGGCTGTATTTCACATATCTCATCAGGCACGTGCGCTCTCATGCTAACACACACACACGCATGGTCCCCGACTGCCAACTTCCCACCCACACATGTACACAGTCAGCACTCCACACACTCGGGCACGTGCGGCAAATAACACAGTGCTTTTCATATAACAGTTCCACAACTTCAAATGCGAGGGAAAACCTATGAAATGAAACCTAAATGCAGTGCTGGCATCAAACTTCAGGGGGCGGTGCATTGATACGCTGAGGCGTTGAACTATGCACTGTATATAACAGCATTGGCTGTTCAATGCTTGCCCTCCTAACCACCACCGAAGCGGTTTCAAATTAGAGAGAAGGACAATAAAATGGTGAGGTAAAGTGAGACAAAACAGTAGCACCACAGCAGCCCTCATAACGTTCTCTCCGCGGCTTCCCCCTGACCCCAACGCTACCCTGTCCCAAGTGCTGAATATGGAGGGCATACGGTAAAAAAATGACTCGCTGCAGGGACAGACAGACGGAAAGATGTAATGATGGACAGAGCAGGCTGAGAAACAAAGCGACGAAAATTTTTATGCATTATTCCTTGCTCCTCGTCGCCGCTGCCGAGGAAAACAAGTAAAAACTAAAAGAGCTCTCAGGCTTCCGCCAAGGCCCAATGCTCAATCACGCAATGCTAACGAAAGTAACATAGGAAAATTGGGTCAGTAGTTTTTTCCACAATCCTGCTGATAAAAAAACAAACAAACCAAAAATATAACCCCAATGGCGGTGGTAAAAAGGGTTTCACCGCAAAAGTTCAGCGACTCCAAGGCAATATTACACACCAATCATACCCACTGAAACAGAGCATTCAATTAAATCCTACCTCAGGGTCCTGAAATGCTCATTCATCAATCCACACTTTATTTTATTTGTCCTTTCTCTCAAGCATAACAATTAAATGGTTTTAGCCCAAGACTCGCCGTATTGATTTTCTGCGCGGGTGAGTTTTAATTCACATTCATTTCGAGATAAGCGGGACTTCAGGGAGAGAAGTAATACCCAGTACTCTTAACATCCAAAAATACAGATCCCTTCATCAGTACCAAGCAAAGATTCCAGCACAGGAAACATCAACACCGCCCCTTGTGGGCCATCAAGCCATGTAATGCTCCATGCACCTATCTACTGAAGAAACTTAAAAACGTTCTTTACAATTGCACAACTATTGTAACCAACACGACGGGCATGCATCTTCTAAACTGCCAATGTCATTAGCGATAACTGTACTGCACAGAAAATAGAAGTGACGTGATGAAGAGTTTTTTGTCCACAGTGCGACGAGTGACAGCTGGAGCAAAGCCAAGGCTGTGGTTGGGACAGGCAGAGAATGGGTGGAGTGACAGATATGCAAGAAACCAATGTAAGGCCAAAGAGTGAGATCAGCGAAGTGCACGTTCAATCCTCAGCACGGCTTAACACAGGGATATTACCAATTCAACTAAAGTTGGAAGTACAACTGGAACATAACATCGGTCCAGTAATAATTCAGCTAAAGCTAAAGGCTCAGCTGAAACACAAAATCGATCTAGTTAATTCAGCTAAGGCTAAAAGCCAAACTGAAACTTACTATCAGCGTAGTACTATTTCAGTTAAAGCTAAAAGCCCAGTTGGAATATAACATCGGTCAAGTGCTAGTGATAATTCAGCTAAAGCTAAGGGCCCGGCTGGAAGGTAACATCAGTCTAGTACTACTTCAGCTACAGCTAAAAGCCCAGCTGAAACATAGCACTACTAATTCAGCTAAAGCTAAAAGCTCAGCTGGAACATAACATCAATCTAGTGCTAATTCAGCAAAGGCTAAAAGCCGACCTGGAACATAACATCAGAATAAAACTAATTCAGCTAGAGCCCAGCTGGAGCATAACATTGGTCTAGCGCTGATTCAGTACAGCTTAAAGCCTAGCTGAAACATAATATTGGTCTAGCACTGATTCAGCTACAGCTGAAAGCCCGGCTGGAACATAACATCAGTCTAGTTCTAGTTTATCTAAAGCTATAAGCCAGGCTGGAACAGAACATCGGTCTTGTATTAATTCAGCTAAAGCTATAATCCCTGCTGCAACATAACATCAGTCTAATTCTAATTCAGCTCAAGTTAAAAGCCCAGCTGAACATACCATCAGTGTAGTGCTGATTTAGCTGAAGCTAAAAGCCTCGCTGGAACATGACATTGGTCCAGTACTGATTTGGCTACAGATGAAAGCCTGGCTGGAACATAACATCAGTGTAGTACTAATTCAGCTAAAGCTAAAAGCCAACCTGGAACATAACATCAGTATAATACTAATCCAGCTACAGCTGAAAGCCCAGCTGAAACATAACATTGGTCCAGTAATAATCAGGTAACGTTAGATGCGCAACTGGAACACAACATTGGAGCAGTGCAAATTCAAACCAATGATCACCTTCAGATAGCCACATGGAGGATGTGAATAAAGCATAGAGAAACAGAACCTGAAAAAATAAGCAAGAGAGAGAACATGGGGAGAAAAAGAGTCGACCAGGAGAGGCATCAGTGTGAAAAAGAGCGGCAGGTTCCCGCGTTACTGGGTGTCTTTGTTTGGGCTTTCACTCCGCCTGGGTGCTCATAGGGTTGAGGGGGGTGGGGTTGGCAGATCATTTCGGGGTTCACAGAGGAAGAGAAGAACAAGCCAAGCCAATACCCACCCCTTCCTCATGCCCTCTCCACCCCCAACAAAGCTGTTCTATATTAAGTGGGGCCACACAAAAGAGGAGAAAACAGACCCACCACTGTTACAGAGGAGGAAGGCCAAGAATAAACCAGCGAGCCGTTCTGAATGGACGGCTTCTTTCCCACAGCTTCACACCCGTCCGCACCCCAAACTCCCACCCAGCTCCGGCCAATGGGGACACAGCGCCGGCTGCTGAGGGCACCGTGCCCATAAGCTGGTTTAGAGACCTGGAGTATGCCAGCTCACAGGGCCTATCCATCCATCTGATGACCAATTCATTTATATCATCCATCCATCTACCGACACATAGACATTATATACTCCATAATTATTGGCACCCCTGATTAAGAGGTGTTCTTTAGCTTCTAATAAATTCAGTTTTTTTCTAAATAATGTAGGACCACAATAAAAAAAAGGAAAATCCAAACTTTAATTCAAGTGCATTTTTTCAGAGGGGAAAAAAATCCCACATTAAAAGATCATTCTTTTAAGTCAAATCATGTGTGCCACAATTATTAGCACCCCTGAAGTTAATACTTTGTACAACCCCCTTTTGCCAACAAAACAGCACCTAATCTTCTCCTATAATGTTTCACAAGATGGGAGAATACAGAAAGAAGGATCTTTGACCATTCCTCTTTGCACAATCTCTCTAAATCATCCAGCGACCTGGGTCCTCTCCTCTGCACTCTCCTCTTCAGCTCACTCCACAGGTTTTCAATGGGGTTGAGATCTGGGGACTGAGATGGCCATGGGAGGAGCTTAATTCTGTGTCTGGTGAACCATTTCTGTGTAGATTTGGCCACATGTTTAGGGTCATTATCTTGCTGAAAGACCCAGTGACGACCCATCTTCAGCTTTCGGGCAGAGGCCACCAGATTTTGATTTAAATTGTCCTGGTATTTCAAAGCGTTCATGATGCCATGCACCCTAACAAGGTTCCCAGGGCCTCTGGAAGAGAAACAGGCCCACAGCATCACCGATCCTCCCCCATACTTCACACAGTGGGCACAAGGTGCTTTTCTTTGTACTCATCTTTTGTGTTCCACCGGACCCACTTCGAGTGTTTGTTGCCAAAAAGCACTATCTTGGTCTAATCTAACCAGAGCACACGGTCCCAGTTGAAGTCCCAGTACCGCTTGGCGAACTCCAGACGTTTGCGTTTATGATTGTGAGTGAGAAACGTTTTTTTTCCGTGCATGCCTCCCAAACAGCTTGTTGGCATGTAGATAGCGCCTGATGGTTGTTTTGGAGACTGTGTGACCTCAAGATGCTACCATTTGTTGCAATTCTTTAACAGTGAGCTTTGGAGAACTTTTTTTTCCCGCTGGTCCATTTCTTTTAAACTTCTTAATGATTCCTCTGACAGTAGATATGGGCAGGTGCAGGCGAGTGGCTATTTTCTTGTAGCCATTGCCTGACTTGTGAAGGCCGACACACATCTGCCTTACTTGAATGGTGTGTTCCTTTGTCTTTCCCTTGTTAAAGAATGGATAAGAGAAATGGCCTCTGTGTCACGTCATATTTATACCCCAGGGAAACAAGAAGTGATTTTTTTTTCCCTTAAAATTCACTTGACTTGAAGGTTACATTATTCTACAGTTTTCAGTGTGAGAGTATGCTTTTGCAATAAAAATTGAACTTATTTTAAGGCTTTTAACACATCTTAACTAGGGGTGCCAATATGTATGGAGGGCACTGTATCTATTGCCAGTTTAGAGACTCCAGTTAGCCAGACATGCATGCCTTTGAATTGAGGGAAGAAACTGGAGCACCAGGAGTGAACCCACGCGAACACAAGAAGAACATGCAAGCGCCACACAGAAAGGCCCCAGGCCAGATTTGAATGCGTCTACTGATTTATCAACCATTCTATTTACCCATTTGTCTGTCTACATGTGCATACACCTACCTAAACCAGTTTTGGTTTCTTTGCAGGGCGAGAATCACCCCCTTACATGTCCCCTCACCGGCTAAACACACATCCTGTATCCTGCGCTAATGATCCGGGGCCTGAGGCAGGGGGCGTGGGATTTAAGCACAACTTGTGCCCAGTCTCATTTTGCGTGCAAGAGCATCATTACACATCAATGGCCAGGCAAAGAGTGGGACGATGCAGGAAATCAGGATGTGAACCGCAACACGCTCTTCAGGGCTCTGAAGGAGAGAGTATGCGTCGGTGAGTCCTAATGGCTGACTCGGTTTCCGAAGGACTTTGCCCCAAGCTGTCGACAGACATACACACACACGCATAAAACGCATGCACAGTGCAAGGCACAGTGGTTCACGGCCAGCCTGAACTGAAGCTCTTTAAAAGCCCCAAGCCCATCGTTTACCACACCATAGAGGTTTCAAGAACGCGGCTAGAATAAGGGCACGTCTGTCTCCCACATGAGAGAGACAGGCACTCCCCTCTCACCCTCCCGCCTGCTTGTGCCGTCCTGTTACCAAGAAGTGTGTGTCATCGCAGCACATGACTGAAATACAACACCCCCCGCCCCACACACACATCAATACATCCCCCCTGACGCACCCAGAACAAGGAGGGGCCACACTCGTCCAACCCCTTTCAAAATACCTCAATACTACCACCACAACTCCCATGTGACCCAGCAATCCAATCGGCAGCCAGAGAAAGAACCCTCTGGCAGTGCCGCCAGATATGTGGCGAAATTATCTGCTCATAATACGGCGGCATGCACGGGCTGCGACGCATGCGCTGTTTAAAGTAAAGCGTTTAAATATCTGTGTCCTCTACGCAATTACACCCCGCGGTATTTTTAGCTCTGGCGCAGTAAATGGAAGACTTAAGCACTAATGTTGACCAAATCACTTGCCTTGCACTTCACATGAAATACAGCTCTCACACTGCAGTGGATCTCAACACACAAACGAGATTATCAATGCTGTGTAATTCTTTCAATGACTTCAGCACTTATGCCCACTGGACATGATGTGCAGAAATTATTCTTATGTGATTTCAGTTCACATATACAGAGCTTAAACCAATGGGGAATTCCTTGAAACCCAGCCAAAAAAAAAAAAAAAACATCAAAAATTCCACGTAACAAAACGCAAGGTGGACGGAACACCAACAACTCAACTGTCGTCAGACACACGACGCAGTAACGTACAGGTGCCGGGCCATCTTCTCACTGACTCATAAGGCAGCACGAATCACGAGACGTCTAAAAAGCCCCACAGGTCTTTTCAGGTCATGTCTGAACCTCCAGCTAAAACCGCATACCTTTAGAAAAGTCAGATGATCGCCCGTTGCCATGGCAGCGCCTGGTACACTTTACAGGTAATTACCAGGGCCGGGTCACAATAAGCGTCCTGACCCTCGGCTCAAAAACACAGGATCTATTCAGAGCGACGCAACTCCTATAATTGGAATCAGGCTCTCACTCTTCAGAATGAAATACAGATAAAGCTTTTTATATTCTCTTTCTCTCTTGTTCTCTCTTCTAGAGCATTAACATTTTTTCAGCAGTAGAAGTCATTTCTGGCCTGCCTGACTGATCGGGGTAAGGAACTTGAAACCCATTAACTGAGTCAGTCAGCGACAATGAAAGGTTTTAGAAATTGGCATGAAGGCTACTCAGTTGGGTGGATTTGCTGTTGTATGCAGCAAACCTATAATTACAGAATGAGTTTAGGCTTAACCCTACGATATGAACATATTGAGTTATGTGTGAGAGAGAAAATATATGACCGCGCAATCCTTGCAAATATACGACTGATTCCCAATGGAAGGTAAGTGCGTGTATGTTATTAGTCGTAAACGGCAGAGGCCAAAACACCATTGCCCACACACTAAAGTGCAGGGATCCACATCGGTCCGCTCTACCAGCACTTAAAAGCCAGGATAAGCACTTCAATAACATCATTCTCTTTCTAAATATGCGTTTATGAAAGAATAAATTGCATGTTTATTATAGTAATTACATGCGCCAGGGGAGCATTGTCAGACTGCAAATTAGCACATTAACATCAATTTGAATTAAAAGCATTATAGGGCAAGAGGCTCTGAATACGACTTTACTAAACCTGAAACGTCTTTATAAAAATAAGCAAGAACGCGTGAATGCATGCGGGCAGGTATCCCTCGCAGCATGTGGACACAAGGCATGTCTCTCTCCATTGCATGCGTCACAGTTGTTAAATACTCCCATATTGTTAGAGTCCATGTAACCGTTTTAGGCATGAGATCATTAATATAGGCTGTTCATCTAATACTGGAGTAAAAATCACACCCGGCCATAAAAGGCAATTAAGTTCAAACTAAAAATATTTCCCAAAGCCTAATCTTAAACGGAAACCGTCAGAAATTTAAATTTGGCTCATAAATGTATTATCCTCATTGAGCGGCATCTAAACTACAACCGCAAAGCACGGGCTTTTAATATTCATGAAAAGTAGCGCCGCAGACTACAGTATGATAGAAAAGGGTTCAGCAAACTCCAACAGAATAGATTATAGTCAAGCTCTAAGGCACTTTCAACAACTACACCGCACTCGCTCAGATGAAAACAAAACTCGTGGTCACAATAGTGCGAGGAGTACACGCAGCCCTTCATTAATCGCTGTCCTGCACGACAAAGCGAATATACATTCGCACCACAGGGTGACCCCGCAACTCAAAACGTCTTATACTAGCAAGTAGACAACTGAAAATAAACAACAAAGATGATTAATACTTCTTACTAATACTCCTTCGCGCATCCTGACTAATAAGATCGTTATGCACTAGCTATAGCCTACTAACGCTGACAGCAAACTACTAAGTTCTAAAAGTGAATCACCCATGCCCTAGTGTTCAATTATTATACCCCACTTAACGTTACGGTCCTCACTTCTGTCGGTACAGGTTACTTAGAACCCCACAAAAATATTTAAATGGTGTTCACATGGCATCAATATTCTTCAGTATATAAAACACAGCTTTTGAACACTTCGAACGCATTGTTTTTATATAGAAAAGCAAACCAAAAACGTCTGTGCTGGAACAGGTTAAATTCCCAGAGCACGCGTGCGCGCTCAGCTCGAAGTTGGAACGGCGCAAATCACTGCAGGTCCATGCGGTCCTCAGCTGAACCAATGTTTACAAATAAACGTTGAGCGCTCAGGGAAGACCACCAGTCTATGTACATTAATAAGTTAAAGATAACAACATTAGCACATTTACAATGAGTATGTGGCGGTGCAACATCCGAAAAATAGCCTATTTAGAGAAGTCTGAGTCAACACCTGTTGCGTGTGATGATTCGGTGCGCTGCGATGGCCCAAGTTAATGCTCGACTGGCTAAATAACCGACGCAACTTTGTGCCAATAACTCTGGTCTTACCTTCCAACCAGCAGAGCTGTTACTGTCGCCTTTGTCCTTGAAATAGGGCACGCTTTTCACCATCCAGTCGTAAATCTGCGACAAGGTGAGGCGCTTCTCCGGTGAGCTCTCGATCGCTTTTGTAATGAGGTCGGCATATGACATATTTCCCCAGGCATTGCGACGGGACGAGCTGCTTTTCCGCTGAGCAGCGGTGGTCGCGGCCACCGAGGAGCCCGAACCGATTGGGGAGGAGAGCAGGGGCACCTGTTGCTGGTGCGGTAGCTGAGAAGTCGGATGCTGTTGTTGCTGCTGCTGATGTTGCTGTGTTTGTTGATGGATGCATGTCTCTTGGCACTGGAAATCGTTGCACAAAACGAGGGGTTTCTGCTCTGGATAGTCTTCGGTTTCTTCTAATAAACTGAGATTGTTGATAAAATCTACATTGCCACTTGGCTCCTGCTTGACTGAAGGGGCCGGCGACGACGTATTCGAGTTGGCTGGGTTGATGAACTCCGGTCGCGGCAGTGGCCAAGTGCACGAACGGGGCCGTGAAAGTGGCTCAAAATCCGGGTCGATGTCCACCAACGGTTGCTGGGCTGCTTCTGCCATAGTACCAGCAAAATAAAACCAATCAAAGTTTCACATAGATCTCCGTGCGTGAGAATTACTCACGGGTAGCAAGGGTCCGAAATAAACAGAAAGAAAAAGGACACACTTCGTCACTCCAGAGACGAGCTACATTAGTACATGGACTACCGTCGAAACGTGTAAAAAAAAGAGACTAAACCGGTAGATGATTAAGAAGACATAAGCAATTATTGATGATTACTTTCTCCCGCGATCCAGTTTTAGCGGTTTTCTCTTCGTGTCGTGCCTGTCACTCGTAGTTGCAGCCTGTTGAATGTTGATCTGCCTGACTGCGCTGCGGTGTTGCTGGAACTATCAGAAGTCAGCTGATTCCACCCCGTGCTTGAGTGACACCCTGCGACCGCCAATGACAGTGGGGCAATTTTTTTTTCTCCTTTTGCCCATTTTCCTTCTTTTAGCCGGCAGATATTTCCTATCTGTTTTTTTTTTTCCAAAACGGATTTTGTCTGTTACCTTCTACACGGCGATCTGAAAGTGCGTGGGCTTGTTTGGTTGGAAAGCCTTGAGAGATTTCAAATGAAAAAGATCTATACATTGACGAGTTACAAAACTTGTGGGTGGGGGCTTCCTGACTATTAGGTTATTCTTCGCTGGAGTGTAAACAAAACACAGGGGTATGGAAGTACAGTTGGTTAGAGAGGTATGGATATTGGTAGAGAGCCATTTATTATAAATCGTTGTTTATTTAAAAAAATATATATATATGCTGTATATGACTTGTCATGCAAAGAAATAGAAACAATAATGGGAACGGAAAATATTACATGGCTTTATTCATTTGTTGAATACAAACAGCATTTGTGTTTGCATGGATAAGTAGTGTTCGGGTATAGTTGTTTTATTCGCGCTTGAATAGGACAGAAAAAAAATTTCCAAATTTATTTTTCATTATTATTATTATTGTATATTTTTTTGTAAAAAAGTTTCAATTATGCTAAAATAGTTATTTTAAGAAAAATTTGCCGCAAAATGAAACTTTTGTATGTTGAGGAATACTTTCTTGACAGAATTCAATGTACTTAAATCACCAATGGGCTCAAAACTCCTCAGTAGGCTATAGTCGTGCTTCCATGATCACATAGCTTAATATTATATTTTGTTGAACGTTGACTGATGTAAGGTGCTTCTGGGAGAGGTAGCTTACACCGAGGTTATGGCGTAGTACAGTTTGGAAAGATTTCCATGTTTATATTTCGCAGGAATTAAGTTTTGCTGTAGAATGAATATGTCAACAAAAGGCTGACAAATAATTACTTGGCGGCTAAGGTAAACAGGAGAATTAATCAGAGCATCGTTTAAATCTGTCACTGAGCCCCATCAAATGGATGGTCCACGATATCAAAGCTGAATTATGGCCTGATCAGATTGCTGAAGAGAGAGGAATACACAACTATATGTATGGTGACCACTGCATCATACTGCCTACTCATCTGCGGGACTTAGTTTTCTATGACATCATGATTCGAGCTGGGAACATCCCCTGGCTAGGCTCTGTCTGAACTTGCCAGTTGCAGACTTAAAAATTGTGAGCAACATACTGACAATCATTGTTACAGCTTGCTGATATTGAATCGTGTCTGCTCGACAAGTTTGGTGGCTTCATCGATTTAAATTTAAATAATAATAAAAGTAATATTAAGCCTGATATATAAATCAATAAAACTGACTGAATAATAATATTTTTTTACCACAATCTCCCAAGAAGTAGGCTTGTTTACGTTCAATCTGCGGTATGAAAACTGCGAAGCTTTTGCAATAGGTGAGTAGTAGTCACCCCCTTCCTTTTATCCACTCAAAATGCATGAAAAATCCCGCACTTCGATCAGAAGAACATCTTATTTCATCGTGTTGTGACTTTTTGAGCAATAATTTCTCTCCAAAATTATTAACCCCATTAAGTGAATATGAGCAAAACTGGCTGCGGAAAAGTCTTAGCTGTTTATTTATTTATTTATTTATTTATTTATTTATTTCATTCAATATATTCAGAAAAATCTTATCTTTTCATTTAAGTAAAATTGTTGAAAGAAAAAAAAGTTGCCATTAAATAAATATTTTTATCCAAATCATGTGCCAGAATTATTGGTTCGGAAGTAGCCTGCACTTCCCATCACACTGTTCACATTTTTGGGGTTCACCTATTTAACTGGGAGCTCTGAAGTGGTCTACCACGACTCCCTGTTTTGCTGGGATATAAATATGAGATGAAAGAGCCCGAGTTTCCTGAGTCATTCATCACAATGTGAAAGACCCAAGAATGCGGTGATGATGTTTGAAGGAATCTTGATTTTTGCAGCTCAACAAGTTATGGACATTAAACGATCTCCGAACAGTTGAAAATACCTCTTTTCACTGTCAGAGCAATAATTAAGAAAGTTAGAGTGGTCAGAGATGTCAAGAATCAGCCTGTTAATGGACATGTGTGTACACTCACCCCTTACATTGAAAAAGATTATTTGAGCAACAAAAGAATGTCCAAAGATCAGAACTGGAGATTTGCTGTGAAGAGTTGAGTCTTGGGGTCAAAAAATCTTAATTACTTCTATTATATGTCACATACATCACCAGAAGTTGCGAGGGAGGATTGCCAGAAAGAAAGCCTCTACTGTTCATCAAAACAACCTAAAGCACCTCATTTTTTCCAAACTTTTATGGAACATTCAGTGGAATCAGGTTATATGGTCAAATGAGACCAAAACAGAGCTTTATGGTGAGGAACATCAAAGGTGGGTTTGGTACTGTAGTGTGAGTGTAGGCCACTGGATGGCAGTATTTACCTTTTTTTTTGTTCAGCTCAGACTGGAGCTGTGTTTGGACATGTCCTGGACATGTCTGGGGCAAGTCCCCGAAGGGTAAGGAGAGGGGGTCTGGGTGTGGGTGGGGTCTGCAGGGGAGTATATAAGGAAAAGAATTGAGACAGTAGAGTAGGAGGAGAAATTGCAAGAAGAAGGATACATGTGACCAGACCTGTCATTTCTGTTCAAGACCTGTGAAGTTTCTTTTGTGGATTTTTGCCATTTGTTACAGCATTTTCTTCATCCAGGACATCACCAAGCCACCCCACCAAAAAGGGACTGTAATTATTTCTGTTTTTCTTATTTATCAATCTTGGTCATTTAGTTGTAGGTTATTGTTAGTTATTGTCTTTGTTAATTAAATCTGTTTAAGTTTTTAAAAACTGTGTGTCATCCCTTGCTGTTGCTGTTGTTTTAAATGTAATAACAAATTGGGGCCATAACAGTACAGACAGAAAGATAGCCTTACAGAAAAGCCTCTCTACACTATGAAGTATGGTGGTCGGTCTTTGATGTTGTAGGGTTGATTTTCTTCCAAAGGCCTGAGACATCTTGTCAGGATGCATAATACCATGAACTCCCTTGAATACCAGCAAATATTGAAAGAAAACTTAACAGCCTCTGCCACAAAGCTTAAAATGGGCCATGGCTGGTCCTCACAGGGATCTAAAGCAACACCTCAATCAAACCAGTCACAGAATAAAAGTTTTGCCATGGCCTTCACAGTCATCCAACCTAAATTCCATAGAATACCTATGGGTTTAGCTAAGGAGAGGAGATAACATACTGTCCTTATAATCTGAAGAGATTCTGTATGGGGGAATGATTGGATTTGAAGTATTTGCCCACAATTCCTGATATCTTCTATTTTTGAATATTTTTACACTAAAATTATTCAAACCTATTTAAACACAAAAGAGTATTAAAATTATCATTTCATTCACTATCCGAAAAAGCAAGCTAACGCTAATTGGCCTATGTGAAACAATAATTGCTCTCGTCATTACTGAATCAACCAGTAAAACATATTTGATTGGTAATAGGTTGACTTCCATTAGGGACATTTGGGCATGATTACAGCCAGCCCTGTTGGATCTAAACATCACGTAAATGGAACCTGACTGGCAATGTAAAGTAGGCAACAAGCAGCACATGATGATCCAAAGAGATTCAAGAACAGATGAGAAACAAAATCATGGATATTTATCAGTCTGTAAACGATTACAAAGCCGTTACAAAGGCTGTTGGACTCCAGCGAACCACAGTAAGAGCCATTTTTCTATAAAAATCAAAAGAGCGGTGAACCTTCCCAGAGGAGGTCGGCTTACCAAATTCATTCAAGAGCACATCAACGATTCATCCATGAGGTCACAAAAGAACCCAGACAAACATTTGAAAAACTTCAGGTCTCACTTTCCTCAGTTTAGGTCGGTGTTCACGGGAAAAAAAAAAAAAAAACACGAAGGCTTGTCTCACATTTGCCAAAAATTTTTTTTGATGACCCCTAAGGCTTTCAGGATAATATTCATTGGACTGATGAGTCAAAACTGGATTTTGTAATTTTTTTTATTTTTGGAAGACACGGGTCTTGTTATAACTGGTGAAGAGCTAACAAAGCTTTCCACAATAAGAACATCATACCAATAGTCAAACACGGTGGTGGTGCTGTGATGGTCTCAGGCTGCTTTGCTGCTTCAGGACATAAGCTACTTTACATAGTTGTTATGCAGCAAAGTCCACCCCTGAGTGGCTCAAAAGATACAACATGAAGGTTTTGAAGTGGCTGGTCAAAGTCCTGACATGAATCCAACTGAGATGCTGTGACATTACCTTGAACAGGCAGTTCAAGCTTGAAATCCGCCAATGTGGCGAATATTTGAGTGCAGTTGCTGCCACCAAGGGTGCACAACCTGTATTTAGGTTTTGGGGGCTGTTTTTCACATTGGTGATATACATAGGTTTTGAATAACCCTTCAATTAATGAAATGATCGTTTAAAAGCTGCGTTTAGTGTTTACTCGCGTTGTCTTTGTCTTGCATTAAAATTTGTTGGATGATCAGAAGCTTAAGTTCCCAAACTCAATCCTTAATCATTTTACATCAGAAACAGCATTGCATGATACTTTCAGTTAAATTTCTGTGGCCATGGTCGAGCTTATTGGGCTATACTGCAAACGTACACTTACATAAATTGGAGGCAAATAATCTTTGATCAAACAGAGGCGGATCTGAATCAATGGACTGCTAATGAGTGGAAGTCCTGACACCTGGCCACCAATCACAGCCATCTGATAGATAATGAATAATTCAAATACAAAATAAATCATCATAGGACAAACCTGCATCGTATTGAAAGAAAAATAATTAATGCCAACACCAAGCTAAAAGCCTATTACACTCAGTGGTTAATGTTACCTTTTTCAGGTAATTACCATTGTGCAAGAAGCACAATATGAACTTGGGGATAACATATATTTCTTGTGGTATTACACTTTTTGGCATAATGTTAATAAATGGGAAATCCATCCAAAAATCAAAAGCACAAACTCAAAATTAGCAGTTTGTTAAAATTACTTTATTGTAAATGTGATTGGAACAAAAACCAGCATACACAGGGCCCACCAAGATCGAGTTTGTGTACCACTGATATGAAGCATTTAAATATGGTAAATAAGAAATCTGGAAGGGGGAAATACTTTCACAGCACCATGTAAATACATGAATAAATAAATAAATTAATAAATACATACATAAATACGTAAATAAATGAAATTTGTTCTTCGGAGGATGTTCGGAGCATAAATTTCATTTATGACCACTTAAACTCTAACCTTTCACTTAAGTTTTCCCATCAGTAGGTTTAAAGGCAGAAAAAGCTTTTTTCATATTGTAGGACAATACATATTCTGTACCTGCTAGCTGCAGCACTTACCTTAATATTGACAGAAATATTCAAGCCAAGGACGTCATGTTTTTCATGACCACAGTATTACATCAAATTGAAAATATCTAGATCTTGTATATCATTTTATACACATTACCCTGAAATACAGCAGGACATATTTGGGATCGTTGGAAACTTTGGGATCTCCACTAGGATTTGGAATGGGCCTTAAGTTCCACAGGTTTGAATATAGCAGCTGATGGACCTATATGTGGGTCAGCATGTTTTATAGGGTTAAATGTACAGGCACAGGGTGAAGTTATTCTGTCAGCCTGTAGCCCCCAGAATGTCCAGTCCTATCCGGTTGCCACCAGATTTCAGTGTGGAGTGGGTTGGCCTATACTGTATAGGACAGCAGGCTGCTGACCACCATGGGCTCTGGCATTTCACTTCATCAGCGTTTCCACACCGCAGATCCCCTTTCTTCACAACAAAGCCCAGGTCCAAATAAGCTGGCAGCTAATGAAGATTAAATACCCAAAATGATGACCACCTTCAATGCAACAACAACAATAATAATAATAATAATAAAAAAAGATATGGTAGATTTGCACGTTCATACATCATACCTTTGCATACCTATCCTAGGAAAGTGGGAAGTGGGAGTAAAAAAAAAAAAATTAGTTGACATCACTTACGTAATCTTTATTTCTTGAGCAGTGCTTTCTCTTAAATCATGTTTTCTTTGCACAGGAGTAAATTTTTTTAACTTCCCAATTACAGCCACCGCAGACAAAGCTTGGTTATACTTTGCAGTGCGTGTCTTTGGAAGAGCTTTACATTTGTCACCAGCCTGGCAAGCAAAGTACTGGGTTGTTTAATTGGCAAGTACTCAGACATCATCTTAATGCCATTGGAGGAGGCAACATCCAAAAAAAACTGACCAAAGCTAAGTGCAAAACAGAGCAAGAGCAAAACAAGAGAGACATCCACACTGCTCTTGATTAGAGTAATTCCACAACTGTTGTTAAAAGCATCAACTGTTCAATCACCTAAGAAGTGTTCGGACTCTACAAATGTAAGCGTCACACATCTCAGTTCCTAGTGATCCAAGTCTATTATTTCTGACACCTGAGCATCAACTGTCTGTGTATAATTAGTCGTGCTGACGAATGATTCCTAAACTCTAAGGTACAAATAACTTTTTGAACCTTACATTCAGCATGTGTTGATATGTGACAGATGCACTGAGCACACCAGAACCATTTTACAGACAGTACTGACACCATGTGGTCAGGGGATATAAAACAGTTTATTTTGCAAAGAATGGTTAATAAAATGATTTCCCAGGTGATTTTAGCGAAGTTACCAAAATGCATCTATTCACAATGTTCACAAGATGGCCATTATTATTATTAATAATAATAATAATAATAATAAGGACAACATTTTTTTAATTGCTCAAGTAACATTCTGACACATGGAAATGTTCAATTGCTGAGCACATTATTAGGAACACCTGTGTAATTGCGTACGTACAATTATTCAGCCAGCGAATCAGGAGGCAGCAGTGTAATACATAATATCATGCAGACAAGGCAGGTATCTCAATTAATATTCTCCCATACATCATTCTGGGGGATAAATGTTATTTCAAAAGCTTTAACTGTGGCATGATTACAGGAGCCACCAGGGCTGGTTAAGTATTTCTGAAAAATTCTGATATCCTGGGATTTTCATGCGCAACTCTCTCTTCAACGCTCACATAATTGCGCGGGGGGAAAAACAATCACCGAGCAACAGTTCTGTGGACCAAAGTAATTGAAATCTATTCAAGACTACCATTAGTTTTTGTTTATGAATGTATTCTATGTAAAACCCCACCAGATCTTGCCGTTTTTCTTCCATGGTGAGTGAGTTGCCACAGGACATGGGCACAGGACTCTTTATGTCTTGAGGATACTTGTGTTAGAACCGAGCTGCTTTTTATTATAACTTTCCGTATACCTGGAAACAGTTGCAAGGTAACCAGAAACTGAATGAACTGGTCCCTTTTGGACATTTTAATTCATTGATCAAATTATTTTATCAAGAGAACTGATTTTTTAAAAAGTTATTTTTATTTTAATTGTATGATGACAACTCTATTTATTGTACCACCATTTTCATTTCATTTTGACATGCTGTTTTTCAATTGTTTGCATGCAGGGCCTTGCTTAAAAGGAGACTTTTAGTGTCAGTCAGACCCCCTGGTTAAATAAATGGTCCAAGGAGAATCAGACTAGGTTGAGTCGCCAGCAATGGTACGAATACTAAGAACCATTGTTTTCAGCTCTGGTAAGCAGAAAAGCACCTGAGAATGCACACCACATCACACCCGAAACAGAAGAGCAAAAATAGCACAATACATGTTTGGTTTGACTCCCATCAGCCAAATACAGGAAAATGAGGCTGCAGAGGGCCGGGTCCCACCAAAACTGGTGACGCACTATTTTTCATGCAACATGCAGAATAGAAATTTGGTATTGATGACATGAATCTATGGAATCATTCTCTTTTGTCAAGTTCAGGCTGGTGTTGAGAGTGTCATGGTGTGAAAAATGTTCTCTTGGCACATTTTAGACTTCTTAATACCAATCAGGCTTAGCAGTCAGATGATGACTATCTGAGTATTGCTGCTGACCATGTGGCTTTATGGCCACAAACTTCCAAAGGTTACTGCCAGAATGACAATGGATTATGTCATACAGCAAAACTCATTTCAAACTGGTTTTTAATGAACATGACAGTGAGTTCAGTGCACTTCAATGGCTTCCTCCTGAACACGTCTCAATCCAATGTGGAATATCAGGAGATCTGCAGCATGGATTTGCAGCTGATAAATCTGCAGAAATGCTGTTGTCTCAATGTGGACTTGAATCTCGAAAGAATGTTTCCAATGTCGACGGGAATCCAGACCATGAAAAGTTTAGACTCCTCAGAGAATGAAGGGAGGCCCCAAATATTCCTAAAAAGTATTCAGCAAGTGTAAGTGTGATATAAAGCATATTTTTGTCATTACATTTGTGTGACTCTTTTCAGCTTGAATACATTTCCAGTGCATGAAGTGCTCAATAATACTGTAACAACTGAATTGACCTCTCCGCCTATAAATTGGCACTGATGAGCTTTATTTATTTATTTATTTTTGTATGTTTATGCATATATTTATATGGTAAATTGCCAATGCACTACATTTGATTGATTGATCATGTTTCCCAGTTAGTTTAAGAAGTAATTCAGTGTTTAATTCAGTAATTCAATTAAGCAGAAGTGTCCCTCCTGTTTAAAAAGCAATCCTAACTGGGATGCAAACCCACCTGGATCAAAGGAAAATACTGCTTGGCAATGATGCAGACCAATGCAGGGCAATTATGAACAGACAAACTACTCCTCTGAAGAGAATCAAGGGTTATCATTTAATAACACTGCAAAACAAAATCATACCAAGCAAAATAATCTATTATTTAGGCTTAAGCACTAATTTATATAATCTTTTTTTCTAGAAAAAAGAAATCTGACCCTGAAGTAATTTTGACTCATGTCTACATTGATTCACGGGGTAAGTGAAATTGTCTTACCCATGGCCAAGTCTAGAAATGAGCCAAAATTACTTTAAATTAGAGACAGATTTTTTTTTTTTCTCTCGAAGAAGGAAAGACAACAGAAATAAATATTTCAGTATAAATACAAGACTGAAGTGCTTGGTAAGATTTTGTTTTTGAAGTGTAAATCCAGGTATCCGCACGAAATGAAAAGACTCAATTTAGCAGAGCAGATCTTACTTCGCTTGGCTCGGCAGATTGGCGTGACACCGTGTATGTTTCATTTCACTCCAACTTCTGCAAAAAATCTGCCGGCAAACAAACTGGTGACACGTGAGTTGAGACTGATCCACCATTTAACTGCCTTTCAAGGGGAGAAAACATGATAGCCTTGTTTACTCGTTACTTACGCCTTGCCAAATACTGGTCACGTCTTTCACATAATTAAAACTGCTGCTATGCAAACACCAGCAGCTGGAAAACAGGAGGAAATGAACAGACAGGGGAAAAATCCAAATGATTAAGAACAGGCAGTCTACTACTGGAGAAATAAAAATAATACATACTTAACAGATGACAAAACCCTACATTCTGGTTTCAATAAAATTTAACAAGCGGTTTATTTTTTTTGAGAATTCTGCTAGTTCCTAGAAAGCCTTAAATTCGCCTCGCAAAGGTTGATTACTGCACAGAGTGACAGTGTACATTGACGAGAACCTTGCCTGTTCCAGTGAACACCTCTTCACTGCCCATCATGTCTTGCCAAAACAGTGAGTGTTTATGGTGACAGCTGTATGCAGCTTAAAAGAAGGTGGAGGGTCATGTCTGAATGGTTTACTTAGGGCCGTGATTAGAAAAATCAGATGTCACTGAAAGGGTGGAAAGAAAGCCTACATCCACACTGGCCCATTCTGGACAAAGTTCCCCGCCTCAATTTTCGAATATCATTTAAAAATGGCGCGTTCATGGCAACCATTGGCTATTCAGATGTCTGTATGAGACTTGACGCGCATATGTAAGGAGAAGTCCAAGGACTTACCGTCAAGATGGATAATTTTGAGATTCCATGCTGCTTAAGTGGTCACATGACATGACACACATGGACAAGTTTGAAGCGGATTGAAATCCGGTTTCCAAGAACAATGGAAGTGACTGAAGCGTAAACATTGAAAATCTTTGATAGACTGGAAATATTTTTTTTTAATGAGTTCAGGGTTGTGCGCCTAACAAATGACCGCAAGTCCACATGGTCAGCCATGCTGCCAATATCTTTATCTTGAGGGAGTTCGGAGGCACACGTGATCATTGCATGAACTTCGGGTGGCCAGATGCCCGAGGCAGTGAACAACTTGCCTTAAGCACCATAATTTACCTGCTAACCCTCCGACTCCAAAAAATAAAGAAAGAAAGAAATAAAAATAATCAATAAATAAATAAATAAAGATAATTGAAATGAAAGCAATTTAGCCAGAAGTCTAGCCGACTGAGTCTTTTGGTCCAGCTGACATGGATTCCAGTCAATTAGCCATTGATTGATAAGTGCTTAAGCCCTGTCAGGAACGTCAGAGGCGTGTGTGATTGTGCGATCGAGGAAAGATGACTCTGCGTTCTCCCATTACAGCAGCAGCTTTGGTATTCCTACTCACGAGAGCCATGTTTTTCCTCTAAGTACTGGGTTTTCCAAGAAAGCAAAAAGGAACAAAGCCACGCGGCACGCTGCTCCGCAACCAGTGCCAAATGCCGAGAAAACCGTCCAGAAAATATCATGCGCAAGTCATTCGTAATATTGTGAGCTGTTCGAATTCAAGGTATCAGGGTAAGGGTACAAATTTAATGATTTTAATTATACATATTAATGCTGATGTTAAAATGCATATCTATGCATGAAGAAAAGCTAATTCTGCGGAAATGACTGTGCAAAATCCAATCATCGGCTGTGAAGTGAACAAAAAAGCTGAATAGCTTAGAATTACATCATTCATGTAGTTCTCTCATTTGAACAAAAGTGTGCGTGTGTGTGTGTGTGTGTGTGTGTATAATAATATATAATATGAAACAAACATTAACATATTAACATATAAGACTGTTTTGTTTAGGGGCGAAACATTTAATGGAGACATAACACTGCTATATTAGATATTTTTCTTTGAAGTACCCAGAGAGATTTGAACAACTGTATTGCAAAATGTTGGCATTTGAGATTTTACTAAGGGTCCATGCTGACTGCAGTATTTCCCAAGGCAGTGTCTTTGAAGATGGGAAGAACTCAAAAACTCTCTGATCCAGGCAATCCCACGAGCTGTACTGGGTTTTAACCCAGTGATTGAGTTGGCCACTCCATATTTTGTTGTTTCCTTTTCAGAAAGTCCCTGCCGAGTTTGAATCTATATTTTGGGTTTGTTGTCTTGAAATAACACAGTGGCTGCATCCAAATTATCTTAGATATGTAGCCTTTTTCCTTTCCTCTCCACTTTTTCTCGACCTCCATAAAAAATGTCACAATGGTGGGTGGAAAGGTGCGGGGAGACTTTAAAAGGGGCCTTGGGACCTTGGAGCCCATGTTTGAAAAAAAAAAATAGGATGTCTTTTCCTTCAATGCGTCATGAGCTCGACAGCAAGGATAATGTCGCATTCCATTGGAAAACTTTGGGACCGAATGACGTTTCCAATCGCTACAGCTGTAAAGGATTGTGGTCCATATTCAGTCTTTCCTTTTTTCCAAGTTTGGTCCGGAGTTTCCTTGCTAGAAGGAAGCAAATAAGGAGCTAGTTGCAACTTTTCCTTCATGAAATAAATAATTCATACACCCTCTGTTATGGCTACCAGAAGCCAAACCATTTCTGGTTCACGTCCATTAGTGAAGAAGGTTGCTTGCTCTTTAGAGAATTCAGATACAGACAAACACTTTTTCCAACTCGTGTGCACAGGCTGTCAAAGGGGCAGGGGGAAAATAAAAAATTCAAAAGGGTACCTGCAACAGGTTAAAATACCCCCCACCATCCACCCTACCCACGACCATTTTCACTTGACAAGGATTCCATTTACGTAGTTTCTGGAACTCACTCAAACTTTTTTGAACCTGAGTAGATTGATTAAAAAGTAGTTTCATTTGGTCGTTATTTTGTAATAGAAACTCACTCATTTTCAAGTAGAAATCACTCGTGTTCTTGTATTACAGTTATTTATTAGACAAAATACACAAAAAAACGCCTTATCTCGTCATTCTTGCGATGAAACGGGCACTCGAAATGGGCACTGTCGTTTTTTGCCTCGATCATGCCTCCTAAACTGCCGGAAAAGCTTCACGGTGCAAATTTGGTTGAGTGTTATTATATACCAGGCTTCACCGGGAACGAAATTGCAACATACGCCTGGACACATCCAGGCCTGGTCTACGAATTTAGAGGCGCAGCACAGGGTGGCGCAGCTTGGCGTAGCTTGACGCAGCCTACGCAGTGGTAATTTCGTCCGGCGCAGCCCACGCAGTGGTAATTTCGCGAGGTGCAACACCGTGCGCAGCATCCTTGGTGCGCAGCCTTTGGTAGACGAACGTGCGCCGAGATGGGTGTGGCGGAGTAGTAGGGGGAGGTGTCACATATTCATCAATGCGCAGTGACAATTTCGTAGAAAAAGTCTTCACTGCAGTTGCGCAGAAAGCTCGCCAGCTCCAACCTGGTTTACTTACTGTGCAGTAGTAATCTGGCTGACTGGCTCACCGTGCGCACACGTCACCGGATGTCAGGCAGATTTCAATACAGTAAATAATTACAGCAACCACTGTTTAATGTAACTCCCTGAATCAGCACATGAATTATAGTATCCATATCGATTGTCCTGATGTCAGATTAACCCTAGAACACTATCGCCAGGTGATTTTCACCTGAGCAAACGTGTTTACGTGATTTTCATTATGTTGCGTTTGTCTGAGTGTTATGGGTCCCTGGGCAGCTTCAGCATTGTCTTTGACATCTTTGAAGGCATGGGTGTTATCTTTACCTCCGGGTACTTTTTTTCATTTTGTTAGACATGGCACAGTTGAAAATAAAAGAACACTACTCTAATTTGTCATGTATTGTCATATTTTGATGACAAGTACTTTTTATTGGGTATTTTCCTATATCGGGAAAAATGACCCGGCTTTAGTGATGGTGTTACTAATTTTAGCAAGAGTGTTCTAGGGTTAAAGGCGGTTGGCATGTGTAATGGAAACTCGACCTGGCTTAATCAACGCTGCTGAATCTGTGATGCAAACTCACAACTTCACATCTTTCTCAGCCAACCACAAACTGGATATATCATGCTTGCGTTCTATGCTCAATAAAGCCGCTTGGACACTGGACACGAAACAAATTTTTTGCACGACTGATTACAGACAAATTCAATGCAAAGACGAGATAGTCGGACAGGGTTTTATTATAACTCCGTGTCCGAAAGTCATAAAAGTTCAAATTTTTCAGAGTATTCCAGGAATTATTAGACGTGCAAACTTGGCCAGGTTTGTGCTCGACCTTCACAAAATGCAAATTGATAGCTACTGACTTTTCTTGGTCTTTTTAGCCTATTGTCTGTTTTCTTTCGTTGAAGATAGACAACAGTCTTTATTCGGTCTTTCTTTTGAAAATTGGTCAGATGGATGGAACAGATTCACGCTTTATTTCCACACCAGAGATAAAATAGTACTTGTAGACAGTGAGCAAATCAATTCCATGACCATTGACAGTGTGAATAAATTATCGCATGCACGATTAAGACTGTCCGACGCAAAATGCAAAATACTCCATGTCCTGCAGCCAGCAAAAAGTAAAAGTATTGATGAGAACACATTTAGCCTATAACGAAATGAATAAAATGGATCACCAACAAACGGAACATCCAAAAAAGATGACACGCAAATAAATAAATCGCAGTGTTCGTTGGATGTTCTGTTGTTAAAATGTTTCTTTTTATTCTTTATTTCTGTTGTGTTCCGGGGTATTGGCCTTTGGCCAGAACAGTATTGTTTATGGTTTTAACAGTTTCATGTTCTAGATTTCATAGTTTCATAGTTCATGTTCATAGTTCAAGTCATAGTTTTAACAGTTTCTTGTTTCAGGATTTTACATTTCAAGTTTCATTCCATGTCCATGTTTTCACTTTTCCATGTTTTGTTTCATGCCAGGTCTGCCATGCCACTCCACCGCTTGTCTGCGTTCCGCCCCGTGCCTTCGTTATTGCACATTTCAGAGCTCTGGTTGGCTTTGTGGTTTCCCCCTTCCTTCTGTGCTGTGCTGATTCGGGGCTGTCTAAGCTTAATTGGCAATTAACTGTTTTTAAGTTACTAACATTTACTAACACTCACTGGGTTGGTGTAATTCTTAGATAGGCACATTACTAATACTACTAATTTAGACAGGGAGTTTATTGTCATGATTCCTGCTTTGCTATTTCAAGATCTTGCTGTGCTTTTCTGTTCTTAACATTCATGCTTGCTTCCAAACTGCATACTTAATTGGTACTTAAGCTGAGCACGCTCATTCTCTTAATGAGCAGGTCATGTCATCCAATCTCAGTCCATGTCTTGATCTTGCCATGCCTCTTGTTTCTCTCTCTCCAGGTGTTACCCCTCATGTCATGATTTCCAAGCCTTTATCTGGATGCGGTGGAAGTTGGCTGGCAGACAGTGTCTCAAGTTTTGTTTCTCGCGTCTCGCTGCTTGTGCAAGTGTAGCCAAGTTCTTGTCATAGTTCTCTAGCATTTCTAGTTTCAAGTCTTGTCCCAGCCTCTTGTTTTGTGTATATATATTTAGTCTTGTTATTTACTTTTCTTGTTCTTCTTGCCTGGAGTTTCCAGTGCCTTTTGTTTTCTGTCATTTGCATTCTTTGTTTTGTAGCTCTGTGTAGCTTACCTTAGTTTGTTTTTTGCAACCCTTTGGGCCAAGTTTTTTGTTGGCCCTCGTGCCTGTTTTGTTTTGGTTTATAAATAAATCCTCATTCCCTTTTCCCGCATCTGGTGTCAACTGATTCCATATCAGTAGACACTGTCTCCTTGACACCAGCGGGATGGAGTGCAGGATCGCCCAGCGAGAGGCTGAGCTGCTGCATCAACGGCAGCAGATCCAGCAGCTGACAGCTGCGCTGGCCACACTGCAAGCCAGCCTTCCCCGGGCAAGTCCCAGCCAGGGTCCCATCATGCCAGCTGTCCAGCCCCGGGCTCCTGCAGCACACCGGCGCAGAAGCATCTCAGCTGCAGCCAGCTGTCCACCCTGGTCCTGAGCCCTGCCTTCCACCGCCCGAAAGGTACGGTGGAGAACCAGGGTTCTGCAGGGCTTTCCTCACCTCCTGTGAGATGTGTTTCGCTCTGCAGCCCTCCACCTTCGCCTCAGAGCCGGCCCGAGTTGCCTTTGTCCTCTCCCAGCTGACGGGGCGGGCTCGCTTGTGGGGAACTGCCGCATGGCAGGCTCGGCAGCCCTGCACTACCACCTACCAGGCCTTGGCGGAGGAGCTACTGCGCATCTTTGACCGCTCCAAGCAGGGGAGAGCCGCAGGACGGGAGCTACTGAGGATGAGGCAGGGGAGGAGATCGGTGGCGGACTACGCCATCGATTTTCAGACGGTGGCAGCCACGTCGGGCTGGAGCAGGGAGGCGCTGTGTGACGTGTTCCTCCAGGGGCTGTCCGAACCAGTCAAAGACCGACTGCTCTTCTGTGAGATCCCTGAGTCTCCAGAGGCCCTTATAGACCTGGCCCTGCGTATTGACAGCCGCCTGGAGGAGAGGGCGCTCACCCTTAGCCCTGGCCGACGTTCTGCCCCCGCTGGTCAGATCCAACCCCCGGGTCCCAGTCGTGCGTCGCCTCAGGACCAGCCGAGGAGAAGCACCACCACACCCCCTCCTGGGGAGGCATCTCCCATGGAGATCGGGAGGTCCCGGCTCACCCAGGAGGAGCGCCAACGGAGAAGGAGGTCGGGGGCGTGTTTTTACTGCGGCCAGCAGGGTCATGCGGTGCGAGGCTGTCAGTCAAAACAGCGCCCCCTAGCGTCTGGAGGAGTACTGGTGGGTGCTTCATCCAAGGAGACCTCCTCCTACCGCCGGACCTGCGTTCCGGTGACCCTGACCTGGGAGGGCCGCTCCCGCAAGACCACCGCCCTCATTGACTCGGGGGCTGAGGAAAACTTTATCGACGCCAGAGCTGCTGCTGAGTGGGGGGTTCCCCTATGCCATCTTCCCAGCCCATTGTCCATCTCAGGGCTGGGTGGGCAACCCCTAGCTAAGGTGTCCTTCCGGACCGTTTCCATCCAGCTGCTGGCGTCCGGTAACCACCGCGAGCAGATCCGGCTGTTCGTGACCGAGACACCTCGCTCCCCTATTGTCCTGGGTCATCCCTGGTTGGCGCTACACGGGCCGGTGATCGACTGGGCCCGCCATGAGGTGCGGGAGTGGAGTGCCTCCTGTTCAGCCAGCTGCCTCCTCGACTCCCGACCTTCTTGCTCTGTGGGTGGACCAGCTCCCGAGGGGAGGCCAGACGTCTCCAGAGTGCCCCCCGAATACCACGACCTAGCAACAGTCTTTAGCAAGTCCCGTGCGGTGTCCCTGCCCCCGCACCGTCCGTATGACTGTGCTATTGACCTCCAGCCTGGCACAGCGCCTCCTAGGGGTCGTGTCTTTGCCTTGTCTGAGCCAGAGAGGGGGGCCATGGACAAGTACATCCGGGAGTCCATTGCAGCTGGCATCATCCGTCCATCCTCCTCTCCCGCGGGGGCAGGCTTCTTCTTCGTCAAGAAGAAGGATGGCTCCCTGCGCCCCTGCATCGATTACCGAGGGCTCAATAAGATCACGGTCAGGAACCGCTACCCGCTTCCACTGATGTCCTCGGCGTTTGATGTTATCCAGGGGGCGGCCATCTTCACCAAGCTGGACCTGCGGAATGCCTACCACCTCTTGCGCATCAGGGAGGGCGACGAATGGAAGACCGCTTTCAACACCCCTAGCGGCCACTGGGAGTACCTGGTGGTTCCATTCGGCCTGACCAACGCGCCCGCAGTGTTCCAGAACTTGGTGAACGATGTGCTTGGAGACATGATCGGGAGGTTCGTCTACGTCTACCTTGACGACATCCTGATCTTCTCCCGGGACAAGACGGAGCACACTAACCATGTTCGCCAGGTGCTCCGCCGCCTCCTTGAAAACCGCCTCTTCGTCAAGGCTGAAAAGTGCGAGTTCAGCACCACCACTACCTCCTTCCTGGGGCACGTCATCTCCCCTAACCACCTGGGCATGGACGAAGAGAAGGTCAAGGCTGTGGTGGACTGGCCCGCACCCAAGGACCGCAAGGCCCTACAGAGCTTCCTAGGATTCGCTAATTTCTATAGGCGATTCATCAGGAACTATAGCACCGTGGCAGCTCCCCTGACGGCCCTTACCTCCATCAAGGTGCCATTCCGTTGGACTCCGCAAGCCGAGGTGACCTTCTGTGAGCTGAAGAGGCGCTTCACCACCGCGCCCATCCTCACCACCCCCGACCCCGCCAAGCAGTTCATTGTGGAGGTGGATGCCTCCAATGTCGGGGTTGGTGCGGTACTATCCCAAAGATCCAGCAATGATCAGAAGGTACACCCGTGCGCGTTCTACTCCCACCGACTGACGCCTGCGGAGTCCAACTACGACGTCGGGAACCGGGAGCTGCTGGCGGTGAAGCTGGCCCTGGAGGAGTGGAGGCACTGGCTTGAGGGGGCAAGGGTTCCGTTCCTGGTCTGGACGGACCATAAAAACCTAGAGTACCTCCGTTCAGCCAAGAGGTTGACACCCAGACAAGCCAGATGGGCCCTCTTTTTCGACCGGTTTAACTTCTCCCTGGCCTACAGACCAGGGTCCAAGAATACTAAGGCTGACGCGCTCTCCAGGCGTTTCGACGCTTCCTCGGCCAAGGGAGAGCCCAGCTCCATTCTGCCCAGAACATGTTTTGTCAACAACGTGTGCCTCCGGATCGAGGAGCTGGTCCGCAACGCCCAGAACGGCGCAGCTACGCCCAGTGCCTGCCCTGCCAACTGCCTGTACGTCCCTGCAGCTGCCCGGTCTGACGTTCTCCAGTGGGGCCACTCCTCCAACCTGTCATGCCATCCTGGGGTCGGCCGGACCCTGCGGTTTATCCAGCGCCGTTTCTGGTGGCCCAAGATGGCAGCAGAGGTCCGGGGGTTCGTTTCTGCCTGCTCAGTCTGTTCCCGCGCCAAGTCCTCCCACGCACCTCCCTCTGGTCTGCTCCAACCACTGCCCATTCCTCACCGTCCCTGGTCCCACATAGCTCTGGACTTCGTCACTGGCCTGCCCGTCTCCCATGGAAACACCACTGTCCTCACCATTGTTGACCGGTTCTCCAAGTCTGCCCACTTTGTGCCCCTTCCCAAGCTCCCCTCCGCTAAAACCACAGCTGACCTACTAATCCAGCATGTTGTCCGTCCCCATGGCATTCCTGTGGATATAGTGTCAGATCGTGGTCCCCAATTCACCTCCCACTTCTGGAAAGCATTCTGCACATCCCTTGGCACCTCCTTCAGCCTCAGCTCCGGATACCACCCACAGACCAATGGACAGACTGAGCGGGCCAACCAAACCCTGGAGACGGTTCTCCGGTGCGTGTGCTCGACCAACCCAAGATCCTGGTCTACCATGCTACCCTGGGTCGAGTACGCCGTAAACTCCCACGCCGCCTCTGCCTCCGGCCTCTCCCCCTTCGAGTGCTGTATGGGCTACCAGCCTCCATTGTTCCCCAGCCAGGAGGAGGAAGTCGGGGTGCCTTCAGCCGGGGCATTCATCCGACGGTGTCGCCGTGTGTGGCTGTCTGCTCGCCGCGCCTTAGTTCGGGCGGGCAAGACGATGAAGACCACGGCAGACAAGCGTCGGCGCCCAGCCCCTCACTATCGGGTCGGCCAGAAGGTCTGGTTAGCTGCGCAGGACATCCCACTCCGGGTGGAAAGCCGCAAGCTGGCTCCTCGCTTCCTGGGTCCTTTCCCAATCCAAAGGATCATCAGCCCCACTGCTGTCCGGCTCAAGCTCCCATCCACCATGCGACGTCTCCACCCTGTATTCCACGTCTCACGCCTGAGGCCTGTTGCCACCTCCCCCCTCATGCCCCCACCTGAGCCTCCGCCTCCTCCTCGGCTCATCGACGGAGGGGAGGCCTACACAGTCAAGTCTCTGTTGGATTGCCGTCGGAGGGGCCGGGGCCTCCAGTACCTCGTGGATTGGGAGGGGTACGGCCCAGAAGAGCGTTCCTGGGTCCCGGCCAGGCATATCCTGGACAAGTTCCTCATCCGTGACTACCACCAGTCACACCCCAAGCCATAGTCCATAGCCACAGCCCCAAACCATAGCCTAAGCCATAGTCCCAAGCCATAGCCAAGCCATAGCCACAGCCCCAACCCCATAGCCCATAGCCATAGCCATACCCATAGCCAAGCCATTACCATAGCCACAAGCCATTACCATAGCCCAAGCCTTAGCCCCAGCTTGCTGGAGAAATAAGTAATCTTGTTTGTTTAGTGTTTCTTGTTGTACTGTTTCTTGGTTAGGTATTCTGTGTCATAGGGTTTTTGTCTTGAGTATTCTCATTAGTTATTTGTCTTGTAGGATTTGTGTTTAGTTTTGTGCGGCTTCATGTATTTTAGTTCTTGGTGTTTATTGTCAGCGTCAGGTGCCGCTTTTGTAAGGGGGGGGTACTGTTGTGTTCCGGGGTATTGGCCTTTGGCCAGAACAGTATTGTTTATGGTTTTAACAGTTTCATGTTCTAGATTTCATAGTTTCATAGTTCATGTTCATAGTTCAAGTCATAGTTTTAACAGTTTCTTGTTTCAGGATTTTACATTTCAAGTTTCATTCCATGTCCATGTTTTCACTTTTCCATGTTTTGTTTCATGCCAGGTCTGCCATGCCACTCCACCGCTTGTCTGCGTTCCGCCCCGTGCCTTCGTTATTGCACATTTCAGAGCTCTGGTTGGCTTTGTGGTTTCCCCCTTCCTTCTGTGCTGTGCTGATTCGGGGCTGTCTAAGCTTAATTGGCAATTAACTGTTTTTAAGTTACTAACATTTACTAACACTCACTGGGTTGGTGTAATTCTTAGATAGGCACATTACTAATACTACTAATTTAGACAGGGAGTTTATTGTCATGATTCCTGCTTTGCTATTTCAAGATCTTGCTGTGCTTTTCTGTTCTTAACATTCATGCTTGCTTCCAAACTGCATACTTAATTGGTACTTAAGCTGAGCACGCTCATTCTCTTAATGAGCAGGTCATGTCATCCAATCTCAGTCCATGTCTTGATCTTGCCATGCCTCTTGTTTCTCTCTCTCCAGGTGTTACCCCTCATGTCATGATTTCCAAGCCTTTATCTGGATGCGGTGGAAGTTGGCTGGCAGACAGTGTCTCAAGTTTTGTTTCTCGCGTCTCGCTGCTTGTGCAAGTGTAGCCAAGTTCTTGTCATAGTTCTCTAGCATTTCTAGTTTCAAGTCTTGTCCCAGCCTCTTGTTTTGTGTATATATATTTAGTCTTGTTATTTACTTTTCTTGTTCTTCTTGCCTGGAGTTTCCAGTGCCTTTTGTTTTCTGTCATTTGCATTCTTTGTTTTGTAGCTCTGTGTAGCTTACCTTAGTTTGTTTTTTGCAACCCTTTGGGCCAAGTTTTTTGTTGGCCCTCGTGCCTGTTTTGTTTTGGTTTATAAATAAATCCTCATTCCCTTTTCCCGCATCTGGTGTCAACTGATTCCATATCAATTTCGTTTTCAATCTGTTCTAATCGTCCTTTTTTTGTCAGACACGGTGGCATTGTACATCGTTCCGTGCCAATGTCGACTCACTTTATTGAGCAGAGCTTAAACAGAAACATTGATTGAAATTCTCCGTACTCATCTTGAAGAACTGAGCCCTCTTATCAAAACATTCACGTTTAATATCTAAAAGAGTCAGATTTGAAGAAAATAAAAAATAGACTGCCGGACACGGAGATATATTAAAACCCTGTCAGACTTTCGGACACAAGACACTGCCTTCAATGCAATCTGTCGAGCTAAAGATTTGTTTCGCGTCCAGTGTGCAAGCAGCTCAATACTCTATTATTGTCACATAGGTCGTTTTTAGTGGGGGAAAGGAATACAGGCTAATTGCTATGATGTCGTACTGAGTTAAGATCACATATTGTTGTCCATGCATGTTAATCTCAAAATTTTAAGCAGCAACAGGGAGTAATAATAGTAACACGCTATCCATCGTTTCTCTTCCCAATGAGCAACCGTCGTATTTCATTCCAACTTAAGTTTGATTCGTTTTGAAATCCCATTCAAATTCGCTAATGGTAATAATTTGCAAATGCCCTAGCTAGCCAGCTAACTCATATCGGTAATTCTTAATATAGATGCAAGCGGTGCAGAAAATATGCCTGAAGCAGCAAAGTAAAATGCAACATTAGCGCATCATGCAGATACAGGAGAGGGGCTTCTTTATTCCAACACATTAAAAGGTGGGAGAGGAACTCATTTGACTGGTGAAGATTTGACTCGGCTGTGTTAGAACACGCCTTCTTTGCCACTGGAGCGGAAGGAAGGATAGAGGCGGGACAGAGGAGTACTTGCACCAGGCTGCGCCGGGCACGAAATTGCAACATATGCCCGGACACACCCCGTTGGCGCGGCGCACCCACCATTCGCTGCGCCTTGTCAATTAATTTAGAGCCCATTGTCTCATGTGATCTGAAAGTCATTGCATTTTGATTTTATTCACCATTTACACTTTGTCCCAACTATTTCGGAATTGGGGTTTTAGAAATTCCTTAGCAAGCCAGGAGTTTGCATTTTCTAACATTGCTTCTTTTTATAAGTACACTGCTCAAGAAAATAAAGGGAACACTTAAAAATAACATCCTAGATCTGGCTCAATGAAATATTCTTATCAACACTTTGTTATTTACACATTTGATTGTGCTGAAAATCAAATCACAATTATCAATGGAAATCAAATTTATTAACCCATGAAGGTCTGGATTGAGTCACACTCAAAATTAAAGTGGAAAAAACACACTACAGGCTGATCCAACTTATGTAATGCAATTAAAACTAGTCAAAATGAGGCTCAGTATGTGTGTGGCCTCCATGTGCCTGTATGACCTCCCTAAAATGCCTGGGCATGCTCCTGATGAAGTGGCGGATGGTCTCCGAAGGGATCTCCTCCCAGATCTGGACTAAAAGCATCCGCCAACTCCTGGACAGTCTCCCCAAAGAAATGCCACCCCACACCATTACTGACTCACTGCCAAACCGACATGCTGGAGGATGTTGCAGGCAGCAGAACGTTCACCATGGCATCTTCAGACTGTCACGTGCTCCAAGTAAACCTGCTTTCATCTGTGAAGATCACAGGGCGCCAGTGGCAAATTTGCCAATCTTGGTGTTCTCTGGCAAATGCCACACGTCCTGCACGGCGTTGGGCTGTAAGCACAACCCCCACCTGTGGACGTCAGGCCCTCATACTATCCTCATGGAGTCAGTTTCTGACCGTTTGAGCAGAGACATGCACATTTGTGGCCTGCTGGAGGTCATTTTGCAGGGCTCTGGCAGTGCGCCTCCTGTTCCTTCTTGCACAAAGGTGGAGGTAGTGGTCCTGCTGCGGAGTTGTTGCTCTCCTACAGCCTCCACCACGTCTCATGATGTACTGGCCTGTCTCCTGGTAGCGCCTCCATGCTCTGGACACTACGCTGACAGACACAGCAAACATTCTTGCCACAGCTCGCATTGATGCACCATCCTGGATGAGTTGCACTACCTGAGCCACTCGTGTGGGTTGTAGAGTCCATCTCATGCTACCACTAAAGTGAAAGCACCGCCAGCATTCAAGAGTGACCAAAACATCAGCCAGAAAGCATAGGAACTGGGAAGTGGTCTGTGGTCTCCACCTGCAGAACCACTCCGTTATTGGAGATGTCTTGCTAATTGCCTATAATTTCCACCAGTTGTCTATTCCATTCGCACAACAGCATGTGAAATTGATCGTCAATCAGTGTTGCTTCCTAAGTGGAGAGTTTAATTTTACAGAAGTGTGATTGAATTGGAGTTACATTGTGTTGTTTAAGTGTTCCCTTTGTTTTTTTTTTTTTTGAGCAGTGTATAATTGGGAAAATGCAGCATATTGTGCATGCATTTGCAAAGCATCTTTAGAAAAATGAAACACTGTAAATCAGTAATCTCCAGATTAAGTGGCTGAACACTGGTATTTATGGAATAATTTGCTTGACCTTACTAACACAGAGACAGATTTGACTATCATTCACTGGCCAAATAAAGTGTTAGTTATAAAGGTATATCTAAAAAATATTCAAAATGGAAAAACAGGGCACCTGGAACTGTCCACAGTGGAATGCACATGAAATGGAGGAACAAACAATCCCCTGAAAAGTTAGCCAACATTCTTAACTTAATATCAATGTCTGTCTCTTTTGGTAATTTGATTTTATTTACTGCCAATTTACCTGCGCTGACGTGTCTTAGGTTGATGCGAACAAGAGCTTTTCTTTCCACACTTCAGTTTTTTTTTTTTAATTGTGTCATGGAAGGTTGTATTGTAAAATATAGACAGCTTACAAAAGGAAAAGAAACCTTCATAAGTGTATGGACAGACATGAATGCAGATACTTCTTTTCATTTTCCTGGCATCACTTTGATCCACTCGTCCCCTTGAAGGTGGAAGAGTCACATTAAATCAAGTAAATCAAGGAGTTATTCTGTGTTATCACCTTTATATCCTATTCTAAGGAAATCTTACAGGCAATCGGATATCACTGTGCAAGTGTTGTTCAGAAATCCACAAAATAATTCTTGTCTTAGGGTAAAATTATAGTCTACCACTGCATAATAGCTCAATGATGACGTCATGAAACCACTAGGGCTTTACAACCATGCATTGCATGCAGCTAGAAAAGACCTTCAATTAGCAGACAGCAAAATCTCCAAAAGTGAGCTAGAATGAATGAGATGTAAAAATTACATAAACTTCACAAAGGAAAGACTCTTTAGTTTACTTGATAACATGCAAGACAGCAAGTCTTTCCTCATATGCATGAGAAACTTGCTAACATTTAATAGTGAACTCGCCTAAAATTGTTCTGCCCCACCTTCACATAGAACACAGTATAACCTCTTGTCCAATGAAGTTATAATGAAGCGCCATCTGCTGGCCTTACTCAAGTAAAGTTCAGGCACTTAATAATGTTTCAGACTTTGAATCAGTCATTTCAATAGACTTCACTCACATGGAAGGAAGATGCTGCTCAATCAGGATCTATTTAATTTGCTCTTCAAGAAGCATAATCTGTGAGTTTATTTGCTTTTATCACTTGTTAGTATTTGAAAGCATTTTTGAGCAGATGGCAATATTATTTTGAAATATTTGAGATATCTGTAGACTCATTCGGTTACCTGAACGATTGTGCTTGCATTTATGCCACCACGTTAGCCTTTACTTGCAACTTCACTCTGTACTTAATTTGTCACAAGAGTCATATTGCATATTTTTTTGTATTGTTTTACATTTTTACGCGGCTTCCATTAAATGCCTAAAGCCAGCTCCTATTTTGGGTTCTTCGTGGGAGAGTGTTTAGCTCGCTGCATAGCTATGTACAAAAACGCGTAGTGAGGGCAGCAGAGTAAAAAGATTTCCTTCACCTCAACAGCATCCCTGCTGAATGGAAGCCCACATATCTGCTTGGAGCAGCAGGTCGGTCATGCCAATGCCTGGTGAAAATGGTGACGTGGAGGTCAAGTCAGAATGCAGTGCACCATTATCAGTATCTAGACGCTCCAGAATTTCTAGTGCCAGAGCGCACTCTTGGACATCAAGTGTCAGCACTGCTGCTGTAGATGCCCGAGCAAAGGCTGAAGCTGCACGTGCAAAGGCTCAATATGCAAAACGTCAAATAGTGATTGAAGCTTGCATGGATGCCACAGTGAATGCTTTGAAAGGAGAGGGTGAGGCTGAAGCTGCGCTTGCAGCTGCAGAAGTGTTTTAGGCAGCTGCAGCTCTAGATAAAGAGCATGAAAAGGTGTCTAGTCGCTTATCAGCACAGGAGTCATTACAGCGCATCATCAACTATGTTACAGCACATTTCAATAAACAACAAGGGAACACTATTGATCAACTAGTTATGAAACATGTAGAGCAGACTGCTCAAGCTACACAGTTCTCACAGTCACAGAGTATTGTTCCACAGCCCACATATTCTCTCCAGGCCTCCTCCATTACTGGTCAGATTCATGCTGGTCAACATGCCACCTTACCTGCCCCTACAGCTTCACACCACAGAGGGCTCCAGGATGTAGGTCCCCTCATCCTGACATGAGAGCATCAACTTTCTCTGTATCACACCCTTGGAATGAAGGCAATCCTCCACAGGTCCCCACAACAAGATCCTCTGACATATACGATCTTGCAGCATACTTAGCTCGTTGGGACCTCATCTTATAAGGGCTGAAAGTGTTTGAATATAAACTGGAAAATTATTTGTCCTGGAAAGCCAGCTTTTGTCACGCCATAGGAGGGTTGAACCTCAAACTCAATGAGAAGCTAGACATACTCACAAAGTGGCTTTGTGGAGAGCCACTGCAGCATGCAAAAGGAATGAGAGCAGTCCATGTTAACTACCCCGCAACTGGCCTGAAGATGGTGTGGCAGTGGCTGGATAGAAGTTTTGGCTCTCCTGAGGCCTTTGAAGCATCACCATTCAAAAGGCTAGAAAACTTCCAAAGAATCCAGAGCGAAGACTATCAGTGGCAGCGAGAATTGGCAGACTTACTTCTTGAAGTTGAGGCAGCTAAGAATGAGGGCTACTTACCTGGCCTCAGTGTCCTAGACACAGCTAGAGGAATAAACCCTATTGTAGAAAAACTCCCATACAGCCTACAAGAGCAATAGATAGCCCAAGGGTCAAAGTTCAAAAGGGAGTATCTGGTTCCATATCCACATTTTTCATTTTTTGTCCAGTTTGCTCAAGATCATAAGATATGAAAAAGGACCCAAGTCTAGTCTTCCAGACCTCCAGTAGTGCACAGCAAGGGATTGAGAGGCCTCTAGCAAAACCATGGAAAACAAAAACCCCTATTTCAGTTGACAAAGTAAAAGTTAAGGCCACCCTTTCAGACTCTGAAAACAAACTTAGAAAGGACCCAGACAAGCAGTGTCCCATTCAACATAAGCTGCACTCCCTCAGAAAGAGCAGAGGTTTTAGGGAAAAGACACTTGAGGAAAGGAAAAGGGTTTTGAAAGAGCATTCCATCTGCTTTAAAATGCTGGCCTCAACAGCCTACCAAGCTAAAGACTGTAAGGCTGACATTCGCTGTTCGGAATGCAACAGTAATCATCATGTTGCCGCTCTTCATGATGGACCACCTGACCTGGCAGCAAAGGCCCCACTTCACCTACGTTAGAGCATGGCAGGGAGCAGGTGGAACAGGATAATGCTGTGGCTACTTTAAGTTGCACGGAGGTCTGTGAGGAGAAACTTACAGGTAAATCTTCTTCTAAGATAATTCTGGTTAATGTCTACCCCCAGGGGTACCCAGACAAGAAAAAGAAAATGTATGTGATGTTAGACAACCAGAGTAATCCATCATTAGCAAAGTCTGCCTTCTTTAACATGTTCGACCTCCTAGGGGATGCTTTCCCTTATACCATCAAGACATGTTCTAGCACAACACACTCAACTGGAAGAAGGTCTCGCAGTTTCATGGTGGAGTCTACTGATGTTAAGGTACACCTGTTACTGCTAACTCTTATTGAGTGTAAACTCATTCCCGACAACAGGGAAGAAATTGCCAAACCTGAGGCCGCAAGTTACCATGAACATCTGAAACCGATAGCTTCCAAAATCCCACAGCTTGACCCCTCGGCTGAAATTCTCTTGTTGCTCGGGATAGACTTAACTCATGCATACAAGGTGTGCAGTCAGCGCAATGGGCCCCGTAATGAACCCTACGCCAAATGGCTTGACTTGGGATGGGTTATTATAGGTAATGTCTGTCTCAAGGGGACACACAAGCAATACTTTCAAGACTAACATCTTGAAAATGGCCGGCCTAGCTATTTCCAACCGTGTGGAAACAGCATATATGTGAAGCAGAAGTTTATCAAAGAACAGCATAAAACTCCTCCCGAGACTCTAGGTAAATGTATCTACAGCCATTCGGGCGATGATGACAAACTGGCATCCTCAGTTGAAGATGAAACTTTCCTCCACATTATCAACAAAGAGTTCTCCCAGGACTCCTCCAATAGTTGGATGGCCCCCTTACCATTCTGTAGGCCCAGGCAGCGTCAGCCCAACAATAGGCAGCAAGCCCTAAATCACCTCATGTCTCTTCGCCAAACTCTCCTAAAGAAACCAGAGATGAAAGATCACTTTGTAGACTACATGAAGAAAATCTTCAGCAATGAATATGCTGAGCCTGCACCTCAATTGAAGGATGAACAAGAGAGCTGGTGCTTATCGAGCTTTGGAATCTATTATCCCTAAAAGCCAGTGAAATCAGGGTTGTGTTCGACTCGAGTGCAAAGTACTATGACGTGTCACTCAACGATGTGTTGCTATGGGGTACAGATCTAAACAATAGTTTGGTCGGGGTGTTTGTTCGGTTCAGAAGTGTACCAGTTGCAGTCATGTCTCACATTCAGAAATGTTCGAAAACTTCTTAGTCAGTGAGGATCACCACAACTACCTTAGATTCTTGTGTTTTCATGACTATAAGCTTGATGGTGAAGTGGTGGAATATCGCGTGAAAGTCCATGTGTTTGGGAACTGCCCTTCACCTGCAGTGGCTGTCTATGGGCTGAAGAAGACTGCCTTGAAGGGAGGAGTTTGGTGCTGAACTAAGATGTCTTGTGGTTCATCACTTCTACATGGACGATGAATTAAAATCATTCCCCATTTCCATAGAGGCGATTGAGGTGGTGAAGAGTGCACAGGACACGTTGGCCCAGTCCAACCTCAGACTTCACAAAATCACATCTAACAGCCCTGAGGTTATAATAGCATTCCCATGGGAAGATCTCGCTAAAGACGTACGAGACCTTAACATTGGTCAAGAATCCCCCCCTCTGTAACAGAGCTTGGGTCTCAGTTGGGACCTGTATACCGACACTCTTACCTTTCATGTAGAAGCCAGTGACAAGCCTTTCACATGACGTGGTGTACTGTCAACTGTAAACAGCTTGTTTGACCATCTCGGATTTGTTGTACCAGTTAGTATTCAGGGTCATTCTATCCTTAGGGAACTCACCACTGAAGCCTATGACTGGGATGCTCCACTCCCAAAACAGAAACAGGGAGAGTAGTTACAGTGAAGAACTCACGACAACACCTTCAGGGACTAAAAATTCCAACGATGTATGGAGTACTACCATTCTCAGTGGCTCAGAAGAAAGATGTGTGTCTTCTGCCATGATACTACTACAGCAATTACCTCTGTTGGATAACTCAGACTAACAAGTACAGGGGGACAGAGCAAAGTGGGCTTTCTTTTTGGCAAATCAAAGCTGGCACCAAAGCCTGATTTCACAATTCCTAGACTTGAGCTTTGTGCAGCTGTACTAGCCGTTGAGATGGCAGAGGCCATTTTGGAGGAGCTGTGCACCAGAGTGGATTGTGTCTAGTTCTACTCAGATAGCAAGGTAGTGCTCGGCTACATTTCCAATGAGTCGAGAATTTTCTATGTGTACCAATACAATCGTGTTCGGCGCTTCAGACAGTCCATGTTTGTGAGCCAGTGGAATTATGTTCCTACTAACCTGAACCCAGCCGACCTTGCCACAAGATCTATCCCAGCCAATTTGCTAGTATTCTCTTCTAGGTTAACAGGACCAGCTTTCCTCACTGACTCCCCAGAGAGTCAGCCACCTGTGGAAACCTCATTGATCCTGGAAGAGACATGGAGCTGCAGCCCATAGTCACTGCATGTGCTAACAAACTCTCTGTCAAGAAGCTTGACAGCGGACATTCTGCGCATTTTTCCACTTGGCTATGATGTCTTCTAAGAGTTGTGGCTAAGCTCTCACACATTCTTTCACTGAGGCATAAAAAGATGGCACCAGTTGAGGGTGGCATGTATGCCACAACTCGCTCACCAAAGAGCAACTTGACCATGCTAAGTTCAGAGTTCTTCTCAGTGTGCAAAGAGAAGTCTATAATGAAGAGCTGAACTGCATTAAGACTTCTGAGTCTGTTCCTAAGCAAAGCTCTCTCAGCAAAATCTGCCCTTTCGGATTCCCATGGCCTCCTCAGAGTGGGAGGACATCTTTCAAAATCAGGGATGACATCTGATGAAATTCATTCAGTACTGGTTCCTAGCAAGCCTCATATTGCCACTTTGAAATTCAGACACTTTCATGAGAAAGTTCATCACCAAGGTTGGCGCTTCACGGCAGGTGCCAAAAGAACAGTTGGGTTTTGGTTGGTTGGGGGGAAACGATCCATCAGCAGCAGGATTTTCAACTGTGTGACCTGTCGCAAGCTGCATGGCAAGACAGAGGAGCAGAAGATGGCTGATCTGCCTGCTGATCGCTTGAGTACAGGACCCCCCCCCCCCTTACCAATATAGGGCTAGAAGCCAGGCAAACAGCGAACAGTGGGCAGTCATCTTCACCTGCATGAGCTCAGGAGCAATAGACCCATTTACTGTTTGCAAACAAAACAGGCTGCGCGCGCAATGGAAGTATGGCGGACCATAATAGCTTGTCAAGCTATGCGAGTGCATTAGCCATCAAAGATCGCGAATTCTACCTAAACAAATTAACTTTGACAAATGGCAACCAATTTCCAGATCCGTATAGTATCAGTGAGTTGGTAGATGACGTTAGTTAGCGGCCCAATATTCCATGACCTGATATATACACCCATTTGATTGAGAAACCTACCGTGTAGCTACACTAGGGAGGAACCACGAGCATACAAGTCACTGGATGCTTATGGCTACGTTATCTGTGGACATAAGCAGAATGTTAAATACCATGACAGGTCTATACACACAGAAGTGTTGGATTCCATGGATACCTCCTGTTTCATTAATACCTGTAGGCACTTCTTTGTGATCAGAGGACCTGTGAAACAGTTGAGGTCTGACTGCGGGACCAACTTCATCGCAGCCTACTAAGAACTTCAAATTAACTCTTAAGGATGCAGCAACAAAACAGATTGAGACTTACCTGCAAGAAAGGGAATGCACACGGCAGTTCAACGCACCAAATGCTTCAGGAATGGGTGGCAGTTGGGAGCGTATGATTGGGGCCACTCGCTGCATCCTGGATGCTATGCTCCTTAAACATGGAACTGAAAAACTAACTCATGAAGTTCTTACGACATTCCTGGCAGAGATCAAGACAATAGTTAATGCAAGGCCTTGAACCGCAGTTTCTACAGAAGCAGAGCACCAACTCATTCTCACTCCGGCTACTCTGCTCACCCAGAAGGTTGGTATGCCCCCCTTACCCCCTGGCCAGTTTGAAGATAAAGATCTCTTTCAATGTTAGGTGGTAACAGGTTCAGAGTCTGGGAAACACTTTCTGGGAACATAAGAGATGAGAATATGTCAATAATCTGCAAGGACATTGCATATGGAGGAGCGCAAGGCCGAACATCCAAGTAGGAGATGTTGTCTTGCTGCGAGACAACCACGCTAAGAGGCAATACTGGCTGTTGGGCTGGTTACTGACACTTTCCCTGGTGCCGATGGGAAAGTAAGAGAGATCGAAGTACGGGTCATTAGAGATGGTGCAGTACCAGCGACCTGTTTTGGAAGTTGTCCTCGTCGTATCTAAGGACACTCATGTGTGACTCACTTGTTGCCCCTGCCCTGCAGGAAACTTCTTTCTTTCATATTTTCAAATTTGATTGGTTTGACATCTTAGCGATGTCAGGCGGGGAGTGCCTCTTCACTTAGGACACAGTATAACCTCTTATGCAATGAAGTTAATTAAGTTGGTATAGTGAAGCGCCATCTGCTGGCCTTGTTCATGTGAAGTTCAGGCAACTAATAAAGTTTCAGACTTTGAATAAGCCATTTAGATAGACGTCACTCGCATGGAAAGAAGATGCTGCTCAATCGGGATCTATCCTCTTTAATTTGCTCGACAAGAAGCATAATCTGTGAGTTCATTTGCTTGTATCACTTGTTAGTATTTGAAAGCATTTTTGGGCAGATGGCAATATTATTGTGAAATATTTGAGATATCTGTAGACTCATTTGGTTACCTGAATGATTATGCTTGCATTTATGCCACCATGTTTGCCTTTACTTGCAACTTCACTCTGTACTTAATTTGTCACAAGACTCATTTTGCAGATCTTTTGTATAGTTTTACAGCTTTTCACAGCTTCCATTAAATGCCTAAAGTCAGCTCCTATTTTGGGTTCTTCATGGGGGAGTGTTTAGCTCACTGCATAGCTTTTTATGCAAATGCCTTGTGAGGACAGCAGAAAAATGCATGACATTTGCAGGTACAGAATAGAAATATCTGAGCAGCTATACATTGGTGGACAATAATGATACCGGTACTCCTAGTCAAGCAGTATTTTGGTCCTGGAGCAATACCTACATGGCCATATCAGATTGCACCATTCACTCCATGATGGAAATGGTCACTTCCTAGAAGACAATGGACTCACAAGGAACAGGCCACTGAATGGTTTTGCGAATATGAAAATGATTCTAAGCATATGCCACCGCTGTCACAATCACCCAATCTCAAACCAGCGAACCTCCTATGAGAGATTTTAGAACAAGACATTAGACTGCATTCTCTGTCACCATTGTCAAAACAGCAAACGAGGAAATGCATCTTAGAAGAAAGCCACTCCAGTAAATATTAATATTTTTAGGCTGCATGCCAAGGCATCTTAAGCTGATCTGGCAGCATGTGGCAGCCCAACACCTTGCTGAGACTATCAGTTTTCTATTAATTTGTCACCTCTTTTTAGGCCTCATGAAACATCGTCACAAAAAAAAAAAAAAACTCAACTCTGCGTTCTGAGCTTGTCAATATATTTGACAAAACAATAAACTAGGCCAAAGACTGTATTTAAGATAACTAGCTTGTTTGTGGGCATTACAGTTCCATTGTTGGTTTTCACATTGGGTCCAATGCATCATCTACAACGTATTCTCACATGCAGTTTTTACAGTGGCAAGCACAATCGTAGCAGCACATGAAAAGTCAAGTCTTACATTTTCCTCAGTCATACTAGTTTCAGAGTAAGATAAATGAAAGCACCCTGACAATGATTGTGTTGATGCTGAAAAGTAGAAAGGCTGACTTCCATTTATAGGTCACAAGGTTCTCCAAGTACTTTGCCAGGGACTTTTTTTTTTTTTAAATTTGGCTCCACCCGAATTTGGAATGCCCAATTTGAGAACTATGTGCAAAGCTTGCTCGTATGCGACCCCTTGCTGCCAACCCAGGATAGTGAGTACAGTTCACAGCTCTCCTCCGAAACACGTGGCTCATACACTCATTAGTTGAATCTTCGCAAGTTCAGAACGAGGGCGGAGGATACCCGGACATGAACAGACTTAGAATCTTCCTGACGAGCACCCGTCTGGCCAACAGGAGGCGCTTGAAAAACGAAAAGCTTTTTTTTTGATTTATTTCCCTTACCTGGCAGTCCCTTCCCAATTTGAGACCCTGTAGCGTGATGGCCAATTGTGCGCTGCGCTGAAAAAGCTGCCGACCACTGCCGGTTGGTACGACTGGGGCTCGAAACTGCAACGTGATAGTCAATTCTGCACCGCAACGCAGTGCCTTAACCGAGCGAGCTATCCGGCAGCCAAGGACTTCTAGGTTGCACACAGGCTTCCACCGCAACAATATTCAACATGGTTTTTGATAATGCAATGTCAATGTGACTTTGCCAACTGCGAGAATTTAACCCCATAAAACCTGCAGATCCATTTGTGAGTTCATCAAAATCAGCTTCTTTATTCAAACCTGAGGAACTGAAGGCGTATTATAAATTCTGGTGGAATTTTCCAGGTTTCCAAGGATACGACATACGACCGTCTGAACTTTAGGGAAATGTTTATGAAATGAACCACAAGATCAAGATAATTTCTCTTGGATGTAATGATCTGGCCTTAAAACATGGCGTCCTGTTTTAATATTTAACTCAATAGAATGATGTAGCTTCAGTGAAGCCCTGCAACCATCAGGTGCAGAACTTCATATGTTGCCTATGTGACATTATCTTGCAATAAGGGGGGGGGGGGGGAGAAGAGAAAAAAAATTTCTGGGTTTGAACCTAACCCACTTAACAGAGCTGTGTCATGATTTGTGCTTCGATCAGGAACCAGATGCGAGAACCAGGAAATGCAGTAGAGCTTGTTTTATTGGTGGGTGTTTGGGGGGGGTGGGGGGTGACCCCCGCAGGGCGAACAGTACAAAGTCCACAATCCAAAAGTCAAAATCCAGTAGGGCAAAAATGGTATCAAAAACCAAGGCAGCAATCACAGTCGGACAGAAATGGGTCTGGTACACAGGAATAGTACTATCAGAGAGACAATCCAGAATCCACAGGACGTAATCCGAATCGCTACCAGGGCAGCAAACAGATCTCGTAGTCGGGCAGAAAAATGGTCAAAACACTCAGATGCAACAGTAATCCAAAATCACAAAGGCAAAAATCAAAAGTCGGGCAATCCAGTCAGAAAGATAAACACTGAGAAATCAAGGCAAGACACGTGGCACGAGAAAACTAGGGAGAAAGATCTGACAAGAAAGTGAACCAAACAGACATCCCATATATATACACACCGGGGGGTAAACACTTGACCAGGGAGAACAGGTGCAATCAATGGTAACAATGATCAGGGAGAGACACATGAGGAATAAACTAATTACATGAATTTGGCTGTAGCCAAAACGCAGACAGGGATCACAAGACAAACCTAAGAACAAAACGAAAGCTCCGGTTAAGGAGTACTAAAGTGCCAAGATAAAAGAAAAGGAAAGCACAAAGTATAAGTGGAAAACTGCAGCAGAGATAATTAGGGATAGGCAAGGAGGGCGGAGATTAGAATTGAGCGACTGCTGAGAGATTGTTAGTCAATTAGTATGTGCAGCTATACAATCCCGAGTGCATGTTAGTAAGTTAGTAAAAATATACAATGTTAATGAGGGTTAGTAACTATCAAAAACAACAAACTGTTAGTATGGTTAGTAGATAGTAAAAGAGAGAGGAAGGAAGCACACAAGATAATGAAGGAAGATTGAAAACCCAGAAACCAATAAAATCACCCGAATGAGTGGCATGCAAGACTAGGGACCGTAGGCAAAGACCTACACAAGACAAGACAGGGTAGACGAAGTGCAATGCATGGAAATGAAAACATAGCATGAAAACTGAGACATGAAAAAATAATAAAACATGAAATCTAAATTTCCAAAAACACAATACATGATCCTAAGAATGGTCAAAGGGCAGGCAGTGGTCACTAAACACAGAAATCCTAAACATGGCTAGGCCAGGCATAGAACAAAACATGACATGAAGAATGCAGAAAATCACAGATCACAACATTTTGTACATGCTCAGAACTTCGAAAACCGTTCAGCCTAACAAGACATCAAAGTGAATCTGCTGAACTGCAAGTCAAAATCTGATTCAGTCGATTCTCATTGATCTTTATTTTGCATTGTATTTACATATTTTAGTTACTCAGGCACAATGCCTGAGTAAATTACAGGATTCAAAGTGTGATTTTAGCTAAACAAGCCTCTCCAAACAAATGGCTGTTTTGCATGGGCATCCTGCTCATTTTCTTCCAGCTTTTGTAGAGCAAGTCCTAGTGCACGTGTAAGAGTTAGGGGCATTATCCTGTGCAAAGCTAATAATCCAGACTTCATGCCGCCCGAATAAATACCTTAGGCATCTGAAGTCAAAATGTGGCTGAAATTTTACTTACAAAGGTGGTTAAAAACACTGTGGCCAAAACCAAACACAGACACTTACTACTAAAGAGGTGCCTTGGTCTTGTAAAACTATGATTAACCAAAAGTGGTTTATGTACATAAAAGGAGGGTTAACTAGAGGGTGTGTCTGGAGGCCACGTTCCCCACCCGCACCCATGACCTTCAAATGTGGCCGATATTTTAGAGGTTTTTATCTGTCAGATCCGGATAAAACTACTTTTGATTGTTGCCCTCCCTGGTAGGCTATACTGTGTTGATGTTCAAGTGATTCATGATGTTTTTGATGGAGTTATTAGGGAAAATTTCAACATTTTCATTATCTCCCAATGTTAACAAAATTTTCAAAGTGATCCAGAATCCACAGTTTGATCCGGATCCGCGCCAAAAACTAATCACTTCTCGCTTTGACCATTACCAAACCCTCTGTGAAATATGAAAACGATCTGGCCAAAACTGCTGTCTGTGGGCTGTCCACAGAAAAACATGCTCACAGATAAATAAATAAACTAGAGGGTGTGTCCTGAAGGCCACATTACCTCGCCCATGCCCTCAACGCCTTGTGAAGGTCAATGTCATGGTGAAATTGGTGTCCCCATATATGGTTTCCCATTTGTGACTGAGCATAATGTAAGGCCTATCTCTGGCGGTTTCTCAGTTACAGAGGCTGAAAATATGAAGGTCGGCTATTTTGACCTGTCAAGGTCACTGGAAGGTCAAGGTCACAGTGCCATTAAATTCCCCATATATGACTTCCTATTAGTGGTCTATAGTTACTATGCGTCTATTTTGCATTAATTGGCTGCTAGAGCACTGGGAAAAGTGGTGATGCTGAGTTTCACCTTTCAAGGTTAGTTGAAGGAGAAGATCAAAGTACCGTTAGATTCCCCATATATGACTTCCTATTCGTGTTCAATAGTAAGTATGGGTCTATCTTGCACCGTTAGGCTGCTAGAGCATTCGGAAAAGTGGTGATGCTGAGTTTGACCTTTCAAAGTCACAAAAAGTCATAACATTTGGTGGTAGAACAATCTCCATACCCAACTTCCTATTAATGATTAATAGTAACTACATGCCTATCTCCAACCAATTTCAAGTTATAAGCAGTGGAAAGTTTGCCCTCCCAGTGTTAAAAAAAATCTTAGTTTTTTTTTGTTTGTTTTGTTTAAATTATTTTATTATCATCATTATTTAGGCTATTGCTGTTCTTTTAAAGTTTGTTTTGTTATTATTATTGCTACTTTCTCTTATGGGTCCATTTTGAATACTCTCATTCTCAAATGACAAACAAACACAGTTTAAATATTCACCCCTCCACACACACACACACAGACACACATACAAAAGATCCTCCAAGCACTACCACTACCTTAACAATGAACTACTGCAGCATGTTATTGTTTTGTGCTGATATTTTGTGTTAACTATTCTGTGTCACTACTCGCCTATAATTTGCACGAAAAAGAATAAATAAAAAAGAAAAAATAGACAGGCCGACGAAAAGCGAAAAAAAAAAAAATCCAACTGATCCAGAATCCATGATTTGATCCAGATCTTCACCAAAAACGAATCATTTCTTCCCTTCTGCCTAAGGATTGTCCCAATCAAATTTGAAGACAATCTGTGCAGAATTGTGGCCTGTAGAGTGCACACACACACACACACACACACACACACACACACACACACACACACACACACACACACACACACAAATAAATATACTCATCCAAAAAAGAAACTATACATTGTTTTTAGCATCAATTTATTATACATGAAATGTTTTGACAGATGTGGAAAACATATTGAAAAGAAACTGTAAACAATAATTCAATATTTGTATAGTTTCTTTTTTGGAAGAGTATATTTCAATGTTTTCCACATTTTCCACAACGCGACAACCACATACAGCCTTCCGCAACCTAGGTTGCGGGCAGGGTAATAGGGGGCCAGCAGTTTTCACGCGCGCTCATGGCCTTGTTCACTTATTTGCATCTATCAAACTCAAGCATGCGCAGTAATCGTGTTACAGCTCCTTGAAGGAGAAATTGAAGCGAAAACAGGATAAAGGGGTTTTGAATATACGGGCATCCGGACAGTGGAGAAACTTCGGGTTTAAAGCGCGCCAACTCCTTTGCCATTATTCCGTTAACAGTAATGGAAGTCAAAAGTTATTTTCCGTTGCTTTCAACACAACATGGCATTACTTTATGAATGTTATTTGAAGGGCGTGACCCATCTCGTTACCTGACGACGACTGGTGAGTTTTGGAAGTTATATGTTACAAATGGATAGCTTGAAACATGCTGTGTTGCGAATAATCGTAGTCTGTCTGATTTGTGTCTTGTAAATTTCCGGTGGTTGTGGTAGCCTATTTATTCAGTTGGATCGTAAGATCACCCTCTGTGGACGCCAAATAGTGAGTGTGTTCGCGCTCTCGTTGCCTAACTATGCATGCTCAGTCATTATCAAACGTTGTTTCGGCGAAATTTCGTAAAGCGTGTTTTCCCTAAACCTCTTCTGGAGTAATTCTTGCCTAGCATGTCTAAGGTCTTACCCTGCGCCAGCACTAATCATTCAAATTGAAAGGCGTTATCAACCGCTGAAGCTGCTTGTTAATGATTAGATTTAAGTCACCTGTGCTATAGCAAGGAGAGCCTTGAAACGTTAAGCTGTACACTCTGGCTATTTTCATAAACGAAAATTTCACCGTCTCCGTTTTCAAAAATGATATCATGCACACGTGTCAGTTTTCAGCTAAGTTTTCGTTTACACGTACTCGTGTATATATGCCGTCAAGAGCATATCAAGCCCACGTTAGCCAATCAGAATCCCGAAAATAGCAACAACAGAAACGAATCCAATCACCACAGCCAAATGAAAATGTAAACATTGGTCGCACTTTTATAATTAGACACAACTGAAACATTAAGTTGATTCAGGATTTAGACATGGTGATATTGAGGTTGGGTTTTTTTTTTGGTCTGAATTACCCGAAGCGAAAATAAAATCCAGAGGCTGGCGGTAATACACCAAAAGGGATGTCAACACAATAAAATCTAAAAGAAGAAGAAGAAGGTCGCACTTTTGTCGCGGGTGCAAGTTCTGGCGCATACTGAGACATCGGCTGCCTAAAACTCAGATTATTAAATGTCTCCGTTTGTCAAAATAACCGTGTACGTGTGAACGGGCCGTAGTTCAAGAGAAATTTGGGAAGCACTGCATCATATGTATATCGCAGTGCATATAATCTTGCCTATGATGATGTACATCTTTTGATTTCACCATAGAGTTGCCGAAGTCATAGGTTATATACATTTACAACACACCAAACCCCAGAAATTGCTTGCAACAACATGAACTACCAGGCTAGCGAGTCACAGATAGACTTTTCAAGGTTTAGTTATTTCTGATCTGATTAAGCTCCCGGATGTTAAGAGCAGCTGACGGAGAAAATCAGCCATGGGGCCCAAAAACATGGAAAGTGACATCTCACTGTTTTTGATGAAACTAAACTTTCCCCAAATATTTCAGCATTGCGGTTAGTGGTTGCCATGGAAACCAGTCTTGTATTTTTTAGCTCAAATGTGCCTGTCAGCCAGCAATTAAAAAGAGAAAATTAAGCAGCGTTCCAAGTCTACCTTTGTTCGGTCTAGCAACTCCCTGAAGTTGTGCTTAAAAAGTGCTCTGAACGAACCAGTCACATTGATACCCAAATAAGTAAAGCATTCCTTCTCAACTTTAAAAGGGAACTGTTCATAGGTGCGTTGCTTCGCCAGCTCATTAATAGGAAATAACAGACTTTTAGATAAATTCAATTTGTAGCCTGAGAACTCCCCAAATTGCTTTAGTTGGTTCAACAATTGGGGGAGACTAGACGTTGGATCCGAAATAAAGAGAAGCAAGTCGTCTGCATACAATGCTAATTTGTGTATTGTACCACCTCTGTTTATCCCCTGGATCCCCTGATGGCATCTGATAGCGATCGCAAGAGGCTCTATTGCTATATCAAACAAATAAGGAGACTGACAACATCCCTGGCGAGTTCCCTATGAAGGGCAAAATATTCAGAAATATTATTATTGGTACGCACCGAAGCCATTGGCTTGAAATATAAAATTTTTACCCAATTAATAAATGCAGGTCCAAATCCAAATTTCTCTAAAGCTGTCAGCAAATACTCCCACTCTATCCGATCGAAAGCCTTTTCCGCGTCTAAAGAGACCATTTCAGGCTGGATTTCAGAGTGAGAAGAGTACATAATGTTCAATAATCGTCTCATATTATAAAAAGACTGTCGACCAGAAATAAACCCTGTTTGGTCCTGGTTAATGATCTCGGGCAACACTTTCTCCAGGCGATGAGAAAGGGTCTTAGTAAGTATCTTATAGTCACAATTAAGAAGGCTAACTGGCCTATAGGAGCCGCAATCCAGGGGGTCCTTCCCCCTTTTCAGTAATACAGAAATTGTAGCTTCAGTGAGCGACCGTGGCAGCCTCCCCCTAGCAAAGGTTTCATCATACATAGACTTAAGGATAGGTGTTAATTTGGAGGCAAATACCTTATAAAACTCAACGGGAAACCCGTCGGGTCCCGGAGCCTTCCCACTTTGCATCGATGTAATTGCATGCATAATTTCGGAAGCTAAAATAGGACCCTCCAAGGATGCTTTCACATCCTCCTTCAAAGTGGGGATATTCAAATGCTCAAAGAACGAAGTCCTGTGGGATGAGACTGTATTAGAGCCTGAGAGGTAAAGGTTAGAGTAGAATTGTTTAAAATGGTCGTTTATAACCTGGGGGTTACAGGATATTGCGTCCGGGCCTACTCGCAACTCTGGAATAGCCTGTTTTGTTGTCTCTTGTTTCAGCTGGTGAGCTAATAATTTGCCTGATCTCTCCCCGTGTTCGTATAAAACTTGTTTAGATTTTAATAGAAGCTTCTCTGCCCGGGTGGTGGAAAGATTGCCAAATTCCATCTGTAGCAGGAGCCTTTCTTTAAAAAGTTCAGGATCAAGGGAGAGAGCATATCTGCCATCAATCTCCAAGACACGCTGAGATATATCTGAAAGTCTTTTGGAGCGCTGCTTGTATTCATGAGCCGAGTATGAGATTATCTGCCCCCTAATAAAGGCTTTCAGTGTTTCCCAAACTGTACAGAATGATATTCCTGGTGTTACATTGGTTTCAAGAAAAATGTCAATTTGTTCACCCAGAAATTTTCTAAACTTGTAACAAGAAAACAGAGTACAGTCCAGGCGCCAGTTGCGCTGTGTCATTATATTATCAGGGAAACATATGTCTTGTTGAACCGGACTATGGTCAGATAACACAATGCTGTGATATTGGCTGTTGCAAACATAGGGCAAAAGTTTATTATCTATCAAATAGTAATCAATTCTAGAATAGCTAAGATGGACCGGGGAAAAAAAAGAGTATTGTTTGGTCGTAGGATTGCTTCTTCTCCAGGGGTCAGATAGACTATACGAATGTATAAAGGAGTTGATTACAGACGCAGATTTGGACACGCTGGCATTCAATTTAGGCCTTGATCTATCGAGTTGAGGGTAAAGAACACAATTAAAGTCTCCCCCTAGTATTAACTGGTGCGAATTAGGATCAGGAAGAGATGCAATAAATTTTGAAAAGAAATGTGGATCATCCAAATTGGGTCCATATAAGTTGGCCAAAATAACAGGAGTATTGAAAAGCTTGCCAGTCACAATCACATATCGGCCATTTTTATCTGAGAGAACATTGGTAGTCACAAATGGAACCCCTCTTCTGATCAGGATGGCAGTGCCTCTTGCCTTATGGTCAAGACTTGAGTGAAAAATTTGGCCAATCCAGCTAGATTTAAGTCTTATTTGATTGTTAATCTTAAGATGGGTTTCCTGGAGATAAATAACGTCAGGGTTTAGAGATTTTAAATGGGTAAATATTTTACTGCGCTTGACCATGTTATTCAACCCCTTGATGTTCCAGCTGATAAAAGATGTACTACCAGGTATTTTACCTGTCACTCCAGCCATATCTCAATCCAAAGGCTGTGGTGTATAGGGAAATATCCAAAGAGACTGGATGTGGCTGCTGCATATGTATACAAAAAAGAAAAAAGAAAAGGGGGGACACACAATGTACATAAAGGACAAAAAAAAAAGACCCTGAACCTGGACCCATGAGCTGGTCTTCCCCCAACTGGAGACCGCTCCCTTGCTATACGAGCCTAACACTAACATGTAACTCGTTAAAATTAACCTCTACTTAATACTCTACAAAATAAGAAACTCTGCACGGGTCACACATAGCAATACAAACCCAAATGACCAAGTCCCCCATATAGTGTCAAAAATATTCAGCCGAATACAGAGATACAGGAAATATAAAATATAAGGTCATTAATTAACATAATTATTCCATGTATATATATGCATATATACATGCATACATGCACAAACACACATATACATACATACCCACATACACACACACATGCATATATAAATTTAGGGGGGGAAAAAATAAATAAATAAAAAAAGAGAGTTTTTTCCTTTCTCTCTATCACTGTCAGTGAGATTAACAGAACCTACTGGCCATCTCCACGAGAAAAAGATAAATAGAATAAACTTAGTCAACCGGCCGTCTTCATACAAAAAATTGATTTAGACAATCATATTGAAAACAAAACAAAAACAAAAACAAAAAAAAAGAGAAGAAGTCAAAAGAATTAATATATATAGACATATATATTGAACAAAAAATCAGGCAGCATACAAACCGTGGGTGACCAAGCCATGCTGTTTAACTAATAAACAAAAACCCTCTCGAACGGTGTTTAATAGTCCAGCACAGTGGAAGAGGTAGAAGGGCTCCCAGAGCCGCCATCCAATGACACAGAGTTCTCGTAAAATAGTCCGCCTCTCCACCCGCAGAGCGGGAAAAAGAAAAAATCAGTACTGTTCATATAAAGTCATTGTCCGATTAAACAGATGTGATCAGATGAGAGAAATCTTCCAAGTATTGTCCAAACATCCTGCACGTAGTGCTGATAGGTATTGACAAACTTTCCAGCGGTTAACAAATTAGATATAATCATTAACTGTTATATTAGCTGGCTGGTGAGAAAAAAGTAATAAAAACAATAAATTAACATAATAATAGTAATAATCATAATAATAACTAATAGAAAAAAACGAAAGGAAAAAAAAAAAAAACGGCCGATTATTTAGCCTCAATTTGGACACATAATACTCATTCAGACTCTAAGTCCCGCGGCTGTAAATTGTTCATAACGTAGGTCTTGGCCTCGGATGCCTTATCAAATGATTTCTGCTCACCTTCTGGAGTAGTTATCCGCAATATAGCCGGATACGAGATTCCGTACTTGACCTTGGGGCAGCGGCGTAGCAGCCCCCTGACTTCGTTGAAGGCAGCCCGCTTAGCCCACACCGAGGGTGTGTAGTCGGGATAAATGTGGATCCGTCTGTTGTTATGGATGATAGCTCCCGCAGCTGCAGCTTTCCGCAGGACATCCACTTTCTCCTGGAAATAGTGGAACTTAACCACGATAGGTCTTGGTGGATCCGCATCTTTTCGCCGGGGCTGCAGGCTCCTGTGTGCCCGGTCCAACTTCGGAGTGAAGTCGAGAGTTAGCGCCTCTTGTAGCAGCTTAGCGACAGCAAGCTCCGGTCGTATTTCACCAACTCCTTCCTCCACGCCAGTGATCCTACAGTTGTCTCTTCGCTGCCTGGACTCCAGATCCTCTGTTTTAGCCGCCAGCTGGTTCATTTGGGAGGTAAGAGACTTCACTGTGTTTTCCAGCTCGACGATCCTGTCCGAGTATGCGTTAGCCCCGTCCTCCAGGCTAGCGATGCGCGTAGCATGCGCAGCATTAACTTTTTCAACTTCTTTCATTGCCTTGGTGTGTTCGGCGCGGGTATTTGCAATCTGCTGGTGCAAATCCCTCGAAAGGTCCTCAATTTTTTCGTTTGACGAGTCTATCTTTGCTAATACCCTTTGCTCCGATTCCTTAATGGCCGCCATGAGCGTCTTGATTGCTGCGCTTGACATTTGCGAAGCTTCATCCTCCAGTAACTCTGCGGCATCCTGGCCTGGCTTGGACTTCATATGTTTAGGCATTCTCCAGTAGGAGAAAGGCTTCTACAAAAATTTATATGCCTTTAAAAAGATTAGTTTTAACAAAGTCAGATATTTGAGATTTAAAACCAATTTTGGAGTGGGGGAGATAATTTTAAAGACAAAAAGTGTAACCACGTGCGGAGCCCCAAGCAAACGCGTCTTTACATGTCGCCGCTCTCCCGGAAGTCCAATGACTTCTTCTTCTTAACGCTGGTTAAATCTTCCCATATCCCTAGCGGGGCGTATAAACTCAATTAAAATGACAATTCTGCCTAGATTCATGTATCTATTCCAAATGATACCTGTTTACTTATTTATTTATTTATTTATTCATTTATTTGACAGGGGCCATGCAAAACAAAATTGTCAAGCCAGAGTTAGCTATAAAGCTAATTTTCATCTGTGGTCCCTGGGCAGGAAGATGTTAAGAATATTAAGAAAAAAAAAAAAATAATAATAAAATAAATTAACAAGAATACTAACATTTAAAACGATACATACTATACAACATTCCATCACTAAAAACAACACATTTAAATTTACATTTCATTGTCTCTAAGATTGATGCATTGAAAAGATTAAATCAGTGATCACATGATTGTTTTTTTCTTGAGCCATGATTTCAGTTTACTTTTAAAAACACTGAGGCTTGTACAGTCTCTAATATGAGTCGGAATTAAGTTCCACTTTCCTGCTGCTCTAACTGAAAAAGCAGACTGTCCAAATGCAGTTTTCCTCAATTTAGCTAAACAGTCTCCTCTTGCTGATGCCCTTTTACTCTTTTACTTACCCAAATCTTTTTTTAAGCAATTGGACCGTCTTATTTCTACTTTTATCTGGAACAAATCCCCCTCACGGATTAAGAAAGCAAGTCTAGAGAGGCCAAAATCTGAAGGTGGGTTAGGGTTACCAAATTTTTTATATTATTATTGGTCAGCGAATATCTCCAAGCTCGCTTATTGGATTACAACATTTAGTAAGGGGGAGGGTCCCTTGTGGTCACATATGGAATTGCAGTCTAGTCTCCCTGTATCTCCCATCTCCTTGTTAATGTCTCTGCTACCGGTCATTTTGTGGAACTACAGCCTTAACCCAGTGGTTGGGAACTCTATTAAGATCTGGACTCAATTTAGGAAGCATTTTAACTTTACGCAAATGATCAGTCTCACCCCATTGACATTCAACCACCTCTTTCCGCCCTCACATTTGGACCTGGCATTCAAGGCATGGCACAGCTGTGGATTAGTGTATTTTGCTGACCTATTTAATGAAAACTCATTTAGGTCATGCTGTTCATTGTGTCAAGACAACAATGTCCCGAAAAATCATAATTTTCGCTACTTCCAAGTCCGTAGCTTTGCCTCAGTTTTTTCCATCATACCCTTATCCTCCTGAAACAGGCCCAACATATGAAATTCTTAGTCTTAACCCCTATAACAAAGGACTGATTTCCAAAATTTATGGGAAGATACAGAATTAATCTATTCCCTCGTGGGATAAAATAAGGGTGGCCTGGGCAGATGATATAGGTGAAACAATTTCTGATGAAATGTGGGACTCTGCTCTTTCGTTAATTCATTCCTCCTCTTTTTGTGTGAGGTTAAATTTAATACAGTTTAAAGTATTTCATCGTTTACACTATTCTAATGATAAAATGGCAAAGATTTATGATTCGGTTCGCCCAGATTGTCCTAGATGCCATCATACTCCAGTCTCACTGGGACATATGTTCTGGTCTTGTCCATCTCTATCCAGCTTTTGGTCTCTAGTTTTTGAAAGCCTAGCATTTCTGGGTAATAAAACAATATATCCTAATCCGTTTACCGCTATTTTTGGTATAGTAAAGTTGGAGGGAGGCTTTTTAGGCCACCTAAAGAATGCAGTTGCGTTCGCCTCCTTGCTAGCAAGACGACTTATATTGCGTAACTGGAAATCAAGTAGGCCTCCATCTTTCACTCAGTGGGTTCGGGAGGTATTATCAATGTTAAAACTGGAAAGAATAAAATTTGCTGTGCGTGGGTCTTATCAAAAATTCGATGAAACATGGTCTCCGTTTCTTAGATATGTTGCGGGCCTTGCGCTTTCTATGGACTGTTAACAGTGCTAGTCCACCACCCCATATTGTTACAACTTTTTAAGGTCTAGCCTATATGGTTAGAATAGCTGTGACTGCATATTTGTTTATATACTTATGCAATTTTTCCCATTTCTATTTTTTATTTCTTCTTATTTTTCTTTTTCTTTATTTGTCTATTTATTTTTTGTAATGTAGTCAGTTTATAACATTTATCCCAAATTTGTCCTTAATATGTGTCTGACCCTGGATGTGGGGGGGTGGGTGGGGGAGGGTGTTTGTTTAATTTTGTATGTGTTTCATTAATTGTAAAATAAAAAATATATATATTTAAATAAAGAGCCAATTTGGCATTTTTGAGGACAGCAAAATTGTCATAAAAGTGCAGTTCAAAAAAGTTTTTTCTACATAAGCATGAAGAGGCACAGCTCCCCTTACTGGCAAAGTTCAAATTTTGGTGTTCAAATCAACATTTTTTTAATTCAGATTTTTTTTTTTTTGAAAGACCTGAAATGGCTTCGCGAAAATGATCAATAAACAAGCTCCACTAACATGTAAATTGTGAGTGAGCAGACCGGATCTGTGAGATAATATTCACACAATGTACCAAGAAACATTGTATCTTGCCATACCTGTCTTAAAATTTTCTCACATCGCATGTATAATGTGCCTGGAGGGGCTCAAACTTTCCAAATTTTGTCCATTTCCAGCCTGCTCAGCTGGTGATTATCTTGTGCAAACGGTTTTATCATCGTTTTATTGGCGCATGTTTTGTAACTCTTGTCAAGTCTTGGCGGTAAACAATCTGAAGACAGATGTCACCACACAGCTGCCAAAGCAACTAGAAGTTAAAAACGATACAGAATGAGTTGTTTTCATGTTTATAACTGATAGTATTGCTTTACTACATAACCTGGTAACAGTATATTGCGTACTTCTGTCATGTAAACAACAATATAGATGACAGATTATCGTTTTCTTGCTGGACCCTACTACCCTAGCAAAGCTGAATGTACTTTGCTGACAAGATCGATTGAGATGAAAAGAGTGCACCTGTGAAATCATAATTCGCAGTGGCGGGCGGTGGACAGAGAACAAGGAGGGCGATAAACATGTCTTTAAACTGCTTATTAGTCTTGATCTGTTTTCAGTCAATTTCCTTGGAAAAAGACGCTTGAACTCTCCCCTCTGAGGTGTAGCTAACTGTCTTAATTAAGACGAGAAACCAAGCGCACAAATTGAACGCAAAAAAGAGCGCATTTCAATCTTTTTTCAATTAAACAATCATTACACGCAGGTTTGACGACTCGCTTAGGAAGTGACAAAATTTAAAGCGGAAAATCCTCTGTGGTTTTTTTTCGTGAAGAGTAGCCAACCAAGGCATGTGAATTAAACATTTTATAGAATTTATTATTCCCCAGAACTACTTGAGTATAGATTAGCTGGAACTGCGTTTTTTTCCCTCATCTTCAATTTTTTTTCCCACGTGGTTTCACTGACTTATTTCTATGTGCTACACCAAAGTAGATTTTCGTCACAGAAATGACCCATTGACATGAAGTCTTTGATTATCATCTGCATGACAAACTTATATTACTGTTACTGACAGTATTCATATTTTGAGATTATCATGTGATTTTTTTTTTTTGTACCTCTGAGGCCCGTATTCAGAAACGACTCTCGCACTAATTGAGTGCGAGTGAGTACTAAAACTTAGTGTCAGGTTATACTAAATGAGTCAGAGGTTGTCCTAACCCTCATTTGCTTTCAGAGACCTCACTCACACTGAAAATAGTGTCTCTTTCTGAGTGAAGGTTGAGTGCAGGGAACACCTCCCTTGAGCCGCACTAACTTACGCCCGTATTTCGTTGTCATGGCTTTCAGGTGGTTACAAACATTAGAAACTCTGGATCGTTTAAAGCCACGTGTTCGACGCAATCGCTACTATGCAAATTTGAACTCTAATGATGATAGCGATGTTGGTAACTTACTAACTGATCACCTGGTTTCAGTGTTTACGTACTGCACTGTGGTGAACTCGAGGTTAGTATTTGTGTACCCACCGGTAGCTACTGGTGAACTGGCAATAGGGGAAGCTCAAAACCATCCCTTAAAAATAATGATTGAAAAAAGGTCATATCCAATCATTTAATAAAATTTTATTCATGTGTACTCCAATACACGAAGGATTATCATGTTTCGCCGGCTCTACTTGTTAAGTTAGAATGAGCACTGATAATTATTGCCCTGTTTTCATTCCATTAAATTACCATTGCAGAAACTCCGACATTATCAGGTGTGGCAAGCTTCATTAATGACGCATATCTGTCAACTGTCACGCGGTCGGATTTCTCGCGCTTTTCTTTACTGATGGGTTGGAAAATTCTGCGCTCAGCGGCTCGTGGGACGCCATTTGGATTGGTCTGCGAGGCTCATGTAGTTGTCAGTCACGAGAATCCATTCTTTTCCACATTCTTAACCGCTGAATGTAGAGGGAAATGTCCGGCAGGTTTCACAGCTTGTTGCTTTTGTGAAGCAATATATAACAACGCAATTAAAAAAAATTGCATTTTCGTTTTACCAATTAGTCTGAGAAACTTTCTAATCAAGAAAAGTAAACTGCGTCAGGTTTAGATTATTCAGCACTGAAGGGTGAGGATTGAGCATCCCTTTGCAGCAGCCGACGCACCGCCTGCAGTATCCAGTGCCCACTACTGTCAGTTATGCTCGAGTGGCGTTTATGAATATCAAATTGCGAGGAGTAGGGCCGCTCCCTCGGTTAGTGGCAGGTCTCTCTCTCTTTCACACTCCAGTTACATTTCAATCGTACTCACTATATGGTGAGTGGAGGGTGAGCGTGAGTGTCGTTTCATAAGACTTGAGGTTAGGGTGTGTGATATTATGTAACTACCAAGATCTATTTTCATCACAGAAATGACCCACTGACACCGAGTCTTTGATAATCATCTGTGTAGCAAACCTTAAACACAAATCCTGGCATTGTTCATATTATGACAAAGTGACTGTAGTGGCATTTACACCTCAAAGAAAACGTGAAACACAATTCTGGTGTAATTGTTTCTTATTTTATAAAGAAGGAAAGGACATTGGAGTCTGTGAATATTACATGGGCTGCCCTCCTGTATGTAGTATTTATATATTTGTGAATGATAACATCATGGAATATTAGCATGGTCCACAATGGTCACTCCTTGAATGCGATTGTTCACATTTTCACTCACATTCTCTGAGCTCTTCTTGAAAATGGAGATAGGTATGTTTGAATATACTATTGGTAGTTAATATGAAAAACAATAACTTTTAAAGATATTCCCATGGTTCACTGGAGTCACTCTACAAAATTATGTCATATGATGACAGAGTGAATGGATGAACTGCAGATGTTCAGGGGTCTGAATTTTACCATTTTAACTCATTCTGTTTCATGAAAGTGGGGCCACATTGATGGGAAAATTATTGGCACTTAATCTGAAAGGTAAGCACTTTTAAAGAAATTAATGTGGTCCGCACAGTTGAGTCTTTGATAGTCAGATGATGACAGGGTTTATGGATGACTTGCACACGTGCAGGGGTCTGACGAATTTCCCCATTTTCACTTAATTTCCCATTTTTTCAAAATAGGGCCACATTCAAGTGGAACATACTGGCACATAGAATATAAGACAAAACTTTTTAGCAATATTTACTTGATCTACGGGGATCACTCTTTAAATGTCAAATGATGGCAGGGTCAATGGATGATCTGCAGATGTGCGGGGATCTGATGAATTTCCCTGTTTTTGCTCGATTTCCCATTTCTTCAAAATAGGCCCACATTTGTGTGGAACATGCTGGCACATGAAATAAAAAGCAAAAATTTTTTAGACATTCAGATGGTCTAAAGGAGTGTCTCATATGTAATGTTTTGACTGGGTCTGTGGGTTGTCTGCAGATACAAGGGGAGCATGTCAATTTCACTGTTATCACTCAATCTCGCTAAATCTAAAAATCTGCTCAAACTGTATTGTTCACCGATTTACCCAGCCTATGATGCGAGCAGATTTTATTCAATGAATCTGAAGCTGAGATGTCCCCCTTTAATATCCAGGTAATGAAAACAGCCAATTTCAGTCTGCTCACTGTCAGGACACCAAGCAATATTGCCAATATTTGGTATTTTTCCCAATTTCTGAAAAGTGTATAAAGTTGATGACCCAAAAGACACAACCGTGCTTTACAGTTGTAATGTACCTATAGATGTAATACATATACGAAAACAGTGGAATTTGGCTGTTTTATTGATATATTTTTTCATATGTGGCTTAATACTCTCATTATCTATCCTAATGTGGAAATGATGCAAATTTGACCACATTGAGAGGCCACACTGGCTGAATTTAGCCCTTTTTTAACCAAGCCCATTTCCATGTCAACCGAAATTAATATTGTTGAAACAACTGCCGTATTTGCCATTTTTCATCATAAAAAGCATGTATGAAAAGTTTCACTAAGATCTGCCGACCCCGACTTTCCACCCTATTTCTGATTCTCTCAGTCTGCTGCTTTTAAACACCCCCGCATCTCGTCATTTCTGCAGAACTTGGAACTCTTCCTCCCCTATCGAGCTCAATCTCCACAGGTAGTATGAGGCGCCGAACTGGACTAACGGGATTCAGAACCTCACGCAAGAAGGAATTGAAATGTTCGCACGGAGTCAGAAGAAAGCCTCACGCAGATTCGAATAAAAGTGCTAACCTCATGCAGCGCTGGTTCAGTGGTCACGCGGAGCCGATCATAAAGCGTGCACAGGGTAAAATGAGAACACAAACCTCGCGCAGCACTGGTTCAATGATCGCGCGGAGCCGGTCAAAATGCTTGCGCCTAGCCAAACGAATTTCAAGCCATGCGCGGAGCTTGTTCAGTGAGCTCACGCAGCACCTGTTCAGTTGTTTCGCGCAGGAGCGGTCCAAATGTTGCGTGCTGCACTGCTCCAAATTCAAGCTTCGAGTTTGTTAGACAATTCCAAGCCATGACAATTCCATTTCTTGTCAAGTCTAGCTACGAACAAGGAAGTAAAGAAGCTTAGCTTTTCCAAACACACCTATCTGTATTTCACTAATTACTACCGCAATAATATTAGTTTGGTCCCCAGCGAGCTAACATTAGCTTGCTATTCAGTTGACTGAATTTACGAAGTTTTGCTCGTTCTGCCAGAAATGTCTGTGACTGAGACTGAGTATGTATTTAGAGCGATGTAGTTGGCACAGTGCTAACATACATTGGGTGCTAAGGGAAATAACATTTGCTATCCATAAAATTATGCGATTCAGTAATGCGATAAACAGAATGAGAAAGTTATGAAATTCATAGAGTAAATTTTAGGTTTGTTGCTCAGTGAACTCGTTTCATAACTTTCATATGACGCCCACTCTTGTAAGATCTTGTATAGCTCCTGCCAACTTTGTTTGGTGGAGGTTAATGATTAACTCTGTGGATGTAGCTAACATCGGCCATTGTCTCATGTCACCTGCCCACTCCGTGAGAAGTCACGGGTGAGGCACTGTAACGGAATTATCCTCATGACTTTTTAAAACATCCGTACTGTGTCTCCACCTCTGTTTTGTTTCCATTTGTGTTTGCCAAAAGCTGGCTTTTCCAGCTATGCAACCGTAAACAAACACATCTATCGGAGGAGAAGAACCGAGAGCCGCTATGATTTATCGGTAGGAAGTCATGAAATAGGTGGATAATTAGCCTATTTCACAAGATGGCCACGCCTACCGGAAAGCATGTAAAAACACTTCCTGTGGCTACTACGACAGAAGCTTAGAGGCATATGCTGTTAATTTGTCTTCTCGCTAACTACTCTTTATTTCAAGAGATGATTACAGCTGTGGTCTGTATTTTGGAATTACTGGGTAGTGTGAGGAGGTATAAATTTGTTTAGGGTTTTTAGGTTAGCCTTTTCTTAATTTGTTTTTGATTATAAGCTATACCTATACGATAGCTGGCATTTCAGATAATTTGGCTAGCGTGCCTGTCAAAATGTTAGCTACTATACGTCTTAATGACTTACTAAATGCCTGTGTTTGTAAAACTCACTGTTAGTATGTTTGTTTTTCACTTTACTTAGCTATGCCTACTCTCAGACATTGCATAGTGGTCACTGGGTTGGATGTTATGTCGTTCAGTCACTGAGGAAGCTAACTAATTGTACCAAGGTTGTAGCTCCAGCGAGGCGAGATTAGGGGTTCGCTAGCTAGGTGAGTTGTGTTTGACCTGAAGGCATATTTTATTTTTTTGTCACGAATATAACATGATTTTATCCAGGCTAGAACGCTTAGCAATGGTGTTTGATAGGGAGCTTGAGGTTTGCCCCGCCAACTTATGCAAAGAAAGTCTGGATTAATGTAACTTGCTTCGCAGTAGATGGCTAGCTAGCTAGCTAGTAACTTAAGATATTGCAAATGCATGCTGGTTAAAGGCCACCATTTCCTGGCATTTCTTTTTGATTATTGCAGCTGCTGCGACTTGCATTTGCAACAGTCACCGTGGCATTCCGTCTGGGGCAGCCAGTGAGAGCTCAGAAGCAGTGTTCACAAAAAGGCGAAAATGCAGTTTTCCGTCAAGGCACCGATCAACAACAAAATTAATACCATACCTGTGCAGAGTTAGTTAAGGTGTGTCCTTGAACCAAAAAAATTAAAAATTACCCGTGCTGTTCTGAATATAAAACAATGTTTCTTTAGAAAAAGTGGGTTCCTCTTATTTTCGGGACTCGGCTTTTTAGTCAAAATCAGTGATTCTGCGTGTTTTAGTATATAGTCAATATACGTTGACAACAATAGATGGCACTGAGCTACAGTCTGCCTTGTTTTATATTGGTTTTTCTCAAGGTTTTATCAGTATTTTCATATATATTCGTGATGTAAACAAAATGTCATGAAAACCCCCTTCCCAAAAATTTGTCTTGAGAAAGGGGGGTCGTCTTCTATCCAAAATCCTCATAGTCGGAACAACACGGTGATAATGATTTTTATTGCTTACTTGGTAAATGTGTAATTGATGTACCTTGTAATATAGCCTAGAGATACTGTGAAAATGAAAAGCAAAATTACATTTTACTACCCTTTATGTAGTTGAAATGTCGATCAAGAGTAAATCTTATTACCTCCGCCAGGAGGTTATGTTTTCGGCAGCTTTTGTTTGTTTGTTAGTTTGCATGATTACTCAAAGTAATGCACAGATTTTGATGAAATTTTCAGAGAAGGTGGGTATAAAGTCAAGGAACAGGTGATTAGATTTTTGCATATCTTTGCCAAAGTACAGCTGAGATATACGCCAAAGTTCAAGATTTCAAGTCTTTCCGATTGGCTAGTTGCACAAGATGGCGCTATTTACATTCTGAAATACGTTGGTAAGCTTAACTATTTCCGGTTTGCTTCTGCTACTGATCAATCTCCATCAGATGATGAGCAGATGACAGGTATATCATGACGAAAATATGATTTTAGCTATAGCCATATTCCCAGGATTTGGCTTAATTAACCACGAATGATGTTTGCATGATTTGTCTCGATTACCTGTTACTGATGTTTGTTCATTGGCACTCTTAATGAGGCATTTGCTTTGCTGCTCCAACGAGAATTGAGATGATTTTTAACTAGCAACTAATTTCGAGCCGTTCTCACTGATGAGTGATGAACCGGCTTTAAGCGACAGATAAAATCTGTGAAAATATCTGATAATTAATGTGTAAATAATCCATAACTTTGAAATGCTGTTTTATTAATCTAACATTCGATCCACGCATATTTTAATATTGTCGATGCTTTGTTTCCCTTCCCACTCTGCCTCAGTTGCACTCTCAAGACCATCACATCTGGAACTATGGTTAGCTAAGCACATCTAAGAAAACCATAACAATATCGCAGTACTAGCAAGCCAGTTGCATCTCTCTCTCTCCAGGTGCCAGATCCAATTAAGACGTAGGATATCATTTCCTGCCACTTTCTCCTGTTTTGCGCCATCTGTACCAGCTCTGTTCCATCATGATGGAGCCCATTCTCTTCTAGCCACAAATGCAGACTATCGCTCCACCTCATTCTCCTCCTACCTCTGCCTCTTTTCCCGTCTATTTTGCCAGTGAGGGCAAGGTTTTCCAGACCTCCTTTCCTTATTACATGTCCCAAGAGTCTTAATTGTCTCACTCTGATGTCATTTATTCTTCCTACTCCTGCTCTTCTGAGCACCTCTTCATTGTGGACTTTCTCTATCCACGAGATCTTAAGCATTCTTCGTAGAAACCAAACCTCGCAGCTCTCCAGGGTTCTTATTGATTCTGCTGTTATGGTCCAAGCCTCACTTCCGTATGTCAGCACTGGGTACACATAGCAGTCGAGCACATGCATGCGGGTGGCCATAAAAATGGTTTTGTTCTTCAGAATCTTCTCAAGTTTAGTGAAGGCAGATTTGCTACGGCTATTCTCTTCTTGATCTCCTTCACACACCTAGCATCATCAGATATCACACTGCCCAAATATTTGAAAGTGAATACTTGTTTGATGGTTTCACCGTGCACCCGTAGTACACATTCTGGACTTTGTCTCTTTGAGACTACAAGAGACTCTGTTTTCCCACAGTTGACACTCAAGCCTTTCTTCTCACTTTCACGAACCACAACGTCCAAAAGTCTCTGCAGGTCCTCCGCAGACTCTGCGATCAGTACTGTGTCATCCGCGTATCTGATGTTAGTAATGTTCGCACCTCCTACGCGGAAACCCCTCTCTGAATCCAGATGTCTCAGAATTAGTTCACTGTAGTCGTTGAACAAGTCAGGAGAGAAGACACAGCCCTGTCGGACACCTCTCTTCACCTGTGTGTACTCGCTACATTCGCCATCTATTCTCACGCAGGCAGACTGATTCCAGTAGAGGTCCTGCAGAAGCTGCTGGTCATTTCCATGTAAATCAAGCTTCTGTAGATCTTCAAACAGTTCACCTTGTCTTACTTTATCAAATGCTTTGCTGTAATCAATAAAGCACATAAAGACATCTCTTTGCATCTCTACAGCCCGTTCGGTAATCATTCTCAGAGTGAAAATGGTATTTCTTGTCCCCAGTTGCATCAGAAGATGTAAAAGTAAATTCAATATAAAACCTAAACAGAAAATCTTGCTAGCTCTCTAGCAAGCCTTGCTAGCTACTCAACTTTGCCACAGCTCGATGAAAAAATGAAAGCTAGCTCCAGATATTAATCTAATGAGGAAATTTGGGTCGTGCAGCACTGGATGTTTGTCGCTTAAAACCAGTTCATGACAGTCACCAGAGCAAATGGCTGGAAATTACTCTTGGTAGAAGTATCGGAAACCCTCAGTATCAGTGGGACAGCTAATGTCTCATTATCAGTGCCAATGAACAAACTGTAGCAGCTAATCAAGACTGATCATGCGAACATCATTCACGGTTAATTAAGCCAAATCTTGGGAACAGCGGCAATAGTTAAAATCACATTTTCGGTATTATATTCCTGTCACCTGCTCAGCATCTGATGTAGACTGATAAATGACAGAAGCAAACTTAAAATAGTAAAGTGAGCCGGTGTATTTCAAAATTCACTTAGCCCCATTTTGTGCACATAGCCAATTAGAATAGCACATCGAATAGAATTCACCGGAAGTATGCTTGCTCACCAAGAGACATGTTTCCATCCACCTGTCTTATGCGAATGAAGTCATATCGAATTAAAAATGCCTTATGGAAACGGTGACATTCAAATTGATTTGAAGAATATCGACACAAAGTTTATATGGTTGATCTGATCGGATTTTCTTTTGATCGGTAAAAGGCTTATGCGATAAATGCTGATGGAAACGTTATTTGCCCAATAAATCTGCAGCTGCATCGTGACGGTTTTTTGATGCCGTCGTTGCCTTCTGATAATGGTTTGCTGTGTTGCTAATAGCTGGCACATAAGCACATACAACTTGTGCAAATTATCATCATTTGAATGGTAGACTCAATTCATTTTGGCTTACTAGCTAAATTAGGCGGCTAACACACTACTTTTGTTCACTTGAAGGTTCTGTAATTCAGTGCGAAAATGAATGGAGCAGCTTGAAATGTCAGAAATCCATTCGATACACCAATTTGACCGCATAACGGCACGTGACGTCATTATGCACAACTTTTTATTCGCTTTAAATGACGTTCGATGGAAACGCATTTTCACCTGCTTATTTCGCATGAATATTTTTGGCGAACTTCAGATACTTCGATTGACAAGTGGATGGAAACATAGCTACAGACAACTCGGAAATTCTATTTCAATTGTTGTGCACCTAGTGAATGGGCCGGAGTTCCAATCACCGTGCTTTAGGGTTTTGCTGCCACCTGGCGGAGGTCTGCGCTCTCTGAGTGCTTGTCTAGTTTTGATCAGGTGATGTGTTTTTTTTTTTTTTTTTTTTAAATAGTCCGGTATCATATGTGGGACATACTGAAATAAATGCCCCATCAAGGAAATTGAACATGTATGGGTTTTTCACATCCAGACATCTAACAGCAGTGAATGAATGAAATCGTAACTATAATATCATTGTTGATAAAATCCATGAGTAAGCTAAGCAAGCCCAACTGGGTGGCACGAATAAACTGAGGTGTCCCAGTCTGAGACTTAAGAAGTCTGGCCACCTTATTTATTCAATTTACCCTGGGTGTACTCAATGAATCTCCAGGCCTTGTGAAATTAAGATGTCAAACAAAGTTTACATCATTGCCCATTACAGCACCCTTTGTTCCAAATATGTCCCTGCTGCTGGTTACATGAGCATACAACAGATTTGGCACAGGCCCCATGCCAATGTAAAAAGGGAGTAACTCAAGTCATCGCTGGACAAAGATGAATGAAAATGAAAAAAACTTCAATAAAACCAATTTTATTTGAAAAAATATACTTTGTTAGGTCACTGCTTCAGAGCCAGCTGGTGCACTTGTAGTGCTCAATTCTACAGCCTCAGGTACAAATTCTGTGCAGTCAACGCTACAGAGCTAACTATCCCAAATCTGCATATTTGCAAAACTATAAACTTCACACTCAAATGTTTCTGGACCACTGCCTAACAAGGACAACTTTACTGCAACAGCATCAATAATTGGCCTTCGACCACAGCGGCTTACAGCAAACATCCCCTACATTTACATAAGCGGTGGCTAATGGACTGAAAATATTAAGCGCCAGTTGGATAGCTTGCATTGCAGGATGGGCCAAAAGCGAGCACAGAAGTTCAGAGTAGTGTAATTTTTTATTTCACTTTTTTATTTGCGTAATTAAAATATTGTTCTTCGTTGAATTTACCACGTAGCAGCATTGCAGAAAGAACGACAAGTGTTAAACTAACAAAGGATTATTCTAATCTTTGGAAAACTTTATTAAGTATAATTATCAACTGGTCGGTACAAGTGCGTTACCAACACAAGCCATTCTCGACCAATAAGCAACTTCGGAGACGTGATATCTAGAAAACAAATTCATAGACGTATGTTTGCCAGCTAAATGCTGCAAGATATCTTTGATACTAACGTAGTTCGAGCGAACACGGAAGGCTAGCAAACTAGCCACTGATTACAGCATGAATGATGGGTAGCAAGTTCATGCTAGTATTCTTATGTTCCCTCAAGTGAATTGTTGATGCCATAATATTGTGCCAATATTGTGTCTAAAATTTTCTGGTTTAACTGACTTTGCAGATCCTATTATTTGCCTCAATTTTTAAACGCATGGTTAAAGTAAACTGCGTGATTTGCAAGAAGCAGCAAGATGGCTAGTTACCTGCAGGAGGCCAGCAATCGTAGTCAATGCTCCAAAAGTTCTGCACCAGGTGAGTCTGTTTTTTTCAACCAGGCTCCATTGCAGACCCGCCCCGCCCTCTGCTCCATTGATTACCAGAGACGCTGAGGCCGTATTCTACTCTCTGTTCTGGTGCAGAGAACATGTACTTGAACACGGGAACGTGTTCGTGAACATGATCCTGTTCTCAAATCTCACACCACCCCGGCTGGTGGTGCAGTGAGAATGAACTGTATTTAACATGGCGAATAGTAAGCAAACTTTGAAAGAGTGTCAGTTTTTTCTCGTTTACTCAAATACTCTTTCTTCGCTGTTGCCCTCACTCATATTTTTCACGCCAGTTCACATGGATCTGAATGGTACAGCTTAGTGAGCATTACGCACTCAGGTACATAGGTAGCTACACTCATACGTAAATCTACCTCCATCATCTTTTCTTATCGACAAAATCCATCCCATCACGTCGTCTTTGGTGGGCAAACCGAGAAAAGAGAGGTCGGCTTGCTTCTTTGAGTTACAGGTTGAACAATCAGGACCGGGAACACCCGACTACTTACACTCTGCATTTGTTAATACATGGAGCATCAAGCAAGCACAAATTGGCGGAAGTCAGTTTACCTGCTATCTGGTTTGTATACCCTGAAATTATGCTAGAATCTTGCGGAAGTTGCGGAATAAGCCCTCCAAACCCCGCGATAGCTGCAGCCATCGCGGGGTTTGGCGCAACTTCGGCAAGATTCTCGCATAATTTCGGGATCTCGCGCAGCCGGCTTACTTGCAGATGCGCTCGAACGCACCCTGTATAGGCCAATTTCACATTTCCGGGTATACAAACCCGGAAATGGGCTTAATGAAGAATTAGAAATGGCCTGCTTTTTGTGAGTTTGTCTGTGTGCACTTATCTGACATTAATAGTCCCCAATCTACAGCATATATTGCAGATATATTCCTGTTATATTTACTTACCTTTGGCTTCCTTGTTCGGGGCTGTGTGTAAATGTGTATCATGATTTGACATTTGATAATGAGTGCTGGTACCCCTAATTCATTACCTGCCCTGTGTGAGTGGCTCAAGGCATGCTCAATCAAGGCATCTGTGTCTTGTTTGTGAAGACTGCTATATATACAAGGCCACCATGTGTTTTCCACTTAATGCACTGATGACAGTCCATGCTGGATTGAAACGTTTGCTTACTTTATTGGTCCCACAATAAATGTATCTGATGGTTCACTAAGACTTCTAGTCTTAATCTCTTTTCTGTGTACGAGTCTTATTTTTTGACTGTTATACCTGACTGCCGCACCAGAAGCAAGAAGACATTGGACTGATGTTAAGTGCGCTGCTCTTTTCTTGCTCAATACTGATGTGTGCAATGGAAATGGACAATATCGCCAAGCAAAGACCAAGAAATGAGCTGTACAGATCGTCTCTCGACTTCTCTTGCAAACTCTGCAATGAGACTGAACTGGAAAATGCTCCGGTGCCGGTGTATAGTTCAAGATCGCTGTCAATCAAAAAGAGATTCAGTCTGTAGACAGCTCCTCTAGTCATCATGCAGAAGCCCAGTGTCCCGTCCCGGCCCGGCTCGGCCCGGCCCGCCCCGCCCTCTGCTCCATTGATTACCAGAGACGCTGAGGCCGTATTCTACTCTCTGTTCTGGTGCAGAGAACATGTACTTGAACAAGTCAAACAGCCGGGAACGTGTTCGTGAACATGTTCCTGTTCTCAAATCTCACACCACCCCGGCTGGTGGTGCAGTGAGAATGAACTGTATTAAACATGGCGAATAGTAAGCAAATTTTGAAAGAGTGTCAGTTTTTTCTCTTGTTTACTCAAATAAACTTATACCTAAGCAATATAAATGCATGTAACATTGGCATTTGAGCTCCGATAGGCATGATATTTCTGAAGTAGTTGTCAGATACAAGCTGAATAAAGTGTCAACATTAAATGCCATCTGTAGACATCGAGTAAGTACGCGTTTTCGAGGGTCTGCAGATTTTGCGAATCCATGGTAACCCACACTTGCCCGTTAGAGTAGCCTGTGCGAAGCCCTTGAGAGGGATAAAATCGCGGCATTTATCCAATGACCGTCTAGTTTCGCTGCAGTGAAAGAAAGAAAAAACTCCCAGAGACGCTGAACGTGTCAACAGATTTAATGCACTGTGAGGCTACAGGAATGTATGAGAAGAAAATCGGGTCAGTCGACCTGCGATAAGTAGCCGATTCTGAACAAACTTAGAGCTGAATGTGTTATAACGAATTTAAGTCAATGAAATAGTAACGCAATAGTACATACTTGACCATTTTTTTATTTATTTATTTATTTATTTTTTGATGTTTTAAAGGAAGCTGAGCCCCCCTTGCAGTCTTGAAGCAATCGCCGCTGCTTTACTGATATGCAACTCTAGTTGGTTGGCCTTACAGTAATACTGATATTAACGGGCTCTATCATTTAAAACATTCAATTTAATTCTCTCAGATACTACAGAGGGCTTACTCTTCTTCCAAAGACAAAAATAAACCTCATGTGGACCAGCAAAAAAATGCAGCAAGAACAGCAATTTATTTTCTCTTTCTGTTGCATTGCATTGCAGGAATCGTGGCCTGTTTTGTTCTTGTGATCATCAGTAACCGTCAATTATTTGTTTTGCACAATGTAATGCTGGGGACCACCAAGCCAATGTTGACATGGAGATTTTAAAAAAAATTGAAGTATGTATTACAAACTATACATTTTTGGAAAGGATATTATCCCTAGTTAGAGGAACTGACCTTATTTTTTGATGAAACATTCCCACAAAAAATCTTTCAAGGATATTCTAAAAATAATCACATATGTTTCTGGGAAACTTTTCACAAAAATAATCTACTCCACATTCAATCCTTTATTGAAGATCATGTACTAGGTATTTACATTTTTAGAAATGTCTGTTGTTATTGAAAACAAATGTAAAAAGAAATTCTGAGTTCCATCAACTTTTCTATCTTTTATAAGCATTGAAAATAGTACTATTTATAAAAAATCCTTGTAATTCCGTGACAACAAAAAACATGCTTTTACTTTCAAAGTGGCACTTGTATTTAGAATTTTTTCTTCAAACTTTGGGAAAGCAAGCTTGTTGATTTTCAATTTGATATGGTACAGGTAGATTTACATCATTATGATTTTAAATGTCCAAAATTAATAAATATATTTTGTAATTCCGCGACATTTTTGAGACCATCAACACTATTTTGTATCCATTTTCCATTGGCTTTCAACATCTTGTCTTTAAAATAGCTAAATATAAATCATTAATTCATTTCTACTCTATTTGTAATAATTCCATAATTAAAATAATGTTTTTATGATATAATTTACAATTACTTCAAAGGGCCGTTGATTAACAAAGGGGTGAAGTCAGATTGCTTGATCACTTGAGTCTACATGCTACAAGTTGTTCTCCCCTCCAAACCCCCAGGCTGCCTACCTTTGGTCCCAAAGCTAAGTGTTGAATTTACTGTTAACTGAGCACATCTAGTCAGCACCTACTGAATGGAGATACCACTACTCAATTCACACCTGAATACCAACTTCTGCCAGCCCAGACCTAGCCTCAGCCCGCAATGGAACTCCTCCCATGCAAGTGGTACGCCATTGCAAAACCTTCTACCAAGCGATGGTTTGTCGGCCAGGCACTAGCCGAAGAATCTGTTGGCGAATGGAAGTTCCAGACTCTGAAGCAGCCCAGACTCAATGCCAACCAATTCCAGCTTGGTGAGCAGACCCAGAACATTTCTACAGCCTTCAGCTACTGGAGCTAAAGGCTGTTCTACTGGAGGTTGAGCCACCTGCACCCATATCTTCCACTAGGACCCACATCCTGAGACTTTCACCTGCAGATTGGAAAGCTGTCCCAGCAAAGTGCTGTGAGCACTTCACTTAAACACTACATAAGACTGTAATCCAGGATAATGATTGGTCATTATAAGTGGAAAACTCATTGTAATATATTACTAAACTGTAAAAATGTAAATAATTATGTTTATATGTATAATATATTGAAATTAATACTATTATTTAATATTATTATTAATTATTATTATTGTTATTATTATTAATTATTATTAATACTAATATTTGCCCCTTGTAATTCTCTGACATTGACTTTTTGAAATTTCTTGCCCATAAAGCAGGGTTAAAGTCAATATTTGTTTAAATAACTTACAGTATTAACAAAAAAAAACCTTAAATATGAACATATTGAAGTTTCATAACCTAACTATGATAGGAACATCACTTTCTGGATAGTTAAACACAACATTAAAAAAACCACGTCAATTTTGTGTAATTCCATGACGGAGTAGTTTTTGCTTGTTTCTTCTATGAAAATTTCTCAAAAAAAATATTTTCACTTAATAATATTAAAGAACAACTAATGCCTTCAATATGACATATCACACTTGAATTCATCTTATTTAGTTGTAGAGTTACAACCCAAAATGTAGTGGGACTGTAATTCCGTGACAGCTTGGCGGCCTCCTGCTGCTGAGATGCTTTCATGCAGAAAAAAATACACAATTCCAATGCAAGGTGACATTTTCAATAATGATTTCTTGTATTGTGGTGAGATAATATAATTGAAAATTATGTGTCATAGAATAGTGGACTGTTGCCGTAGTCTGGATGTTTGCTCTCCAAGTACTGCTCCAGCTTGTTGATTGCAGATATGTCTGAATTTGAATAATTTGTTTGCATTGAAAAGTAGGATAAAACTTTTTTAAAGCCTGGATAAAAATTTCACTGTCTCAATTAATTAACCATTAATGTCAGCCTTTAATTACTGTAATTAGCCATGGAAAACTGTCCTGCAGGGGTCGCACTTCGATCACCAATAGGACTGCACTAATGGCTTACCTTTTCATTTATTTTCACAACAAGACTTAGCTATTTGCTGGTGTGGGTACAGTAGACTACACAATGGCATGATTATTTTATTGATTCTACCCTAGAAAAATATTTTTCCAAGATGCAGTGAAGTGTTGAGCACGCAACTATCCCCATTAGCGTGATACAGCAAGCCATTGCTGGTGTTTGAAAAGATTTGCTCGTTCTCAATACTGTGTTTGGAATCTCAGAAAACATTGTTCTGTTTCTGAACTTTGAACCAGAAAAAGGTATTGACAAGTGGGCATCGAAACACAATAACTTCATATGGCAGTTATGGTTTATCCTGCAAACCCTCTGTGGCGCATACTTTTGTATAACAATTAATTGTGAATGTTTTTGTTTAAATCAGTAGTGTATGTAGGCCTATCAAAGTCAGATAATATAAAATACATCGAGAATATCATTCATGCATTTTCATATCGCACCGCGTATCAACCCGAGACCACAGTATCAAGCTCGAGGGCTGATACTGGTTGTGGGTTGATACATGGTGTGATAAAACATCATATGTGCATTTTCATATTTATGATGTGCTCATTTTGACCATAATTAACAATACATTTTGTCTAAAGCATTTATTTCAAATGATTATTGTCATCATTACAGGCCAGTAGCACTAGCAATTGCTCTTGGTCAGTGCTGTATTCAAGTCAGTGGAATGGCTAATCGGCTAGCTAGCACGCAAAAGCGATTTTCTCCATTTAAGATAATAAATTTGCGTTTCTACAATAACTTACAGACGAAATGTTTTCCTACTGCCCTTCGCATGAATATTACTGCAAAACGCGGCATACTGTTTACAAATAATTCTGTATCAAGTTCCTTTTCTAACAGTCCAGTTCAGAAATTTCAGCTGCTAAGGCAGCAGTCACAACTGCTCAAAGGGACATCCGACAGATAGAAACTTTACGAAAGAAAATTATCCGCTGGTGAAAGTCATCTCCGTTGCTGCTTGAGGCTCAAAATGTACAAAACTGTCAGCCAGATTGAACGGACCTCGCCTGACAAGGAACACATGAAGACGAACTTACTGAAAATTTTGTTCCCCGTTGGATGTCCGATAACGTGAACCAGCAAAGCATGGCTGCTGCTTAAGGAATTTGAGTCTCTCCGCCATGACAGTGTCTCTGAAGCGATGCGTCTCCAATGACGCTTGTGACTGTTGCTATGGCAATGGTTGCTGCTACTAGTACGGGATTTTGCCCAGCGGACAGATACAGATGATACAGGATTTCGCCCGTAGGCTGATACAGCCTCATGCCCGCATCACATGGGCAGATTCCCCTTGTTTATGAGGAAGTATATGATAACACCCTCTATATAACAGTGTATTATGTAATGGATAATCAACTCGTAAGTGTGCATCACACGGTTTTAAGGCACGACGGAGAGGCGAATAACCACCTGTTGGGAAGCAGAGGGTTGTTGCGCCTGCAAAGTGCCTTAAAACCATGTGATGCACACTACGAGTTGATTATTCTGCTTATACCATGGTCATTTGCCAGGAATATCAAATCAAAAGCATTCAGAAATTTTTGGTGACAGTTTTGCGCCTAAAAAAAACGAGTTGGTAAACGGGCGCCACGCCTTCTCATAGCCAATACTATAGGCCAAGCTAAACGGAACCAGCTAACTTAGCTCAGCTTACCTTCATGGAGAAAGATTTTTTTTTTTTTTTTGCACACGTTTACATCCTTTTACCAGCTAATGATTTGGTAATGGATTCCAGCTGAAATGGTGATTATGCATAACACAACATTATGCGCAATTATGCAAACTGTAGCTAACTTGCTACCTGCAATGACAATGAACTTATGACTGTTTCCGTAGAGCCAGCGAGCTGAAATCAGTCTGTTTTCATGGCATGTAGCTAGCGAACTGTCAATAGTTGCTTTCACATGAAGTGGGCATGTTGGCTTCCTTTGGAACCATACATAATTACTATCGTGTAATGAATAAAGTGTGATTACTTTGCTGCTTTAATGTTCACGGTCATTATCGCTGGCGTACCTAATGTTAACCACAGGACGCAACTTATCTGATGCCGCCAAATTTACTGCAGATGAATGAATCCAGCCAAATGCCGGTGCTGTAACATTGCTATGTTGGCCAGTGGATGAATTTCGAACAGTGAAACTACCGTAGCAGACTACCTGTGCGGTTCCATGATTTTAAAGCATACCTGCCAGCCAATCAGAAAAGAGTATTCACCCAGACCATGGTATAATGTATTACACTCGGAGATATAAATTGTTATCTGTTAAAAGATTAAAGATAATATTTAAACTAGTCTCCGTGTAAAAAGGCCCACCAGTTAGTCGGATATCTGTAGCCTACAGTAATACAAGATGCAACGCTCCACATTACTGAGGCAAACACTGAAATACAAATGGGCATGTTTAAGAGTGCTTGGCTTTTCTTTTTTTTTCTTTTTTTTTACCTCCTTGTTTACTGCTGGGCTTGAAGACAAAAAATTGTGGGCTCGGAATCAAGGTCTAAATGGGCTGCTACTTGAATTTGGACTGGTCCCCTGTGGAAAATTTCAACAGGCCTTGCGCTGCAGTTGTATAATCCCTTCTGCATGTTCACTTGGACTGGTCCCATACACTACAAATGAGTAGTTGCTGCGCGTGGCTTGATATTCGATTTGCTTTGCGCAAGCTTTGACTGGTTCCGCGCAACCATTGGACCAGCGCTGCGTGAGGTTTGTACTTTCATTCAACTCAGCGCAAGGTTTTCATCCCACTTTGTGATACAACATTTTCATTCCCTCTTGTGCGAGGTTCCGAATCCCTTTTGTTCAGTTCGGTACCTCATATCTATGCACTGTCTCTGAACAGCTAAGTACTATTTCACTTAACTTTTGGTGATGATACAGTTAAGCATGCAATTGGCATACTAATCGCAGAACAATTGCAATTGATTGGACATGTACTCGAAAAACAATGTACCAATTGGAAAATCATCCTATTTAACTATGCAATTACTATTATTTAGGAAAATTAGTCTCATGACCTGAGTGTGTAATCAAGCACTTAAGCCATGCTAGAAAATGACTGGTATAAGTGACCGTTTGGATTGTGGATTCTAATGGCTGTCAATATTGCCTGAGAAATAGCAGAGCTGGTGAGGTGGGTGTGAGGAAAACAACTTGATCCTGAACATCTCTAAAACCAAAGAGATGATCATTGATTTCAGAAGGAGGATCTCGGCCCCACTCTCCCCCCTCTTTATCAATGGGGAGGAGGTAGAAAGGGTCTCCTCCTTCAAATTTCTAGGCACAACCATCCATGAATCCCTATCATGGGAATCAAACACCAGCCTTATCATAAGCAAAGCCCATCAGCGTCTGTATTTCCTACGGCAGCTCAAAAAGTTCAAAGTCAGCCAAGCAGCAATGACTGACTTCTATAGGGCCACTATCGAGAGTGTTCTCACCTTCTCCATGCTTGTCTGGTTCGGTCACACAACCTCTCAGGACAAGACCAAGCTGGAAAGAGTAGTTAGACGCGCATCTAAAATTATTGGATGCAGCCTCCCGACACTGTCCTCACTTTTCAACACCAGAATAATAAGAAAGGCAAATAAAATCATAGCTGATAACTCTCACCCCGCTCACCACCTCTCCAATCTCCTCCCATCAGGCAGGAGGTACAGAAGTATTAACTGCTTAACATCTCGCTTCAGAGATAGCACTTACCCATTAGCTATTAGACATCTGAATTCGACTTGCTAGGTTACAGCTGTAATGATGCTTGTATGTAACAAGATGAAATGCACATGGCACTTTAAACGACCGGATGTATTTTTTATGCTGCTGGTTTTTGCACTGTATTGTCTCTTGTTGTCTTCTTGTATGTGTTGTGTCTGTATATGTTGAGCATGAACTAAGACAAATTCCTATCAACTTGTTGACGTGGCAATAAATTTCTTGAATCTTGGCCCACAGCTCTGCATCACTCGCCCAGAATCCCAAGTTGCCATGGGACCTCATCCAGTGGTCCAGGCTGCCATTGATCTCACAGCTGGAGCCCTGGGTAATGTCATCCCCACCCCTCTGTTTTTCATTGTTTTAACTACATACACCTTGACAAAGATATTTACCCTATATGTGTGATAAAAATGGAAAGTCACAAAGCATTTAAAAAAGATACTGGCCCTACGTTTCCAAAATTGATGTAGGCCTACATGAGAGTACATGCTTAGTGTACTGTAGCAACAATGTATTTTGGGAAGCATCATTAACATTAATCACCCTGTGAAATGCCTGTAGTTATTAGTTGCAGGCCCTATGTTTGCTTTCAAAATTTGCTTCCCATTTCATTGTCTTCATATGTACCTTAGTCACACGACCATTTGCACCTCGTTGATAAAAAAAAAGGGGGGAAAGAAGTTAATTAGGGCTGGGCAATATATTGACATTGATAGTATATCATGACTTAAGCCATCATCTTGGAGATTGGATATTGTGATATTTTGATATGACATACTGTAAGTCTTTTCTGGATATAAAGGCTGCATTACAGTGAAGGGATGCAGTTTTCGGCACTGTTTTAGCTATTGCCTGTTTACCTTCTTGTCATTGCCATAGCCAGAGGTGAGGATAGAGTGGGCAAAAACATCCCTCTAAACTGATTAAAATTCCTGACCTGTTCTCTTATCATCTTCCTTTATTCACACATTTTCAAAATATAGGAATGATCCACTGGCAATTCAAGACAGTGTCTTTCTTAATACAATCTAAATCATGGGGAAATTCAATTAAAAAAAATGTACTGATAAGCAGGCCTATGCTTCACAGAAGGTAAACTGCGCTAGAACTTCTGCACTACCTTCTTGGTCCATCAGGCAATCCAACCTGCTCTTCATTATTGTCAAAAGCAGTGCTTCCCAGACCTATCCTGGAGGCCCACCTGTCCTGCATGTATTATATCTCTCTGTGCTTCAGCACAGGTGATTCAGATGATCAGGTTGTCATCAATCAGCTTTAGGGAGTGATTAATGAGCTGATCATTTGAGTCACCTGTGCTGAAGCAGGGAGAAATTTAAAGCATGCAGGACAGGTGGGCCTCCAAGAGAGGTTTGAGAAACACTGATCATATGTGTTAAAATTAAATCAAAGACAAAGATTCAAAACTCCTCTATTGGTGCATTTCAGTCAGTGTTGAATGCACCAAATTGCACATTCAAATTAATGGTTGACTTCTTACCTTCACGAGAAGAACTAGCAATATCTGATGGTGTTGATGGTGTCGGATTGACTGCATTGTTCATGAAGAAAAATTATTGAGAGCACGTCAGGACAAATAATTGGTGGTAAAGGGATGTTCTGTGTCTACTGTATTCTCAGCTCTGGCTACGCCACTGCTTCTTGGTCATCATGTCCACAATACTAATGACTATAATCAATTGGGTTACATTGATATTAAATGGAAGCAACAATAGCTATCCACACAGTATTGCCACGATATCAATATGAAGGTGCTCAGCCAAAAATACAATGATATTTAACGGTGGCCATATCACCTAGTCCTATATCTTATAGTCTTCGTATACAGTTTGTATACCTGAAAGGACGGAGGGAACGTGGAATACATATCGTGGCGTGGCCATAAATTAACTAAATCTTGTGAACGATTTGTATCTAGTAGCCATGGATTAGCTAAATTATGGGAACGACTTATATTTTGTGGCCACTAGATGGTTAAATCATGGGAACAAGATTGCTAACTTGTGGTAAGGCTTTAATTTTGTGGCCATGATGAGATGGCTAATTCGTTGGAACAAGTTAATAACTTGTGGCAACGACATAACTAATTTTTGGGAAAGAGTTACTAACTTGTGGGAATGAAATCACTCATTTGTGGGAAGGAGTAATATCTTGTGGCCACGAATTAATTTTTTTTCTCTTGTCATTGCACTTCCCGGGCTCCATAGCTTCCCCCTTTCTGGAGGATTATGTGCGGTCTCCATCCCTGCTTACAAAACTGCCCAATGTTTGGTTACTTCTTACATGAAACAATCCTAATTGTAAGTTGAATGAAGGGTATGTGAATGTCTTCTTGTCAGTCTAAGCAAGGAATGAGATTGTGCTTGGGGAAGTTATCGGTTGTTAAATGTCAGAAATTACTGCATTCAAGGACTGCTAGATCCCCTGGTAGAGGATTTTAGGAAGTGTGTGATTTACTCCGAAATGCTGGGTGCTCACCCATTCAAACGCACAGATTTGTTTCAAAGTGTCCAAGAAATAAAGAATAAATGGCCTTTCCCATTTAGGTGTGCCTTGGCCAGAACTGAGTATGCTGGGCTTTCCTGTCATCAAAATAATTGTAACCTTGGTTTTGAGGAGGAATGAACAATGTTGAATTTTAGTCATGAAAGCCTTGTTGGAACTCCTATAGTTCTGAACATACAGTGCCCTCCTTAATTATTGGCACCCCTGGTTAAGATGTGTTAAAAGCCTTAAAATAAATTCAATTTTTAGCTCGCCGGGACGAGTAATGTCCAGAGAGCTATTGTCGTACCCCCGGCGTCCGCGTCCGCATCCGCGTCCGTCCGCGTGCAGAAAAACTGTAACCTTGACCCGGCGAGCTTTGTTGTCTTTCTGACAACTCTTGTTATTGCAGAAGCATACTCTCACAATGAAAATTTTTGAAAAATGTAACTTTCGACTTAGGGATTTTTTTCCCCCTTAAAATTCACTTGACTAAGAAGTAATTATTTTTCATAAAATCACCTGATCCACAATTATTGGCAAATAAATGTAATTGGAAATAAATGTAATTGAAGTATTTCTGTCATTTCTACAGTAGTTTACTAAGTTGATCAAAGTATCTAGGAACATTTAATTACTAATGTATCACTTCCTGTTTCCCTGGGGTATAAATATGATGTGACACAGAGGCCATTTCTCTTATCCACTCTTCAACATGGGAAAGACAAAGGAACACACCTTTCAAGTAAGGCAGATGTGTGTCGACCTTCACAAGTCGGGCAATGGCTACAAGAAAACAGCCACTCGCCTGCACCTGCCCATATCTACTTTCAGAGTGATCATGAAGAAGTTTAAAACAACTGGAACAGTGGTAAACAAGCCTGGAAGAGGATGCAAGGTTATTTTGCCACCGCGAACAGTGAGGAGGATGGTAAGAGAAATAAAAAGTTCAGTTCAAAGCTCACTGTTAAAGAATTGCAACAAATGGTAGCATGTTGAGGTCACAAAGTCTCCAAAACAACCACCAGGCATTATCTACATGCCAACAAGCTGTTTGGGAGGCATGCACGGAAAAATCATAAACGCAAACATCGGGAGTTCGCTAAGTGGTACTGGGACTTAAACATGGACCATGTGCTTTGGTCAGATGAGACCAAGATAGAGCTTTTTGGCAACAAACACTCTAAGTGGGTCTGGCACCTCATGCCCACTGTGAAGTATGGGGGAGGATCAGTGTTGCGGTGTGGCTCTTTCTCTTCCAGAGGCCCTGGGAACCTTGTTAGGGTGCATGGCATCATGAACGCTTTGAAATACCAGGACATTTTAAATCAAAATCTGGTGGCCTCTGCCCGAAAGCTGAAGATGGGTCCTCACTGGGTTTTTCAGCAAGATAATGACCCAAAACATATGGACAAATCTACGCAGAAATGGTTCACCAGACACAGAATCAAGCTCCTCTCATGGCCATCTCAGTCCCTAGACCTCAACATCATTGAAAACCTGTGGAGTGAGCTGAAGAGGAGAGTGCAGAGGAGAGGACCCAGGTCGCTGGATGATTTAGAGATTGTGGAAAGAGGAATGGTTGAAGATCCCTCTTTTTGTATTCTCCCATCTTGTAAAACATTATAGGAGAAGATTGGGTGCTGTTTTGTTGGCAAAAGGGGGTTGTACAAAGTATTAACATCAGGGGTGCTAATAATTGTGGCACACATGATTTGATGTAAAAGAATAATTTCTTAATGTTGGATTTTTTTTCCCACTGAATAAATACACTTGAATTAAAGGTTGGATTTTCCTCTTTTTTTCATTGTGTTCCTATATTATTTAGAAAAAAACGTAATTTATTAGACGCTAAAGAGCACATCTTAACCAGGGGAGCCAATAATTATGGAGTGCGCTGTAAGAGTAGCACCCCCCTACTCATCCCACCACTTTCTGTATCCCTGTCTTTCACCCACTCCTCTCTCTCCTTCCCCATCTCTCCCTCTCTCTCTCTCGGTTCGTCTGAGTTCGCTTCAACTCTTTCCCTTCTGTCCCTTTCTCTCTCTCCCTCCGTCCTTTCCCTCTCTGTCTATCCCCTACCCTCACTCTACCACAGGAGGCACAGCCTGTGTGATGTGTGGACAGCCCCTTGACACTGCCAAGGTGAAGATGCAGACCTTTCCCACCATGTATCGAGGGTTTCTCCACTGCTTTTTGTCCATCTATCGGCAGATGGGCCTACGTGGCCTGTATCAGGGCACCACCCCGGCACTGGTGGCAAACATTGCTGAGAATTCTGTGCTCTTCATGAGCTACGGCTTCTGCCAGAGGGCGGTGAGCTGGTTCTGTGGGCTGGAAAGAGAGGCTGTGCTCAGGTAAAACAGTCCCTGAACTGTTGCAAAGTGCAGTGCAGTGATTCACAATACTCTACTTCGGGAAGACCTGCAAGATTCCAGTATTTTTTGTGTACCATCTTAAGTCGGGCCCTAATCAAAGGGGTCATTCCATACCAATTCAACAAATTTAAGAAAATCTTCCCACCTGACAACCTCAGATTTGGGTTAAAAAATTCTGAGACCAAGCTACACTAGCATAGAGGAACTGCACAGAATTTTAAGTCAATATCTCTAATAATTTAACCTTGAAAAATTATAGAACTGGTCGATTTTCACACTCATTTAAAACGTCAAATGAAATCAAATTTTTAAATGTTCGTATCATAACGAGACTATGTGCTACCTAGTATTCAGCTGGGCTGCTAAGTGCTGTTTGAGAATGTGGGCCCAAGAAAAGGGCGCTAAATGCTCAAAGAATGCGTAAAGCTCACACAATTATATGAAGTCCAAGTTTAGTAATGAGCTGGAGCTGATAAATTATTAACACAGTAGGTGGGGAGAGAGTGGGAGAGAGTAGGAGAATGAGAGTGTGGGAGTGGGAGGTGGGGGAGTCTGGAGTAAGAAAAACATATCAAAAGCAAGTTATACATTTAAATAAACAAAGAGCTGGAGTAAGGGTAGCAGTTATTGATTTTGTGAGTGTGAATTTGAGAGAGACAGCAGAAGGAGATAGCAGTTAAATTATGTATGCATGTTCCTGGATCGTAATGAAACAAAGTTATTACAGTGGTGCTAATCGGGGACGTAACGTCACTTTCGTGAACACAAGGCAGCTCCTGTATAGTGAGGGTGTAAGAACGAACGTCAAAGTTTCCTTTTTTCCCCATGGTTTGGGCATGTTATGGACGAAGAACCCACAGTTTTGAGTAAAATCATTAAGTAAATATGTTTGAGTGAAGAAGTTGCCATGTGTTTACATAAAACGTTAGATGATATTGGTGATTGTTGTAAGTATGTGTCCAAAAAAATTGAAATGCAATTAATTTTAATGAATTTATGACCCTCTGAAATCTCTTGGTGTCAACTACAAGGCCTTTTCAAGATCATGAGAAGTGTCCGAGAAATAAGAAAGTTTTTGAATTTTATAGTGCCCCCAAATAGCGAATTGTTTGGTATTTATTTCAGTCACTGCGGATAAAAAAAAAAAGTGTTGCGAAGTGAGCAATTTAGGTCAGTTTCAATTTAGGTCACCTCAAATATGGTAGACAGTAAAAGAAAATGATATAATCAATGTTTAAAGAAATTAAATAAAATAGAAGAATTCAGGTTAGAAAGATTGAACGATTTTCATAAGTGTCAGTTAAAGCCTGAGGGGTTTTGCACTTTGTCACATAGCTAATATGATAATCAGAGGTGTATAAAGTAATGGAAAAAATAACTAAGTAAAAGTAAAGTACCATTACTGAAAGTTACTTTGGTAAAAGCTGAAGTCTACCATAAGAAAATTACTTGAGTAAAAATCTTAAAGTAGCTCATATTAAATGTACTTGGGTACCAAAAGTATTTTGGGAAAGAATATACTTAAGTATCAAAAGTGCAAGTATAAGTACAAAGTATATTTCATAGTACGCATAGAAAGAAGCAAAGCAACCAGACATTGTTCTCTCCATGTGCTCTTCAATTTTCAGGTGAATGAAAAATACAGTATTCAAAAAACAAAGTCAGTCTCTCTTTATGTACTTCTTTGAGTTTACTGGCAGTTTTAAAAACCACCATCATTGACTATAATTTATAGTAGAATTACATAGATCAATAGCATGCCAATTTTTTTTGCTTCAGAAAACTGATTTTTCACTGATTGGGACACCATTTGGTCACTGTAGCTGAAGTGGTTGCTGCAGAGGACAACAATTATTTCTGTAGAAGAGAGAATTTTTTTTGAACTGCTTGACAGATACTATGGGAAAGTATATTGAACAGTTTGCGCATCAGGCTTAGCTGAGGAGTTTCATTCAGGCAACTCCTGAAAAATAGGGATTGGAGTGAACTCTTCCATACTCTAAACCGCGTTCAAACTTCGTTTGCTTGTGAATATTCAATAACTGATCCAAGAGTGCCATCTAGTGGTAAAATGTTGTAACTGCGCGCATAAATTTGCAGCTCCATGTCCGCTGGCGGACTCATCTGCGCAAAAATGCCCTGCAGAGCATTGTTGTTGTTCTCAAGCACGCCAAATCCAAATAATCCTTACATGATGAATTGCATTCATCTTTGAATTTGTAACAAGTAAATAAGTGGCCAGTGTCAAAGTAACAAGGTGAAACTATACTTTTTATCTTTTACATGTAGTACAGTAAAAGTCCAGATTTCAAAAACTCAAGTAAAGTATAAATCCTCAAACTATTTAAGTAGGCTACTGTAACAAAGTGCATGTACTTTGTTACTATACACCTCTAATGATGGTGTATCCCAATTCTTTTGTTTGTACCTGTCCTCCCTCGTATCGGTTGTGAGATTCAATAGGAAGATAAAGGAGAATTCCGGTGTGAAATTGACTTGGTGTATTGAAACATGATAACGAGTACTAACTTTTGTCGAATACCCCACCTCCGTACGCACGCAACATTTCAAAATAAATGGCTTTTTAGCCGAAGCTCCAAACAGGCTTACAATGGTAGGGAATCGGGCATAGCGTTGCCGTGCAAAAAAATCGCTATTTTTTCATCATCAACAAGGCTCAAAGAAGCTCCACACTTCATCCGAGGGCCCTGACATTAAAAACGAGGCACTGAGAACTTTGAACATGCACAGGTAGTTTATTTAAAAAGACTATTTTTGCAAACAGTACCTTGAGGTAGTTTCCAGTCGCCTTCCAGTCGATTGACGAGCGAGAACGAATAGATTGCAATCTGTTCCCCTATCCTTCCTATTCGGTCGTGCTCATCAATCGACTTATTCTTAGTTTCAAGATGGAGGCGACTGGAAAGACTGGAAACTGCCTCAAGGTACTGTTTGCATAAATAGTCTTTTTTAATAAACTACCTGTGCATCTTAAAATGTGTGGGCCGTTGGAATTCTACCGTTGAAGTGTGGAGCTTCTTTGAGCCTTGTTAATGATGAAAAAAATAGGGATTTCTTTGCATGGCAACGCTATGCCCGATTCGCTACCATTGTAAGCCTGTTGGGAGCTTCGGCTAAAAAGCCATTTATTTAGAAATGTTGCGTGCGTACGGAGGTGGGGTATTCGACAAAAGTTAGTACTCGCTATCATGTTTCAATACACCGCAAGTCAATTTCACACCGGAATTCTCTTTTAAGGAAATAATCCTGGCACCGGCTACGAGATATAAAAGGGAGATGGAGGAATGTAACACATCGTACTAATCTTTCGTGAAAGAATCTTAACAATGGTCGGAATGTGTTTTCAATTCCCCTGTTCAACCTCGCAACCGATACTGTCCTCCATGCTTGTTAACTCTCGTAGGCTATCGGGTGCAAGATTGAATAGGGAAATTAAAAACACATTCCGACCATTGCTATGATTATTTCACGCTAGATTGGTACGATGTGTTACATTCCTGCATCTCTTTGGAATCTCGCAACTGGTACCAGAGAAAACAAGCATGGAGGACTGAAACAAACCGAACCAATCTAACGTGAAAGAGGATTAGCCTAATTATGGTCGGATTGTGCTTGTAATGCAACAAAATCGAATGGAACTTTTTAAAAGACTGAGATGCTAGCTAAGGCAAGCACTTCATATGCATCCGCTATATGAATATTTAATCCACCTTTTGCTGTCCATTAGAAGAAAATATGCATTAATTTTCGTAAAATGGCGACCAACATCGCCAAGAAACATTCATTGGCGTCAGAAATTGCACATTGTGAACATTCTATATGTACAAAATGTGTTTTAATTTAACAGTACTTTTACCTGATTATTGCCGTCTATTGCTAGACTGGATTCAAGTACTGGTCGTGTTACGTTGGTGTAGTGGGTACAACAATGTAGTGGAGAAGTAGCTACTTCAATGAGGGAGTGTCCAATCCATCTTGGCGCGATCTTTTAAACTGAATATTTTCTTAAATGTATTGTATTAATTGGTGTTGGTTACAGTTGCTCTCATAGATACTATCAAGCGGCCACCACAACTTTTTCTGTTCAAGCGAACTAATTCATGAATTCTTCTGGCATTTTTGAAAATACTGAAACATAATAGTGCCGGTGCCACTTCCACCGTGGGTGTAAATAGTCCATCACACGCATAAATGAGTGTGGCACGTTCAGTTCCAGTTCAGTTTCTGTGGCAAACTCTCAAATCCAAGATCCAACAGCAGCGAAGTATTCAGTTTCTGTTGCAATGTCTCAATGCCGAAATTCCAAGACCCATGTATTTACAATGCACAGACCAGTAAGTACGAGGGAAGTTGACGCCCAGCCAGCCAGCCAATTGCCGGCCAACCAATCGTTGAAGTTCTTACCCACCGGCAAACCAATCGCTGAACATCCAGCCAGTCAATCATCGGCCAACTAATCGTTGAAGTGCTTCCCATCCGGCCACCAGTCGCTGAACTTCTTAACCTCCGGGCAGCCAATCGTTGAACTTGATCACTCAGGCAGTCGGTCAGTCAGTCACTCAGATACTCAGCGATTTTCGCGTTTATAGCAGCCTGGCCACTGCTCGGCCTAGCCCAAAAAGTGTTACAGGTATTACTTTAAAATTCAGAATGAATGATATTTGGTAAAAATACTGTAGGTATATATGTATTAACAGAGTTCTAGAATGAATACGCAGAATATTATGGGTGTCTGAACTTGCTTTTCCATTTCATGCTGTTGAATGTAGTGCCATTTTTGATTAGCCATGACATGAAAAATAATCTTCCAATAGGCTTAAAATCTTTCATACAAATTCTACTATATGAGCTTTATTACTATCATGAAGAGTACATACAAGAGTCTGTCATAGTTTCCAAGTCACAGGAAGGCCAAATTTGAAAAAACACAATTTTCAACAAGTTCACTGTCAGATTGCCAAGGTATGGCCGCATGCATCAACCTCAAACCCAGTTAATTTTAAAGATCATATTTTTGACTTTCTTTATTGGTTTTCCTGGTCAATTTTATAATTTTGTCATTCAATTTCATATTCCAAGCATTCAATTTCACGCTCGCAGCACTGAATCCGCTTTTAAATTCCCAAGCTGGTCATTCAAATTCACTATCCAAGCAATCAATTGTTCATTAGCGTCATTCAAATTCAAAATAGGAGCATTCATTACAGCAATGAGCATTCAAATTCACTTCAAGCCTTCAGCGGAACCTCGTTGGTCATTCATATTCGTGAAAAGGCAACCATGTTCCAAATAAGTGCTTTCAATTTCAATGAATCATTGTATTTAGTGAGCTTGGGGTCTATGTGTGTCTTTTTTTCATTTTGTTTTGAGCAAGTTTCTCGCTCAACAGGAGATTGAAGGTTGAAAGAACAACCCCATCACTGTTTTGGTTTATTTATTTTTTTGTGGCATGACTGAAGTGTTCGTATCTTCATAGGGGGGTTTCAAGCTGGAGACGTCTTTGAAGATGTTGAGCAGTGTATACTTGACGTTATATTTCTTGTTTGAGTTCATTATCTTAAAGAATTATGCAATAAATGTTTTTGTTATAAGTCATAACACGAAAATGTGTTGTTGATTGGTATCTTATTTACTTTTCTCCCGTGAGATTGTGATATCATGTTGTTTATCAGTTGGTCTTCGGATTGATGCATTGTGTAGATGTTGTCTTTTTATGTGTGGTGTTATCAAGGAGTGTAAGTTAGAAAATGATGTTGTGTTGTTTGGATGTACTGCTGACTTGGCCTTATCATTTAAAATTTCTTGAAATGAAACGACGAGAATGCATGAACATATACAAGGACATGATATCACTGTGATACCACGGAGATACAATAACAGAACAATAAAAAACATATATATACATAGAAGAGTATGAAATTGGAAATACAAATTTTGCGTGTGTGTGTTGGGGGGAGGGTGTGCTGGTGGGTTCTGTATTTGTGTTCCTTTTATGAGAAACGTTCGCTCCCTTCTCCCCCCAATAACCCCCTTCTTTAAAAATCTATCCTGTCTTCTCCACTAAATTCAGTGCACGAAGTAGGAAATTGATCACCTGAAAAGGAAATTGAAAGCCCCAAACAGGCTCATCGTGATCATCACGCGAATTTGAATGCACAACTAGGGCAATTCAATGCTCGCATTTGGAAATTGAACGCACATGCGTGAATTTGATTTGCCGGAAACGAAATAGAGTTCGCAAAAATTAAATTGATCGCTCTGATTCTAAATTTGAATGCCCGAATATTTTTGCGTGCGTGCGCTGCGTGAATTTGAATGCACATTCATGAATTGGAATGACAAAAGTATTAAATTGACCAGGAAAACCTATATAAATTTCTTTGTGGATATATTATTCAATATGCAATAATATTTTCAAAATACCTTACAGATTTCTCAAGAAAACAATCTGTAATTCCGTCTATAAGTCACCATTTTTACACAGATAACAATTAAGCGGCAGTAAAGTCAGAGACAAAACTATTGTCTTAACTTTTGATTGAAATGATGATTTGAATGTTTATTTAAAGGAGCCGTATGTGAGTTTGTGGCCAAAACTGGTACTGCGATCACATTCAAAATACTGCAGAGCGCAGTATCCCCTCCCCCTTTCCCCCAGATGAGAGGTTGCCAGCTAGGTTGCCGGATCCGGCAAGAATGTTTACTACATGGAGCTAACATGGCTATGTTTCAATATCACCAATGATTTACTGTCACAAGGTTTTGTTCAGTTCAGTTCAGAAAAGATCGAGACTAATGACTGACTAACTTTAGCAATGGTCATATTGGTCAACTTGCTCGTCACTCCTCTGTGTGGATAGCCCACTAAAGTCTATACTATAATATGCGTGAAGAAGGACTCATTTGACCGATGTACTGTCTCAATTACATTTCATATTGCCATAATGGCTGTGTTAATGTTGGAACGGTTTCCACAGTGTACGGACTGTAATAATGCATTGCTAATGTTAGCCATGACAAGTCACGGTTTTTATTTCTCAAACAATTTGTTACCTAGTCTATTCGATGACCAACCAGTGTACGCACTAACGTACTGTGAACGAACATGCATAACGTTGTTCGACTGTAGAGAATATTTGACATGTCCGTGCCTTCATTAAATAGAATTAATTTTGCCAATCTCAGCTGATCCTTACCTGTCCAGGAGAAAATTAGCAACTTCGGCGTCGGTCTTCAAATTCCTCTCCACTTTCAGCCGTCTCCATCTTTCAAAAGCATGTCCTACACAGATCCTTGTTTTGTTTCTGACTTTGTCACGACATATTTCGGAATCATGACGAGGCCTTTTAGGTTTTGTCATGGCAGATATTTTTTGCTCTGAAAAGCTGGTTGCTGCAGCTCAGTAGTAACTGGAAACTTGAATGCCGAAATGCTACTGACTTCGTGATTGGGAGATAGGTGGAGGGCAGCGCAACAGGCCAAAACACAAAATGACATCATCAACATTAGCTGTGAGCTGCAACTTTGCTTTTGTAATGAGAATATTCTGGCAGGACTACTGTTGTCAGTGATATAAGTATTTGAAATTAACATCATTCCTTAATGTCTGGTTATATATCAGGGCCATTTCATGATTAATCAACATGCATTTCTTACATACTGCTCCTTTAAAGTTTCCTGAAAGTTTCAGCCAATGTCATGGCATCTCAATCAAGGGAATACCTTCTTCCTCCTGTATTGGCGCTGAATGCTGTGATTCTGGTCTTTACCAAAGCATCATATCTGTTCATCATATCATCATATCTTCATTGTGACCTCTGACCTTTGTGCAATGACCTCTATCGCTGTTTTTCCTTTCAGGAGAATTTCTCTGGCACTGTTGACAGAGGCCTTGCACAATTGCGTGTGTAGGTTGGCCTTCATGGCTTTTGAATGTTTTTTGACCTTTTTCCCATGACCTTGACCTTATTCTGTAATTTTCAACTTTCTTAAAAATCATGTGATCTTTTAATTAAGCATGTCAAAATATACTAGTTTTAAGTCAAGAAAATTAACACAAATATTAAAATTGACCTAAAACCTCTACAGGACATGACTGTCAATTTTGACTAACAAACTTGCTCTCAATTCCGTTTCTAGAGAACATCTCTCAAACTGCTTGCTGTGGCTTTTCAAAATTGTTTTTTAGTCCTCTGCCACAAAACAGATCGGTCGGGGAACTTTTGAGTTAGGCCCTGTTTGTCCATCTGTCCAATGGTCCGCCTGTCCATCAGCACATGCACCCTTTTGCAGGGAACTTTTGCAGTCTCTTTCTAGCTTCTTGGATATTGAGTCAGTTTGCGCATGGTGTGCCGTTCAATCTAAGTCATTAAGTGTGTGCGCTCGTCATACATCAGAGAACCAAAAAGGTATGAAACTTATGATTTTATGCCTGTTGTGTCTCATCTAAATACTTGTTAAGATTTCCATAATCTGCTGATATGGGCTAGACTTTGTAATAGAGGACACCGCAGCTACGAGGCACAAATTAAATTAGCTGACATTCATCGCCGAAGGCCACTTGTGAGGTTTTTTTTTCCTATTTAAAATATCTGATAGGTCTGCTAAACTGGAAGTATGCTGTGATTTGGAAGCTGCTACCAAAGATTAAGTCAAATATAACCTTTTATTTCCCCAATAATCTTTTATTTCTTTTATTTACTTAATGTTACTTCATTTAAAGAACATAATGAAATTACAAGCCGAATAGCTAGCTAATGTCAGCTATGTAGCTGTCATGCCTAAACTATGTAGCTTGCTTGCTACACAGATATCTACAATAAACTTTTCTTTCACATTCAAATTTTGTTAGCTAAGTATTTGTTTACTTCATTTAAACGTCATCAGACAACCAGCCGAATGGCTAGCTAGCAAGCTACATAACTATACACAAATTCAGTATCTGTGATAGAATAAATGGTTTTATATTTAGTATTTAACTACTTTCTTGATATAAACAACATCGTCGGACAACTTGCCAAATAGCGAGCAAGCATCAGCTACATAGCCATTTTTGCCACGCTATGTAGCTAGCTATACAGATATCCATAATGACCTTTTATCACTTGCAAATTTTGTTGGTTAAGTATTTACTTGGTGCATTTCAAGTCATTAGACATCCAGCCAAATAGCTGGCTAGTTATGTAGCTTAACACAGATATCCACGATAACCTTTAATTTTGCATACAAATTTTGTTAGTTTAGTATTTACTTACTTAATATATACAAGATCATCAGACAACTAGCCGAATAGCTACCAAACGTTAGCTACATAACTAGCCAACATTTATGCAGATATCCACGAGGCTTAGCCTCTCAACCATTTTCAGATTTGAAATTCCAGCCTCCCTTTGTGATGGTTATTGGCCAGCCGCTGGTCATTGGCGCTCCTCATTTGAATGAGATATAACTTTTGGCCACTTGCTTCGCCACTTCTCACCACTTTGTTCTGCTACTGATGCTATAGTGAACTATGCAGGGGCCCTATAAAAAGCAAATGAGAATGTTACTACACCCTTCGAAATTTTGCGCAACGCCACTGCAGTGTGTTCGTACCGTTAAGCGCACCTGATGCAACTAATCAAGTGTACGATTAGTTCGCTCAGGTGTGCTTGAGGTAGAACACAAATTCCTTGACTTGGCTGGTGTGCCACGAGGAGATGGTTGTGCATGCAAGTGCACAGCATCTCCACTTATCTTAATGCAACATCAACCATGTGTCCCAGTCAAGCAACTTATATTAAATTGCCTAGATTTGTCAAATTCTGCTGTATCTCCTGCATCAATTTAATACCTCTGCACCTCACCACCTGCTTATGTCACCCACCATTGACTGTGTCTATGCTTTGGATCATCTTCCTTACTCCAAGGTCCATGCTTAAGCATACCCATACTATATTTCCCCCATGAATGGATACGTTTAAAAGGGCATTTTGGTAACAACACTGTTGTCTTAATCTTCCATTTCTATTAATTTGGTGGATATATCAGTAGATAAAATATGGCAGTCCAACTCCTCTTGTTATTTGTAAGCTGTTGCATGAAAATAGCCACCTTAAAGCACTTACTTTATTTGTGGTCCTTGAAGTAGGACTCTGGGTTAGAATCCCAGGGCTTTTGTGCTAGCTTCTCTTGTTGACTTTCTGATCAGTTGTTTTGTGTTGTCCTGACCAACAGCGATGTGCAGAAGGCCTGTGCTGGCTCACTGGCTTCCATCTTCTCCTCGCTGGTCCTCTGCCCCACAGAATTGGTGAAATGTCGGCTACAGGCCATGCACGAGATGGAGCTGTCAGGCAAGGTCACCAAGGGGCAGAAGTGAGTTTCCATCCCAAAACTGATATGATCAGGGCAGGGAATAAAGGTGATTTTCCTCAACCATCCAATGCCCTTACCGTCTCCACCATTTTTAATTTCTTTATATGTTGGTTTGTGAAGGGAACCTTTCTCATCACTGTGAACAGAGGACACCACTGTGGTGCTCACAACAGAACGTCAACCAAAGTGTATATTTAGACATAGTTAAGGTTTTCACTCCAAATAACGCAAAGAGCTCCTCAGTTCCCTGTTAGAAATCTTGATGAGCTGATATTTGGCCAAATCTGCTGTGCTGAATTCGATTTGAGTGAAAACCAACAGGATAGCAGCTCTTCAGGAGCAGGGTCGAGAGACTTCTGATCTGGCTTATATACTGTTGATTGAAGATCAAATTCTGACTATGCCTCCATTTATATGTATGAATAATGTACAGATTCCGTCTGGCAAGTTGTCAGTGATCCGTCTCCTATTGCCACAGATAGAAAGTAGGGTCATTCCATATGAACTCATCCAAAGTCTGGAAATCTCCCATAGTGACCGACTCGGATTTGGTAAAAAAAAATTTGTACTGGTACCTTAACATATATGATGAACATGTGCAAAATATTTTGTCAAAATTCTAAAGGGTTTTTGTGCTGTGGCTCTTCAAAATAGGGTGGTATACCCCATTTTTGACCCTCGCAAATCGTGTATGTTTAAGAACAACCACATTTGGATGCCAGTATCTTGGGAATGAAATGAGTTGTGAGTTTGAAAAGTGGCATAGTATGTAATTAGCACCCAGGCTTTCAGGATCTGTCATCAGAAAAGTCCTATCTCCTCTAGTATTTGAGGTATTGGCCTCCAAAGTAGTGGTTTTTTTATGTGCGAAAATGAAAATTTCAATTTTCAAGGGGCAACTGTCATGCTACAATAAATCACAACTGTTTATTGGAGCCACATTCCTTCTATTTAGGCACATGACTATCTGTAGAAAGTTTTTGGACAGTATTGAAATCATAATTTAGGTGTAAGGGAGCTCCAAAATGGCTGAACAAATGCAATTTAAGACCAATTTTTCAGTCAAAATCATAGCGTAGTCATTTACCCAGGACAACAATTTTTTTTCTGTATAATTGCACATATATGTCAATCATCTGGTCAAAAAATCAGATTGTTTTCTCACCTCTTTCATATGAAAATAATTTTATGAAATGTAGGCGTTTTAACTACTTTTTTTGTCAGAAATGCAGAAAATGTGAGGTATTTCTACTCTGAACACATAGATTTGATGGCATCCACAATTTAGTTAGTCAGTTTATCCAAAAATGTAGATAAAATTGAGTTCATAGCCCAAATGAAGGCAGCTTCTTCTGAACTGATTCAGTGTCTTGGTCAGCAAGCTTATAAAACCTTGCGCTCTGCCCCTGGAGCTCTGGTGCAGATACAATGCATATGATGTTCTGGAATGGAACCCCACAGGTATTCTGTCGAACTGAAGAAGGCCATGAGAGAAGTCCAGTCTTAGAATGTTTCATGAAGTTGACAAAGACATCACAGTTTTCATCTGACCGCTCAACAATGCAGCCCACCAACCAATCTTTGTCATAAATGCACGCAACATACTTTCAAAGCGTGTCATATAAACCTTTTCATGACGGAGACAGATTTGGTCAGCTTCATCAAAGGACATGCCACACCGCCAAGATAGAATCCTTCTGTCATCAAGTTCAATTTCACTTATTTTAATGAAACCAGTCTTTCTGCAGTGTGTTCTCTTGTGACATTCCTCACCCAGAGAAACACCAATTTTGCACATCTCAGTTGCCATGCTGAATGTCGATGAGCTGAATGAAGCTTCATTTGTTTTCAATGTTTGGCTGATGCAATGCTGAAATAAAGATGATGCAATACATGGTTAGCTGATGAAATACCTGATAAGCTGATGTAATACGAGCAAAAGCAGTCAGTCTTCACTCATTTGCGCACCTTCTACGTAGGCTAGTACTATTAATAAGAAACCGGAAGTCTCAGTAGTTAGTTGTAGTTAAGTCGTCTAAGGGCGAAAAGTGTCTATAATTGATATAATTATTTACATATGAAGGAGTTGAGAAAACAATCAGATTTTTTTGACCAGATGATTGACATATATGTACAATTATATAGAAAAAAAAATTCTTGTCCTGGGTAAATGACTACGCTATGTATTGACTGTTAAAAATTGGTCTTAAATTGCATTTTTTCATTCGGAGCCATTTTTGGTGCTCTCTTACTCTTAAATTATGATTTCAATACTGTCCAAAAGCTTTCTACAAATAGCCATGTGCCTAAATAGAAGGAAGGTAGCCCCAATAAACGGTTGTGATTTATTGTAGCATGACAGTTGCCCCCTGAAAATTGAAATTTTCATTTTCACACATAACAAAACCACTACTTTGGAGGCCAATACCTCAAAAATTAGAGGAGATAGGACTTTTGACAGATCCTGAAAGCCTGGGTGCTAATTACATACTATACCTCTTTTCAAACTCACAACTCATTTCATTCCCAAGATACTGGCATCCAAATATGGCTGTTCTTAAACATGTGAGATTGGCAAGGGTAAAAAATGGGGTATACCACCCTATTTTGAAGAGCCACAGCACAAAAACCCTTTATAAAATTTGGCAAAATATTTTGCACATGTTTGTTATATATGTTAAGGTACCAGTGCAAATTTTTTTAGCCAAATCTGAGTCGGTCATTATGGGACCTCTGGTTGAGTTCATATGGAATGACCCAGTAGTGGTCAATACATAATCCCAAATCCTCATGAAAAGCCTTGTTAATGCCTACATCCAGCGTGTTGCTTACAGCAGGGATGGCGAACCCTGGTTCTGGGAGGCTGCAGTGTCTGCTGGCTTTTGTTATCACTCAGCCCTTAATGGATCAATAAAGACAGAAGATTACACTGTTAAACGGTCATTCCCTGGTTTATTGGATCTAAAAGGAGGTTGCTGAAAACAAAACCTGCATATTCTGCTGCTCTCCAGGACCAGTGTTGACTACCTCTGACCTACAGCTTCATGCCATGAGAAGTGCTTTGATAAGAGCAGTGTAGACATGAACATTTTGAATTTATAGTGGAATTTAGATGGCCACAAGGCTAGCAAGGGGTTGTTTCCTGCACAGCGCTGTTTCCACCATTGGGATGGGAGGAATATAGAAGGATCTGACCCAGTGGCATAATCATATCTCCTTTCCTCCACAGCACTGTGTGGTCTGTTGTCAAGACAGTTATACGGGCCGACGGGCCTCTGGGGTTCTACCAGGGTCTGACCACCACCATAATACGGGAGGTGCCTGGTTACTTCTGCTTCTTCGGGGGCTATGAGCTCAGCCGGACCTTTTTCGCCAGCTACATGGGGAGAGATAAGGAGGACATAGGTACTACCACACTGGCCCCTTCACAGCTGTTGCAATGTTTTATCATTTCAAAGAGTCTTGATTTTCAAATAAAACTGGGCTGCTTATCTTAACGCCCCAAAGGTTGGTCTCAAATTAGGTTGTTCTAGCACCAACTGTGGCTGGCAGCCCTGTGAGGTCACACACAGTTGGCTGTGGCATTGCACCGGCAGGGAAGGACTCCGTTGTGTGAGATAACAATGGGTCCATTTCAGGTGCTCATCTCCTCTCCTTAGATCTGTACCATAATTGCCCTTTCAGCCACATAAAATAGGACATTAGGAAGATATACAAGGATGAGAAACCCGGACAGATGATTTGAGGCAACATGTATTTGGCAAATGCTTGTTCAGTCAATCGTCTGAAGGATTTTGTATATGCATAGGCGGGACCAAGGAGACAGAGACATGATTGCTCTGACCTCAGTTTGAGAGTCCCTCCACTGAAAAAGATGTGTCTCTTTTCTATCTTTGCCTCCTTCTCATATCAGAAACTTTTGAAGGCAGGGGAGACAAGTGAAGACAGTGAGATTACTTTTCTGTGTGCTGGGACCTATCTAATCTCTAATAGCTCACCAGTGACCCCTGCTGGAAACTAGCTGAGATGTCTGTTTGCTCGCAGATGAAATGTGTTCCTGTGTCTAATGTTGTCTCCCTCTCGCAGGTATGGCCCCGGTAGCATTCAGTGGAGGATTTGGGGGTGCATGTCTATGGTTGATGGTATACCCCATAGATTGTGTGAAGTCCAGAATCCAAGTTTATTCCTTGGTAGGGCAACAACAGGGCTTCCTCAGAACCTTCATGGGTATTGTGGGCAATGAAGGTGAGAGGCAACAATAACCACCCCCAGCATGGTATTATTGGTCAGTGTTCTCACTACAATATGCTGTTATTGGTCAGTTTTCATACTCAATATGGTGTCATTTTACAGTGGTCTCACCACAATAAGCTGTTATTGATCAGTGTTTACACACACAATGGTGTCATTAGTCAGAGTTCTCACCACAGTATGCTATGATTGGTAAGTGTTCACACCAGATCATGCTGTCATAGGTCAGTGTCCTCACCTCACTTGGTCATTGATCATTGTTCTTACTGTAACACCCTGTTGTTGGTCAGTGTTCTCCTCAAACCACGCCATTGTTGGTCAGTGCTCTTACCTCTATTTTTGGCTCATAGGTTTCACTGCTCTATATTCGGGTCTGTCCCCCACCATGATCCGGACTTTTCCTGCCAATGGAGCACTTTTCTTGGCCTACGAGCTGAGCCGACGGCTCATGATGAAACAGTTTGATACTTGAGATAGTTGGCGGCATCATCACCATTATCATCATCGTCAACATCATCATCATCACCATCACTTTAGCAATTTTTCCAACACGTTCTCATCCCGACTTGTCATAGAGTGATACTACCTGACTGAGCGTCAGTATACAGCGATAAAGGTGGCTTTTGGTGTCCTTATTTGATGCTTAGTGTTAGGGTTTGGAATAAGGGTTAGGGGGTGGGGTTTGTTTTAAACTGGCTTCAAATAAGGATTCCAAAGCCTCCTTTTGCATCGTCCATCGATGTTTGGTCAGATAGTGTCAGTATATGATGCGTCGGGATGAGACTGGGCTCGTTTTTCTAAGGACACCTTCAACCCTGTCCTTTCCTCCCAAAACTGGCTCACATGACCCAGAAGGCCAGGAGTGCATTTTAATGCATTTATTTCTTGGGTAAATGTGATGAATAACTTACAGGGTAAAGCTTATAGGTTTGTGTTATGGACCTGTGATTTAAAGTATTTGAACCTGCCATGACAATGTCAACTACAGCTCTTGCATGATTTTCTTATTTTTGTAAGACTATTTTGAGGTAGTTTTTGATACAACTCTTTGGTGCCTAGGGTAGGACTTCAGTTGAAGTTATCTGCTGTCAGGACTGGATGCGCTTTGAGAGGTTATGTCTGCAGTGTTACATTATCGAACCCTGTGTAGACTTCACATCTCGCATTTTTAGTGCTCAAAAGCTAATTCAAAGGTGCACACCAGAACCTCAGTCTTCAAAATACTCATATTAATTATAACTTGCAGTCTTGTTTCAATTTTGGCACTGGAATACACTTACTATAAATTAGAATGGGATGGTAAATCTAATGTCAGTTATGACTGTTAGGGATCTTTACAACTGTACAAAAATCCACTCCTAAATCATATATTCAGCATTGAAAAGCAGTGTGAGTCTATGTTCAAAGCAATATATTTATGAAACACAGAATTTTTTGTCAAGAGTGTGATCATTATTATTCCCAATTGTGCCAGCTTTGTAAATGGATTTCTGAGCAAAAATTATAAATATTTCACTAGTTAATATTCAGGTATTTATGTGTGATTATTATATTATTATATATTTGTGAAGGGATTATATATTCATATATTTTTGAAGATGTAAAAACTGCTGTGTATTTTTGTGCTCCTGAAAAGACTTGACCATAGATATCCGTTCTTCATTAATACTAATTGGTGCTTTATATTTTTTCTCCATAATATATTCATACTTTAAAGTTCAGGTTGCAGTAGACTTAAAGGTGATCCTCTTAATAAGATGGAAGGGCTTAAGGAAGTGTATTCTGTGCCTTCAATAAAGTGTGATGTTAAACACTGAATCAGAAGAAAACTGTGCAATTTACATAAAGAGTTGAAAGAGAAAACTGTTTGGATCCATTGTTTTCTGAATAAAATTATACGCATATTTTCTAACTTGATGAAAATGTTCTGAGAGATGTCTGTCCTTGGCTTCATTTTGTCATATCTTGGCATATGGTTCAGTTAGCAGACATGGTTCTACTGAGCCTGACCTGCGTATTTTTTGATTCTACAGAGTCTAAGCTTGCATATTTTTGAGTTCTATGGCATCCCCAGGAGCATGTTTTTGGATTCGACAGAGTCTGAACATGCATGTTTTTGGGTTTTACAGAATCTCTGCCTGCATGTTCTAGGTTTTTACAGAATCTGACCTTACATGTTATTGGGATCTTTAGCATTACCCACGTGTCGTTGGGTTCTCTGGAGTCTGACCTTGCATGTTTTTGGGTCTCATGTACCCTCAATGTTAAAACATACGAGGGGATATCGAAAAGTTTTGAGCCTCACACAGATATTTGGATTAATACTGCTGTATTTTTAAACATAGTCCCTCTCCAACTCCACGCACTTGTTCCATCTATTTTGCCAGTCACTGATACCCGATCGAAAGAACTCAACATCTTGGTCCCTTAGCCACCCCTCCACAGCAGCAGTCAGCTCATCGTCATCCTCAAATCTCCGGCCCCAAAGGTGTTTTTCCAGCCTGGGAAAGAGATGGAAGTCGCTGGGGGCTCGATCTGGAGAGTAGGCTATGTGAGGGAGGAGTTTGTAGCCACACTCGTGCTCAGCTTACATTGCAACTGGGCTGGTGAGGACTGATGTGTTGTCCTGGTGAAGCAGAGTCCCACATCGGATTTTTCCGCGGCGTTTCTCCTTGATGGATTGGCGCACCTGCTTCAGTAGGTTAGCTTCATGTTCCCCATTCATTGTGGTTCCATGGGGGAGGTAGTCGATGTGGACGACTCCTTTGCTGTCCCAGAAAATGGTCGCCATAACCTTCTTGGTGAACCTAGTGGCTTTGAACTTCTTTGTCTCTGGAAATGTGGCGTGTTTCCATTCCATCAATTCCTGTTTGCTCACTGACGTGTTGCAAGCGAGTCAGTGTTATTTTGGCATCGACATTTAGTCTCCCCAAATGTGTGTTTTTTGGAGGATGAAAAGCGGCACACTTACTAATGGGAAGATCGAAATGTGATGCCATGTCAACGTTTAAGTGCAAGCAGAAAAGTTAACATGACCAAGGCTTTTAATGAACCTCTAATAAGATATGTACTCGGAAGATTTCCCCGTTATAAGGAACATCGATGGAACATGTAGGTTATCAAATTACTCTCTGGTTTCCTCATTTCATTGTACCCTGATTGAGCATATTTGCCGTCAACCAAATTGTTCATAATGAATCATATGGCTTATACCAACGTCGTTAAAAGGAAGCGCTACTTAACTCTGGCTACTTCTTTTCTCAGCTTCATTTTTGCCCCTGTCCTGGAAAAACACTGCCCTCAGAAATGATCACTGCACAGCACGTATCGAGGGGACAGAGAAGACTTTTTTTTCTCCTGATTTCTAGCTAACAGCCAAGCCTTTCTCCCCTCCTTGTCTTTTGGCATTCTGTGTAAACAGACAAAGTGACTTGTCCACGGTTTTAAATATCATGCAGTAATTAAGCAGTATTGTCGTTGAATGTCAGTTACAAGCAGCTAGCATGTCAGCCACCTTGTTAATTTTATTAACTGCTCAGTTAATGCAGTCCCCGCGACAGTAAGGGTACCAAGGTAGCTCGCTGGTGACCATTATCAATCGCTAGCATTTGTTGTTAGTCAGCGGTCTATTCAAGTCAATGGGACGGCTAATTAGCTTGCTAGCATGAAACGTTTTATTACAGCCCTTCAAATGAATATTGCTGCAAAAGGCATGAGAATACAACTGCGTAGGTTTGTTTGATAAAAGTGCCTTCTGTGGTATTCTTGTGTCATATTTTGTAATTATCTTGCGAGATTTATCACCAATGAAAAAGACACTAATTTCACAACTGTTTCAGATCTTTTTTCAAATTATTGTAGGAATATATTAACAAGTTTATTATGATTTTCGAGATGTAATGAAAAAAAAACACGCCTTTAACAGTTGGCATATCGAGTGTCTGTTGCATGTTACGTCATTTTACCATCATCACAAACCCAAAATGCCTGGTTTGACAGCTGCCTGAGGTGAAAATTGTCCGAGGTTCAGTCAGACCCCTGCTTGCCCCATTGTGACGTGGCTGAAAGTGGGTGGGGCTTGGGATCGGTCAGTTGCAGCCAGCAGTATGATCCTAATTGCAATCAGTAGCTAAGACATTGATGTACATCAGGTGTGGTGCATTGTACTATGAGACTGCTCTTTCTGTGTGAGGCTCAAGAGTTTTTGATATCCCCTCGTAGGACTTGTCCTGTAATTTTGCCTTTGACTTCTATGACCAGTATACGTGCCCAGTTGAGCTTGATTCCGGTTCTTTATCCTAGGCTTGGCTCTGCATTGAAAAAGCATGTCTCATTCAGTTATTCAGAGGTTAAGGAGTCAAAATAAGCAAGCTTTAAGCTTAAGCTTTTTGGTGCAGAATCTTAGTATGGCCATCAATTCCATGTGACCGTTTGGATGTTAGTCTGAGACAATTTTGGAATAGTTTCTGTTTGGTGCCCTAATGAATAAGAAAGAATGTGACATTCTGATCATCTACTGCAGAAATGTAGTATGCACAATTTGTTTATCCTAATTGGCTCTTTTAGTTACACATCTAGATCATCTCCCACCCTCCTTAAGCAAAGCCTTTCCCTTCTGTAAAAATGTCACAAAAGATCACTTGAATTTGAATGCTTCCTCTTCATGTCTCAAAGTCAAAAGTTGAGTCAAATGACTCCTTGGGTGGTAACATATGTATTTATTTGCAATGTGTTCTAGTTCTCCCACTCCTCCCATTAATTGTTTGTGTGTGTGATTATGGGTGTCTGCATGGGTGTGTCTGCTGTCTTCCCTCCGGTTCAGGTGGTGCTTATGGATTGGCTGGGCTGGAGCTCATTGGAGAGTAGCAATTTGGAGGAGCAGCATGGGAAGATGCTGTCTGTTAGCCTCCAGCTATTTAGACTTCCAATTGAGAGCTCATCGCTCTCCTCCCCTTCGACTCTGCCACTTCCAACAGTAGAGCCAGTATTTGGTCATGGGGCCAGGAGCTGTCAGATGGAAGTTTAAATGCCAGGTCCAGGCTCCACCAATCAGGCAGCATCCACCCACTGTGCTCCTCCAATTGCTGCTCCCTAATGAGTTTCAGCCCAGCCAATCCAAAAGCACCATTGTTTATAATTTTATAAGCCTTGAAAGTGACTTACGCTGATTAAGGTTCATCTTAATCTTGTTCGTATGTAAAGTATTTAAATGCTTTTGGACATATTTAAACCTCAGTTCTGGAATTCTTGTCACTATCCTCCAGAAAATGGTGTCTAGCACCATTACAAGCTCTTCGAAATGTAATAAACAGCTGAACATATTCAGTAAGCACACGGCACATCATTGCCACAAATTTAATCACAAAAACAATGAGCTACAAAAAACTAACAAAAAAAAAAATCAGCCAGTTTTTAGTCAGACCTTTGCTTCCACAAGTCCTGATGTGACATCCCATTCAGCAGCAGCTGCTTGTAATAAACTTCTAGGTTTGAGGAATAGAGAACTGTCCAACGTCAACCAATCACCTCGCAAACAGTAATGCAATATTCAACCCAAAGCCATCACTTATCCATTCCCTATAATGCTTTGACAGGTCAATGGCTGGACATGCGTATGAAACTCAACTATATAAATCACTGATTGTAGAACATCAGTGATCTGAGGTACTCAGGGCCTGAGGCATCAGTACGGCCTGGGTTAAGTGTCCATGGAGGAGCTCAGAGGAGTTACACCTCACAGAAGGACAGAGTCAGGGCAAAGTCCTCCTGGTAAATGTCCCAGGTTTTTGGTTTATGTGGATTGTCCAACTCCTCTCTGGACAGGTATAACCTACAGAAAAAAGAAAATAAAAACCTGCATGTAAGATAACAATCTCCACCAAATGCACTTCACTTACACTAAACGGGCTCTTCGGGATTTAAGTAAATGTGATGGCTTTGGCTTGACTTGACTTTCAAACTTTGCATGAAATGTTGCATATTTAGTGACCTCCAACTAGTGTATCCAGAGATACAGTAAATTTGGAACAGGGAGTAGATTTACCGGTTATTTTCCACAAATGAGGTGTTGAACCAGAAGTAGAAGGGGCAGTTTTCATATCCCTTTGGAAGACCCTGCAGAAAAAGACAAGGGTTGTCTGTTTACATTCAACTGGTGATTAAACAGAATAGATTTTTGGATGATAGTCCAATGGTGACCCTCTTTGTCACCACTCCCTCCATCCTTATTGCTTTCATTCATTCAAGCCAAACTTAAATAAGGCAGCATAAGCACAAACACAAAGTTCATGTAAGGAAAAAAAAAAACTGCAAATCAATTAATGGACAGATAAAATGCCAAATTATTAAAGCAATTTAGAGCTCTCAAAATTCTAGGTGCATAAAGTAAATATTTTTGCAATGTAACCCACACATTTTAATTATGGCATTGTTATTGAAGAGTCAATTGCAATGCAATTAATAGCTCCAAGAATGTCAATCATCTTTTCATTATGTTTATTGTGAATGATGGGTTTTGGGGCAAAGCGAAACATCCCAATTTACTATTGAATATATCTGGTTTTCCCCCAAGACCCTTCATATGTACCTACTAAACACACTCTCAGTAAAACTGTCTCTGTTGGTTGAATGACACAATGACTCGTGTCTCAAGGGTCCAGGAAACACTGGCAGCATCTTTTTTCATATGTTATTGAACAAGTGGTGTATGTTTCATAGGACACTCACACTGCTGGACTCAAACATGACCTTCACATCACCGCTGACAACTGGGCCCTCCGGAAAACTAATGACCACAGCATTATTTGAAATATCTGGAAAAATCTGAAAAAAATCCAAAACTGAAAACCGTATCCAAAAACCAACTCTTAAAAGCATTAATCAGAGCATGTAAGAAAAAAATCAAAGCTTGAAGCAGACATTTAATAATGGCTGTGAGTTTGAAAGATAAGCAAGGAAAGTCAGGGAGCATTGCTAATTTTTTCGTACATTCAAAATATGACCCAATTTTCCTCTCGTGTTCAAGTGTTCAGCTTTCAGCCGTCTTCTTCCACAAACTTTCATCCTGCTTATCTACAGACTGTTATGTCTGATCTCTCTCGCCATCAGAAGCAAGGCTCAACTGCCAAATTTATCAGTCCCTCTCTGGGATACTGCAGTTCACAAATAACGAGTTTCCCACACTCCCCCACAGTCAAGGTATTGATCACTGTCAATCCCACGCGGCCGTGATGATTCAAGCCACTATAAAATGTGCTGCTTTGTTTAAAATAGGGTTTCTTTCCTCTTTTTTTGAGTGGTATTTTGTAGTAGAAAATTCAGCGTTTAATAAGAATACAGCATTTGCCATATTAGGTTCCAATGTTCAGTCCTCTGTAAATTTTACCAAATTGATTCAACCACTGATTAGACTTGTGGTTGTTATTTTGCTCACAGTAATATTATTGTACTTCAGCTTGGCGTTCAATGGGGTGATTTGGTAGAAAATCTTCCTTGCTTACTGCGCAGTTCTCCTGGGTGGCACAAACACACTGAAACACAGTCTCTTTCTTCACAATGACCCTCAGTGACAGGTCTCTACCGTCCCCTTTACCCACACCTGGAGAGAGACAGACAGTTAGTAATGAGTACCAAACGGAAAAAACAGGGTATCAATGTGTGATGTTAACAAACATGGACATAGAAATCATGGTTATGTTTTGGTTCCATTTGAAAATAATTCAGATAAATACTCCATAATATTGGTTTCTAACAGGCCTAATTATGCATCTACCGTCAGGGGGAGCATGAATGTATTCAGCAGCGTGAAGCTGCGTCCGCTGCCGCAAATGTTTTTGCTAATATCTCCAAGAGCATTTTGAGCAGCCATTAGATATTGACCACCCATACTGACCAGGCCTGTGGAATTTTGTTGGGTATGGTGACCCTGACCTTGGCCTGATTTTTCAAGGTCACCCAGCATTATGGGACTCTGGGGTTGTGCACTCCCTAACTTTGGAGGGATTTGAGCTAGACTCTTATAATTGATACCACAGATGTATCTCTGGAGGGGCTCGGACAAGTTTGAACATGGGTGACCTTCACCTTCTTTTTCAAGGTCATTTGATAGATTGTCTAAATTTATATTTTGGGGGTTTTGAGTCGCCATTACATATTGGCCACCCATACTGATCAGGCCCAGGGGATTCTGTTGGGTATGGTGACCTTGACCCTGACCTGTTTTTTCAAGGTCACCCTATGACAGCATCAGAATAATTGGCTGTGACATTTGTACTATCACTTTCCATCTCTATTGTTGATTTTCTTAGCCTAGGATGTCCCTAAGTTCAACTGGCGATGGGCTTCTCGTGGGATGCATACCGTATGTTTTCATTTGCGAAAACTAATATTTCTAGTTTTCATCCAATAAAATGGAGAGGAAAACAAGACAAAAGATTTTATCATTTGCATCAAAATCAGAACAAAGACATGTATCCATAATATGAAACACTGAATATTCACGACACATTTTGTACAAGATGGCTCAGTCTGCAGAATCAGGCCTTTATAAACAATAAAATATTATAATCAGAGTAATCTTACCTCTGATGGAGTGGATTTGTATGCTCAGTATTTGTAGTCTTTTCTTTGGAGGAAGCTGTCTGTTGTAGGTGTTCTTCATAACTTCATAATATCCTACATATCTGCTCTGCAATATAAAATGGAGTACAGTTACAACAGCCCAGCTTTCTCGGATTGTAATATCATTTCCAATAGTCTGAATTTGGGCAGCAGGGTCCATTGCCATGGTATGGCACTTCCAGTGCATGGTTGGGCTCAATGTTGCAGCTCAAAAGCCAGATTATACCAATACCCATGTAGCAGTGGCACTGCCCAGCAATATGAATATGATTCATTCAGTGATAATGCAATATTTCATTCCAAACCACGGACCCTTGCTAGACAGTGAAGCATCCATAATAATGGGCTTGCAAAAGCTGTGCTCAACATATATACCCACAACTCAAGTCTCTAGGACCCTATTCCGCAAATCACAGTCCTCCAAGGTCCAAAAACTGCTGGTTTTCAACCCTCAGTTCACCTGGGCGTCATGTCTGAAGCCAGTCTGGCCGATCAGCATTACAAATGTTTTAGTTAATTCACAGGAGGAAAGAAAACCGGGCCTGGATTTGGATTTGAGGATCTGGTCCCTGCTGTTGGAGCTGAATTTGCAGATTCAAAGGGAGAGGTACAGGCCTGACATTGTTTGTTTTGAAGGAGAGTACATTTGTCCAGGATCCCTTATCGCAAAGTTAACAGCAGTGAATGATAAGTAAGTGTGACTGGACATTTCAAATACAGGGGCAGCCCTCCTCAGTTTTTTGGTCCAACTACCTGAATTAGCTAAATAGAGAAATATTTCAGCCAGGAGGATAAACTAATGAGTGAAATCAGCTGGCTGAGCTCACGAGTGGAAGTAAAACATGGCTGGATTTTTTTTTGTACTTTTCAACGATGGAATATGAACCTCTGCTGGGGGTAAGGTAAGTGTCTCCTTCGTGGCTGCATAACTGAGACCCCAGAACCACATGAATTACCTGTGAAGGGGTCTCCACTCCCTGGAACTTAGAGCTCAGGCTTTTATCTGTCCGCCTTTCCCCGAAATAATCCAAGCTTTCCTAAGAGATATGAAGTACAGAGACATCTCAAACACAACATTTGGGAATATATCACCACCAGAACTTTTATTTCTGTACTATTTGCAGTGATGCATTGTAAACGCATTCTTTTTACGAGGGAGGGGAAAATCTCAGAGAAAAATAAATATTTCAATCACTTTCAGGCTTTAGAAGCAATTCAAATTCTGCACTCTTACAGATAGCAAATGGTACCACTGAACAAAATGGGCAGTTATGTATTTGCTTATGAAAAATAGAATATTTTCTGGAAATTGGAGAAAAACAGCACAGGCAACATTGACAAATCAATTATATTGACAAATCTTATTCAGTTTTCAAAGGGCATCAGTTAAATTCAATTAACTTCACTGCGTATTTCAAGAATTGACATCACACTTGAGCGGCAGTACCTGCTTAATATTATACTGCATGAGAAATGTTCAGGACCCATGTGGGTGGATTTGAGAGGACTCGATGTACCTGTGCACTTTCAAACTGGTCACTGTCAATTAGCCAGACACACACCATGGTTCCTGTGCGACCTACAGGGCACACAATGAAGAGGCTGTAGCCTGACCAGCAACAGGGGCTTTATGTCACTGTGTTAAGCCAACTTCTGTACTTCATTACTTAAACCCAAGCATTTATGCCATCTGACATCTTAACACCATTTCTGAACCACATGAAACCTAAAGACTATACAGAGTCCTTTCTCAGACTGCTATTGCGCAGGAAATACTGTTAGACACACATGTCAAATTTATGATAGAAGCTTTCCAACCATGGTTTTGTAGCCTCTCCTGCAATAACATATAGCATTTTGTCCTGCGTGTGGGAATCATGTTAGTTAAATTTGTAGTTGAACATTGCAATCTGAAATGAATCTAAAAGATGGGTCAAGGCAACAGGCAATGATATCCTGGCTTCAACTCACCCTTTCCACCTTTGCAGTGGATAGCAATGATGTTCTCAGGATCAGCAGACATCCATTCTTTTACTCCAGCAGTGAATTTCAGCATATCCCTGTGATTAAGCATTCCGCACAAACAAAGCAGGGAATGACCAACAGAGAACCCACTGGGAACAGTAACATCAGTCCCTCCCACAATTCAAAAGTACAAACACAAAATTTTTTATAGAAAATTATATGGAAATTCACAGGCGCACAGCCCTATAAAAGATAAAGACGGAACTTTTGATGGCCGAAGAGGGTAAAAAGTTCAGTTTTCTGAGGAGCGGGGTTTGTTGTCACAGTAAGTTACTCACTCCAGGGAGGGAACATTGTGGTCGTCTATGAAGACTCGCTCCACTCTGTAGTGGAAAAACAGCGGGTCATAGCCTTTCTCACCTACGAAAATAACATGAATGACAATTTCATTGTATGCATTGTTCGAAGAAATATTTTCCAGAGGTTATATTTAAACAAGAACACCCCAAGGGTGCATTCCTTCACTATAGCATTTGGAACATTACAACCATCACATGGATTTTAAGATGTCTGGCATTCATTATTCCAATCTTCCAATTCTGCACTGGTGCAGAATCCTTTAAAAAAATTCCTGGACCCGGAGTTTCATTAAAATCCCTCCTTAATTTTTTTTTCCATAATGTTGCTAACAAAAAAAAAAAAAAACATGCTGTCAAACCAAAGATACAATAATTACTTAAGGTAAAGCCCTGGCCCCAGCCATGGGCTGACAGACATGATCATTGCTTAACCTGGCCCCCTAGGGAAGGGGCCAGGTAATAATGATTACCTTGATGCATTAATTTGATGCATTAATATTCAGTTGTCTTAACTTTTGCCAAGAATCAGGCCACTGCACATATCACCATAATCTGATTCAAGAATACTGAACATCAGCTTGCAGTGTTTCCTCTGTTAACGTTTATGATTATTCTGCCATGAGCCCAGACTTACTGCAGAGGTTGTAGACTTTGTAGTGATCCTCATGCTTGGTGTCCAGAAACCTAGCCACCTCCTGCAAGCATTAATATGGCAATTCAGGAATATCATACACAGTTGCATTTTGTGGGTGGTAATTAAAGGAAATAGGATAAAAAATGTTGAAGTTATTTTTGCCATGTAAGTGCGATGAACACTGGATCATTACTTTGGCTCACACAATTTTTTCCGGTAAACGGTTTCCACAAAACAACTGAGAGCACCACACAATCTGGATTTACTGTGTTGGTGCACACACGGATAACGTTATTGTCTCCGGTCGCCTCTGGCGAAAGGGAGGCATAGGAATGCACCCCATCTGTGCATGTGTGTGTGTGTGTCTCTCTGTCCGTCCATCCGAAAAGTGGTGTCAACATGATAACTCAAAAAGAAAATTGATACAAACCCCATGTTGTGCACATAAGAAGATTAGATCATGAAGCAGTCTCCTATTTAATATCATGGACCTTGAACTATTATTTGACCTTGCAATTAGCACGTCAAATATTGATACTTGACCTGAAAAGTAGTGTTAACACGATAAGTCAAGAAGAAAATGGATTTACAGACCCCATGTTGTGCATATAAGAAGATTAGATTATGAAGATTCCTATCTAATATCAGTGACCTTGACCCATTATTTGACCTTGCAGTTAGCAGGTCAAATATTGGTACTTGAGCTATTTTTTTCATACTTGATTTATCAGTTCAAAATTGTTCACTGTGGCGTTTTGCGGCATTCTCTTTAAATTTCAAATTTTATGGATCCACTTCCTTGCCATCTTTTACAAAATATCCACTTTCACGTTAAGCAGAATTGACCTCCTTTAAGGTCACAGGGTACATTGGCAACGGGAGACCGTGGGCCTCGCGGCCAGCTTGTATACAATATAAACACAAAATTTTCTCATAAAACTGCACAGTAACAGACCATTACATGAGAATGTAGCATAACACGTATGACAGGATTTCATGATTTATTTTTTTAAGCATATGCAGCCACAACTCAGAATGTGTATCACACGCACGATCTATGGCTTACTTTGATAGGATTTCTGTACAAGGACTGCTTCCCAGAAGATGGAAATGACATGGCAATGATCCGTTCTGCAAAGGTGGAGAGTAACATTTATTTGAAGTTTGAATTCAGAACCTAATAGACTATTTTAAAAAAAAATAGCTCAGAAAGAGCACAAAAAAGAATAAGGCATTCAATTTGAAAGACCACGCACACACCTGTAACATAGGTCAAGTCCAGATCGAAGCCATCTTTTCGGTAGCGTCTTCTGTTTTCTGAAATCTGAAGCAGTAAGTATCTTTAAAACGTGAGCCTTCACTTTGCTGCCACCTTCTGGGCGAAACAAACACAAAAAGTGCCCTGTGGTGTTACGGTGGTTCCGTTATGTTATACTTGACATGCAATACATGCAACGACTCCGTAGTTAGTTTTTCTATTGACCACGTCCCACAGGGACGGAAGTAGATTAAGCATAGACCAATAATGTAGCATGAACCCGAAATTTGATTATTTATTTTTTTTAACAGATCCAGGTGAACTTAAGGATTTTGGCCCTCCCTAATAGCCATGTTTACTAGCATTTCGATATTCCATATAACCCAGCTCTTTCACACCGTAATTAAAGGTCCCCTATTATGCCACCAGGTGTACAGCTAATTAGGCATTTTTAGCCAGTCTAAAGTCTCCCCTTCCTGACATCACAAGGGGGAGTGACGACCTAAATAATGAAATCTGAATTACTTCTTGGCTGAAGTTGATCAGTTCCACTTGCCTCTGGTTTGTTATTTCCCTATTTGATGTCAAGAGGGGAGAGATTTTGAAATGACTTATAACAACTAATTGGCTGTGCACCTGGTGACATAAAAGGGGCCCTTATTACTTCAGCACCACGAAGGCACCTCCCCATGTCGTTCCCATAAGCAGTGGATTATTGTTTGGGAATGCTCTCACCATCCTCCTGGTGGCTTTCTCCAGCTCCTTCTTCTGTGGTGCCAGCCTGACAATCCGCACCAGGATGAGAATTCTCAGAACTCTCAGAAATGACAACACCCTGCCCCAGCAGAAGAGAGAACCCAACACATCAGGATAGGAACCTGCACACTGCACATAGTCTGGACGTCAACCCAACGACAAAGCATGATGTGGAAAGATTAAAATACAAAATTGTTTCATTATTTAAGAAAAGCAACTCCTGAATTTGGGAAACATAAAAAAAAACTTGCGGACTTAAATTGAGAGAGCAGCAGATGTGACATTAAGAGCAGTTGGCGTTACAAGATCGCAGGTAGCAGACGGCATGTACCTGGGAATAAGGCTAGCCCCGGACAGCTGGGAGAAAGTGTAAAACATTGTGATGATGAGTGTGGCAATCACGATGCAGGTGTCCATGATGTTCAACTTGGAGCTGAAATACACCGTAAACCTGGAATACAGACAAAACTAGAAGTCAGATGGATGTCTCTGTCTAAAAGCATTCAGAAGCATCATCAAATAGGAGAAAAAATTCTGAGGCTAACCATGTTAAGTTCCTAACACTAGGAAGGTATGGAATTCTCAACTGTAAATTAATACAGATTTTCATTAAGTAAATATTACAAAAAATCGAATTGTACGGTAATTTTAAGATTTATAATATTATATTCACACACATTTTACAGTTTAAAAAGCTGGTTTCTCACTATTTCAATAAGCTTCACAGAATCTGCACTCAGTGGACAGAGCAGTGCTCAGTGCAACTTCTATGGGAATTTTTCATTGAATGAAAAAGGCAAGCAATACACTGTGTAATGAAAAAAAATAGGTATTTGTTGTGCTCAGTCTTAAGCACACCTGAAGTAACTAATTAAGCCAATGAAATGAACAGGTGTGCACCTCAGTTACCACCCAGCCTGCTGAACCATGACATCATTTCACAGAGAAGCATTATTCAGGCCCCAACCCACCCTTCTACATAGATGCGGAGCAGAACGTCCACGAGGAATATGAAGGAAATAGCGAGAGACACGCCTTCTAGCGCATTCCCCACCGGACGGGCTGAGATGGAGAGGTCTGCTATCACCAGGGCGATGTCCACAAAAATAAGCACCACACCAAATAACCTGCGGAGGAAACAATGGTCGATTTTACTCATCAAGAGGGGCAGCACAATCCAGCTTGTGTTGTGAATCCCCATGAGGTTTAATGTTTATCACCCCTTTCGCTGACAGTGCCTAATAACGTGATGGGAGCAAAAAGGCTCCATGGCCAGATTCTCGGGAACCCTCATGTCATGACAGCCCATCTCAGAACTCTGTGATTACCATAGATTGGGGGCTTAAATCATGAGGTAAGACCATAAGTTTAAAATGGCCAAAAAAAAAAAATCTGAGTAAAGACAACACTAAATCTGGTCAGTAGACCTCCTCCCCTACAGTATTAGAATAGATCCCATATCTTAGATGCACTTTAGGGCAATCATTGAATGAGTGCCAGCCACTGAGGATAGGGTACAGTGCAGTCTCAGATTGCTGAGGAACTTACCGGAATCCAAAAGACATCACAAAAGGGGCGATCTTCTTTCGTATGTGACTACAAGACAAGCAAATTCAATCACAATCAAATGAAAAGTGACACATTCCTCAAATTACAGGTAAAGTACATTGTTGGATTGCGGTATGTTGAATTTTGTCTTTGTTTTGATGCTAACCTACACTTGCAGAACCCCCCCCCCACACACACACACACACACACACACACAAAATAAAAGAAGAAAAGGTTAGGTGTATCTAGTCCTGACAGAGCCTGAATGGAGCAGCTGTAATCTGGTGGACCAAAACAAGACCCAAATCTTTACTGAATCTCTGCTGTGAGTGGTATTACCATAAATACATTTTATACATGGACTTGATGGACCACAATCAGAGTGCTGGGATGTGATAGGTGGTATTAAAATACCACAGACATACTTGTACAGGGTTTCAGGGCCATCACTGTCCTCTCTCCCATCGTCAATATTCACAGATGCCTCTTTTTTCACTTCTCCACCAGTACTAAGAATAGGAAATGAGTGACCAGGCAAGCGCATCTTTTACATGTGCTTTGAAGTTTAAGGCCCGTATTCAGAAACGACACACACACTAATTGAGTGCGAGTGAGTATTAAAACTTAGTTAGTGTCAGGTTATACTAAATGAGTCAGAGGTTGTCCTAACCCTCATTTGCTTTCAGAGACCTCACTCACACTGAAAATAGCGTCTCTTTCTGAGTGAAGGTTGAGTGCAGGGAACACCTCCCTTGAGCCGCTCTAACTAGCGCTGGTATTTCGTTGTCATGACTTTCAAGTGGTTACAAACGTTAGAAACTCTGGATAATTTACAGCCATGTGCTCGACGCAATCGCAACTATGCAAATTTTAACTCTAATGATGATGACGATGCCGGTAACTTACAAACTGACCATCTGGTTTCAGTGTTTACGAACTGCACTGTGGTGAACTCAAGGTTAGCATTTGTGTGCCCACCAGTAGCTACTGGTGAACGGCAATAGGCGAAGCTCAAAACCATCCCTTAAAAACAATGATTGGAAAAAGGTCATATCCAATCATTTAATAAAATTTTATTTACTTTTTTTTCATTTTTTTTAATTTACTTTTTATTTACTCATATGTCGCCAGTTCTACTTGTTAAGTTCAAATGAGCATTGATAATTATTTCCCTGTTTTCAATTCACTTAAATTACCATAGCAGAAACTCCGAAAACTTTCAACATTATCAGGTGTGGCCAGTTTTCATTAATGACGCATATCTGTCAACTCACACGCATTCAGATTTCTGGTGCTTTTCTGTACTCGTGGGTCGGAAAATTCTGCGCTCAGCGGCTCGTGGGACGCGTGTGGATTGGGCTGTGAGGCTCATGTGGCTGTAAATCACGAGAATCCATTCTTTTCCACATTCTTTATTGCTGAATGTAGAGGGAAATGTCCGGCACGTTTCACAGGTTCTTACTTAGTGAGCCTCGCGCGCTGTCCTGCGCCTTTCGCCCACTCGACCACAGAAGTTATGAAGACATGCAGATATTTTACGTCGTCATTTATGTGCGAAAGAAACGCCTCAATTTTGTGAAGTAATGTACAAATATGACAACGCTATAAAAAATTAAATTTGATTGTCGTTTTATCAATTAGTCTGAGAAACTTTCTAATCAAGAAAAGTAAACGGCGACAGGTTTCGGTCATTCAGCACTGAAGGGTGAGGATTGAGCGTCCCTATGCAGCAGCCGACGCACCGCCTGTGGTACCCAGGTCCCACTACTGTCAGTTACGCTCGAGAGGCGTTTGTGAATAGCAAATGGCGAAGAGTGGGACCGCTCCCTCGGTTAGAGGTAGGTCGATCGCTTTCGCACACTCCAGTTATATTTCAGTCGTATTCACTATATGGTGAGTGAAGGGTGAGTGTGAGTGTGAGTGTTGTTTCTGAATACGGGCCTAAAAAAGCTTTCACAAATAACAGGAGATGAGTTTTAACCACAGTAATTTAATTCAAAATATTGCGAATACATGAGCTTAAATATGAAACAGAGCAGAATACTATTTGGAGTATGCTTAATAGAAGAGCATTATACGGTAAATCCTCCGGGGGAAATTTTCATTTCCCAAGATATTTTGAAGTTCTGCAAAATATCAAAATGAATATTTTTAGTTCAATATCTTTTCAGATATAATTCCATTATTGCGAGAAAGAACACAAGCAACATCCACACAATGTATTGCATCATTGCCATGGCATTGTCAATATTTATACTGCAAGGAATGCAGTTCAAATTGTCAATAAAAAATGGCACATTCAGAAAAAAATATGAGTCAACAGCAGACATTACTCTTTAGTCATGTGCAATTGGCACCATTTAAAGCTTTTCTCTCACCCATTAACCTCTTCGGATTCTGGATTGAATCTCACAGAAGCCATTTTCTATCCAACGGTCCACTCCTCTTATGTAGGCTGCTGCAAGTAATGCATTTCAGGGAAAAAATTCTTTTGTGATTTAACAAACATAAGGACATTCCCTACACAAGATCCACAACAGCTCACACTTGTACACTTCAAGTATATATTTGATCTAAGCTAACAACTGCATAGAGTGCATTAGAGGATGTATAAAAAACAACAGTAACTATATCCAATGAGGTTTGTACCAAGTGCTCTACATCTAACACAGGGGAATAAGCCAAGGGCTTGCAGTCAGTCTGGGCTGTGCAAAGACATCCAGAGAAAACTCAACTGCATGATTATTCATTAATCCTCGTTCGGTTTTCAGCAGAGTATGAAATCGTGTTAACACCAATAGTTTCAGGTGAAGTTAACCCTGTTTTTGGAATACCCTGTGTGGAACACACTCATTCAGACATGAGTTATGGATATTTTTCCTCAGGTTTTGCGGAGGTAAGGTTTGTCTTTAACACTGATGGTTAGCAAACGCACATTTAAGGAATGGTTCTCAGAACAGATATATTCACTGATAGAGAATCAAATTGTTTTCTTTAATCACATTGAAAAGGGGATGCTAGTGGAGAAAGGTAGCAGAATCTTAGCAGATCTTCCTTTAGAAGACATCTTGATATGCAGTCAATTTGTCCCTGTATCCACATCACTAATGGACATACAGAAAAGCATTTTAAGCTGTCAAACCACGACAATGTACTTCATTCTCTGCATGATATGCAGGTTCTGATTTTTTCCAACTTTGCCAGCATGTCCTTAAAATTCAAACACTGTAAAAAAAAAAAAAGTTCTCTCAACCGAAAAAAGTTAGTGTCCAGGCTGCCATAAAATTTTAAGCTTATTGAACTTGAGATTATAAGTTGAATATTACCTCAATTTATCATCTTAAATTCAGATAACTTGGAAATTTTAAGGCAGCCCGGGCACTAACTTTTTTCAATCAAGACAACTTCTTTTTTTTTTTACAGTGAAGCCATTTCTGCCAAATGCTTCATGTTAGCCTGTTAATCAAACTATTTGTTTATAGTTTGCATAATGAGTGCAACAGAACAGACACATGGAGAAGTACAATTACGAATGGTGAAATAGTCAATTGTGACCATAAAATACAAATGTTTTTGCTATACTGAGCCAAAGAAAGCAGGCTGAATACTGAAGCATTCTTACCTATTTTCAAGAAATGTGGAATGTACGGTATCAATTCATATTTTTCTTCCCAAAAAAAGAAAAATAAAGATAGCTCCTCAGTGTCCTAGCTGCAGTGTCTTGTGAAAATCATTTTTACAAGTTATATTAACCCAGTCTTGTGACAGTCTTCCGAAGCATAGTGACACGGTTCAAAGGTTGAGTGGGTGTTCTCCGCAAGATCATTCTCAGCAGACAGTCTAACATTAACATTGCTGAGTTGCTGACAATATTTAATTGAAATATGGGAATTATATTGACAGCACCTGAACATATCCTGCTAAAACGGAAGGAGTATTTGTCCGTATGCATCTCTGTCCTTCAATTTCTTGACAACCGTTCATCCGATCAACTTCACACTTGGCAGGCGCATTGCTAAGGACCCAAGAAAGTGTAATATGGAGCAAGAACTTGTTTTGGCGACGGATTCAGGAAAGCTGCAAGCAGCATTATCAGTCCTTCCAAACAGGCAAGTTTGGGTTGATACTGCTCTAATTCATAATACAAACTGACTTCCATAAAAAAGTTGACACAAGCTGAAAAATACATATAAAATAGCAATGATTAGAAAATTATCCTCCTTGACCTGTATTTCACTGAAAATAGCATGGGTAATTAAAGTTTTTTTCCCCTAAAGTTTCATTTTTAGTCATTATTTTTTTCTTTTTTTGGGCGGGGGGGTACACGACAATTCAAAATTTGATGCCTGCAGCGTGTTCCCAATAGGAGTGTGATCTTGACAGGAGTGTGTTTATCACTGTGTTACATCACCTTTCCGTGTAACACTTGGCAATCTTTTGGGAACTGAGGACACAGTTTGTCCTAGTTTCTAGTTCTAGTTTCTAATTCTTGTTGGAATTTTTTCCTCCTTGAAACACGTCTTCAGGTCTTTAGCCCCTCGAATGTCTGAGGCCCCCATTATTTCATTTTCACTTGGTAATGATGCCAGTTTTTGGGAAACATAACACATTGTAATCATAGATACCATTTTGGGCCTTTCCATTGAGGTTCTGTGAGTGATATCATTGGGAAGGTACAGCAAATGAAGGGGCCTCAATCTCAAGCGAAAAAAACTTGTGCGGCACATTTATTTTATTTTACAATGTATTTTATTTAACCTTTATTTAAACACATTAGTCCCATTGAGATTAAATCTGTTTTACAAGCGAAACCTGGCCAAGAAGAGACACCGTACCTTTAGTTCATGGCCAAACACACGCCAAGACAAGCCAAAGCAAACAGTGCAATATATTTAAAAAGAGCAGCAGTGAACAGTTAAAATTTACATTAACACGTGTTGATAGACTCTAGTTCCATACACTTTATAATAGCTTTAAATTCACTGGGTCTGACTAGATCCCTCAATGTAGACTCCTTATGTCGGCAACTCTAGGATGAGGGTGCAGAGAACTGAAGTTCTTGCTTAACTTAGTCTGAGCTTTTGGAATATTCATGAGCACAATATCCTGAGACCGCAATCCATGGGAGCCACTTTTCCCAGAAATGTAATACAATTCATTTACTCTCAACTTGATTATTTAAAAAATGCCTTTAATTACAATAATTCAAAATAACTTGTTTGAAGTTTGCTTCATGAAGCCTAAATGTTAAGCTAATAAACAAAAATTGTTTTGAGTCATATCAGCAATTTGTTTATTTGCCATGAAGTAGAAAGGCTAGATGAGCATCCTTTGAGTATAATGAATCCATAATTTTTGCCAGGGGTTGTAGATAAAAACAAACAAATGAATTAGTTTAGAAAAGAAAAGGTGAAATAACTTTTGAGTACGGAACTCAATCATGTGTTAGGCTTCTATGGTTTGCAATGAATTTCAATGCTGCGTGATACAAGGTATCTAACATTTGTAGACAATGAGCTGATGAATTAACTTACAATGGATCTCCATGATCAAGAATAGGGAAAAATGTAGCTTCAACAAGCCTCTTTCTGACATTGAAAGAAAATGATTTGTTTGTGAGATAAAATTTCAATTTCAATTTCAACTGTTTAACAAGCATTTGTATGTTAGGTTTAAATGACAGTTTGTCATCAATCAAAAATTCAAAATACTTGAAAGTAGAAACCAGATCAATCTGCTCTCCTTGAAAAGTGACAATGCTCAGATTCTAAGACATCTTCCTTGTGTTTGCACAGATCGTGAGTTATGTTTTTTTTGAAATTTAGAATGAGCGTTAATTCGCAAAGTCGAGCCTACAGAAAATCAAAAGCATTTTGAAGATAGTCAAAACCCATGACAGAAGGTGCGCAGAAATAAATGTTTGTATCATTTGTATAGAAATGGAAGGCTGCATTTGAAATATTTTGACCCAAGCAGTTGACGTGCACAATAAATAAAAGTGGACCCAGAACTGAACCCTGTAGGACTTACTGTTACTTACTGTTAACATATTCAATGCTAGATCATCAAACTGTGTAGCCTGAGTCCTATCAGAAGGATAACTGACATACAGTAGCTACCAACAGCATGATCAGAAAAACCTACCTGAATAAGACGTTGAATCAAAAATACTGTGATCCACTGCATCAAAAGCCCTGGAAAAGTCAACAAATAGAAACAGACAATGTTGCTTAAGATCCAGTGCATCTATGAGATCATATAACCCTCTCCAGCCCAATTTATTGTTTTGAGATATGAAAAATCTTTCATTCATGGAGAATAGTTCTCATACACTAAAATAACTAACAGAATTGGTCAGAATTAGAAATCTCACATTTTGAAGGATTTTGAGGTTGTTGCATAATATAATTCATAGTTTATTATCATCTACAAGCATACTTTTTCCTTCTACTCAACTATTTTTTTTATCTTAATAAAATATCCTTGATACTTAACCTCAAAAATGCAGACCTACTCTCAACAAACTTTGGTTCTCATGGAAGCTTCCATTTTGCAATGAGATACTGGTGACTTCTAGTGGCTGCAGGTGGAACTAACGTTGTATTTTTGCAATACTGAGCTGGAAGGGTAACTTTATCAAACCATTTCCCATGAGGTCATTATAGTATTTCATAATCAGTCATCAATTGATTTATTGTTGCAAATTTGCAACATGAGCCTGGAGAGGGTGAAAACATTCATAGCTGCAGTAACACTGCTATGATTTTTCCTAAACACTGATTGATGATTGGTTAGTATTGCAAGAGTGTATATATTGTCCTTAACCTTTTCACTGCCTAGATATTCCAACTCTTTGGCTGGGACGAAAAGTTTAAAAAGTGGTCGATACTTACTCAACACTGTTGGATTTCCTCCTTTATATAAGGGTAGAACATATTAAGCCTCCCAGACCTTAGGGATTCCACTGGCCAAACTCAGCACGACTCTCAGTACTGGCCATGTCCTGCCCCCAAGCCACCAAGAGACAAATGATCAGCACAAAAATGATCCGCACTTAAGCAAACAGCGCAAGTAAGGCCAAATGTAAAATAAAACTTCTCTTTAAATTGTTGGTACCTGACGTGCAACCCTAAAATGTTAACCCTATGTTAAAGGGACATTGCACCCCAAAATCAAAAACCGATTTTGACTCTGACTTGTAGTGCTATTTGTCCATCTTGATTATTTTGCTGCCATGTTTAGGAGATACAGCCACAAAGATGTTTGTTTTCTCTCAAATATAATGTAGCTAGGTGTCACTTGGCTTCTGGTGCTCAAAGGGCCAAAAACACAGTTGAAAAATTCAAAGCAATTTCTCTTTACAGAAATCATGACCCTGGTCTAGGCATTATCAGCACTGAGTCAGACTCATTTCCAGTTGATGTAGGACCCCATCAAGGTTGGGCCTAGCGACCCATTCTGTTTGTGATTTTCATGGAAAGGATACTGTGACACAGCCAAGGTTTGGATGGTGTCCAGTTTGGTGGCCGCAGGGTTGGATCTCTGCCTTTTGTAGATGTAATCCTGTTGGCTCCATGGAGCCATGATCTCCAGCATGCACTGGAGCTAATCATGACTGAGTGTGAAGTGGCTGAAGTGAGGATCAACACCTCCAAATATGAGGCCATGGTTCTCTGTTGAAAAACAGTGGATGGTCCTTTCTGACTGGGGCTGAGTTTTTGCTCCAACTTGAAGAGTTCAGGTAGCTTGGGGTCTTGTTCATGAGTAAGGATAGGATAGAGCTGGAGACTGATTGGCTGATCAATGCATCGTCTGCAGTGATGCTGGTGTTGCTTTGTTCCGTCGTGGTGAAGGAGTTGGGCCAAAAAGTGCTCGATTTACTTTTCAATATACATTCCAATCTTCACCAATGGTCACAAGCTTTCGGTCATGACCGAGAGGACAAGATAGCGAATACAAACGGCCAAAATGAGTTTTCTCCACAGGGTGACGGTGCTCACTTTGAGAGATTGGGTGAGGAGCGCAGACACCCAGGAGAGGCTCAGAGTAGAACCACTGCCCCTTAGCGTTGATAAGTCTGTAGACATAGTTTGGGCATTCGGTCCACATGCCTCCTAGATGCCTCCTTTTAGAGGTTTTCTGGGCATGTTCTATTGGGAGGAGGCCCCAGAGCAGGCCCTGGACACACTGGCACACATCTTTCGACTGGCCTGAGAATAGCAGTCATTAGATTTGGGCAGGCAATTATTTTTTCACATGGGTGATATACATTTTGAATAACTCTTTACCTTCAATAAATGGAATGATAATTTTTAAGTTGCATTTCTCTTTGTATTTCTCATAAATTAAAATTAGATGGATGATCTGAGATATTTAATTTTGAGAAACAAGCAAAATTAGAAGAAATATGGAAAGGTACTAAGTAATGGTACTTTTTTTATTTTGTGATTGCTTGTAAATGAAGTAGCAGTCCAGTTCTTTAACCCTGGCACTCCAAACCACATTTGCACCCCTTGGTTTTCTGTATTCCCTGTTTAATACATGGTTTTGCAGTTTTAAAGAAGTTGTAACTGGTGAAAATTTTATCATCTTCTGTTTATCTCCAAGAAGACTGGGCGTAAAGCATTTTCTTCGCATATTCATCATTGTTTTACACGTAACCTTGGTTTTATGTTGTATTTCATTTTGTATTACTTGTGTTTACGACTGACATGGTTGATAACAGACATCATACCAAGCTGGTGTATATATCATCATAATGCAACAGATACTTCTTGTAGTTTTTGGTGTTCTTCATTCTAAATTGAACGAAAATACTGTATACTCGTCTCCAAATAAGAGAAACAAATCTTCGCAATGCAGTAGTAAAAATCCCCCTCAAACCCAATTAATGTTGCATTTAGGGCGTTTGCCAGAAGATGGCAGTATTATTAAATTATAAAAGCTGATTTTCTCCCTACGCCTTTTTGAAATCAGATTTTGGTGTATTTGAAACTTTGATATGGCGTGGGGTATTATGATTTTACAAAACTTAGATCAGCGCATGCCTTTTAGATAATATTACTTTTAATTTCAATACCTTTGTGCGATAGGAGTTATTTATTTTCACTTGAGTGGACCTGAGTCTCATTGACAGAGCAGCTGTTGAATCTACGTATTTGTTATGCCTCGCATTCCTATCAAGAGATATGACTGTCAATGGTTTTGTCATCGTTCGTTTTCCCAACGACTTAATGATGTGTCTGGACCCAAGGCAAATTGTTGCACGGCCATGAAGTTTAATCATTTACTGAGCATGACCCGGTAATCATGTAATGTCAATAATTTCACGCAGCCTGGCATGTCCTCGGTTGTCGTTTCTGGAGTCTGTGGAAAACATTTTCATGGATTTAGGCATCTAATGCCTGTTAATATGCGCATATCTAAAAAGTATGCAATTCTAACCTAGAATTTAAGGGGTCTCTTCAAAAAGCCATATGTAGGACAAGTGCGAAGAAGGGGGGTGTCAAAAACCGCTCATCGAGCAAAGCCTGTCAAGTGCTTTCAACGCGAGAAGCCTTATTTTCATCTGCCAAGAGGAATAAATAATTCAGAAACGCCGCCAGCATGTCATTCCGTCTGCAAGCCGACACTGCCAGCAAAGTCTGACGCGCTGCAGTTCGGTTGTGTTGATGCAATGAAAATTAATGGTTAAGTAGTCGACAACTTTGCGATCACAAGGTAAGGTCGTCTTATTTACACGGTGTATAAATATTTCTAAAATTGCGAAGTCTTTTTGGAAACAGGAAACACTTGTTGGAATCAAATGAGATTGTGAAGTGCTCGCATTTCGCGATTGAAGAGCAATGAGGCATCGTGTGGGAGCTGGAGAACCATCCCGATACAGATTTGGAAGGCCCGCATTTTTTGGCCTCAGCAATATATGACATGCAACTTAATTCACATTCTCGCCCTTGGCTGTGCTGCGGATGTACACCTTCCCTCATCGTGTTACGTTTGTCGGTGTTCAGCTCAAACATCAATGGCATTTTTTTAACGGCAAGAGACTCATGTTGGATATTGGCTTGGCGGTCAAAGTCGCATATTAGACTACTATATGATTGGAGTTAATAAAGTAAATTCACCCCCCATTAATTACATTTTGTGATGCAGGCCGGTGGAGAAGGACCTTTTCATTTTTAGAATTAAAATTGCAATGTTAAAGTCTGGGCAGCCTGCTTTGCCTGTGATGTCTTGCATTAAATCCATGAGAATCTAGCCTTCAGCCCTGGAAATCATTAATATTTTACAGGACATGTCATTTACAAGTAAAGCCAGGTTTCCAGAGTTGCTCCGCAAGCTAAAAGGAATATTACTCTCCACATGTACAGTATTGGAGTATGTGGTGTAATTTGTGCTTGTATTTTCATTCTCGGTCAGTTTAGGGTTAAGAGTTCCCTCAAACGGATGTTTCCTTGGGGCCTTTTTCTTTCAAAGACCATCAGGAAAAAAAAAAGTACATGGGTACAGTGACGGGAAAAATTTGACAGAATGACTGTCAATTATTCTCCATTTGGAGATAATGCCCCTCATTATGGTTCCATGTGGTACCAGAGGCTTAAAAAATTTTAAATTACCTTCTAATTTCTTCCAGAGTTCATTTTGCTTGCAGCATTGTGTATTGTTTCTTGAGACTGTTCCCACATCACAATTTTTTTTATTTCAGTGCATTAGCAGTAATCAATCCATGGTGTCTCTGGTCTAATTTTACTAAATTATAAATTGAATTAAGTGAAAGGACTCATGTTACAGAAACACTTTCCTCCTAGTTTCGCCCTTCCCGCCATTCTCTCCCTTGCAGCATTTGCATAACTTTTTTTCCACATTTGAGAACAGTTTTCTGGAAGTTAATTCATGTCTGCCTGTGTTATTTTACATCAGAGTGTTTTTTGAAAGATGGTCAGTAGAAATATGGATGTATCTTCAGGCCCCTATCATGTCACCAAGAACAGAGCCAATGAGCTTTGCTAGCCATTTCAAAATCTGTCCTTTGTGACATCACAAGTGGAAAAGATCACGCAGAATACGAAAGGAATCGATAAACTGGTTGGCTGTAGTTAATCAGTCCTTTTTCCCTGTGGGCGAACACTTCACCATATGCCTCGAAGGACAAATTTTGAGATGGCTTGTAATGGCTAAATAGCTGTGCATCTGGTGACATGATATGGGGCCTTTAAGGTCTTACTGGAGGACAGCTGCTGTCAAGTCCCCATAAACCAATTGCTAACCCGGGATCTGTAGTTAGCCAAGTATATCTGATTTCTGGTGTTATTTAAGCTAAATTCCATGTGTACCAAAGTTTCTGATGCCTGCATGTTGCATTGAGTTGTGTAATTATGTCCCATCCTCAAAACTGCTTTGTCTGCAGGTTTAACCCTTTCTATCCCTGCGTAGTTTACTTCTAAATCTATTCATTATATATATTTTGAAGCCAGTCAGAGGTTTTTTATATTAGTTTCCGCCCACTGATGCATGATGTGATGGGCTGGTGCCTCCATTTTTTGGCCAATAGGAGCGAGGCTCATTATCATACTATAAATAGCCTCCTCAAAACAGCCTTTTCTTCAAAGGGTTGAGAACGGTGGGTAGGTCACCTAGAAATGATTAAATTAAGGTGTTTTGCCAAAAGGTTTGTAAACCTCACTTTTTCATTATCGAGAATGTTATAACATCCTGTAAACAGCATGATATGTGTCCATTAATTTGGGTGATGGGTAAATAAGGGGACTGTTAATTTTTCACACTGGGCCAGTTGGTGATGGATCAGTGCTTTCCTTCAATTAATGATCAGTTAGAAACTGTTGTGTTTACCCAGTTTATCTTTGTCATATTACATTATTGTTTTTTGTTTTAACAAAGGTGATAAATATGCAAAAATGGAAGAAATTAGGAACTAGGCTAATACATTATCGCAGCACTGTGTACAACAGTCATTTGCAAAAATAATTCATTTCCTTATACTGACTTTGATGTAGCACAACAATATACCTGTCATAAATAATTTGATTTCATTGTTCGATGCGCACACACATACACACATATTTTCATCAGCGAATGACAACCCAAAGACATTAATGTGACAGTAGTTTTTACAATTGTGTGCAAACATTTTCTTTTGAACTAATCCTATTGGAACAGCATTGGTATGCATCAATGAAGATAATCAGGGTTTGCGATGGTAACAGCCTGCAAACTCACTGGCTCTCCAGTACTGGAATTACCCACCCGTGTACTACAGTGAACAGCTGTTCTGTGGGCAGAAAACCCTTTTAAATGCGAACGATGAGAAGAAAATGGGCCGATACATTCGAGAACAGAAAATAAATGGTCAAATAACAGCCCGCATACAACAGTCAGGCCATCTCTGCAGTCAGGACTCGTCAACCCTAGAAGCAGGTGGGACTGCACTGGAAGTCAGTGCCGGGTTCCATTTCTGTCAGCTAGATACGAGAAGAGGAGGCCTCAAGGCCATGTGATCGTCAAAACAGAGTCATTGAGATTGATAAAATGTGTTGCATAGCCTTACTAACCCTGACTTCTGCTGCAGCTCATATCCAGATGTTAAGGTCAGGATTTGGCTTGTCATAATTCATTGACCTGTCCTACCTCCCCCAGCAGTACCAGCTGCTGGTGATGGTGTTGTAACGGTGTGGGGAATGTTTACTCAGGAAAAGGCGTGCCCAAATATGGCCCTCAAATCCAAATGCAGCCCTTGTTTTCTCTCCACCCAGGCAATTTAAGGAACAATTATTAGCCACTGATTGGCCAGACTGTCATCACACTTGACTCCCAGGTAAAGAGGGTGTGGAAGATGAGTGGCTGTCAGCCCTCGAGGACTATGATTTGGGGAGTCCAGCTCTTGAACAAGCAGAGCAACCCCCTTTGGACCTGATTTAAATGAATATATCAATTTAAATATCTGTGTAAATGGATTCTTCGGAGAGGACAATGTGGTTTGTCCCAAAACATGCCTATTTGAGGTTCTACAAACATGACTGACTTCGGTGTACTCCTATGGCCTGTACAGTCCTCAAACTCCCTAACCCCCCCAGGGATGAGGTGGAGTTCTGTAGCATGAATGATTGTCAGAAAAGTCAACAAACCATCTAGTCATATTGGACCCAAACCCCTGAGGAATGTTTTTTTTTATTTTTGAATTATCCAGGCTGTTTTTCATCCTAGATTAATTGAATTTCATATATGTGCCTTATACAATGGCCACTGAGTATGTACCTACATGTGGTGTATGTGAGTGTGTGTGTGTGTGTGTGTATGTAATGGGGGGGGGGGGGGGGGGGGGGGGGCATGCAGTTGGGAAAAGTATGCTTAACCTTAGAAGTTTAGACTCAGTCATGAATCATTTCTCATTGCACTGAAATGTTATTTCTACCTTTTAATTTTTCAATGTGACATTTTACATGCAAAACCCAAAACCAGTGAAGTTGGCACATTGTGTAAATCGTAAATAAAAACAGAGTACAATGATTTGCAAATCCTTTTCACCCTATATTCAATTGAATACACTGCAAAGACAAGTTATCTAATGTTCGAACAGGTAAACTTTGTAATTTTTTGCGAATATTAGCTCATTTGGAATTTGATGCGTGCAACATGTTTCAAAAAAGCTGGCGCAAGTGGCAAAAAAGACTGAGAGAGTTGAGGAATGCTCATCAAACACTTATTTGGAACATCCCACAGGTGAACGGGCTAATTGGAAACAGGGGGTTGCCATGATTGGGTATAAAAGCAGCTTCCCTGAAATGCTCAGTCATTCACAAACAAGGATGGAGCGAGGGTCACTACTTAGTGAACAAATGCGTGAGCTGATTGTCAAACAGTTTAAAAACAACATTCCTCAACGAGATATTGCAAGAAATTTAGGGATTTCATCATCTACGGTCCGTAATATGGTCAAAAGGTTCAGAGAATCTGGAGAAAGCAACAAGGCCGAAAACCAACATTGAATGCTCGTGACCTTCGATCCCTCAGGCGGCACTGCATCAAAAACCGACATCAGTGTGTAAAGGATATCACCACATGGGCTCAGGAACACTTCAGAAAACCACTGTCAGTAACTACAGTTCGTCGCTACATCTGCAAGTGCAAGTTAAAGCTCTACAATGCAAAGCGAAAGCCATTTATCAACAGCACCCAGAAATGCCGCTGGCTTCGCTGGGCCCAAGCTCATCTAAGATGGATTGATGCAAAGTGGAAAAGTGTTCTGTGGTCTGACGAGTCCGCATTTCAAATTGTTTTTGGAAACTGTGGACGTCGTGTCCTCCGGACCAAAGAGGAAAAGAACCATCCGGACTGTTATAGGCGCAAAGTTCAAAAGCCAGCATCTGTGATGGTATGGGGGCGTATTAGTGCCCAAGGCATGGGCAACTTACAAATATGTGAAGGCACCATTAATGCTGAAAGGTACATACAGGTTTTGGAGCAACATATGTTGCCATCCAAGCAACGTCTTTTTCATGGACGCCCCTGCTTATTTCAGCAAGACAATGCCAAGCCACATTCTGCACGTGTTACAACAGCATGGCTCCGTAGTAAAAGAGTGCGGGTACTTGACTGGCCTGCCTGTAGTCCAGACCTGTCTCCCATTGAAAATGTGTGGCGCATTATGAAGCGTAAAATACGACAACGGAGACCCCAGACTGTTGAACAACTTAAGCTGTACATCAAGCAAGAATGGGAAAGAGTTCCACCTGAAAAGCTTCAAAAATTGGTCTCCTCAGTTCCCAAACATTTACTGAGTGTAGTTAAAAGGAAATGAGATGTAACACAGTGGTAAAAAGGCCCCTGTGCCAACTTTTTTGCAATGTGTTGCTGCCTTTAAATTCTAAGTTAATGATAATTTGCAAAAAAAAAAAAAAAAAGTTTCTCAGTTTGAGCATTAAACATCTTGTCTTTGCAGTGCATTCAATTGAATATAAGTTGCAAAGGATTTGCAAATCATTGCATTCTGTTTTTTTCTACGATTTACATAACGTGCCAACTTCACTTGTTTTGGGTTTTGAAAGATGCTATTCCTTGTTCAGCTGTTTTTATATACTTTACCACAAATTCCCAGGGTAGTGATAGTGAAAAGTGATAGAGCCTATCACTTTTCCTTGCCGTCTCATTTTGAAAATCAGGATTACAAGCCCGCACTTGAGCAAGCTCATCCACCACCTGTAATTGAGCAGTTTTGCTGCAATAATTTCAGATGCGTTTCTATGGCGACTGTTCAGACTTAAATTGGAGTTACACCATCTTCACCACCATCTTCCGGTAGCTCTCACCTTGACACAATGTTGGTACTGTATAGTCTACATGAAGCTGTGGATGCACTGACTGCGGACCCATGCAGTGTCTAAAATGGGAAATTTCATTATGCACCCCCGTGGCAAAGATTGAAGTACTCAAACTGAAATTTGACAAGCTTCTCTGGAAAAAATGAGTGATAATCTAATTTAAACTGTTGAATCATGACTAGATGGTTGACTTTCCCCCCTCTGTATGAACTTCATTGCTGTGTTTTTAATCGCGAGCTAAGGCCTATATTGTTCGAAAATCACAATCTCTGAGTATTTTTTTTAATTTATTTTTTTTATTCATTATACATGATCTCTCCTTCAGCATATTGTACCACTTACAGTATGCAGGGAAAATTAAGATATTGGAAGTATGAAATAAAATGGCTTTACATGGTGGAAGTATTGAACCCCTTTGCTCAGAAGCCTAATCTGGCTATTTATGTTACCTTATTTAACAAATGACTGTCAAAATTGGTACTTTGCAGTGATTTAATGGAGACACTTGAATGTGGAGCCATGTTTGTGGGCCTGTAATTCTTCCATTCAAAAAGTTTGTGAAGAAGACCACTTGGATATGATACAGCATGTGTTCTCACGTGTGACATCGTGCAGAAATGGTTGCAGGTAATGTGGTGTCTCCTGTAATCAGATGTGTTCAATCCAGGCTAAGAAAGTTGTACTTATTCCCCACTACTCTTCGAGGAAGGAACTCAGTAAATCAGCTGGCTGAGATATGGGGTGGAATATGGGCTTTGTTTGAAATTGCAAACTTCCTTACTGCTGCGTTGATGTACAATGATGAGCCAAAACATTAAAACCACACACAGATGTAAGCTAATGACTTTGATTGCCACGTAACAATGGCACATGTTAAGGTCCACAGACAGACCTTAAATGGTCCGCAAATACTCTATTCTCATTGACGGGTCGAATGTGGGTGAAATGGGCCGGATCATTATGGCCTGACAGGTGGGTCAGAGCATCTTAAAGCAGCATGGCTTCTGGGTGCTCCCAGTCAGCAGTGGTGAATATCTGCCCACAGTGGTCCAAGATGGGACAAAACCATGTACCAGGGACAGGGTGTTTAGTGCCCGAGGCTCATCCATGCATGAAGTCAACAAAGCCCATCCCATCTGGTCCAAACCAAGAAAAGGCTACTGCGACAATTCACAGAAATGTAATGGTAGATACGTGAGGAATTTGTCACAACACACAGCACATTGAATCCAGCTGTGTGTATAGCACTTTGTAGCTGCAGACCAGTTGGAGTGCCTATTCTAACCCGTGTCCGCCGCTCAAAGTGCCTATTGCGGACACATGACACAAGTGTCGGAACTGGACTTTGGAGCAAGGTTGCCTGGTTCTGGGATTCTCTTTTTCTTTATCATCATGTGCACCGACCCGGTACCTGAGCATGATTTACATGGGGATGAGATGGTACCTGGCTGTGCTACAGAAAGAAGACACACTACCAGAGGGAGCGTGATGCTCTGAGGAGTTTTCAGCTGGGAAGCCCTGGGGCTGTTTAATTGAAGTATAATTCACTTTGACAGAATTGCTATTGTGGCATAATAATATATGAATGTTAGGTAATATTAGACAGGTGGTTTTGTTCTGGTTGAACAGTGTATGTTAATACATACCTTTGTTTCCTGTAATACTCAGTGTAATAGCCAGTATTTGACAATAATTAGGTTGTGTACCACAATCACATTATCACCAAGTTATTAAAGCCCCCGGGCTAATGGTGGAATGTTGGTATTGACTGTGTTGCATTGTGAGATACATTACTTCACGAAGATCCGCAAAGTTTGGACAATGCAGATTGTTATGTAGGTATATCTAGCATGCAGGTTAGGTTCATATTGGCCCCCTACTGTATACCTTTTGCTACTATAATTGTCCCCCGTCGCCCCGCAGAACGGGGGACATAGAAATGCTGTTCGTCCGTGCGTCCGTCCGTGCGTCCGTCCGTCCGTCTGGGAACAGTGTACTAGCAATAACTTTCGACAGCTGTGATGAAGGATCACCAAATTCACACCACATATGCCTCTCATGAAGGCCTTGCTCAAGTTCATTGATGAGTGACCTTGACCTAGTTTTCAAGGTCACTGAGCAAAAAGATGTGAGGAACACTGTACTCGCAATAACTTTTGACAGCTTTGATAGAGGCGATGCGTCCATCATCCACAAGTCATGAAAATTGTAATCTCTCTCATAACCCATGGTTTTATTTAGCTCATATCACAATGACCCATCCCTCATCCATCTCTCTGTTCAACCAATGACCAATGAGCTACAGTGTCATTGTACTTCTCATTATTAGTGGTACAGTGCACCACATTATTTTCAGCCACATGTTTCTGGTCACTTCTGCGACGGGGGACACAAGGCCTTCAGGCCATTTTTTAGTTGTTAGATGTGGGCAATTACAAACTCGGCTAAAGACATAGGAAGATTCACTCTCTGAATCCACTTCCCACCTTATGACTGTATTTGTGTTGTATGGAATGCTGAAGATAACTTAGGGGGGCGAAACGCTTTATGTTTTTTGTATTGTTTTTCAAGGGTGGAAGATGGAACGCCCACTGCACCGAGAAAGGAGGCAACCTGCGGCGCAGAGCACCTGTCGAAACGGTGGGCGTGTCGACTGCCACAGCCAGCCTATCATCTCCACACAGGTGCAGGGGGGATGGGCGTCCACTGTAGCGTCGCGCTGTCAGAAAACCCAGCGACGTTCTACTTTTGCTCAGATATGATTTTGATGGATAAATTACTTCAAAATTTGGAGCCGACGGGTACAGAGGGACGTGTAAACTGGAGAACAAGCGTTACAAGGCGCATCGCATGACCGCCTAAGTGAATAATCGGGACAACCGTATCCGGAGCTGAGCAAATGTCAATCATAGTTGCGCTTCGGCACTTCAGCGAAGAAGACTTACGCGCAGCTCAGTTTTACTCATCCGATAATGTCGATTTCCTCTGCCGTTGCAATTTAGGCGTTCGGGACTGACTTGCGGAATTGCGTCCGGCTGAAAGACAATCACTCGGAAATAACGGAATTGGTTTGGAGGAATATACTTATGTTGTAAAGAATCGCGTGGGCTCACGGACTGCATGTCGGGCGATGGAGACGCCGACTTCGTGGAAACTTGGCGCACTGCTGGTAGTGATGCTGACTTTGGCTTTTCCAGGTAGGTTCTGCGCGTTACGTCGTTGGGAAAACACTACGAATGAAGGACATATCCTTCGTTATGTTTTGTTAATCCAACCATGTATAATGTAGGCATAATAAAAGCAGAATATATTCTTTTTATTGATACGAGACGTAACTTATGTGGTGGGGATGGGTGAGAGCAATAAAAAAAAGAACGTGGAGCGCCTCTCTGGTTAAAATACTTGGATTTATCCCGAAAGCAGGAAATGTTGGAGTTGCAAAAGATTAAAGAGCGGCTTTTCGGCCGGATTTAAAATAACACCTGTTATTTCCTGGATGTGGAGTGACTTGCATTGCTGGCGATTTCACATGAAGTGCTACAATATTATCCTGTGCTTCATCAATGGCTCTGATTGTTTCTTATATATATATATATATATATATATATATATATATATATATATATATATATATATATATATATATATATATATAATTTGAGGAATAGCTGAACCTCGCTATGGCCTCGTATATTCAACCGATTTTTGGAGCTGGAGTGCTCTTTCGAACTATTGTTCTCAGGTAGTTTACCTAGTTGAGTCCAATTAGCTAAATGGGTGTTTTATATTCTGAAGCTTTTTTATCATTTGAATATTTGATGGCGCAGCCTGGTTGATATCAAGTTTGCATTGTTCAACTCGTGATTCACTTTTTGAGTACTGTTGTATTCAAGAAGACCGTAAATATTTTCCGAATATAACATCGATTACTCTGTTCACCAGTTTTGGAAACATCGCTGAGAGCTGAATATTCTCATTCTAGATTTGCCTTCTCGAGATACGTTTTTATTTGCCTCTTTGACATGTATGGTATTACATAATTCAATAATCTGAGAAATAAACACGCCCACATAGAATATCATTTTATCGAAGTTCAAATATTACTATCTTTCTAACAGCTCTTCATGATACGCTCATAAATGCCCTTTGGGCGGGCTCTGATGCACAAACTATCTATCAAGCCATGGCTTATCTGTGGACCACTTAATCATTGGACGTGTGCATAGGTGTCTACGTGGAATTACAACATAAATCCAAAGTTATTGCTCAGTCCCAGTTTTAAGGATCTCAGTACTTATCAGCACTGTTCCTGCAAGGAGGAATTCAACATTAATCAATGCCAAAAATGACCTTTAAGTCGCCCTCTCAAGTGTTGGGGAGGAACAGTTTCCTGTAAAATCAGAAGGCACATGACTATAGATATTGTTGTCACAAAAATCTTCTTGAATAAAATGGGAATTGTAACACCAAGCATGCCTTGTATTTCCAGTGGCAAATGAAGCCAAGAAATATCTCTGTTGCTACTATTCTGTCTTACGAGATGCATAAGTTGGGACTGGCCACTTTTAGATATTTATGTCTTAAGCTTATTATCACAAGCTAATGCACATATGAATATCTAATCTAAAATATGATTTTATTGATTCAAGGCCTCTTGAGGGATTAAAATATGTTTCCTGAATGGGACATGTCAACCAAATATTCTCAGGGATAACTGAGATCCTACATATAAGGCTCAAATTAGTTTTATCATTTTCTTGTGGTATACACACGTGTTGTATTCAGTGGGTAAGCACGCACATATTTGGAGGCTTAGAAGCTTTAGTAAACCATGTGTAAGAGTCTGTCTGCAGAAATGTTTGCTCCTAATTTGGTACTGTACCATAACCCAGTTTGAATTTTCTTTTTTTCCTTTTGGTTTTATTCTAATTTTCTCAATTTTCTTTACGAAGACTCGCCCATGCATGTACTTTGAAATGTGCATTGCTTTTGTGATTAGTCTGTGTAAGGTATACACTGCATGACATTGCATATATTCTTGTCATGCTCCTATAATACTCTTCTTCCTTTTCTAGATTTTCACAAATGACCCTACGCATTGTTTTAAGGATGTGCAGGTATAACAGTATAGGTATTATGTTCTGCTCATGTGTTATAATGGAATGGGTCTTTGCTCATTATGTGAAAGCTGTGTGACTCCACTTCTGATTGACTGTCATCATCACCCAACAGAGTGGTGTTTGTGTCTCTCCTGCCCCCCCTATGACGTTTCACAACCATAGGAAGTATGGCTATGGAAGGAAGCTGAAAACGTCACACATTGTTCAGAGACTAATCTTGCTCTTAATTATGCTGGATAATTGTGGTTGTCGCTGCGGGAAGTATTGTCAAACACTAGCCACACACCAGTCAAAAAGGTGTTACTTTGTTTTAGTCATTATATTCAGCTTGAATTTAGCCACTTATTCAATTAAATAGATATTAGTAGAACATTGAAAATTCAGGAATTTATTTCAATAGAAGTGTACAAATGACAAATGCTGCTGGAAGTTCTGCTGCTATGGTGGGAACTATGGATGCACTGTATTGGCAATGAATCATTTGCAAATATTAATTTTCATTGCCTCACAAAAATCTTTCAAAATCTTTACATGATAGGATCCATTTATTCAGTCTACCGGTGCATTGATCTCCACTGCATCTTACAGTCCAGAGAAGGCTGACTTTGATGATCCCCCAGTGTAGCAGCCAGATCCCCTTTTCCACTTCAGCTCTTAAAACATGCAGTTTGATATTACTGCTGTTTTCTAAGTCACATACAGACCTGTTTTGCATAGTTCACTCCTACAAGCTGTGTGCTTTGCTCCCTCCCACAGATTTGTTCAGCCTCCAAGCTTCTGTCACATGTAGGATTTGGGTTACGTCTTTTTTAGCAAAGCAGTCAGGGCATGTTTGACATCAGGTCCCTTCAGCTCTGCCATCTCATCCCATTGCATCACTCAAGGCACTTGCACATGTTCTCCACATGAGGACATAACAGCATTTTCAAGTCCGTACACGAAAGTGAGGCAGATTACTCCTCGTCTCAGAGTAATTTCTTTCTTTATTGTTTCATAATACTTTTAACAATTTTTGAGCACTCTCATGTCATCCGCTGCACTCGAAGAACTTGTGGGAATCAAAGTGCAGACAATTCAGTCATGCCAGTGCGCAATTTAGAATCTCCGATTAGCCTAGCATGCATGTCTTTGGACTGTGGGAGGCAACGGGAGTACCTGGGGGAAATCCAAGCAAACTTGAGGGGACTATGCAAATTCTACGCTGATGCTTTAGGCCCCAGGCTGGATTGGAACACTTGACCTTTCTGCAAGTGCAGCTATCCACTGAGCCACCATGCAGCCAGTGATCTTTCAGAGTTTTCAAACATTTGCCTGGCCACATTGGTATATGCTTGGGCCTTGTGAACTATTGTGCTAATTCGGTGAAATTGTCTGCTTACTATAACAAGTGTTTACTGGATTTGGATTTCAACAATCCATCTGTATTTCCTTCCGGGATTCCTTGTTGAAGTTTGCACTTCTGTGAGTTTGCCACTGCTGGGCCTACGGAACAAAAGATACATTTTGTGTCCTGGCAAGAGGGAGAGAGGCTATTCGTCTGTTCTCTGAACAGTGTATCCTTGCCAACGTCTCGTTTGGATGAGAAGGGAGCCTGGCATACCGTTCTCAAACCCGCGACTCATTGCAGGTATGAGCATCATGACAAACGTATACGCAGACGCATGATGAACAATCGCGAGCATAAGTGAGTCGTGACACATACCACTGCACATGTTCAGTGCACACGCTGCCTGTCGAAGGTTTTTGGAGACCCCCCCTCCCCCCATTTTTATTCTCGGGCAGTTTTTACTTGTGTACATAATGCCAAATAGCACCAGGTAAGATATGACTGGACGTGAAAAACAGAATTTTGACTGGATATTTCATGAAATGTGATTTTGAATAAGAAGCGGTGGCTGACAGGCGCGTGCTTCGGAGGAGAACCGCAAACTGTCTGCACTCTCCTGAATTGGCAGCAAGGGGTCACATACGAGCAAGTCTTGTACATAGTTCACCAATTAGGCATTCCAGATTCGGGTGGGATTGGTGACACCAAATTAAAAAAAAAAAAAATATATATATATATATATGATTTTGGAGCTGTCAAAATGGCAATAATAGGAAAGAAACTGGAACTACGCTTAAGTATTTCCATTTTTCTGCAGGGAGAAGTAAATTAAGCATAGTTTTCTATCTCTCTCTGCTTGAAAATAGTTGGTGCACTGAAACTTTGGCTGATGGTGAACAGGCTCACAAGTGCTCACCCATAAATGTGCCCACAGAAACTTGCAGATGCTATGAATTTTTGTGAAGCACTGAAGACTGGATTAACATCAAAGTGCTGTACTCGGCCTATACCGTGCATCACAGTGTAAACGGAAAGGAGCAAAAAGAAATTCCGTGAGCTCCTGAGTTCAAATCCAGGTTATTTGTTGAATTGTTTATGCAGTGAGCTTGAGAAAGTTTAGTAATGAATGAGTGCTGTGTGGCTGTGATTCTCTCTTTCCATTCCCCTCGTGTGCTTGTAGTCTCCATCTCATACCTGGTGCAGGTTGGCTGTGGCATCACAGGAGTAGCAGGTCGAGCTGAGTGCAAAGATGGTGAATTTGAAGATACTCAAGGAGTATGTTTCCATCTAGAGCGTCCAATTTTTGCTCTTGTTCCTCATCCACTTGCCAATTACAGTGCCAAGTTCCAAATGAATTGCGGCCAATTTATATTTGCTTAATATCTATTTTGCTTATTTTCTTCTGTTGCACAATATTAATGTCCAATGTGCTGCTCTCCACTCTTGAGTTAAGCAGAGAGGGCTGTGAGATTGCAGTGTATGAATTATACAGCCTTCTTTTATCTATAATTATTTGTGTGTGATTGTATTCTGACTGACAGTAGTGCTGATATTCCTTGATGGTTTTTTGTACAGTTATTATATGAATATATCCCATCAGATGTCATTCTTGTGTGAGTGAAGTGAACTTCACTGCCTTTGGAAGAAGAGGCTGATTGTAATCCACTGGATTCCCCTTGCCTGTATTAAAGCAACGTACTGAGTCACGGGCAGCCCCACATCTCTGACCGGATTAAAATGTATATACCTGTGAGGATAAATAACAATTGTGGGTTTTCCATTTCATTAAAATGTGATGACTGTGAGAATAGTATTTAATCATTGAAAACTGAGGAAATGCCCTCTTGGGACAAATTAAAGCTGAAAGTCTGCGCCTTCAGTTCATATTCGTCATTTAATTTCGACTCCAATATGCTGAGGTAGATCATTAAATTGACCGTGACTTTGTCAATGTCCAATTATTCATGGACCTAATGATGAGCTCACTGGCTAATGGCTCATGTTTCCCATTTGTATACCTGACAAAGATGAGCGGGGTGCAAAGCCATGTCACCTTTACTGGATAGAGGCAAAGAGAAGATCATTCATTTCGACAGAATATTATTTCGAAGAAAGTTGATGGCTCAAAAGAAGACTGGCCACACTTTCCAGGATTGAAGATATGTTTTTAAAATGTGTGAAGCGTTTGAAACCTGTGGCGTCAGACAATAGTGCATTTTGTTAAATATTCCACGATCTGGATGAAATGGTATTACCCTTACACAAGTTGCATTCTTCAACTTCGGAACTGTTATACATAGTAATTAGTATTTATTAAATGAGCGGTCGTGTTATTTCTTTGTTCCTGATAAGCTGTTTGTTGACCTAGTGCTGATTGTACTGCCGAGTGAACCATGGCAGTTTGTGTGCTCTGTCAGGGCGTTTGTTCCTGACGCACAGATAGCAACTTGCTGATATCACATGCTTTGCCGTGGACTCATGCGCAATCGCTGGAAGCTGGAGTTCTACACGAGTGTACAGACGGCAAAGACGGGTGACTTGACTGCCTCGAAGTCCAACCGCTCCTGTTGCTGAATTAAATGTAAACAGAAGTAGTAAGCACTGAACAGCTCAGAAGACTCATAATTCACTAATATATAAAGGATGGAAAAAATGTTAGAATCACTCACAAAAATCGTCTATCTAGCAACTAATAACGTGAAGGCCGACACTTCGCCTCAAGTTAAAATCCTTCAAATTTCTGAGCTGTTTGTGAAGAGTTTTAGACCCATTCTTTAAAATGGAGCCTCCAGTTCTTTGAGGGATGAGGGAGGTCTGTGCTCTGTTATGTTTGGATTTTGCAGGTTACGGAAGGCTTTTGACCTCTTCATAGTGTCACTGGAACCATTCGTTAATGTTTATAGCAGTGTGCATGAAGATATTAAGGTATCGCTGTTTGTATGGTAAGGAGCATGTGGTCTTGTAAAATGGTTTCATATTGTTTGGCTCTTGCACCTCCATGAAGAGCAATCATTCAACGCCATGAGCCCCATGTAATGGCTGCCCATAATATTAGGGAATCGCCACCTTACTTAACAGTTGGCAACAGACGTTGTGAATTGAATGCATTTTGAGTTCTCCAATTATAAACCTCCAGATGTATTGGGCGTAATGACTCGGGGCCAATTACTTTTTGTCCCTCACAGGCACAGGTATGTTTCCCACACCATGATATACATTTTTGCGCGGTAGTTTTTCTTCCAAATAGTTTGTCTTAGATACAGCTTTATGAGGCTCACCTCATAGGACATTTTTGTTAAAACAAATCAATCAAGGTCTGAACTAAATCATGTGATTCTGTGCATACCTCCCAAGTGTGAATGACCGAAATGCTGCTCCATAATTTCATGAGCGGGGGTTAGAAAAAGAATGATTTCTTTATCATTTTATTGACCAAGTGGTGGAATTTGCATTTAATTTCATTGATTCATTACACATTATTACATGTGGGTGGAGAAATACCGCGTCCCGCAATGCCCAAATTGAGGGTTTTTTCATTTGCTTGTGGGTCCGCGGGTTTTGCCATTTGAAGGCGGGTCAGACCCGCCAGATGCAGGTCACTTAAGGGAGCTACGCTGTGGCTATCAGCAACTGTCCTGTGCCTGTCAGAGAGATCCAGTCCATCTTAGCCATTGCTTTTTGCTGCTAATTAGCTTTAAAATTAATAAGAATTTGTGGCGTAGATGCTTGTAATTGTCGTTTTCCAATTTATGGGCCATTTACAAACCATACATTCTGTGTGAGTATCTGTCATATAATTTTTCTTTTGTGACCTCTTCACAATTCACAATAGGCAATTCGCAATGTGTAATGAAGATTACATAACATAAATGGGTAATAAAGATTATCGTGCTATAAAGTGTTTTATCTTGACTAGTTTTGGATTCAAGCAATGTTTGTCCATAATTGTAAAAGGTATTGTACAATCCATTTTACAATAATCCAAAATCATTTTGGTGCCACAGTTCATTCTGCATTTCATCGTCAGTTACTGCTCTTGACGTAGTTCAGACTTAAATATATAAACCACTTGTCCAACAAACAGGTGTTCAAAATGGCAATTTTAAACTGTCCAGGGGGATTGCTAAGGAGCCTCATCTCTGACTGAATCTGATTGCCTGATTAAGGAGGTGTGCAGCACGTTGGTTGATGGTGCTTAGAGTCTCTCTCAGATGGCCAGACCACAGCCAGACCCCAGGACCGCTGCCAAACACTTAGGAATTAAAGCTGCATGTGCTGAGGTGGGGTTCTTTGGCAAGGGCAGAGCCGCTGGTTGTGAATTCTTGACTTATCACGCATTGATTATTATTTTTTTTCTCAAAAGAACCAGCTGCATCCTTTTACTGTTCTGCCACTCTTTTGCCCTCACAAGCCCCAAGTGTCTGTTAAACAGAAATGAATTCAGTTGAGAAACAATGACAAAAAGTTCAGTGACATAACCAGAGTACCAAAGCTAAGTTCTCAGAAGCACATCCTGGATCTTTCTGCAAAAACGAGGAAAAAAGTATTATGGTAAATATTGTGTTTCATGTGTAGTACTGATATATTTATGCTACTTGCACGTGCTGTTGCAGGCTTTGGAAGAACCGGTCAGTGCTGAGCTGATATGGGACTCCTCAGCCACAGGTTGATTGTATTTGGCTCTAAGTCTAAAGTAGCTCCATATTCAGAGCTCCTCACGCAGCGAGTCCTGCTCAGATCTATAATATGCTTCAAACAAGGAGCAGGCGAAGGAGCTCCTGTGGCTCACCACTGTTGCTGCTCAGTGGTTCTTTGTTTCAGATCTATTCTTGCAAATGTGCCAGGTGCTAAATCTATGGAAAAAATGAATGGCATTCACTGAAAAAAAGAGATGGTAAAGATTCATAAAAAAATCTACTGTACCTTTACCTGCCTGTGATATGGTTCAGTTAATGCAGAGTTCGATCCCAGAATCGCCGGAGTCTCGCACCAGAGATCATTAGCGAGGACATGTTCAGCTTGCTAGAGCAATTACAGAAACCCCCTGGAAAGCGTAGGCATTACTGCTAGTGCATATGTAATCCAGCTCATTAGCCCTACGTCACCGGTTGTCATGGTAAACTGCCAATCGAAGATTTACTTGTTAGTGAGGAGAGAAGATATAACTGTTCAACAGAAGAGAGTTTCCACCGTCAAACAATGTAGTACTGAAATTCACGCAGCTACATTCCTCATGAACTCTGCAGTGATCGGTCACTTATGGCTACTGTTGTGGTCTCCGCATCCCCCAGCGAAGCCGATTAAAAGGCTTCCACCAATCGATAATATCTGCCTGGCCCCAAATGCCTTTTTTCTTACGGGGGAATCAATCACTGTCAGTCCATGAAATCTTATAGAGCCTGCCTTCCTGCAACATGCTGATCTCTTACTCACCGCTATACCCATCCTGGTGTCAGGACTCTATGGACCTGGCAACCAGTCCTGCCTTCTCAAGATCGACCATCCTGTCCATTTTAATTTCAACCCCAATTTGTAGCGTGTGCTTTGGTAGGATTAGAGTACAATGCCAATGGGAGGGGAAGCTCAGGGGAACAGGACTGCTGACCACTTTTCTGCAGCATAGGAGAGTAAGCCAACCTGTCAGGAGGTGGTTGACTCCTTTCCTAGTACGCTTTCGGTGGAGGAGCAGCATTTTTTTTTTTTTTGGAGGGGGGGGGGGGTATTGAAAATCCAGCCAATCCTATGTCTGCAGGTTTCTGCGCAGAGGCTACCACAGCAATGGCCTAATTATAGCAGAAAGAGAGGCCTTGGCTGTGCTCAGAAGCTTTAATGGGGTCACCTCTACTCTTCCAGGAGCTGCTGCCTGCCTCTACTACTTATTAATGATAACGAGATTTCCACACTGCCTGGGTCAGGGGTTACTATATCAGTGTAGCCAGCACTGGTATTGTGTCAGAAGATCGCATTGAGAATAGGCTGTCACACTGAAATAGCATTTTTTAGTTTATTGGGCAGACTCCTGTGGGTAAAACTCAATTAGCTTTTTTTTCCTGCTGCTGTGATTCCCTAGTTCCCTAGAATGGTGCATCCAACACAATCGTGTTTTTGTCCAGCTGTGCTGCTGCTCATTATTTTCTGAAATATTACTGTTTCATTTATGATGATATTCTATAATAATCTATTAAACATTACTGCATGGTCACATCTGATGCATAGTGACATTATGAACACTTCTTCTTTTTTGCTCATGTAGGGCCATTGGCTTTGGATTTTGTAAGAATGTATTAGTGGTGTGCAACTGTGTGTCTTGCTGTGCTGAATGAATACAATCCGATGGGTCCTTCTAATATTTGGGCGAGGGGTTGCATCAAATAGTATAATGTAATTTTTTCTCTGGCTACTACAATAGTTGCTTATATTTACAGAAATGTTTTTAGTCTACAGACTGAGAGGTCACGGAATATTATTATTCCCTGTACCATCTGGCTTTCACAATTTCATAGGGCTTGATCTCATAGATCCCATAGTTATAGATCCCATCTCTTTGACATTGCAGATATATACCTGAAGTGGAGAGAAAGCATTAGTTTGGTTGGTTGGGCTGATTGGATCTTAGACCTTCACACAGTGACCTTGACCTTTCTTGGGCATCTTTGCTACTATGAACACTTGAGCTTTGGTGTTCACATCAAACCATTAGGGTAATTAGAAATCATGACCTTCGACCTTGGCACAGTGACCTTGATGCTAAAAAGTCATTTTGCCATATTATCCGTTATATTCAGCTCATTGGAGGAACTTATTTTAACCCTCTCATGCATGAATCATGATAAACTCAGTCAGGATTTTTTAACTTATATGCAGCAGTGCCCAAACTTGCAGGCATATATAGAGAAAAAAACACTTTTAATCAGCCGTACACTGTAGTGACTGCCGTGCATGAAAGGGTTAAAGATCCATGGGCCGGATTTGATATTTAGCCTCGTGACAATGACCCTGACCTTAAGGGCATATCTTAAATATCTTATCATCGCTTCAAGCTCGAACTTGAACTCGGTTGTTTTTGTAAATGGTTTCTAATTGGCTAATTGCAGAGGAAATATTAGCCACCTAGTTTTAACTTGACCAACCGCTACTCCCGCGTCCTTCCAACAACTCGTACCTTTCGACAAAATCAAACTGGTTTGATTTTTGTCGGAAGAGGAATTCGCATTATCTGATCCAGTCAGAGCCTCTCTTATTCAAGCGGAAGGGTCAGTACAGGTCGGAAGTCATGGTCCACCTATGTCTTGTGTTGCAGAAATTTACACTCGTAATTGCTCATAACTGGTCGGAAGGGAAGAATCGGACAATGGGAGACCTTAAAAGTGTAAGTGGATCCCGGGCTATACTTCCTATGATTGTTTGCGCGAGTTTCGAATGGTCTGTCTCTGGACCCCTGACTGCACAGTCCATACCCAGAATAGTGCAATTACATCGTAGGTGCCTGCCTTGCTCTCTGCAAAACAGTTAGCCAAATCATTTGTCTAACCTGCCATTTAGATAAATGAATTGTTATGAATGTATTTTTTCAAATATCCGAAGCTGGTAAAATGAGCTGGTTACAATCAATGTAGTCTAGCAATACCAAACTCTCTGCTTTTTTTATCCTGCACTAATCATATTAATAATAAATTAGTTAGTGACACCGAACAAAATCCAGTGATTATAAAGTAGAAATAAGCAAGATTGCATCATCTTATTCTTGAAAATATGAATTCTCTGTGGGCCTACAGATTATTTTTATCTAGCCTCACTACTGAACATTATCATCGTATCGGCAGGTTTGGCAAGTGGTGTTAATGAATTGTATTTGCACTTTGCTGTCGGCTGTGAATATAGATTTTCGCGATTTAGGTGCTTTCTTTCTGCTTCATAGAAATGAAAAAAAGCGAGAGAGCATCCATGACAATATCCTGCTTCCAGTGTTCCTCCCCCCATGGTGGCCGAAGACCAACACTACAATTGCTTTGTGTGTTTGGGCTGGCATCACCAGGTGGAGGCTAGTTCTTGCGCTGCCTGCGCAGCACTCCCCCGGGAGGAGCGTGAGCGGCGGCAGCAGTTCTTGCGGGCGGCATGCACCATCGGAGCCAGCCCAAGAGCCGGTGGCGGTGGTCCGCTCCAACCCGTGGAGCGAATATGATGAGGAAGATGACCTGCGTGTGTATCAGGAAGATCCGGCAGCCCTCTTCTGTGACAAGGAGCCTCCCCCTGAGGGCCGCTACCCGTCGGACGACCTGCCTCTGTTATTCCGTTCGGCGGCAGTGCTGATGGAGATGCCCTTGTCTCCGCAGCCCCCAAACACCCACGGAGACGACTTCACCATAGGCCTGCTGGCCCAGCCAAAGTCCAAGCCATGGCCTAAGGTGATTTACCCTCACATGCCGCCCATCATCGGATACGCCCAACATGATTGGGGTAATCCAGTCGCCGCCAAATCCCCAGCAGTGTCGTATGTGCCATATTCCACCATTGAGGGCTTACGGGCGTACCGTCCATCGAGGATGCGGTGAGGTGGTGCCTGGTCCCAACCGCCATATTGGCCAGGCGGTCAGTCGCTGCATCAGTCCGAGAGGGACAGGATGACGGCGTGCCTGCTCGACCGCTGTTATGCCCACGTGGCCCAGGGAGTCGCGTTGGCTAGTAATCTGGTACTCCTGGCTGGCTCCTTGGATCGTCTTGCACACCAAAAGTCGAGTTGGCACTGGAGATCGAGGCGATCTAGACCACGGCCGCTACGATGCTCTGGATGTCTCAGGCATTCATCATTACTGGCGGAAGGAGCAGGTATGCTGCCCAGGTGGGGCACCATCACCTGTGGCTGGGGCTGTCTTCCTTAAAGGAGCAGGAGAGGCGAGCGCTAATCAATGTGCCCATTTCCACCACGTCACTATTTGGGCCGGATGTCCAAACCATGATGGATCGGCTGGAGGCAGCCCGGAAGGCAGCTGAACAGCTGGGCTCCCACCTACGCCCACAGCAGTCCGCTGCCAAGCCCCGCTACACTCAACCACCGCCCAGCCGTCGCCGCCGTAGGTCAGATGATCAGCCGCTCCCCGGCTCCAGCCAGCCAAGCCTGGAGCCGCGCCGACCGGGTTGTGTACGCAAACGTAAATCTGGTACTGGGGCTTCCGAACCCGTGAAGGAAAGTGTCACTCATTCTGCCCCACAGCCCAAGATGTGTCTAATGGCTAATGTTTCTAAGGGTAAACGTCAGGAAGAGCTTCCGCTTGACTCAGAAACTGCTGCGCCCCCACCACCCACGGTGAATGAGTCACCAGGTGACATGCCTGGGGTTGCAGTGGATGCACTGTTGCCATTGGCCTCTCAGCCCTTTCGGGCAGGGCCCCCCGGTGGAACCCTCCCACAAGGGGCGGGGCAGGGCGTCGCAGGAGGGCCTGGGCTGTCGGAGACCATAGAATCAGCTGCTTCACCACTAATAAACCACTATCAGTCGTGGGTGAATTTGTGCGCCCCCCTCCTGATGTGGTTGGACAGAGGGAGGGATACGCGTTGCAGTTTCGCTGCCGTCCTCCCCCATTCAAAGGCATTGTGCGGACAAAGCTCCCCAATTCCGCCCAAAGAGCGGTTTTGAAGGAAGAGGTAAACTCGCTTCTACGAAAAGGGCCGTAAGACTGGTTCCTCTATCGAAACCTCAAGCGGGATTTTATTCCCCTTATTTCTTGATTCCCAAAAAGATCGGGAGGCCTGAGGTCCATTCTGGATCTTCGGGAACTTAACAGTTACATTGTGCGCTGACCATTCCGGATGCTGACAATGAAGGTGTTGCTGGAATGTGTTAAGCCAGGAGACTGGATGACGTCAAATGATCTGACAGATGCCTATTTTCATGTCCCAATCCTGCCACGCCATCAGAAGTTCCTTCGCTTTGCGTTGCAGGACCCGATCTTTCAGTTTTGCCGCCTCCCGTTTGGATATTCCCTGGCACCGTGGACATTTTCCAAATGTGTGGGAACGGCGCTAGCACCGCTTCGGCAGAGAGGGGTACGAATTCTAACCATCGTATCCTCCACAGCGCTATTTAAGGGTGTATTCGTGGAGGAGATTTGCAAGGGGATCTCGTGGTCTTCTGCATCTACCTTCTGTGCAGTCATATCTGAGGGACATGACCGCCAGCTCGGTCGCACATTCAGTCCTGGGAACCCTGTCAGCAGGGTCCCCCTCCAACACTAACTAGTATGTTACCACACCCTGGTGCGATGCGCTCTGGGGGCGCCTCGCCTGCAGGTGTGAGGGCTTGTTGACAGGATGACAGCTACAAGCCCCCCCAGAGACCTTAAAAGCGTAAGTGGATCACAGGCATTACGCGTATCCCTCTTCCAATAAAATCAAACCAGTCTCTGATTGTCCCGATTCTCCCCTTCCGACCAGTTATGAGCGATTACGGGTGGAAATTTCTGTTACGCGCAAGACATAGGTTGATCATGACTTCCGACCTGTACCGACCCTTCCGTTTGAATAAGACAGGTTCCGACTGGGTCAGATCACGCGGATCCCTCCTCCGACAAAATCAAACCAGTTTGATTTTGTCGGAAGGTATGAGTTGTCGGAAGGACGCGGGAGTATCAGTTGGTCAAATGCAAACTAGGTGGCGAGTATTTCCTCTGCAGTTAGCCAATTAGAAACCATTTACCAAAAACGACTGGCATATTTATTGTTGACGTTGGTAAAAATCAATCGGAAATGCTTGTGTTAGTGGATCATGGGATAAAATTTTTTCCCCAATCACTTCCCACGATTGTTTGCGTGAGTTTCGGATGGTTCCCGGCGCTTCCAAAAGCCTGTGATGGCCACGATTGCTTGCCTGTGGAAACCTTGAAAGCGTAAGTGGATCACAGGCGTAACACTGTAGAAAAATTGCAGTTTTCATAAACAGTAGGCCTACAATGTCGGATTTTTTTTTTTTTTTTTTTTTTTTTCAAGGGAGATGTTTTAACTGTGACAAACTATAAACCAGTAAATATCACTGGAGATGCCTGAGAGTTTTCATTCACCCTGTAATGAGCCATTTAAGTGACTAAAAAGATAGTAAATTAACATAAAACAGCATTAAAAAATCCATGTGTCATGGGAATGAACATGTTTCATGGGGATGTCCTTAAATTGAAATGTATTAAAAATGTCCACTGTAACGCATGCAAATGACCCATGCATTAGCAGAGCATTTGTAATTTCAGCTGAAAATAGCAATCTGAAAAGTTTGTGAAGCATATTAGCAATAAGAAGGCCCAAGCTGACCAAGTTTAAGGTCTTTGTATCCTGCATTGTTGTCCACAGTATTCCATTGTATTATTATTTCTGATCTGTTTTTGTTGGTTTGCGACACACTGATCTGATTTCATGATTTTGTAGAGGGTAGCAGCAAAGATGAGTCAGAAACCGAGGAGGAGGCAGCAGCAGGAGCAGATATATCAGGATCAGGCCTGGACATCGGTAGGCTGACCATTATGTAGAGCAGCCAACTTTAATTTGTGCTTGAGAAAGTTAATCCATGAAGCACTTTTATAATACTCATATGCATCAGGAGTATTAGGATTAGGAGCATTAGGATATTTATTTTGGTGTTATTTATTTACAATAGTTATAGGGTCATTCCATGCCAACTCACCCAGTTTTCAGAAATTTTCCCAGTTTATGTCATGGATTTTTTAAAAAAAGAAATCCTGTCCATACTCCTCTCTGTGATCTGCGGTCCCACCGAATCTCCGAGCAGTACTCCAAATACTTTATCATTCATAAAATGATGAAATATACCAAAAAAGGCAAATTTGCCTCTCTATATTAAGCCCCATCAAAGAAAGGAATTTCACTGGGTAAGGCTGTACTTTTCACCATGCTTAAATATGACCCATTTCTAGTTGACTTTTATCTGGTTTGATGAACAATATGTCATGGAGATTTATGGAATGAGCTACGTTTTTATACTCAAAGGTCAAATCTTTACATTTCAAAATTTAACAATGGAGCCAATTCTTAGTGTGACAAGTGTTGTTTTTTTTTTTTTTTTTTTTTCTAAAAACATAATCACAGCATTTGTACGTAAATTCTGCAACACTGATATTTGCTGTAAACTTTTTATTAAGTAATGCAAGACGCTCCACATTCTTGGTATTTGATTTGAATCCTGAAAACTGCTACTTGCAGCCATTGTAGCGTCAGTCACTGCTTGATCAAGGCCACAAGACGTCAGCCATAAGCATACCACATCACACTGTATAAACGTGTATGCACCTGGAAATTAAATAATAAACAATTTGGGCAGTCTAATGTCGTCTGCTGTCTACTATAATAATTACACCTTCTATGTACTGCATAAAAATGAAAAAAAAAAAAAAAATCTTCGGCTCATCTTAAAATTTACATTCTGTCCAGCCGGGCTAAGCCTAGGTTGTCCTTAAAGTCTAGAAACGCACCTGCAGTAAAATATGCCTTGAATGCCATGAACACACACTCATTTTAGCTCTTATCTTCTTCCAATTGGTAATAATAATTGTCAGAATTATTTTACTAAAACTCATAAGAAGTGTCAGCTTGAAGTAACATGAAAAGTGAATATTAATGTAAATTCCATTTGCTCAGAGTGCACTATGTTCAGGTTTTAACGTGATTGACATCTAGATAAAATTTGACCTGAGTAACAAACTAGTTGTTGGCAAACGTATGCTAATATGAGGGAAATAATGCCATAGGTTTGGCTAAAAATCGGCAGAAATTTTTGGATTCAACTGCACACCGTGATAAAGGTCGATGTTGTATGTAGCTTAACTTAGCTTAGTCTTCTGGAGTAACATGTCTGGATGCACCATTTGCCATAAAGCTAAACGAAGATGATTATCAATGTGTCGACAGCACAGTTTGTAGTAGCCAACTCGCGTTATGGATTTGTTTCTGAAAGCAATAGCTTATCATGTAGAGCCCAGGGGCTCGATCATGTTTTGGATTTAACTTAAACAATCATACCGATCGTTTGTTTTTGTGTCCTTCTGTCTCAAGTCAGCGTCATGCAGTCGGCTGCTTGGAGTTCGACTGTAAAGGACTCGTGGCCGAGTCGCACGTAACCGACAGGCATTAAGTCGTTTTAAAGCCGCGAAAAATGCTATCATTGCGTAGTTGACCGATTGTTTGTCATGGTTGCACTGAACTCCGTTCTGAAGAGTTGTCCAGTTCTGCCTCGATAAGACAGTACATTGGCTCACTCAAGATCAGTGCTTCTCAAATCTCTCCTGGAGGACCACCTGCCCTGCCTGTTTTAGATCTTTCCCTGCCCCAGCACAGGTGATTAAAATAATCAGGATGGTTTCAATGAGCTTTATAGGGTCAATAAAGAGCTGATCATTTGAATCACCTGTGCTAAAACAGGGAAAGATCTAAAACATGCAGGAAAGGTGGTCCTCCAGGAGAGGTTTGAGAAGCACTGCTCAAGATAATAATCTCTACTGTATTACGGACTAATTTGCAAATATGTTTTTTGCTTTTTCTGACCTGTGACTATGTAGCGGGGTTTAGAATACTGGGCCATTCTGACAAATAGCTGGCATACCAAGTTTGCCATTTATTTAGTTATAAGGTTGCTCTAAAGCAGGGATACTCCTTGTTTTCCAGAATGAGCCACAGTGGGTGCAGGCTTTCACTCTACCCAACCTGTCCCACACCTGATTCTACTAATGAACCCTTAAAGCTTTTGCCATAGACCCTTGATAAGTAGAATCAGGTGTGTAACTGCATGGTTAAAATGAAAGTTTGCACCCACTGCGGCTCATTCTGGAAAAGAGTGAGTATCCCTGCTCTAAAGTATGACAATTGCGGGTGGACTGCTTGTGTAAGGTAGCCCATGTGATATAAAATACCAAGGCAACGCACCTTAAATATCAGTGCTGAAAAACAGTTACTTCATACGTGGCACAGCATATTTTAAGGGCATCAAAACTAAAGAACCCCAAGTGATGTAGCGTGATTTCGCCTAGGTTTCTCTAGAGCTTCTCGTAGCTACGGTAAACACAATCCATAATTTTCGACACACTCGGAATATTTGTCCACATAGTAGAGGATGTCTTTATTGGGTAACACTTTACTCTTATGATGGTACCTTTGAGTAAAGTGTAACCCTTTATTGTTGAAAAATATACAAATAATCATTATCGATCATAAATGAATTTAAGGCCTTTTCCTTTGAAGGACAGAACTGAGCTCGAAGTTGCGCAGGTTTCAGTGCCGATCTTGTCCCACTGACAATTATGCGCTGCTTTAACGAGTGTTTGTTCAGCAAGAAAAACACTATCGCATGCTTACTTCCGCTTATCTGTGGCTGTCTCGCTACATTCATAATGTAATATTTTTGAGGTGGTCAATCTCGTATCGTTTTCATTGTTTTTAATATGGTGGAAGTGAGTGAGGTTCCTAACCCGTAATTCCCTTTTCTGACACGTGAATTACAACATAGAAAAGTCCCGAATGCAACGATGAATCGTCAGCCAATCCGTGCGACCGGAATGAACACTATAAAGATATTTTATGACTGATTGTATTATAATTAAGTAGGCTATGAACCAAATTTGATAGCTAGTGCCGGCAGCGAGTGGGCGACTGGACTTGACGTAGGCATCGGGCAGCTGTGGCGCAAAACCTGAGGTTATTACTTTGTCACTCTCTCCATTATTAGGCTTTAGCCAATGTGGCACTTCAGGCCTGTTTCCACTGTTGGAACTTCAGGGCCGGGGCGTTACTGCGTGTCTCCACCGCTGGAACCACCCCGAAGGTGGAGTACCGGAACTTTTACCGGGGCTAAAAAAAGTCCCTGCCTTGGAATAGGTACTCTGAACGGCCCCAAAAAACTCCTGGGTGGGGCTTGGGGTTTACTTGGCGCTGAATGGATTTACTCAGGGCGGGATGTGTCCTCCACAGAAAGCGATAAAATAGCTGGCATTTTTAAAACTCTGCAGACTACGAGGGGTCGCATTTTTAAAAGGATTTCTCCTACTTCGCCCTCTCGGTGGACACACAGCAGTTGAGAGGGCCGAGTGACAGGACGTTCCTGTGGTAGTTCCTGCCCCCCAAATACTACCAGGAGTAGTGGAAACGAGCCTTTTGTGACAAATTTTCGGTTGCCACATGCCGCACTACTTCGCCATTGGCGTTGTGTTGCCGAGCGGGTAGCGCGTACCCTGCAATGAATAGAAGTCAAAATGCTCTTGAACTTTCCTCAAACTCAGTGAGACTCTTTGCTGTGGAAATTGTTCCAAAAATAGACCTGAACCTCCAAAAAGCTTGAAACTAAGCTTTAAAAATCTCCTTGGAGAGGAAAAACCCTCAACCTGCTGGGAGATGAAAACTCAGGAATCCTCCTATTGAGGGGAAGCTCATCTCCGCTGGCTGCTTCGTAAAAACTGAGCTGTGATAAAAGAAACATAATGAGGGCTCTAACAAGGCAAATGATGTCATGGCCTGGGCAGGTTGCTGTCGGAGGTAAATTGGCTGATCAATTAAATGCATTGATCTGAGCATTGCAGTGCCTGCATTCTCCCCAGGGTTTGTGGGGGTGTTAGTGCTGCTGGCGGTATTTGATCAAGCGTTAACACTGCTAAAGTGCTGGCAACCTTCAGTGGCTACGGCCTCTCTTGGTATAGCCACTGGAGAGATAAAAATCTCAGAAGAAGCCTTGATTTAGCAAATCTGAGAAAAACAACTACCTTTTCCTCTGGAAACTCAAGTTGAAATTTCTGAGCCATGTCCTCTTCTTTTACTGCTCCAGCGACTGGAGTTTAATTGTGGAAATTGTTCACAGCTTTGCGGTAACCAAAGATGACAAAATGCTGAGCAATCATTGACAGATTTTGAAGAGATGGTGGAAGTTAAATTCATGCTAATTAGGATCTCTTCAGATTTAGTCAGGTTTAGAGGCAGCTGTGCATGACTTCAGTGCGTAGAAGAATTTGGATGATGTAACTTGCATTACTAATCTGGAACCAACAAAATCTGCTAATAACTCCTGGGTGCTCTGATTTTAGGCTTATGTGAAATGTCGTGAAATAAATCATTCCCTTGTTTAGAAAAATGAAAAGGTGCACACTGGGGAGTTGAAATTCACATCTGCTGTATGAGTGTCGCTACAATAGAGACGATGCCTTTGTTGTCACCATTTTCATATTCATTTGTGCCCGTTTTTAACGCTAATGTTTACCTTCTCCCAAGTAGGAATGGCCAGATGTAGTCCTGCACTTTTTATGTAGGAGGTAGCCTCGCTGGAGCTTAGCTTGAGCCGTCCAGTGGCTCAGTGAGGTAAAAGAAAGACACTTACTGTCAGCACCTGGCTCCCTGTGCACTTTACCTCTATGTGTGAGCATAGTCATTAAGGAGTAAGAAACTAAAATCCCCTCACCTCTTAGGAACTACAAGGGTCCAAGTGGAATAGCCCTATTCAGATAGAAATAGTCTCGGCATATGAAGATGATCCAGCCTGGCAGATAGCCGGGCAGACTTCTGGAAAAGACCAGGACAGGGAGCAGCTGTCATGCTGCACAAATTGGCATTATTGTCTGTTTTAAAGTCTGGTCTGCTACCCGTGCAATATACGTGCACCAAACGACACTCTCTGCGTTGCCTCATTGAATTCCATGATGTAGTCCTGTGTTCATTCTACAGTTGTGTGTGTATACGTGTATGTCCGTATCTGGACTGTGTAATCTATGCATGCAACGGAACATACTGTATATAGGAGTCAGACAGACCCACAGGGGCTCATTATAGCTTCAACATCCATCTTTTTCCCTGAGCATGTGCCTTTACCACCAATTTTTTTTCTCTGTTTCCCTCCTGGCAGTTGTAGAAATAGCCTTTAAAATGATTGCCTGAGGGTCAAACTGTGGGGAAAAAAAATGTTATGTCTCTTTCTGTGGAATCTGAGTTTAGCCCACCATCAGTTATGTTTTCGGCTTTTGAAATGCATCAATCTCCCGCACTCAATGTAATCATAAGCCACAGCCTCTGACGCTGGTGAGAAACCACTGCTCGGGAGGCTAATTTTCTCAACATAAATTTTAAATGGACAAGGTGCCTCAGAGAAACGACCTCCTCATGAGCTCACACCAACTTCAGCCCTAATTTAACAGCAATGTTTTATTAAGCGCTTTATTAAAATTCTGTCTCTTCTCCTCCTACCTTGACCGGCATTTCCACTCTGACATGTTGAGGAGAGGTGACTGTATAATTATGAAAATGAAGACCAGTATAACAGATCTGGCAGAACAATTGTTACCATGTCCTTCATTGTAATGTCTGACACATCTGGCGAATTAAGATATCTGATATGTCTGTGAAATTCCAAATTCATTTGATTCCTAATTCAGTAAAGCACAGTAGGCTATTTGATGCATTCAGACACAAAGTAATTACATAATTTTGTGGTACTTTCAATGCAGAGAATGGTCGCACATCCAAATTAAACAAATTAGACGAAATGTAGATAAACAATTTATCAATTACCAGGCAGACACTTAAAACGCTGAAGCGTATCTGCTAATTCCTGCCTTCATCAGAGCATAACAACAAATGAAACATGGTCAGCATATATAATTTCCACAAAGCACAAATTGCAGTTGCAAGCAATTCTACAAATCCAACCTGTTCAATTATTCCATTACTCATTTAGACCATTATTACAAAGTGACTCAGGAATTAGATAACTATGGATGCACACAAAATAACTCTATTATAAAGACACAAAATGGAATGTTATACATTGAATTACGAAAAACATTTCAGATTAAAATCTTCATTCAGACCACTAGGAGTCCTTGATTTGAGCGAATAAATCCAAAACGTTTCTCTTTGGGCAAACTTCTGGAGAATATCACCTCCTCTTGGGGGTAGAGTAATTCTCTCAATCCCTACAAATCTGAGTGTAGATGGTGAACCATGATTGGCTTCAATGTAATGTTTCGCCGCTGCATAATCTTAATTGGCCAATCGGATTGCAGTTTTATGTTCAGCAATATGTAATTTTAAACACTTTTTTTTTTTGGACCAACGTCTATTTTTCCACAAGGACATGTAAGCACATGCATTGATTACTTAATTTTGTTGTAATGTTGGCTGGAAGTGCAAAGTATGCATCTCCGAACTACTTTCAAAGACATTACTGGGTTTAATTCTGCCGTTGTAAAGAGTAATGTGCTTTGGGTGCCTTCTCTGTTATAATAAATGTATTTGAATTCAGGCATTTAAAAATTGCATTAAAAGTGGTTCTGGTTGGTTATTTGAAACACCTCAGGTCTTGATACAGTTAGAGTTGGAAAGCTTTCTTCCAAAAGTGAGTACTTCATTTGCACATGAGGTGTTTGTCTCTGCAGGGCAAAGGCGGCTCACATTCTGAAATTAGCTCTATTTGCATAGATATATTTGAAGGCTGGGATAATGCTGATGACATTTATATGAAATAGTTGCCGAAGTGATGAAAGATACCGTGATAAGGGGGATGATAGGTGAATGCGCATGATGTAGATCCCACTATGAGACACCATGTAAAGGTCAGTATACTTGAGGGGACTTTGGTTTATAAGTTTATAAAATCCATTTCTTCTCTTGAACAAATATTTTAATGAGGTTTTTGGGGGTAGTCTGGATGGCTTGAGTGGTTGTTAGGTTTTAGGAGTTGCGGGAGCCTCAAATCTGTTTTGCTGAATTGCCATTTGCTTCAGATTGTCATGAAGTGTGACTTTTTGGTTTTTGAAACTAAACAGAGTTTTTGTTCCTTACTTTGGTCGACAGTCTGTCTTTCTCCCATGCGGGTCAGTTTATGTCAAATCACCCAGGGGTGATTTGACATGGACTTACCCATCATGCACTTGTCTGCCCACTGGTGTGCGAAAGATTTTCTTGATACTAAACAGAGAAAACTATAAATTTCTCAAATCCTCTCAAATGTATTGACCGATCCTCTGCATTGTGGCTCAGTCGAGGGCTCTGTTGGTCACACTTTTTTTTTTTTTTTCAAAACAGCTGGCCTTCAAGTTAAAATCCTACTTCCTTTATGGTAAGAAAAAATAGACACACCTCTGTTTCAGAAATCCAAGTCATGAAAATGGAGGCCTTTTGTCACAACTGCTGAGCAGATGAATGGTATGTTATATGCAGGGACAGTAATATAGTTCTGAAGGGTTACTCCCATCATTATTGTGGAGATGATCTACGTGAGTTGCTTCTGGATTTCTGTCCACTTTTAACTTCACTTTGTTGGAAAATGGGAATTAGTTTGCCTTTTATTTAGCCAAATATAGATTTTTTTACAGAGCAGATCAGCATCATAACTTATCATTTTTTACTTCAATATTCACCTCTGCTTGAGGTCACATACAAAAGTTTACCACTTTCACTTAAAACTTTGAGTAAAGTGCTCTAGAACATTTGAATCAATGTATTTTGCCTTTTTGCCAGCTAGTTGGTTCTTTTTTTTTTTTTTTCAAATTGTGAAGCTGTGAGTCTTCTTCCTGGAGTTATGAAATTGGTGTTGAAGTAACATGAGTTTAACTTCTGAAGAAACCTGGCATGTGAAGATAAGCAAAACGCGTGTAAATTTCTGCAGTAGCGTGTCGACTGAATTTACTGTTTGCCTTGCCAGGTGAAATAACGTTACTCAGTACACATAGCTCAAGGTGAACTCCTTATCTACATTATTTATTAGTGTGGGAGAGAGGCTGCCTTCCCTCTTACCAGAACATTAAATACTTACTGTTGTGAGTGCAATAATGAATTTAAGTAACCAGTGTTGACCAGAATATTCTCATTTTTTTGGTTTGTTATCAGCCAGAGAGCCAGTCTGCGCTCTGAGAATTCTGTTGTTTTCTTACTGCAGTCCACCAGCTGTAATGTGTGAATATTGTTTTGCAGAGTAACACCAAATGGGACATGGAGTCCAAAAAATATCCTAAATCAAATTTGACCGTTACATTTTCTCTGTCAGGACCAGCCTTTTTTTGCATGAAAGTTTGATAAAGCCCTCTTCAGAACTTTTTTCGAAAAAAGTGAACAAAACGTTAGTCATTCTGTCACTTGTTCAAGACGAAAACATTTTCAAAGTATGAATATATTGGTCTTAAGAGACTAGGGAAGCAAAAGGATTTTCAAAATGGCTGTTAATCACAACCAATGTAATTTTACACAGATTCCATTTCATGTTGTGATACCTTCCACATCCATTGGGAATACAACAAGTGAAATATTTCCATATAACAGTACTAGCCCTCTAACACCCTGTAAAGTGTAGTTTGCACAGGCAGACTACAGGACCAGAGCTTTTTCTCTTGCACTATGAAGACCTCCCTCACTGTGGAAAATCAAAAAAAAAAAAAAAGAAAGAAATTAATTACAAAAAATATAATGCAATCAGAGCAACATCTTAATAATTTGTTGATATTTTAAGAGGTTGACATAATTTTCTCCTTAAGGACTGTGTGCCGACCTTGTGTCAAACCACTGCTCACTGAAGGGTTTTTGCCCGTCTTTCTGAAGCACACTTAAGAATAAGACCTGATTATGAACCGAATCACGTCATTAGCTTGTGCATTTGAAAATCTTGTTGATGTAAAAAGTCGATCACTGGGTGACAGGGGTTGCCACTTTGTCTCATTCTGGAGCCGGGTAGGAATTTAATTCCTGGTCAGCTGGTGTGTTGAGGACTGATGGTTTTACTGCACCTGACAGTTCTCAGAATGAATGACACTTCCAGGATAAACTGCCAACTTTTTTTTGTTAATTTTCAGAATGGCCCCAGAAAGGGAAAAAAATGTGGTCACTACGAGTTATTATACCATCTGACCGAGTCCGAGTGCTTATTGTTTTCATGGCTCTAAGAGCGGATTAGTTTTAGCCCAAAGTACATTTTGACAGTGCTCAGACATACCCCTCTGTCAGCAATTTTGCTGGTCCCTCTCATGTTTCAGGTACTGCAATTTTTTGATCAATAATTGCATTTAATGATTTATAGCAGGGCTCCCCAATTCTGGCGCTCAGATCCAAATCCTGCCCTGCATCATTCCTTGCAGGAAATAAAGTGAACAATTTGTTCCTCTGATTGGCCTGACAGTCTTCGCACCTAACTCCCAGGTTAAGGGATGGTGGAAAACGAACTTGACCCCCAAGAACCGTAATTTGGGGAGCCCTGATTTATATTGATGAGGGGAAACTTGTCTCACTGACCTATGTGTAGCACCCACCTGTGTGATACACCCCAGTCATTTTGCACCAGAATGCTTGCCACTCATCAGCAGAAGTGGGAGGGAGAGAATGAATATTGTGGCCAATTATTGCATCAGGAGATACTAATTATGCGGCTGGGTGAAAGAGTCATGTTGGGAATTAAGTCTGGCATCCTGGTTTTGAATATTTCTGTCAATATAAGTGTGATGTAGCTTCAGTGAAGCGCTTTAATCGGCAGATACAGAATATGTATGCGACGCTGTCCTACAATATGGGGAAAAAAATGCTTTTTCTGACTTTGAACTTATTTCTGGGAAGTATTCAATGAAGAATTAGAATTTAAAAGGTTTAACCCAATAGAACCCTACTAACCCACTAACAATACTCTCTACAACCTCTTTATACCAGGCGGTTTGTCATTCCTGCTTGGCTTCATGTACAAAACCCAAAACCGGTGAAGTTGGCATGTTGTGTAAATTGTAAATAAAAACAGAATACAATGATTTGCAAATTCTTTTCAACCTATATTCAATTTAATACACTGCAAAGACAAGTTACTTAATGTTCGAACAGGTAAACTTTGTAATTTTTTGCAAATATTAGCTCATTTGGAATTTGATGCTTGCAACATGTTTCAAAAAAGCTGGCAAAAAAGACTGAGAGAGTTGAGGAATGCTCATCAAACACTTATTTGGAACATCCCACAGGTGAACGGGCTAATTGGTAACAGGTGGGTGCCATGATTTGGTATAAAAGCAGCCTCCCTGAAATGCTCAGTCATTCGCAAACAAGAATGGGGCGAGGGTGCGTGAGCTGATTGTCGAACAGTTTAAAAACAACATTCCTCAATGAGCTATTGCAAGAAATTTAAGGATTTCATCATCTACGGTCCGTAATATTTTCAAAAGGTTCAGAGAATCTGGACAAATCGCTGCACGTAAACGACAAGGCCGAAAACCAACATTGAATGCCTGTGACCTTCGATCCCTCAGGCGGTACTGCATCAAAAACCGACATCAGTGTGTAAAGGACATCACCACATGGGCTCAGGAACACTTCAGAAAACCACTGTCAGTAACTACAGTTTGTCGCTACATATGCAAGTGCAAGTTAAATGGCCTTCGCTTTGCATTGTAGAGTTTTATCAACAGCACCCAGAAACGCCGCCGGCTTCGCTGGGCCCAAGCTCATCTAAGATGGACTGATGCAAAGTGGAAAAGTGTTGTGTGGTGTTGTGACGAGTCCACATTTCAAATTGATTTTGGAAACTGTGGACGTTGTGTCCTCCGGACCAAAGAGGAAAAGAACCATCTGGACTGTTATAGGCGCAAAGTTCAAAAGCCAGCATCTGTGATGGTATGGGGGTGTATTAGTGCCCAAGGCATGGGCAACTTACACATATGTGAAGGCACCATTAATGCTGAAAGGTACATACAGGTTTTGGAGTAACATATGTTGCCATCCAAGCAACGTCTTCTTCATGGACGCCCCTGCTTATTTCAGCAAGACAATGCCAAGCCACAATCTGCACGTGTTACAACAGCATGGCTCCGTTATAAAAGAGTGCGGGTACTAGACTGGCCTGCCTGTAGTCCAGACCTGTCTCCCATTGAAAATGTGTGGCGCATTATGAAGCGTAAAATACGAAAACGGAGACCTTGGACTGTTGAACAACTTAAGAAGTACATCAAGCAAGAATGGGAAAGAGTTCCACCTGAAAAGCTTCAAAAATTGGTCTCCTCAGTTCCCAAACATTTACTGAGTGTCGTTAAAAGGAAAGGCGATGTAACACAGTGGTAAAAAGGCCCCTGTGCCAACTTTTTTGCAATGTGTTGCTGCCTTTAAATTCTAAGTTAATGATTATTTGCAGTGTACTCAATTGAATATAAGTTAAAAAGGATTTGCAAATCATTTAATTCTGTTTTTATCTACGATTTACATAACGTGCCAACTTCACTGGTTTTGAGTTTTGTACAAGCCCAGACCTGTGTGCAAATTATTTCTCAAGTGCCTGCTCAAGTACCATTAATGTTAATAATTACAAAAAGTATAATGCAATCAGTGCAACATCTTAATAATTTGTTGATATTTTAAGAGGTTGACATAATTTTCTCCTTCAGGACTGTGTGCCGACCTTGTGTCAAACCACTGCTCACTGAAGGGTTTTTGCCTGTCTTTCTGAAGCACACTTAAGAATAAGACCTGATTATGAACAGAATCATGTCATTAGCTTGTGCATTTATGGATGATTAGTCTAACATTAGAACATGTTTGAAGATGTAGATTTGGTTGCTATGGTGAGATGTATCCTAAACTGTGCTCCTCAGCCATAGGGTGACAAGGTGGTGCAGGGGGTAGCACTGCTACCTCACAGCAAGAAGGTTGTGGGTTTGATTCCAGCCTTGGGCCTTTCCGTGTGGAGTTTGCATGTTCTCCATGTGTTTGTATGGGTTTCCTCCGACTGTCCAAAGACATGCATTTTAGGCTCATAGGAGACTCAAAATTGGCTACCCACAGTCAGCTGGGATAGGATTTCACAACCCTAGCGAGGAAGAAGCGGTTTAGATAATGGATAGACTTCTCAGCTGCGCACTGGCCTGTTGCGTGAAATCACAATCAAAACACTTGCTTTCTCTGTATAGGCTAATTGTACGGTAAAAATGTCACCTCACTTAGGAAGCAATCCCGTGTGCCTGTTTGTTGGAAACAAAAGGCCTTGGATTTCCCACAGAAGTGATGCTACAGAACCTAATTTGGTGGTTCAGTGATTCAGACAATCCCATTCTTGTGGTCTCTATCGATGCGATTTAAATAAAAATTGATTTTTAGAGGGCAAAATTAACATTTCTGCTCAGTCCTGCACTAAAATAAGGTGTATGCATGGTCGCTTGCGCCCTTTCCAAATGGGTACATGGGCAGCCACCTTGTAATGTGACCGAAAATCCATTGATGGATGCCGAATGAAAGTGCTCAATGCCATGACAATTTAATTCTGACAAGGTTCACCCAATGGATACAAGATGGATGGAAATGCCATATATGCTCTTACTGAAACAGTGTGCAGTTACATGCACAAAGAGAACTATTTTGAGACTACAGTCCATTTAAATTCATGCCACTGTCCTACTACTACACTGTCCCTCTTCTGAAGTCTCATGTGCGCGGATCCAATAACTATGTTTTGTCACTTTTTCTTCTTAAACTGTATGTAGAGCAAGCACTACACAGAACACAAGCACTGTTCCACTTATAGTGACATCTTCTGACAACAATGGATTGATAATTAATAACTGATGATTATGGGCTCAATAATATTCTAGAAAACTGATACAGACTACCCCATAAGCAGGACGTACTGAGTAAATGTCCTGAAAGCAATGGCATTTGTTGGAAAATTTCAGGAAGCCAGTTGATTTTGCTGCTTTGCTGGGGCATGTGCAAATTTGTTTTCAGATTCTAGTCCCAAAAAATACCTTAGAAAATTGATACAGATGCCAAATCACAAGCAGGATGTACTAGGTCTGTTTGCAGTCCTCACTCAATGACATTTGTTGGAAAACCTTAAGAAGCCAATTGATTTTGTTTTTTTGCAGGAGCAGTTGTAAAATTGTCAACTGATTCTGGTTGTGAGATCAAAAAAAAAGAAAAAGAAAAAAACACCTGTGTTAACTTGTGCAGATCAATCATTTCAGGAATTAGTGTGTCACCGGATGAATAAAGCAATTTAAAGTCCTCCATTTGCTTAGATCAATAACTGTTTAAAACCATGTGTGCAGCTGTGCGGAGCCTTCACTTCTTGATCAATGGAAGAAAGGACAAGAAAAATGGATTACTTTTTAATCCATACCCAAGTGAGACCTGTTTGACGCGTGACAGATGACAAGTAGAAAGCCTACACAAAGTGCTCTGCAACTAAATTCAGGGTTGCATACTGTGACATGATACCAGGAAACATAGGAGATGACAACCCAGAAACACAGACATTACGGGTGGAGGGAAAAAAATTACTTTGTGTGTAATATTCTGATATTTTGCCCGGCAATATCGTAGCGATTCAGAGAAGCAAAGTATAGTGACTTTATTATATAAATTCTCAATAAATGTTGCTAATGCAAACTCAACTTATGGGTGCCAGAATGAATAGAATCATTTGACTTTTTGTTTCAGATGAGAACTAAGAGTACTGGTGCTAAGAGCTCAGTGTCTGGTCAGGTCAGCACAGCAAGACTCAAGATTTAGCCGGAAGTTAGCCAGAACAAAGATGGAGGATGGAGATGTGCACCTTGAGAAACAGATTGCACTATCACAATAATGCTGTACTGTTACTCAAGTAATGTGATAATATCATATCGTGGGGCCTCTGGAAATTTCCAGTCCTGGTAGACGTGGTACTGTGTTGAAGAGTCGGCTTCAACTCTCTTAGGTTCAGATTCCTGCGGACACCTTACACTGTGTATCTCTGGTAATCCATTGGTCTGTATTGGTTGTAAGGTCTGTTAATAAAATTGTCAGAAAACTGGGGGTAAGCTTGACAATACATGTGTCCATCTGTTAACAAGGACCTGTCGGGGGATTTTAGTGTGGTTGAAGGGGCACTGGACAGACATGGCTGTAAACTAAGACTGGACTGATTGGCGAAGGCATACAGCCTCGAGGAGCTAATTCCAGTTTGACTGTATGGCCCAGCTTACACATTTTTGACAAAATTAGGTTAAAGTTGGGTGTAACTTTATATTTTTTCGGTATCCATATTCCGCATACACCGTACTTTCTCTGTCCCAGTTATAGCCATTGCGGTTCTTAAATTGATGACACTGAATGTAGAAACCGTGATTGCACAGAAAGAATGTCATCAGGTCAAAGCTCCCCATCAGGGCGAAGCAAATACTTGGTGGTATATTTGCTTATAACCATAGAACGACAGTTCTATTAGAAAGAAAAACAACATTAAGCCAGAATCAATCCATATCTGAACTAGTCTCAACAAAAACAGTATGTTGTAAGTTACACGAAGTTGGCATTTTTGGCTGTGATTCATGTAGTCAGACTGTTACAGAACCATTTTGCAAAGAATACAAATAATGCCAATTTTTCCTGTTATGCATGAGCCTATTTACGCTTTATAACTCAGTATTTGTGTCAGAGTCTGTGGAAAATTATTCCAGTGAAGCAGGACATTTGAAAATTCAATTGCAGAATTATTTTGGAATTAAATTTCGAAGTTCACAGAGGCTGCCGTCTATATCTGCGCAAAGGGGCTAATGACGCCTTTAGTAAAATCAGGATTCTGAGGGACTGTAGAAGGAGTCTGGCAACCCCAGCGGTCTGGGAGCTGGCTGGTGACCACTTGCCTGTAATCAAGCAATGGCCTACTCACCACAACTTTAATGGCTCAGGTGCCGTTAACAAAGAAATACACAAGCGGCTGATAGCTCCACGTTTTTGTAGCAGAATCGATTTATATACCCAGTAAGCATTCTGCTGGAGTAGGCACTTATAAATTGGCAGTGGGATGTATGGGTAATGGGGTGGTATTTCCCGGCAAATTGAGGTCACTGTATTCCTGAAAGGTGTGTGTGTGGCCGTCTGTTTTTTTGTGTGTGGAGATGCTCTTATCTATCTCCTTTTTAATAATTGCTTTAGAAAGTATAGTCCTTTGGTTATTAGGTTGTTTGGGGGCTGTCAGAACAATGTTCGCAAAATGGGATCAATGAATATAAGGTGATGACAGGCTTTGATGAAGCAATTATTTTCCTTGGTGTGTGTGTGCGTGTGTGTGTGCGTGTGTGTGTGCGTGTGTGCGTGTGTGTGTGCGTGTGTGCGTGCGTGCGTGCGTGTGTGCGTGCGTGTGCGTGTGTTTTCGGTGCAGCATTGCTTTTTCTCACATGATCGCAGCGATTTTCTCCATGATCACAGCGAGATTAGATAAACCAAAGAAAACCATATGCTGAGCAAACCCAGAAATGCAATTGAAATTCACGTGGATGTTCAGTAATTGCATGATAAATGTAAATATGAATGACATTTATGTATGCATGATGCAAGCGCAGTTCAGGTTGAAATGGGCTGAGACTAGATAGGCAAAGCTGGAAATGCAGATGCCTAGGTGAGCGTTGAATTTGCATTGCTCCTGTGCGGCCATCTCCACTGCGCCCGTCCTCTCAGACCCCCCGCTTTACGTCCCCCCAGGTCTGACGCTTCGAGATAAGCACCCCTCGCTCCTCAGAAGCAATTCCACCACTCGCCGATGGCCGATAGTGCCGCAGGAATTCAGAATGTCATTCTGCATGTCAATGGAAAGGTACTTGAAGTTCTCTACAGCCTGGTTCACCCAGCACTGCAGATGGAGAAATATGTCGCTCGGCCTTTGGAGAAAAATAGAGGGCTAATGGTTTTGGGCAGTGGAGAGGGGGGAAAAGAGGGTGAAAAAAGCAGCTTGTGGTGCTGAAACTAAAATATTTCTATATGTAGGGGATTAGAGAGCAGAGAACGGAAGTAAAAAGGTTTGCACTAAGCAGCCCCAGATTTATTATTTCTTTCTCTGGTTTTTATTTGTTTTTACGGTACAAAGCGCAATCTTTATAGCATCTTTAATTTATGTTGCTTTTTTCACATCCAGTATTTGAAGAAGTCATTTTTAAAAGTGCTCGATAAAACAAACTGTGGATGTATGATGTTAAAAATAAATAGCCCACATACATCTTGCCCTTTTTTCCTGGGGAAAAAGATTTTACTGAATGATTTCACAGGACTGGATTGACTGAGGATAGTGGTGGAGTGGAAATATTCAGTTTCAGCTCTCCACCCACAGCCCCACTGTCACTGAAGGGCAGCTCAGCTCTAGTCATCCTGTAACAGGATCACGGCCCAAACTGGAGACAGAGAAACAGGAATTTTAAATGGGTAATCTCATCCCCCGTCCATTGTGTCCTCTGTGGAACAGTGGTCTTATTGATAACCTTCAACAAATGGGTGCTTTGTGTCAAAGCTAAAGTCAGAAATGCATACATACACTTGCTTTAAATATAAGCTACAATGCTCGTAAATGAAATAAAAGCACATACTGAACATGACAAACGTACACTAGCCGTTATATGTCAGTAAAGAGGAAGAGTGTTCACAGGACACCTCAATTTTTTTTCTTTCTTCCACCCTGCATTATGTATACATTTTCGAGTAAATACGAGTTTATATAGGAATTGGGTAACTGTGAAGCATTTACTAAATAGCAACTGAGCAACTAACTCATAATTAATATTTTTTATGGCATCAATTTATATGGGTGGATATTTAACTGAAGTAATCCAGATTAACATAGAGTGGGTGGGCAAAATTCTATATGCACCCCTAAAAAATGGTTGTAACATTGGTTTCAGGACCAAAATTACAAAAGCATCTGCACTGGTGATTCCTTTATATCAGAATGCAGGTGAGCATCAAGCATTGCTTTAGCGGGCTAACCGGTGGTGCTGTGCTCAATGAAGCCCCTTTCAGACACGAACACCAGCAAATTTCTGGACAATCTGATCCGGGCGTTAACCCGACATGCCCTTTCACACGTCACACCCACCCGCGTATTGTCCGTGCAGACTGCGTTCTCACTTAGGAGGAAATGTTCCGTGTGATTCAGGCTATGGGCGGCGCCAGGGCAGAGTGCTCCGGAGGCAGGACATGTTGCGTAAAGCTCGCGGCGGATATCACAGTGTTTACATGAACACAGCGAAGATGGCGGACGAGGTTAGCAGCTCCGCTGTTATGACGGCTTTTCTTGCGTTTATCTCCATACTTCATATATGCCAATGAATGTGAGATATCGATGAAAAAGCGGGGAAGGATATACAGACAAGCAGAAAAGCATATCAATAAAAGCATATCCAGTTTGCCATTGCTGTTATTTTGTTTATTCTTGCTGCTCGCTGTTAAATGACCCTTATTTTTCAGCAGCAGAAGTTTGTATTTCGCTCCTGTTGCATGACATACATCATCAACACGCCCACTGTGCTTACCCGGGTTATAACCTGCTGCGTTCACACATGAGCTGTAAACGGACATGTTCTGGCCTTGATAATAGGGTCAGCCGCAGAAATTGTTTGTTTAATGTCCCGGCCGTGTAACACGCCTATTTGTGTTCACACATGCTGCCCTACCGCGCAATGTCCGGTATTCAGTGCATGTCTGAAAGGGGCTTAATTCTCCACAGTAAAATAAGGAAACTAAAGGGTCATATAGTTGTTGCTGAATTTCATGTGGGTCGGCCACAGAAATTGCTAAACTATTTAAGATGGCAAGCGTAACCGTGTCAACACTTATGACAACATGCCTGACAGTCAAAAAAAAAAAAAAAACAGTGATGGCAAAAAAGGGGCTGTACGCGCTCTGACTGGGGCACATGGACATGTTATTGGCTAGGTACAGAGCTGCAGCTCTAAAAATCACCAAAACGATTTAAATTTTATGAGCTTCATTAAATTGGTATGTATGGCAGCATTTGAGGACTCATCTACACATTGCATATGGGAATCAAACCTAGCACCTCTTGGTTTGAAATTTAGTTCCTTACCAATGCACTTGATTGTATTTACAGCCAATACACGGTTGAGCCCTGACTCCTTGTGAAGACTGACCATATGTCTATACTCTAAACTTAACAGGGGTGTGTGTGTGTGTGTGTGTGTGTGTGTGTGTGTCTCCTGTTTCCTCTGTTATATCTCATACATCTCACCATGGGAAGAATGTGTATGATATTATTGGAGCCCTGACTGGGTATGGTTCTATTGGCTTATTTGTTGTACATATTTCCCTGATGTAGGATTTCAGTGTGTTATTAATGCCATAGAACTCCTGGATCACAAGAAGCTGTACAGTGAGCCTAATAATTGCTTTTGTTGAATTACTTCAAGGCTACGGTGAGACTTTGCAAACCTTGCTCATGTAAAGATGAGTGAAGGGTGTCCGCTCAGGCTAACCTGTGGTTGGGCCTCGTTGTTTAATGCAATTGTTTTTTTGAGTCCCCAGATTACAGTTTGTTCTTCTTAGGGCCTTGAATCCACTGTGTCCTCAGCTCTACGCTCTTAAAGACGGCTTGGGATGATAATAGGATTACAGTCTTGGAGACGGCTTAGCGACCTGGCCTTGGAAACGCTGGCCAATCCCTGATCTTCGAGCTGTGTTTGGTTGGGCTCTTCAAGTGAGGGGGGTTGTACAAAACAAGGGTGTTGGCGAAAGCCCGCCACACTTAATCTCTGTGGCTGCTAATCTTCCTCATAGCGAGGACAACGTAAACTTTCCCCTCCAGACGACTGTAGCTGATTTCAAGTAAACCCCTATAAATGCATGAACTTGGATGCAAATGCCCACCTCTTAACTCTTTTCCCTATAGGCTCCCCCCTCCCTTTCCCCATAATGACTAGAAATGACAGCAGCTTGCAAGGCCAAGTTAAAGGTCCACTGATATTCATGTATAGGCGTGATATGTAGCCATTATGGGGAAAAGAGTTAAGTAAACACAGTATATTGGCCAATTTCTGTTTGTTTGTCAAGTGATCTTACTCAGTTCACCAATCTTGAAATTAGTGTCCCACTTCATTGGCAATATCAGCTGGAAAGTAATGGAAATTCAATTTTATGTATGAATATGAAAAAAATGGATCAATTTTCATTGTCAGAGTGTGAAATACGAGCCCTACAGCTTGTTCAGAGCTGGCTCTAACCCTGTATGCGTCTGTGGCTTTGATTTAAGAATAGCCAGCAGCAAGTTGCTGTTGCAGTCTTCCCACTTGGGAGCTTATATGTTCTCGGGTTCAGCAGGTTACTGCAGCGTTAGCTCTTCTTAAGCTTACGCCAGGCTTCCCTTGACTAATAGCCGTAGGGAGAGGCTAATTTGCATGTGGTTGAATGCATCAGTGCAGTCTGGATGCTGCGCATATGCTCTGACCACCCCCCACCCCCCCACCCCCATTCAGTCAAGCAACCCACAGGTGGTCAAGCTGTTATTTCAAGAGGAAAATTGGCAAATTGGACTTAAAGAATCCTTGATTCTGTCAACGTTTTCAAAGTAATGCAGGAGGAGGATATGTCCTTTAATGTGATTCTGCTTCTTTGGGAAACTAGTTACTTTCTTTTGCAGATACAATTTGTGAGAGTCAAACTGAGCAGGCTGGGAGTTGTGTTGAGTCAGCACATGCCTGGCTAAATTTGTTTGAGAGTTTGGACCTCAGTTTATTGCACCCAGGCCACACAATGACTGAGTACGAGGCCAGGAATTTGCAAGGATGCAAATATGGATGGATTCTTCGATATGATGAAGCTCTAATGTGATCTAGAAAAAATTGGTGAATTTATCAGTGACAAGGATTCTCGCACCTGAACAAAAACTCTAGGATTCTCGACTTTTCCTCACCGGAAAAAATAATAGAAACTTGATTTTGACAGTACAAATAACACTAATAGCTAGGGCTCTAATTTCTTGGCGCAGTGCAGGGTGGCGCAGCATGGCGCAGCCCACATAGTGGTAATTTCGTCCGGCGCAGCCCGCGCAATGGTAATTTCGTGTGGTGCAACACCCACAGCCACTTTGACAATTTGGTAGACGGACGTACGCCGAGATGGGTGTGGCGGCGTAGTAGGGGGAGGTGTCACATATTCAGCAAGGCGCAGTGACAATTTTGTGGAAAAAGTCTCCGCTGGAGTTGCGCCGAAAGCTTGCCATCTATATCGATTGTCCTGATGTCAGATCGAAGGCGGTTGGCACGCGTAGTAGAAACTTGACCTGGCTTAAACAACGCAAATGAATCTGTGATGCAAACTGACGACTTCACATCTTTCTCAGCCAACCGCAAACTATATAGAATCATTGCGTTCTATGTTCAGTAAAGTCGTTTGCACACTGGACGCAAAACGAATTTTTTGCACGACTGATTATTGTCAAAGTCAATGCAAAGACGCGATAGTCGGACAGGGTTTTAATATAGCTCCGTGTCCGAAAGTCTTAAAAGTTCTAATTTTTCTGAGTATTCCAGGAATTGTTAGACGTGCAAACTTGGCCATGTTTGTGTTCGACCTTCATGTTCAGCAGCCAGCAAAAAGTAAAAGCATTGATATGAGAACAGATTTATAACGAAATAAAGAATAAAAATATATCACCAACAAACGGAACATCCAAAAAGATGACCAGCAAATAAATAAATCGCAGTGTTCATTGGATGTTCTGTTGTTAAAATGTCTCTTTTTATTTCGTGATCAGTCTGTTCTGATTGTCCTTTTTTTTTTTTTTTTTTTTTTTTTTTGCTGTCAGACATGGAGGCATTGTACATTGTCCTGCGCCAATGTCGACTCACTTTATTGAGCAGAGCTTAAACAGAAACATTGATTGAAATTCTCGGTACTCATCTTGAAGGCTTGAGCCCTCTTATCAAAACATTCACGTTTAATGTCTGAAAGAGTCAGTAGATTTGAAGAAATTAAAAACAATAATTGACTGTCGGACACGGAGTTATATTAAAACCCTGTCAGACTTTCGGACACAAGACGCAATCTGTCGAGCGAAAAATTTGTTTCGCGTCCAGTGTGCAAGCAGCTCAATACTAGGCTACTATTATTGTCACTTAGGTTTTATCGTTTTTAGTGGGGGAAAGGAATGCAGCCTGAATGCTATGATCTCGTACTGAGATAAGATCACATATTGAAAATAAATGTGAAATGTATCTTGCATCATTGACCATGCATGTTAATCCCAAAATTTTAAGCAGCAACAGGCTGTAATAATAGGAACACGCTATCCATCGTTTCTCTTCCCAATGAGCAACCATTGTATTTCATTCCAACTTCATAAGTTTGAATGATCTGACGTAGTTTCGTTTTTGAAATTCCATTCAGGTTCGCTAATGGTTATAATTTGCGAATGCCCTAGCTAGCCAGCTAACTCATATTCGTAATGCTTAATATAGACGTGAGCAGTGCAGAAAACGTGCCTGAAGCAACAAAGTAAAATGCAACATTAACGCATCATGCAGATATAGGACAGAGGCTTCTATATTCCAACACTTTAAAGGCGAGGAGAGGAGCTCATTTGATTGGTGAAGATTTGACTCGGCTGTGTTATACCCAAACACGCCTTCTTTGCCAACTTGCGCTGGAAGGAGGGACAGAGGCGGGACAGAGAAATACTTGCGCCAGGCTACGCCGGGCACGCAATTGCAACATACGCCTGGACACACCCCGTAGGCACGGCGCATCCCCCATTCGCCGTGCCTGCGCCTGGTCTACGAATTTAGGGCCCCTAGTGTTTTAAGATTTTCACGATTCTTAATTCCTGCAAGTGACGGTCAAACTCAGTCTCTACCAAAAGTAACGCATGTACTAGGTATTTACAGATCACAGGAGAGCTGGCTTGGGACAGTATACATGGTTCAAATGCAGAAGAGCTTGAGATGTAATAGATTCCTCATTTTCAGTCTTGCGGAAGCTATAGAAATACAACGGCGGTTGTCACTGTGTAGTCTGAGCCCATCTACGGTGTATGCTTTCTCTTTTCAGCCATCTGATCCGACAGATAGTCTATCAAGTGCACTGAAAGAGCTGTACTTGTACTTAGTAGTAGTGACCTGACTCAAAATAAAGTCGTTTTGCAAGGGGAGACGTAGAGTCAAGTTCTGGCTTATGGTCTGGAGTGACAAATTCAGTCTAATCATTCATGTACTTTGCTGGAAGGAAATCTGACATTAAAAAGGTGAAAATTTTTACTTCCTTTTCCCATGATGTAGTTTATTATACCTTTCATGTGTGTGGTGTGTGTGGTTTCATTCCCTGGTGTGCGTGCGTGCGTGTGTGTGTGCGCGTGCATGTGTATATTCACTATCTTCCTATTCTCTGCACATGAACATTACTGATATCCACTGATCTGTTTGGTGCCATCGTGGCAGACATCCAATATGTGGTTGTTGTCAGGTATGAATGCATGACTGGCATGGTTTGGCTTTCAAATAAAGCTGTCAGTCTCCGCGGTCTGGATGATGTACAATCATGTAAACTCCTCCGGATGTAGACACCTAAATCCATTGCAATGCAGTAACGCACCGGCTGTTTAAGCCATACCTATGGCACACTTGCTGAGAAAGACCAGCTGTGTATGGCAGCAGTGAGGAGTTTTCCCTGCGGCAGGTTTCCTCTGCGGCAGAGAGTGACCGTATCAAACAGTAGTGCGGGGCTGTAAACGCATCCTCTCCCAGCATCTGTTAACCATAGAACCAATTTACAAGAGAAATGTCCCTTGCGGTTTTACAGACGGCTATAACAGAACCCCCCACCCATACTGCTGTGTTCCCCACACATTTGAAATTGAAATAATGTCCCCAACTTGCAACCTTTGTGCAGTCTCTCAGGGACAACATGTGCCATTTCCATTCTTTGTTGTTATATTTACAGATTGTGGTTAAAAGGGCAAGCACATCATGTCCAATTAGTACATTTCTTGTAGGACAAAATCCCAGCTCTGTTAGAAAAGGTTACAAACTAACATGAAATCCTGCAATGTGTGCCAACCTGATTTAGTAACCAAGATCCCTTAAAACAGGCTCCAGGAACCACAGAATAAAAATGGGTAACAGCTCCTGGAGGAGAAGTGACATTCATTTATCATTGTGGACTGTGGGAGGATCTCAAAGCTAGCCCAAAGGACGCTCAAGTTCCCTGCTGTGGTTATGCTGTTACAACCAGTTCACTGACTGATCACAACATAAAAATGGGGAAGCAACGTGGTTATAATAAATGATCGAATCATAAAAAGCACATTAACAGACAAATACTGAGCTGCATGGAACATCGTCTGGTTACGTTACAGCAGGAATTCTGAAATCTGGGCCTCAAATCCAGATCCGGCCCTGGTTTTCCTTCCTCCCGAGTAATTGCCTCAAGAATTATCATTGCTGATTGGCTAGACTGGCTTCACACCTGACTTTGAGGTAAAGGCGGGGGGAGAATCGGCAGGTCTCGGACCACAAGGACTGTGTTATGAGGAACAGGGCTGTAGAGTGAGCTTGCTTTCTTCCCACCTTTGGACATCACTGTCAAACTCCTTTTGAATGGGTCTGCCAGGTGCCATCAATCCTGCAAGCAAATAAGCAGAAAACACAAAGAAATACAGTCCCCCTACTAGAGTCAGCAGAAATGTTCAAAGTTGTAACATACCATCTTGGACAACAGTAATCCTGGTCAAACGTTTAGAATACAACCACTGATTATTACCTTATTTGCCTCAATCACACATCGGGGTGCCTGCTATCCTGCTAAGAGTTTGCTAGCTTGATGTCATGGTCTTGAGGCAAGGACATTTGATTGGCATTGGTTCCCAAACATTCAAAAGATAATGGACACAGAGAGAAGGAAAACTTGTGAGGAATGCACACAGGAGAGATATCTTGAGGACACTGTGTGGCAAGAACAGTACAGAACTCTCTTTCAATGACAACAACAACAACTCAGTTCCCTCCCACAGAAAAACATCAGGCCCATTTCTTTTATGAGGTCTTTTACCCCTTGACTCTAGCACTGAAAGGCCAGTTTCAGTTCAGTGAGACATCAGCAAATTCTAACAGTTCACCATCAGTCACAGTCTATTATCCTCTGGTGCCTGTAGATGTATCTCTTTGGACTGTACCTTGACTAGCCACTACCCAAACCTCGAACGACACTGGTATCTCCGTTTTATTGACATTTTACACCATCAATTTAGTAATTCTATTTTTGCTCTTACCTCTCTTTTGCTATCTACATTTTGACCCTGGTTTCTTGTAATAACACCTTGCTCTTGGTATCTGATCTTCTGTGTGAATCATACCATATTTGATCTTTGGTCTGAGGTTGTTCAAATGGCTGTTAATATGCACTGATGTTTGGATAAAAAGAATCTGCCAAATGACTGATCACAAATAGTATTTAATAAATACATATGCAATCAGTCACATTTTACAAACTCCTTTTTATTTATAAATTTATATTTCAATGAGTCTTCCAGTTCAACGGATGCATTATTCTACATTTCATCACAACTCGACATAGGGCTTGATTTGAGATTCAATTTTGAGATTCAATTGTGTAGGACCTGATGGAGATGTGATTCAGTGTGATTTTGGTCAGCTCAAATGATTGCTAATACACATCAGTTAGTTAATGCACATTGAAATGTGTCTATTTCAACTGCAGAACACCGTTAGTTTGACATCTAGACTCCGACCTCATCAATCCTTCCAGATTAATTTGCTTGAGATATTGGGAAGTGATGATTAAATATAGTCCCCTTTTTGCCAGAGCCTGCAGGTGGATGCTGGGCTGTGGTAGTGGGGCTGACGAGCAGGCAGTCATGCTGGTGCAAAGAAGCATTGCATGAGCAAGGTCAGGGAGAGCTGGGAGATTTTCTCAGCTTACACAGGCCACCATATTGGGAGGGTGTGATTCTAGAGAATCTAGAGTGTGAGATAATGGAGCAGGTTGAGATGACTGCCTGAACTAGCTCACAGACGTCGCCTCATTTGAGAACATTTTTCATATCGGGTCCTAGATAGTCCCTCACAGGATATATTTTGGATTTGAGTGCTGATAAGACTAGTACGTCCTTCTTGTTTGCGTCAGGAGCTAAGCACAAAACGAAGATAAGATATAGCTACATTATCTTCGATACGACCTTGCAGCAGCTAAGAGACACAAGCAAAATCAATGAGCTCTCGGGCTATTACAATAAGTTTATAGTAATGGTCTAACCTACAGCTTATTAAATGTATTAAATCAGGGAGAAGAGGTCTTCCTGTGTTTCTCTTTATGCATTTCATTTCATGGCTCATTGCCCTTCTGTATTCAATCAAAATGAACATTTACAGGTGCAAATTGTTTCAGTGACAAAAATACCTTTATACTTGGGAATGATCTGTGGCATAGAAACAGGCTTCTTCATTTCTGAACCTTAAACCCAAACTAACTTCTTTTTTCTGTGGTGTGTACTGTACTTTTAAGCAATAGCTTAAGTCAACATTCCTCAATATCTCTCCATTTTACGGTTACTCTTATTTTTTTGAAAATGGATTGCTTTCGCATCCTCCTTGTCCCTGCTTATCACAGATCTTGAAATTGCTCGCACACAGTTAAACGCACATTACTCATGCTGTATGTGTCCTGAATCGGTACATAACTGCACCTGTATACACACATGTTAACTCATGTCATGCATAGGGGTCACCATGGCCTCTATCCCCTGAGTCCAGCTACATTTAACCAACAGATGAAGGTGGGAGCCACATGTATCAGGGAGGGTACGTCAGAAGCGATGTGGGAACATCAGATATCGGTTGGAATAGATGCGTTTGGAGGGAGATTTGTGGGGGTGGTTCTGGTATATGTGGTTATTTCAATAAGCCCTGTTAAGATGTTGATATGCTGCCTGGCACTGTGTAGAACCCTCACCAACTACTCGGGTGGTGTGGCCTGTGCACTTATTGGCTGTGTCCAAAACTCCATACTAACAGACTGTACAGTATGGGGAAAACGTCATGCAAGACTTCTTGGTTTGTCCAAAAATGTAGTATGAAACCAGTAGTACGCGATATGCATACTATTTCCAAAGAAATATTACAGTATGCAAACACTGGACACTACGCCGGCATATACATCCCATCATGCAATGCAGCGATGACCACGTCTATTACAGGGTGTCAGTCTGCTCCACGCCGTGGTTAACATATGACAACTACTGGAGTGTTCACTTTTACTGCAAGGTTGAAAACTTTGCGACGCGACGTGAAGTATGAAACTAACAAGCAAACTGAAGAGTTGTTAAGGTGACAAAGGCGTTGAGATCGCTGTCCTCCATCGGCCGTTATGGTCGATGATGTTGCACGTTGGTTGACAGAGGACGCTAGTCATACGGTCTACAAAGATTCCGCCTCTAACGCCTCAATAACTCTTGTTTATATGTAAGTCTGAAGATTTAACATTGCGTTGCAGAGTTTTTTTTTTTTTTTAAGCTTAGGTCAGATGTCATGATTCTTGCAAATCGAATACTTGGCCACAGTATTGTATGAGACGTTAGCTGTTGAAGCACTGTCTTGGTCGTAATGTTAGCAAAGGAACTAATGTTTTCCAACGTAAATTAACCGTTAACATTAGGAATGTTATGCAAGTGAGAAGGGATAGCCAATGAAGAAGTTGTTAGTTTCCTCTGCAAATTGCAGAGATTATCCATTTTGTTTGCTGATGGGGCTGAAGTTAACGTTTGTTTCCACGGTTACATGTCTCCAAATGGCAAGAACGCTTTCAGGAAGTGACAGGAAATGTGTCTTAAAAAAAAAGAAAAAAACATACTCCTGTTCATATACACAAAAGTAAATTGACCGATGGTACATATGTTTAGTATGTAGTGCGTAGTGTCCGATTTCGGACACAGCCATTGTCTGTTTGAATGCTTTATGGCTTTATGCCCCATCGTTGGAATTTTATGAGGACTCAAAAACCATTGTAATAATGGTGTTGGTCCTGTTTGCATACTCGCCTTGATTAAGGAGAAACATGGTACAACTAAACATTGTTGATTGCTGTACCTCCACCTGCCATAAATTAATAATAAGCCCAAGTTGATTTTCTGCCCCATATGCAGCTGACCTTATGTGACCCTGACCTTTGACATGATGACTTCCAAAACCTAACCAGTTCAGCTTCCCTCTGTGGGGAGTTACCAAGTCTGATTTGGTGAAAACCCCCCCACTCTTTCAGTAGACAATATATTTGTGACAGAGGAAGTGATGGAAACACAACTGGACAGCAGTATGGCCACTGTGTGGGTGAAGGCATAATTGGTGTGTCTGTTCTTGTCAAACTACTCATCTCCAAGCATATTTCCTATTTTTCCGTCATGGTTTGCACACAGTACCACAGCAGGTTCATCATATTTAAAAGAAATACTAAGCCCCATTGGAGTTTTAAAGTCCAAATCACACCAGACTGAGGTGGGTTTGCATGCAAATAGTGGGCTCAGTTTAATTTTGTTATTTGAAGTATTAGAGATGGGTTCAAGGAGTGTCCTGTGCTGAGCGTGTTCTCTCACTGGTTCAGCCAGATGCTGTGCAATATGGAAATAAAAAAATTAAAAAGCCACACATGAAGTCCACAACTGGGGACGAGCACACCACTACTCCACACAGACTGGCCAAAAATGTTTGTAAACCCCATACATTTGCTCGAAAACGGCTTTAATTTGGGGAAAATGGAAAAATCAGCAATCAGTCCCTGGTTATACTGGTGGTCAATGTTCATGTACAGTTTTGGACTGATTGGCCTACCGACTGAGGAGAAAAACGGATTCTGACTGATGGACAGAGTTTTCCTCATTTTACAGTTGGATAGAATAAAAAAAATTAAAAAAAACCAAAGACACTGCTCTCTGCCCTTTGGCAGTTCTCCTCCTGAAATGAATCAACCCCTTGCCAAACATGATATACAGCCAAGGGAGGATAGTGTGCTGATAAGATTTTGAATGCGCTGGAGGGGGTTTTCTGTCCTTGATAAATGTGGTAAATCTCTGAATCAACACTGAATAAATCTGTATTTTTCTTCTGTAAACTCACTTCCACCGTCCAAAGGCAGTACCATTAAAAAAATTGCATGTTACTGTGTGGCGGAGCAATTTTTAACCTCCGCTAATCAGAAAGAAATGAAAATTGTTTTGAGCACATATCAAGTTAAATACTGGATAAAAATATGAAAACAAGTGATGTGATTCCAAACCCTCTTCAAATGATTGAATACCTCTTCAAATTAGGAATTAAAATATTCAAACGCCTCCCCAATGGAGCTCTAGGTGTTATGAAATGTACAATATGTCAAAATAAAGCCTGTAGATCTAGGCTTTCAATTCAGGGAAGCGCAAAGGTTTCGCAATAAGGCCCTGCAAACAGCTCTCAAGTGTGTGATCTGTCATTGAAGTATTTTTTAATACTTCAAGTACTGGCCCACAAAAATAAGCTATAATTAATTCCTAAAGTAGAATTAAAAAAAGAAATCTGTGTTTCTAGAGGCAAAAGTTTACCTCAACCAAAAGAACTGTCATGACCAACCATGAAATCGGACTGATCAATAGATGAGCATGTTCTTGCATCTTAAATGCAAACTATTAAGGAAGTTGTCACACCTTAAAGGTGCACTATGCAAGGTTGTTTACTTTCACTTCTGTTGTCATTCAAACTCAAACAAAACAGAGATGGCCCGCCCCAGCCTCCCATAGTTTCCATAGCTGTGAACTCTTGTCGTGATTGGCCGGGACGGTTTTTTGTTTATTTGCAGTTTTTCACGCCTGTGCGGTCTCCAGATCCCGGATTTTTTTTTTTTTTTTCCAGTGAATTTAGGGGCAGGTTGCTAGCAGATCGTGGAGAGATGCTGGCAAACTGAGGCCAAAAATATGATTGTGCAGAAAGTAAACAAACTTACATAGTGCATTAACTGGACAATGAGGAATGCTTCACAACTTTGCTCAATCACCAATTATGAGCCAGCACTCATGGAACTGAACATAGGTGATCCAGATTTTTCCTAAATTTGTCTCGGAGTCGTCTGATTGGATGGTTATCCGTCAAAATCCATCAAAATGAGCGAAAATGAAAATGCCTCATTAACCCCTTTCTGCAGATGTCGACGCCTGCGTCTATAGACCTGCAAATTTAAGCACGCTGTTACTATACTCGATCACTAGATGGCACCCCCGGATCAGTTATTGAATATTCACAAGCAAGCAGACCTCGAACGCGGTTTTGAATATGGGGAAGTTCACTCCACTTCCTGTTTTTCGAGAGTTGCATGAATTAAACTCCTCAACTAAGCCTGATGTGTAAACTGGTCAATATCCTTGCCCATAGCATCGATCCAGCAGTTTTTAAAAATGATCTTTGGCGACAGAAAAAATCGTTTTCCTATGTAGCAACCACTTTAGCAACAGTGAGCCAACGGCATTCCAATTAGTGGTTCAGAAAAATCTGTTTTCTGAAGCAAAAAATTCGACATGGTATTGATTCTCTCACATTCTACTGTCAATTACAGTCATCAAAAGCAAAAAATGCGTAGTTCCCTACCGTGCATTTTCGTGTAGATTCCTTCATTGACAAATCCAGCGCTTCCTTATATCCACCCGAGTACTGACGTTGATAGCCAATCGCTCAATAATACATTCAAGCTCTTCTGCCTAACTGCGCAGTTAGACTTCACGGCCTCGTGAAACTTCCGCGGTAACAACGTATTGATTGGCTCGTTTCTTATCCAATTCCCGAGTGTTTAAACGTTCTACAGTAAGTGAAACATATTGATTGGACAAACACAGAGCAAACAAGCCTATGCGTATCAGCACGCTCGGTTGTATCCTGTTTATGTTGTGCGCATTACGCGGCTGAAACAGACGCGATATATCTATATATATATATATATATATAGAAAAAAAGACGCGCAAAACTGGCCTTGAAGTGTTCAGTTATATTTAGTGGATTTAAATAAGATAAGGACATGGTCAATGGGAATTATTTCGAATGAAACAGGACCTGAGGGTTCCTTCGACTCGATACATCTGTCTCTGGAGGAGAGATTCGTGAAAAGCGGTAGGCTGCTAGTTTTGCTTTCTGTTTTGGAATGTATACCGTACTCAACAAAGTTGAATGCCGACGTTTTTTCCCGTTTAAAAGTGAACTGCCCATGCATTTAGGTGGACCCCCTGGTACGATCATTGCACCGTTCTGTTGAATCTAGGGCGGAATATATATTGCCTGATGTTCCCTGAAAGTGGAATGTCTGTTCTGTTAAAATAAGGTATATTTCAGAATTCAGATATTACTGAGTTAGTGAGTTGTACTTGTTCCTTTATAAGGGTTGAAATGAGGTCGTGAGTTTGGGAACTGGTAACTTCCATTACAGGGTGAACGTTCTGACTGTTTAATCAGCAGTTTATAAAATGCAATGCGTGTTTGTGCTGGCTTGGGAGCCTTAGAAGAAAAATGGACAAAACTCTAAACTTTATTATGGAGAAAAGGCATGTTTTGTATTTGGAGAGGTTACTGGTGACCACTGATATTCAACTGCACTGAGATTGATAAATTCTTACTAAACTCAACCAGAAAATCATTTGTTCAAATTAAATTTCATGCCTTAAAACTTTATTTGTGTTATATACATGATTTTACTATGGTTTGACAGGAAATAATTTTGAGACTTTGGGGAGACACGTGGATAGCTGCATAATTTTGCTAATAGCATGTAGGTAATCTAGAATGTAATGTTGAAGATGCATTCTACTTCTGGTATGTTTTCTTTATGTAATTATGTATAACGTAATAGTAATCATAAAATCTGAGTGATCTCCTGTTACCTCTTAAAAATTATGGTTCCCCCATTTTTTAGTAACATGACATAAGTGCCGATAACAGGCTGTTCAGCCCAACTAGGCTCGCCACGTTCTCATTATTATACGGAATCTTAAAATTCAGGTACTCAATGACTAAATGGTATCTAGTGCTTAAGCCTGCTCTTGAAAATTGCCAAAGTTACAGCCTCAACAATATGGTCGGGCAAACTACTCCACACTGAAATGACTCTGAAAAAATATTGCCTATTGTCAGTGCTAAATATGACCCGTCATATCAAACTGGGTATTAAGTCACACAGGCTAATTTTGTGTTAGAGCCAATGTAAATGTGGGTGAATTTTGTCGAATTTTCAAAATTGGCAAAATTTGGTTCATAAATACGTCATCTTCTTCCTCCTCCTGCATCAGAATCAATAAATGTTAATCCTAAATAATGTTTTTGACCACTTTGTGAACACTATCTTGACTGGACGTTGCAATTTTCACAGAAAAAGTTGCAATTTGGTTCAAAAACACACTCGCTGCTGGCGTTAATCCTGGCCATAGGAGGGCAACCCTGGTATTCATATAAAGCTTGAGATTCCTTCTAAATGATGATGCAAAGAAATCCTCATTTAAATATTCCATATATGGGATGCAGACGGATTTTTGAGGGCCCAATCATAAGCAAACTCCCACTGTTGCTATGCAGGTGGCCAGTTCGGTGACCTGATTGGCTGAACCAGGACACGTGTTAATGGCAGCGCCCTTGCCAGAGAAAAATATGTTTCTCACTTGGCTTCGATGTTCATTTAAAAAGCCAAATTTGATGGACAAATCATGAAAAGGTCGATAAATTTTGATGTCAGGATAAAGGGCTAGTATTCTAGGTGTTTAGATTGCTTCTAATGGTGAAAAAATGGCCAAAAAGGCAGCAAAAGTTGCTCAATGACTTTGCAAATGACATTGCAATATACATGGTGTAGGTAGTGTAGATCAGGAGAATTTGTTGCAGTTCGCCCTCGACTTTTTCAATGACGAACATTCCGTGGAGTCGGAGAATGAGAATTATGAGGATGATGGCATTGATGAGTTTGTTCACTTGCCCAGATTCCCCGCATGAAATTTGCCATATCTCTGCAACCAGACATGGTAGAGAAATAGTTTTAGTACCAAAATGAAGCTTTTTGAGTCATGAATCTGAAAATATCCGTACCTCATATCACTCAAAATGCAACTTAATACCTGATTTAATGTGATGGGTCACAAATTTACTCTTGGCCAACTTCCATTTGTGACCCGAAGTTCTAGTAACAAAACTTGGCCTCCTAATTCAGTTGTTGCCTGTATCAGCCACATATAATGTCTCTGTTTGATAAAATATGAGGACAAATAACTGAGGTTATGATGATTTGTAATGTAGGCCGATTGAATTACTGCACTGTATTCATAATGTGTGAATAGGAAGCCTGGCCAGGCTTTGCTGAAATTTCTCTTTTTCATTACTTGATATACATGGGCGCATATCACTGATTTGATAGTCATTCTTAGCCTAGACAGACAATAGGGTAAAACACTGTCACTCACCTTCTCACCCTCTCACGCACACACCTTCTGTCTGTCTGTACGATGGCTGTGCTCTGGGTGGAATCACATGTTCTTTTTTAAAATTGAGACGCGGAAAACAGTGGAGCGTTGATGAGCCTGGAGGAAGAAATTTCTGACTGCAAACATTTCTGATATCCTCTTGATCGCCGGAATGGAATTAAGGAACAAATCCGCTGCTGCACCCTAACTTCTCATAAGATTAAACTCTGCTCACGTCCGAGGGTGAATATACACGGACTATTAATTAACTTTTCAAGGTGAGATTGGCTCTATTTTCATTGTGCTTTTGCTGTGGAGTTTAAGAAAGACGGCCTGGCGTGGATTACCATCATTGGATTATTATTGTTATATTTGCTACTTTGCCACGTCGGAGTTTGTTGAGAGGATTTTCTTTTTCCTTTGTGAACTGGAGTATCACAACTGGAGTATCGTTGCTGTGCTATTGGACTGAAAATATACATAGACTCTACAGCCGATGGGCTCTTTATTCTGTTCCCTCTACTCTGTCTTCCCTCTCTCCTGAGCTAAGCACTCGGGGGGGGGATAAATCCACATTTAAGAAGTATTTTCTGTGTTGCGTGGTTTAAGCGACCCTTGACTTTTTTTTGTTAACAACTCCAAATGAGCCGTTACAGTTTGTTAATCCCTTTTACATATTTTAAGACCTCAATCAGATCACCCCAAAGTCTCCTTTTCCTAAGACTGAATTAGAGATTCAGGATCTTGAGCCTCTTCTCATAGCTTGCATCTTTTCTACCTGGAATTAACTTTGTGGCTCTTCTCTGAACCTTTTCCAGAGCCTCTATGTCTTCCTATAAGTATGGTCCCCAGAACTGTACACAGTACTCTAGATGTGGTCCGATGAGTGTGTTGTGCAGGAGAAGTATAACCTCCTTGAATTTATACTCAATACTTCTGGCTAGATATCCCAGCATCCTGTAAGCCTTTTTGCTACTGCACAGTGGCTAGAACCTGTAATGGTTTGGTCAACAATCACTCCCAGATCTTTTTCATGCGGAGCAAATCCCAGAGTTAAACCTCCCAGGAAATAATTCTGTCTTACCTCTTCGGAAGCGCCTGTCCACCATTGCAATAAGAATCTTTGTTTGGTCCGGCAGGACACTACTAAAACATTACAAATGTCCCTGATGGCTCTGCTTACCCTCACGGAAGGGTCATTCTTTATTGATTTGATTCAGTTTCAGAATAAAGAAAGGACACAGCGAAACAGCATTTCCCTGCTCAAAAAGTAAAATAACTCTAAAGTAGTAACTGAATTGTATTTTTATGCAGACTACATGTACATCCCAATACGACCATTACCTTTTAAAATGCAAATGTCTTCCCCAGCATCACTCTTAAGTGTCCGCCTTATAGCCTACAGCTCACTCGGGGGTCCACTATTACAGACCATCTGTTCATCAGTTGTTGTCCATGAAAGAAAATTAAAATCCTGAACAAGATCGCACAAGATCACTTAAAATGAATTGCATTATTTTTGCCTGGCGTGTCTTCTAAAACGCCTCAGGTACTGTTGTAATACAGATCTTAGTGACCTGAATAATTAAAAGTATGGAAATAATTGTATGTTTTTATTCTGATATGTGAGACACAGAATTAATATGGGAAGATTAATTTTGCAGTTTGCACACAATAAAAATTCAGACCAAATATTTCTATAAATGGATAAATCTTTGGAGGGATTTGAGAGCTGCAGAATCATTTTTGAGTTTCATAAGCTCTATTAGGGAAGAACCATGTGAGACGTGTGTGTGTGTGTGTGTGTGTGTGTGTGTGTGTGTGTGTGTGTGTGTGTGTGTGTGTGAGAGGGGTATCTGTTTATTAGCTCTAATGTTGTATGCGAGTCATTTTCCACCCCACTATTCAAATCGATGCTATAGCTAGCTGTAATACTTTAGCTGTTTCCGTGCTTGCCTTACTAGCTTAAAGTGGTAGTTCGCATGTGGTCATGTGATAATCAGCTTCTAATTTCATCTAAACATTTTTTGAGGTGAGATGTTCTGCTCTCATTCCTTATACACAGATGTGCCGAATGATTATGACCTCCTGCCTATGCTATTGGTCTCCAGAATGCCGCTGAAACCGCTGTTAAATTGTCTTGCACTTGAATTTCCAGACCCAGGGTTTCCCATCAAAACATTTCCCAGACCATCACACTCTCTCCATCGGCCAATTTTCTTAACACGGCACATCCTGGTGCCATCTCTTCACACAGGGTAAATGCTGCACGAGTGCTTGGCAGATGTACATGATGGTAAAAAAAATGGGACTTACTGGACCAAAAAACCTTCTTCAATTGGTCAAAGGTCCAGTTCCGAAGCTCGCATGCTCAATATAAGCACTTCTGAAGTTGGCATGGGCACTGACCACTCTCCTGTTACAATGCCCCATACTTAGCATGATACAATGCACTGAATGTTGTGACACATTTCTCTGGTAACCATTATTTAAATTTTCTGAAACATATGCCACAGTAGCTCTTCATTTGGTTTAGACCAGACAGGATAACCTTTATTGCCCTTGTGCATCCATGAGCCTTCAAGCCAAACACCCTGCCACCGTTTAGGGGTTTGTAAGACCTCTGTCAGTGGGTTCACACCACTGCTGACTGGGAGCAGCCCTCAAGCCTTTTCGCTTCAGATATGCTCCATCCCACTGGTCTGGTCATGACAGTTTGGCTTTCAGGTCTGATTTTTCCCACATCCAACAAGTTGACTACAAGAACTGACTGTTCGCTTTCATGTTCCATTGTTTTGAGATAATCAGCATTATATATATTATGTTTTGACTCATTGGCCTATATTAATATTAAAAAGCTGATTTTCACACAGCCTTGAAATATCTTTCCAATTTATTTTTATTGTTGGTTAAAAAAAGTATTTCTACTACATAAGTAATGTGAACTTGCACACTCCTCCTTTGAAACTTTATTTCCAGAAATGTTGGGAAGGTATAGCAAATTCAAGTTAAAAAAGATAGCAGCGATCTATTAATCATTTTTGATCTTTGTTAAACAGTCCGAGACAAAATTTTTTTGAAAATATGCAGTCCCTCTGAATTTGATGTCTGCAACACCTCTCAAAAAGCGTTATTACAGGGGCAATTTAAGTATTGTAATGAAAAAGAAAAAGATTATCCTGGTGCTCTCTAAGTAATGCTATCCTACTTTGGTGTAAAGGGAGCATCCACAGAAGGCCCATGCACATAATATTAAAAGCTTTAGGGAATCTCTGCATTATAGATGGGACAGAAAATCAATCCTGAGGACCCTTGATCCTTAATCCTTCAGATGACACACTGAATTCAAAACGACATGCTTTTGTGACGGATAAAACCTCATGGGCTGGGACAAATTTACAAAACCTTTGTCAATAAACACCCTTCATCATCGCATCCTCAAATGTAAATGAAGATTGTATGCATCAAGGAAAACACATATTAAGAATGTCCAGAAATGCTGCAATCGTCTCTGGGCTTGAGCTCATTTGAAATGGATTGATGCACACTGGAAATACTGATGCTGTTGTTGGCCCAGCTAACCACAGAGATCTGTCATTAGTAATGATGGATGTTATGTCAACCTGGCCAAAGAAAAGAAGGATCCTCTCAGTTGCCAGCTATGGTATGGGGGTGGGTCTGTTCCCCTGGCAAGGGTAACTCGAGCATCTATGTCAGTATTATGGATGCTGAAGAACATTTATGCATATTGGTGCAACATGTATGCTGTCTTCTAGGTGATATCCTTTCAGGGACACCCATGCTTAATTTCAACAAGACCAAATTCAGCAAGCCACATTTTGCTTGTTACAACAACGTGGCATCCTAGGCTGATAGACTGGCCTACCTGCAGTTCAGACCTGTCTTCTTTTAAAAATATGCTTTAAGAAGCAGAAAATACAATGATTAATTTCCCAGATGTCTGAGCAGCTGAAAACTGCGATTTAGGAAGGGGGGGGGGGGGTCCTTCAAAACTGGAACAATTGTGATCCTCTGTTCCGCAAATGATTACTTAGAGGGCTGTTGAAAGTAAAGGTTATGTAACAGAGAGGTGATCTCACCCATTTCTCAACTTTTTGTCACAGGCATTAAATCCCGAGTGAATGTGAAAGTCAAAACAAAAAAAAACAACTATGAAGTACAGCAGGAAAAATGTCAAACGCCGTATTGTTGCATTGTTTTCAATTAAATGCAGATCAAGGATATTTCAGTTATAGATGTTTCCTTCTATTATTTGTACAAAACCCAAAACCAGTGAAGTTGGCACGTTATGTAAATCGTAGATAAAAACAGAATACAATGATTTGCAAATCCTTTTCAACTTATATTGAATTGAATATACTGCAAAGACAAGATGTTAAATGTTCAAACTGAGAAACTTTTTTTTTTGTAGCAAATAATCATTGACTTAGAATTAAAAGGCAGCAACACATTGCCAAAAAGTTGGCACTGGGGCCTTTTTACCACTGTGTCACATCGCCTTTCCTTTTAACGACACTCCGTAAACGTTTGGGAACTGAGGAGACCAATTTATGAAGCTTTTCAGGTGGAACTCTTTCCCATTCTTGCTTGATGTACAGCTTAAGTTGTTCAACAGTCCGGGGTCTCCGTTGTCGTATTTTACGCTTCATAATGCGCCACACATTTTCAATGGGAGACAGGTCTGGGCTACAGGCAGGCCAGTCTAGTACCCGCACTCTTTTACTACGGAGCCATGCTGTTGGAACACATGCAGAATGTGGCTTGGCATTGTCTTGCTGAAATAAGCAGGGGCGTCCATGAAAAAGACGTTGCTTGGATGGCAACATATGTTGCTCCAAAACCTGTATGTACCTTTCAGCATTAATGGTGCCTTCACGTATGTGTAAGTTGCCCATGCCTTGGGCACTAATACACCTCCATACCATCACAGATGCTGACTTTTGAACTTTGCGCCTATAACAGTCCAGAGGTTCTTCTCCTCTTTGGTCCTGAGGACACGACGTCCACAGTTTCCAAAAACAGTTTGAAATGTGGACTCGTCAAAACACAGAACACTTTTCCACTTTGCATCAGTCCATCTTAGATGAGCTTGGGCCCAGCGAAGCCGGCGGCGTTTCTGGGTGCTGTTGATAAATGGCTTTCGCTTTGCATTGTAGAGTTTTAACTTGCACTTGCAGATGTAGCGACGAACTGTAGTTTCTGACAGTGGTTTTCTGAAGTGTTCCTGAGCCCATGTGGTGATGTCCTTTACACACTGATGTCGGTTTTTGATGCAGTACCACCTGAGGGATCAAAGGTCACGGGCATTCAATGTAGGTTTTCGGCCTCGTCGCTTACGTGCAGTGATTTCTCCAGATTCTCTGAACCTTTTGACGATATTACGGACTGTAGATGATGAAATCCCTAAATTTCTTGCAGTAGCTCGTTGAGGAACGTTGTTTCTAAACTGTTCGACAATTAGCTCACGCATTTGTTCACTAAGTGGTGACCCTCGCCCCATCCTTGTTTGTGAATGACTGAGCATTTCAGGGAAGCTGCTTTTATACCCAATAATGGGACACCCCTGTTCCCAATTAGCCTGATCACCTGTGGGATGTTCCAAATAAGTGTTTGATGAGCATTCCTCAACTCTCTCAGTCTTTTTTGCCACTTGTGCCAGCTTTTTTGAAACATGTCGCACGCATCAAATTCCAAATGAGCTAATATTTGCAAAAAATTACAAAGTTTACCTGTTCGAACATTAAGTAACTTGTCTTTGCAGTGTTTTCAATTGAATATAGGTTGAAAAGGATTTGCAAATCATTGTATTCTGTTTTTATTTACGATTTACACAAAGTGCCAACCTCACTGGTTTTGGGTTTTGTATTTTTAATATCATCCCAACTTCTTTGGAAATGCAGCTGTAGGAACTATGCCATTATGGCACTACCAAAATCTTTCCTATTTTACTTTTCTGACTGTTTCAACATTCAGAACACTGCTTATTTTATACTTTTGTGTAATATGTTGGCTGTGTGCAGAATAAACCGCCACAATTCATGCAGGTCTCGTGACACGTGGGCATCTGGGCAGGGAAGCTTTCCCTCTCTCGCTTATGACGTATGTCATCAGAAGGGCACAGCTCACCTTGGTTTATGCTGTACATGCACCACGCATCCCAGGGGTGATCTGTAAGATATTCCAGCATGTGAAAAAGCGTTAATGCAAGGCTGGTTTTGCCCGCCGACATGCAGAGGATTTAATGGACAGATGTTTTTTTTCTGGTTTAAAAAATGTGTTAACCCTTTCAATAATGTGAAGGATTATGCCTCTTTCTCTCGATGAAGGGAAAAAAAATTCCAAACTTTGCCATGATGGAGGTTATTTTTATATATAAAACAGCTAATCCCCACTGCAACCCCCAGCGCTGTTTAGTGGCCTTGGGCTTGTGACTAATACGCCACAGCCATAAAAATTTTATTTTGTCTCTGTCTGCTACCAGTATAGTCTCCAAGCTTTCAGACCCAGCTGATATCCCCCCTCCTCCACGCCACACACAAACACGCGCACACGCAGAAATCCCACATGAATGCTTGGAACACCCTCTCATATGCTCTTAACACCACTTTAAGGATGTAAGTGTATTAAAATATAATTAACCGTTAAATAAAACAGATAAATAACAGATGAAGTGATACAACCGCACCACCAGCAATTAATGGATGTTAAGCATCACAGGAGTTCTAGCCTCCGGCCAGATATTTGGTTAAATGACACAAATATGATGCACACTATGGAGCCTGACTGAAGAAAAGCAGCATTATAATTTATGAAATATTTTCTGCCGGTGTTACATCCAATGAAATTCGGTCCCTTAGACATCTATGGATCACGTCAAAATTTCTCAATCTAATTGGCGATGTGTATTCAAAATGGAACAGTAGTCAGATGTGTCACAGATCTCATGAGCTGAATGATATCAGCAGTGATTGAGTAAATCCAATCTGTACGAACAGGTCTGTAAATACACTGCAAATCCCAGGAGCCAGGGAGATTACATCACATGTGGCATTGTGCGGTCTGATATCTCAGCTGTCTTGCCTTGGGCCTCTGGCATTCAGCGCAGCCGTCCACAATGTGGAAAAATATTGCATTACTACGTCTCCATACAATGCTCTCGGCATTTCAGGCCGTGCGCTTCCGCTGATTTTCCGAGGATCAGTCGGTCTAGGTGTTAAAGGGTATTGAGCAGTGTATTGTCGGGGACCGGAACATTCTGAATACCAACTGCTCTCTTTGATGGCACCGAGTAAAAGGCATTTACAGATGAGTTTTCTTTGTGAACCTGACGACAGGGTTTTTTCTTTTTTTACTTCTTTTCATCTGACTGTTCCATTATAGAATGTATGTTTGTGTGAGAGAGTGAGGGAGAGAGAGAGAGTGAAGGAGAGAGAGAGAGAGAGAGAGAGAGAGCAGTAGGGAGACAGATTGGGAGAAGCAGAGAGAGAGAGGGTTAGAGACGGGGAGACTGAGAGGGAAAGAGAGAGTAAGAGAGAGGGAAGTTGAGAGAAGTAGAGAGAGAATGTCCAGGCCCCTGCTGGTTGCTCTTTGATCAACACTTCTGTTTAATGCGCTGGCTAATTTTGGAGTGCTCTCCAATCTCTTCATTATCAGGGGGCTCAAGCACTTCCTGTCCCACTGGGCCTGAACAATGGCACAGAAGCTCGATGTCTTTATGGTGAAAAACAGATGGCCTGCCAATCACTGCCTCTTTGACTGAACCAGTTCCATTTTATCTCTAGGTATAGTGTTGATGTTATGGACATTTAAATTAACGTTTTAAAAAAACATGAACCATGACCAACCTGCTCCAACAGATCTCTAATTTTTCAGGGCTTAAATATCCAACAATATCACCATGTTTACTCAACAAGTATTCTGCATGTTGGCCAGACTAAGGAACAACCAATTAAGCAGTGTCCTTTGGAATTTTCTTTGTCTGACTGCTGTGTAATGCCACCGTGTTGTCCAGTCCCCCTGTACATCTGTGGGTTGTTGTTTCACCAAAGTGAGTCTCCTGTGATCTAGAAAAGCCTGGTAATTGTGTCTCTTTTGTTAGAAAGTGAGTTTGACCCTTAATTGCAATAATCAAGAGTGGTGAAAATGTTGAAGTACGAGATAGTAGCGTTACTTGAAATGTCAAAATCAATTTTTTATTTTTTATTTTATGTTTTTTTTTTGGTAAGGGAAAGTCTGGAATCCAAAAGTTTTTCTGCTGTTGTGAGAACCTTGTTCTGATGAACTTACTAAGTTTTTCCATATCACAGGAAAAGTGAGAGCGATAGACTTTTCCCTTCTTCAGCATGCGCTGCTGTTTCCATTGCCCTAGTTGTCATTGAGATTGGCCATGTTTGTTTGCAAAGTCAGATTGGACCCTTGGCTCCAGCACCTTCCACCACCGATTCCCCAGCCTGGGCCAAATCTGGGATTTCCTCTGGTGAGCAGTTATCGTGAATCTCAGTGTGATTCTGCTTTGCGGGGGAGGTGGGGTTGGGGTTGGAGCCGAGGGAGCCACAGATGGAGGGGTGCGATTACGCAGCCAAGCAATTACGGCTTCAATTAACCTCCCACGCCCCCATCCCCCGCGCCGAGTTCTGTGATACTTTTATCGGCCCCCGCATCGGCATCATTGGCTTTGCTTCTCAGGAAGATGGAGGATGAAGGAGCCGGAATCTCCCTGCAATTAAAGAGCAGGATGTAGTGTGCCTCTGTCTTCTTCTCTGTGGGTGTGTGGGGGGTATATGTTCAGTGCTTAAACAATTTTATTAGACCACCTGTCGTAAAAAAAACAAGAAAACACAAATATTGAAAAAAATTGTCAAAAACTTTTTTAAACCTAAAAATTATTTTGTTATTTCTTTGGCAAATAACAAACTGAAACCACTAAATAGTCCTTATTCACACATCAAAACAAACAACAAAAAAAAAGAATCTGTATTTTGTCTGGCCTCTTTTTGCCTTGATAACAGCTTGCATTCTTGCATTCAACCACTAAAACTAATTTTTACCCCACCCTGCCCGAAGGGGGAGGACAAGGGGTATTGTTTTTGGTTTGTTTTTGTTTGTTTGTTTGTTTGTGTGTTTGTTAACGCTTTAGCAGCAAAACTGATGGCCAGAATCACCCCAAATTCAGTATAGGGATTGCCATTGACCCAGAATAGATGCCTATTGAATTTCGGAAAAGTAGGTCAAAGCATGTGCAAGGAGCGGGGTTAGTTGTGCCTGGCACCACTTGTTATGGTCAGGAATGCAAGAAAATAACTGTTATTTGGCATCTTAATAAAAAAAAATTATAATGTGCTTAACTATTTTTTTCAGTTTTTTTTGTAAAACGGTAAATTTGAAAATTCATGGATGACAAGAATAATTATATTTTAGCCTTAAAAATACCATTTCAGTTGAAGAGCTTGTGCATAGAGGTGCATAATTACCAACACTGTTAATTTAGGGCAGCTGTGACATAAATCTTGCATTGGGTGGTGGTCTAATAAATTTGTAAAGCAGTGTGTGTGTGTGTGTGTGTGTGTGTTTGTGTGTGTGTGTGTGTGTGTGTGGTAAAAGGAAGCGGTATTGTAATTGTTGCGAGCAGGTCTCAGTTGCTGAGTGGTGGTCCGTCATCTGCGCTCTCTCCGGTCGACAATCAGCTGGCCGTCTGTTTGGGAATGGACGACAGGCACTGTCACTGACTGACCCTGCTCTGTGCAGCCACGAGTGACTACAGTAGCTCAAGAGTGCCACATCTGGTTATAGCCTGTATGTGACATATTCCGGACAACAACCCAAACTGATCATGAATCGAGCAGTCCGAGACGTCTGAGGGTGAGCTCAAGTACCGTTTGACACGTCTACGTGAGCGACAAATGCATGCGCATTGCCCACACTGGAAACCCATTTTTTCACACTGCCTCCACTATCAGTCCTACTCATAGTGCATCCTGGTGGCATCTCTCCATGTGCAGCAGTGGACCTTGGGAACTCATGACTCTGTTGTCAATTCACCAGTTCACTGGTTGAGCGGTTTTTCTTCCTTTGACCTCTTTTCATAGGTACTAACCACTTCATACCGGCAACACCTCACAAGATCGGCCATTTTGGAGATGCTCTGACCCAGTCGTTTAGCCATCACAATTTAGCCCTCGTCCAAGTCGCTAAGATTCATATGCTTGTCTGACGGAATATGGTAAAATGGTATACATATGTCCATACTTGCCCTTGCAGGTGGAAGGGGGGCTTGCGTGGATTTGTCAGGAGAGAAAGAGATAAAAGCAAATGCTACCCATGTACCCATCTTGCCACTTGATTAATGGCTATTAGAGCTAATATTGTTCAATAATGGGGCCACTATTGTTTTCCTCTGCGTACTGGACACCATTTTACATACCCTTTGGCGACCTGCCCAGTTCCTTTTATAGCATGTCTGAGCTATTGTTTTCCAGGATACCAGTTGCTATTTTGGGTCCATACCCCTTGCTCTATTGACCTACCCACACAAGCGTGGCGAGTTCTGATCTCAGACAGCTGATGGAACCATCTGCTCCTTTTGAAGAGCACGAGTGTTTCATCAAAGTTGAGAGAGACCATCCATCTCCATCAGAGACCCCGAGAAAACGATCATCCGGCACAAACGCCACCCCTTTATCTCCACTCCTCTGTGCCATGCGTGTCCCTTTTCCCCCGGCTTTCATTAACATTGATGGCTTTGCTCGGCGGGAGGTTTCGTCGTGGGACTGGACACGTCATCAAGCTTTTTGAATTGAACGCTGGCCCCAGAGAATCAGGGGTAGACAATGATGTTTCTCCTTTTCTGTCCATCATAGAAGATGTAAGGTTTTTAATCTTATTAAGGGGGCTTGTCAATATTCTGAACAGTGAACGCATTCATTTTTGAACAGATGCCTGTTCATTTTTGGATGCGTTCGAGGCTGCAAACCTGGTCACTGCATTCGATAATGAACACCCTTCTGTTCATTTTCTGATACATTCATTTCCTGAAGCCTGCCCAAGACCTGATGCAGTCATCTAAAACTGTACGCCATTCATATAAAACTTAACTCCGTTCATTATAAAGCAATCCAATAATTTCTGTTTGTAGTCAACTGTTCTGAGTTTTTTTTTATTGCAGATTTCGTCAATGTATATGACAGTTTAAGCGGTTAATGCCATCTCCCCATTTTTCGTCATTTGCTATAGATAGATTTTATAGATAATCACGTGGTTAGCATGGTTAGCATTGCTACCATTGTTAGCATACCAGCTAACAACATTAGCTAAGTTAGCAGAGTAATGTGGTGACTATGGTAACCACATTACTGAGCTGACGTAGCGAATGTTGTTAGCCGTTATGCTAACAATGCTAACCATGCTAACCACATGACCATGCTAACCACGGTACTCAGCTAACTTAGCCAATGTTGTTAGCCATTATGCTAATAATGCTAACAATGCTAGCCATGCTAACCTTGTTACCTGGCTAACTTAATTAATGTTGTTAGCCGTTATGCTAACTATTCTAACAATGCTCACTATGCTGCGTTCATTTTTGGATTCCGTCCTGTCAAAAATGAATGCATACTTGTTCGTTTTTGAAAGCAAAATGAACGCATGCTTGTTCATTTTTGAACACTCTGCTGTTTGTTTTTTGCTAAACACGAACGGAAATTTTTTCATTTTTTAATGCTTGTTCAAATTTGAATGTGTTCAGAATATTGAAAAGGTCCCTAACTCCTATTTATATACCCAATGCACACTTACACTGGTACCAGAAAAACCTTGTAATCAAACATGGCAGCCGCCGTGAGCCACCATCTTGTTCAGCGGAGCAGCTCCCTGAAAATCTTTGCAGCCTGTAAACAGACGATGTCTCCAATTTTCATACTCAATGATGAGTCTCTCTAAGCCGTATAAGTGTGCTGCAATTACAGCTTTATTCAAATTCAAATGCCCTGCTCACAGCAAATGAAGCCAAAGTTCAAAGGTCACTTGTGTTTGTGTCTCTGTTGGCTCAGAACTAAATATTTACTTAACCTGTTTGTGGTTTGCTTGTGTCTAGCGCATTTACATTACCTTCAAACACTCAAGCTGTTTGATTTTCTCTGAACAATGCGAAAAAGGAAAGAAGTCCTTCTTACTAAGCACTTTAATCTTGTATGAACATTTAAATCACTTATTTCTATTACCTTTTTTCCTCAGGCAAAAATTGACACTGAGGTGAGATCATTTGGTCCGTTCTCTAGATTTGCCGAGATAATTGAAAAATATTACTTGTCAAGCAAACTTAAAATAAGGTAATATTTTCTACTTTATAAAGAAAAATTAGGAAATTATGTCTCGTAATGTAATGTTATGTATTATGTAATGTAGACCTCATAATCTAAGATTAAGAGACTTCTTAGCACAGTCACTTTTTCCAGTGTACGAAGGTCAGCTTGAGAGATCAAAGTCCACTGCACATCCCTTGGGCACACATTACTCTGAGGGGAGGCAGTGTACATGTCCATACAGTGAATCCTGGAGTCATATTTTCATTACACAGGCTGTTTCAACTTAAAAGAAAACATGCTGACTGAATCAATCAACCTGAAGCGATAAATTATGTGTTTTTATGCCAGACTTGAGTTATAGAGTTAATTTTGCCAAACATCGGCATTCTCTGAAGCATTGTTTGAAATGCCTGCATTTTATGTTTGAGTGTTTTGCCCTACCCATGCTTTAGTTATGACCAAGGCAGTCAATTTCAAAAGGTGCAACATTAACCCCTTAAACTCTAACTTTTCACTGAAGTTTTCCCTTAAGTCGGTTCAAATTCAGAAAAAACACATTTTCATACTGTAAGACGATGTCACCTTAATATTGCGAATCTGCTGGTTTCAGTGAAGCTACATTGCTCTTATATTCAAACCCTGGACTCAATTTACGGCCACTTCATTTCATCAAATGAAAAATGCCTAGATCATGTACATCATTTTACACACATTTCCCTGTAATTCAGCACATTCTAAAAACTGCTTGACTGCCTGTGTAGGTATACGAACATATGTATGTGTGTGTCTTTCACATATCAGCTTCTCATCCTTCAAACTTAGTGTGTGTATCACTAAGGACACAATGAAGTGCAGTATAGAGTTTGAAGTTGTTTGGCTGGGTGATTCTCGAGAAATTGAGCAAGCTGCAACCGCCAGTACCACTCACCCAGCAATTGAACAGACGCTGCAATGGTCAGTTTAAATTAATATTGATGGCGAATATGTGACACACCTCATGTGCATTTGTCATATTGGACTTCCCTACTTTACCAGCAGAGGCTAACTTGAGAGCCTACCTATGCTGATATTATGTTGATGGTTGCCTGGTTAAGAAAGTGCTCAAATACCTGCTGTTAACACCACCCCCCTGCACTGTCCACCCTGTTCCCTGAGGTGGGCATTTCTCAACATTGACTATATTCTACCACATTTAAATTTATGGCTTCCCAAGATCAGAAAAATAGGTGTTTATATTAGGTTTATGTTATGTAATTTACAGGGACTCCCCAATAGTATTCATCATGTGTTTTCTGTGTCTTAAGCATTGTTTTTAATATATTTTGGACATTAATAGCCTTTGGAATGACCAGTGCTTACATATGTTGCATAGATGAATACAAGGCTGTAGTTTGCTTGTATATAATCCAGGACTATTCTTTTACAGCAATGTGGTACTAATATGACCTTGAGCAGTGAATTTCTACACCCGTATTTCAGTGAGGTCTGCTTGCCTAATATGAAAACAATTGGCTCCAGGGCAGAAGTTTAGTGCTGGAGGCTGTGGGAAGGCTGCAGTCCTCTATCAAGGCAAGCTGTTGGCGATCGCAATGCGAGCGCTCCACGCCTGGTGTCAATTGAGCCCAAAAAGGGAAGTTGGTTCAATTAGCAATTGAGAAAATATGTACATTTTTTCAAACCATTCATCCTCCCTTGGAGGATATGATTCATGAACTTTTCTCTGAGTACACCTTTATCTCACTGAAGATGGACAAATTTGTCTACAGATGACAATGGGCAACTATTTTCACATATCACCTGATTTAATTGATCTTCATGGTCTGGCTAAACGAGGTGATGCCTCGTTCTTGTGGTTTATTTATTGATGTGTAAATTTGGCTCTTGTGAGGCATTACCCTTGTACTGGACACATCAGTAATTCTCTGACCACACTGTCTATTCAGGAAAGGGAAGAGACCACAATGGTTCTCTGAAGCTTCAAGGTATTGGCTGCTTCTTTTTCCACATGCTCATTCTGAGTGGAATTGGAGGAAGAGCTTGCATATGCGGCTCTGCAGTGCAGATAAATATTATCCATGGCTGGGATTGGTCGTCTTCGATGAACACGCACTATTAAAAATTCGCTCCATCCATTAAATACCCTAGTGGAGCTACTCCACCCTCTTCTTGGTTGAAACGAATGCAACTCGTATCCGGTTGCCATATTATTGAAGCTAATGTTATTACTGGCCAGACCAGAAGCACCATATGGAAGGCTGTGTTTCATTTCCTTCTCCTCATAACCCCTCGCTCAGTCAAACTGAATAATGAGCAACATGGGCCCCCATGGAGATTATATTGTATTATTTAAGGCCAGTCCATCTGCTTCTGTGAATGGATTAATATTTTCCATCCCAATCCGATAGGAGACAAATATCTACCCTCTCCATTGCTGTGGGCAACTGGGTAGGCAATGTGGCCAGCGAGTAACCCCCACCCAACTCCCCACCCTCCCTTCTACTTAACCAACAGAGTCTGACCATAGAGATTACCCATGGCAGCATTATGTTGACGGTTGCTTAAGTGCTAAGAAGGTGTTCAATCCACTTTCATTAATGCGCTGGAAAATACCCCCATTCCCACATGATGTTTCAGTGTACCATAGTTGTGTCTGTAGTTAGTGGGTGGTTCAGTAGATGTGCATGTATTAGACTGTTTGTACTTGTTTGATTCAGGAGAGAGATCTATGGTGTGAGGAGGTCAGACAGCTTGTATTTGACTATGTTGTCAGTTATCTCTGACCGTAGACTTCATTCTGTAATATGAAGGATTTATGACTCCCCAGATCAAAACGTCAACGAAATCTGCAGAAGTTAGGCTAGTGTAATGCAGTTTACAGAGACACGCCTGTAATATTCACCATTTAAATGCAATGTTTTTAAGATACAGCCTCTCTACCACAAATTACATCTCCGAAGTGAAAATCTAGCCATGCTATGGATCTATCTGTCCCCACTTATGAACAGAGTTACTTCATGGCGTGTTTAACCCTGTCAGTCCTAAATGCAGTTTAGTACAGTTTTAATATAGACATGTTGTGGAACTTGTGTGTCTCGTTAGGACTGAAAGGATTAAAAAGCGTGTACATGGCTATTTTAATTCTGATTTTTGTATGATTGAGTGCTGGCTTTAGCTACTTTTGTTTTTTTTTTATTTTATTTTTTTAAACTTCATAATTATTCCTCCTCTTGGCCCGGCGGGATTTAGCAGTTATTGTAAGGTGTGCGTGGAGCTGAGACCGATTTGCCAGAAAACGGGCATTGTCACAGGGTATGAGGTTAACAGCACGTGAGGAGAAAGATTTTTTGAGAGAAACTGAAAAACAAGATTTGGAAACAGAAATGTAGAGAGAGAGAGTATGTGAAAAACCGAGACAGAGACAGGGCATGGATTCTGCAGGTCTTGGCTCTTTGCTTGCTGTTTTATTGGTCACTAAGATGTTACTTGAGGGGAAGACTCCTGGCTTTGAGCCAATGGGACTTTAAAAGCCTGAACAGAGTGCCAAACCCATAAAAGTGTTAGTTGTTCGGTTTTTATCACTCCCAGTATTATTGTATTCATTCAGAACACAGATGTTTCTAACCAGCTGGCTGCTTTGTCCTTTCCTGGTGAACTTCCCAACTATGAAAGCCACACTTGACTTGTCTCTATAAATTTGGGGATAGTATTGGTTTGGGAGTTATGTAAGTTTGGAATTACAGGCAGTCACTGCAAGTGGTGATCAGGAAATCACGGCAGTCTTGCATTGGATACACAGTTCCAACTGGTACACTGTTTTCAATCGGCTTGCATGACCTCCCCTTTACATCTCCCTCCTGAATATTTGCTGCCTCTGCTGGACTTTTTTTGGTACTGCATTAGGCTGGATGATAAATTTCTAATTTTGTTGAATGTACTGCATGCTAAGCCACTGCCCAGCATTGGGGGTAGGGTGAGGGCTGTGCTGTCATGATGTCACAACTCAAAATATTTAAAGGGAACATTCTCCCTCAATTACACAATATGTCCTCTGATAAATATAGAGGAAACACTGACAGATACCAAAAACATGTGCCAGCATCTCCCTCTCTCTCTCTCTCTCTCAGAGCTGATTGCTACTGTGGCACAGATGGAGGTAGGCCAGATCTGGGGGATTAGGGAAGATTTTCCATGATTTAATAAACAATTGAGAGATGACACAGTCGATAAAACCCAAAAATGGGAGTACTGGGGACATGTTTGCCCCCAGCCCACTCTCTTGGCTGTCTTCCTCTTTGCCACTGGAATAGAGGACTTCCTCGTGGACTCCATTTTTATTTCTCCCTAACCCGGGTAGTTGTATTTAACCGACCCTCACAGCCCATGGGGCTCTGCCCTCCTCCCGGCACTGGGTAGGGCAGGATGCATCGATGCCACCAACACCCCGACCTGCCACTCCCCACGCACTACGATCATGACCTTGTTCTTCTTACTCTATAACCCTAACTCCACTCCCCCGCTGTGCCTGCCCTGCCCTACGTGCGGTCTGTTTACATCCAAGAAAAGATTAGTAATTATAAGCTGCAGTCTCCCCAATATCACTGATTTACTGCCCTAATACCAATTTTTCAAAGGTATGCAGCTTTGAAAGTTGAGGAAATTTCATTGTCCTGCTGCTCAGCCAAATTTTTGTGTCATTGATGCCTTTTGGGTTCTCCAGGATGCTGGTAGGGCATTATAATCTTTGCTTTGAAAGAGGCCAGGCCAAATGAATGCATGAAGTTATACAGCAATACATAAGAAAGTCAGAGAACGCTTTGCTTAATTTACGTGATTCAAGGGCTGGAGGATTGCACAAAGAGATTTCTTAAGGATTAGTTCATGCATGAGACTTAACTTACCGGCAACATGGAAGAAATTAAATGAAAGGCACCGTTACCATCAGGGTCGCTAGCTCTCGGGGTTAATGAGAAAAGAGACTTTATCACGGCAAGTTTAAGCCCGAAACAAGATGTCTTGTCCTGACGTTGCCGGGAAGTGGAATTATGATCTCTATGGCTCTGCAGTCTAAATTCAGTTTAATTTATCTGAGACCGAACGCGGACTCAGCAGTGACTGGATTGTGTCTCCATTGCGGTGCTCGTCGGTGTACTCTCACCTCCAAGCTGGCTGATCAGGACGACGGCGATTGCTGGGATAAGTTGATCCACCTTCAGCTGACTAGTTCAGGGGACTACCTGCCATGTAAGTTTTCCCTGTTGTACCTCGGTATCATTTTCCTGGCTAATTGGTGTTCTCCACACTGTAGGACTGCATGGTTCACTTTGAATTGTTTTCACTTTTTCTCTTAAGCTGTTGGAATTTATCAATCATGGGAAACACTGACTTAAATTGGCTACCAGTTTAGTGAAGCTCACACAATTTGCAGTTTTTTTTGTTTGTTTGTTTGTTTGTTTTGAGACTGGTTTAATGAAATTTTGTAGTGATTTTTGAAGATGTAGTTTTTGGTTAATAGCCACTATCTTAACCAGTGTCTGTGTTCTTGTCATGGAGCTTTCACTTGTGGCCAAAGCTCTTTTTTTGCCGGTGCTGTTTTTTTTTTGTCAGCATATATTGCTATGATCTCTGACAGTTGCTTGTTTACAAAAAAAAAAAAAAAAATTGTGAGGTACGCACCTGCAAATAGGACATCCACAATTTGACCCCCGTGGAACTCTGTTAGTGTTCTTATCTTGCTCTGAAAACTTTATCAGCAAAGTGCTTCTGGTTAGACCTCTTCTATGAAGACATGCTGCTAATTCGTGGCAATGATGTGAAGATAGCAATTTTCGTCTGGAGACTCAAGCTTTTTTTTGGGACTGCTTCTGATATTTGGTCCACCCCTTGTTGTTTTTTAAGTATTATTTGTACTGGTCATCACAAAAGCAATCCTATTTAACTAAGCCGGTAGTTGTGCGTCTTCTGGCAGTTAATTTAAATTGTGACAGCCACTTAGAATAAACCCTATTTATTGCATAAATATCGACCGCATTTGCTGAAACATCTCGCATGACGTCATGTGCAGTTCATGGTTACATACAGTATGTGAATAGAATGAATGGGTGCTGCGATTATCGCTTTGAAAGTCTGTCTGTTTTTTGTAGACTTTTAATGCACTTAAGTTCTCTGTGCAAAAAGATATTGTGTTACCATTTAGAAGTGTCTCGTTGGATTGAAAATACAGTATCGCTCAGGTAATGATTATTTTTTGAGATGACGGCTCTCAGGTCACTCACTGAACATTATCTGCTCAGACACTCATGATATAGTGTTAGGCTTTTGATATCCGCATTCACTGTTAAACATGATGGCCCCATTGAGTTATGTGAACTCACTCACTTCAACTCCACTTGTCATGATACGTTAAATTTAGGTTCTTCATTGTCTTGAACATTTAGTTGAGTTAACCCACATTTTTTAGGCAGCCAGTGAACTATCCTTTCTACTCTGTAATGCATTTGCACGTTTGCTTAATTTAAATCAACGTTCTTCAAAATTACTCTCGGTATTGAGTGGGAAAAAAAGTGGCACTTGGCAGTGAAATAGGCTATAAAGAGGATGCGGCTCTATTTGACGTTGATTGAAATTATGCAAACGTGTCCAGATGAATGATTGTCCTCCTACCTAATCGGGGAGAACAAGCAGCACCTGTTAAGTGTGGAGCGCTCTCAGAGTGAACATTTTGTTAATCATGAAAATGACTGAGAACAGGTCAGGACTAATAATTCTTTAAAACAGATGTTACGTCCACCCCAATTCTCAGTTTTACGGAATTTACCCCATGACTTCATCGCTGTTAGATCGCATGAGAACCCGTGTCTTCAGTTGCCTATTACGATAATTGGAAAACGCGTCAATAAAGAAAAATAATTGAGAACTAGCCAGGACTATCCTAATTGTCATAAAGAGACGTGTCTGTGCCACCCCAATTCCCGGTTCTAGCTACGCCACTGCACCTCCAAGCAGCGCCTCTCGTGTATTAAAATGCAATAACACATACTGTACCATTTTAAAGGGAAACTTGTCAAATCTGGTGTCAACATTCCTAGAGGGGAAATCTTCATGATATTTATGGCTCTATTACTTTCGTTGTAATGCTACCGTTAAATGACGGTACATATCCAAATGAATCATTTAAACTAATGGGGTTCTAATAAACTTCTAATGGAATTAACTTTGCTGTGAAAGTCTTGGTGCATGAAAAGCCAACACTTTTGTTCTTTAATGACACTATGTCACTATTTAGTGACACTATGAACATTGACTGTATGACTGTTGCACCATCTCTAGACCGTATTTAACCTTTTATAAAATGCAAAAAGTCAAATTTTTTTTATGTCAATCAGGCCAAATTTGCTGTGAGCATTCCTTGAGCCTACAGCAGTTCCCCTCATGATTTTCTTGACCCCATACCCTTTCCTGTAGCGCCATCAATGGGCCAAACTATGAATTTTGCCTATGGAGAGAAACCTATAGTTTCGAAAATATGCCCTGCTGTCGTCCACTGACACTAATTTTTCTGTTTTCTGACAAGGTTTTACTACTACTTCTATTAAGGCTTACGAGATTGAACGTATTTATGAGTGAACTCTAACTGTGATATTTGGGTGTTGCCGTTGTACTTGTGTTCTGGATCATGATATGTTTCATGCCCTGTGCTGGATGGATTTAAGATGATTGATCTGATATTGGATGCAGAACTGTAGAAGGGTTCTGGGTATGCAGCTTTAATGTTTGCCCTCTGTAGGTGATTCCCAGAGAGTGGAAATACCTCGCAGAGACATGGAGGTGATCGAGGGTCAGACGGTGGTTCTGCAGGCATGGTACACCTTCACCTCAGACATTGAGAAGAACACCGTCATCTGGAACTTCATGGCAAATGACTCCAAACAGGTGAGGGTTTTTTTTTTATCCCCTCAGTCTCAACAAAACTGTTTAAAATGTGTGAGCATATAGGTGTACGTGCCTTCGTTTGTGTGCTATGTACGCATGTGTGTTTTCACTGAGTTTGAATTCAATGCAACATTCCACTCTTTGGTTTGTCTTAATGGATTATAAAACTCAAGTATTTCCATTGAGGTGGGTCCAGCTCATGGACAGTGTGATTATAAAGTCACCTTCAATGGGGGGTATTTGACAAATGTCCACTCTATGCCAAATAACCCACAACTCAGGCAAAGCCCCACATATCTCTAGCTGCAGATATCTCACCATGTTTACACAGATCTTGTGTAATATCAGCAGATGTGTGCGGTTTACCAGCATAAGATTGCTTTGTTTTGATCGGAGGCTAAAGAGTTCACGTGAATGACGCATTGTGTTGGGAACTAGAGGGATTAGCACCGACCCTTAATGATAGCACCATCTCAGTGAAGGACGCTTGAATAGAGCAGGGCGAAAGAGTTGCACAAATGTCAATGAACTCATTGTTGTTTCAGGACTCTAGCATGTTATGCGTATCCTTACTTGTGATTACGGTAATCTCTCTACTTTCTATTGCCATTGCCCGAAAGCTTATCTCGATAAACAGAAAATCAGCCACAAATTCGAACTCTACCATCTGTGCTCCCATTTTAGGGATAATCTTTTTGAAGAAGGTTTTCTTCTGTTATGCAGTTAATCTGAAAGATATTTTGCTTGGAAAGCGAGAAGAAAGGGGATCATAAGGCTTCAATTAAATTTTATGCTTGTTGATAAAGCTTCAATCAGATGTTAAAAAAGGTCAGATCTGCATTGTTCAGCTTTACCGCTGATTTTCTACTGTTTTTTTCCAAACGAAAATCTCTGTCTCCTTTCAAAGCACTTTGCTGAGCTTTTTAGTACAAAGCACCACGCTGGCCTTGCTGAAAATGAAATGAAACTGTGCACCAATAAAAATATAAATTGTTAATGAGCTGTTTCATTCTGGAGAGCAACTAACCCGAATGCTTTATTTTTTATTTTCGTTTTTACGATTTGAAAATTACTGACTTGCTTCAGTGAGTCTGCAATCGTCACCATTTACTGCCAGTATTTAATGCATTATTTATGTTTGTGCTATTTCTGTGGCTTTGGGGTTTTTTTCATAGGTGATATCGTACAGTTCGGGTCAGATCGGAATCGGCAGTCCTGAGTTTAGGAAGCGAGTGGGATTCTCGCTCTCTATGCCCTCCACAAACCTGTCAATCTACATCAACAGCACACAGGAGTCCGACTCGGGGCGATACGTCTGCAACGTCATCATCCCCGGAGAGCCCGGCCTCACCGGCGAGCTCCTTCTCAACGTGAAGGGTAATATGGTCTCCTTTCAAATCAAAGTCCGATTAAGAGGCCCTCTCTGACAAGAAGTGGAACATCCAGGGGTCTGACTGGTAGAAGTTCTGTCTCAATATTTCCTCGACCCAGTAACTCAGCTGGATGATTTTGCTAATTACCCTTCGTCTCTTGGCTGAAGAGCTGCGATATTTAGCGAGCAGCTCTGGATGACTTTCTGACCCTGGATTTTTCACCACTCCTCACTGAGATTGTTTTATTGTCTGTTTTCTATTTTTTTTCCACATATAGAGTTCATTGAGGACTATAAAGCACAACAACTTCAGAAGTCTACAGAAGCAAGAATTATACTGTAAAATAATTTCCTACGCTGTTTGATAAAAATAAATGTACTGAAGGCATGCGGATACACGCCCGGAAACACACACAGTCAGCTGAAGCCGTATAAAATGGGTGTTTAATCGTAAGTGCAAATGGGGCCAGCTTCATAGACGCAGATGTTGGATTTTGGGCTGAATTGAGTCTTTGCGGGGAGAATCTCCATTCACAGTTGGACGTTTGGTCCAGGATTTGGCCAAATCTGCATCTGTGATCCAGGCTCCTGATCTGGCTCATTATGGCCGTGCTGCTCGGTTTTGATGCGTGATTCTGGTTTTTCTGGTTTCCCTGCAGTGCCACCGTCAGTGCCGGTATGTGAAATGACGGGGAAGCCGGTACTGAGAGGGAACGTGACTCTCAGCTGCCGCTCAAACTCTGGAAAACCTGCTCCTCAGTACAAGTGGACCAAGAGTGCGCCGGCATCGGAGGTGTTCTTCTCCCCCATGCAAAGTGAGTCTCATCTCCTGTTACCCCACCCTGTGCTCCCTCCTGCATCTGTACTGCTGAGTTTAACTATTCTGAGCATAACCCCCTATGCTCAGAATACAAACAATGCCAAATTTTTCTGTAATGCATTAGCATATTTGGATTTATAACTCAGTATCTATGTCACAGAGACTGTGGAAAATTATTCAAGTGAAACAAGACATTTGGAAATTCAATTACAGAATTATTTAAGAATTTAAGAAGTTCGGAATTTACAGATGCCGGCATGTATATCTGCACAAAGGGGTTAAATAGTGCTGACTTTATCTCTTGTACAACAGAACTAAAATGGCAATTATTGGATCTTTTCTTCAAGGGACCTCGAGTAGCACTTAGACCAAAGGCTCTCTAACTCCTCTCCTGGGGTTTCACCATGCATGCTGGCTTTTGTACGAACCTCAGTGGAATCCCCAGACTTTTTATGAGCTGTTTTTTTTCTGTTAGGTTCTTTTGATTTTTTAAAGGATTATTTATCTTTAACTAGACAGTCCGGTCGCCCACGTCCATATGGGTGTAGCCCCGAAAGCCCGCTTCTCCAGCTTGTACTGAGTCCACAAGGAAATCTCTACGTTTCAGCACAAATTTGCAGATTATTCGGCCAATACTGTCACCATGGCAATCAAAATCGGTAGGTGTTATAACTGACGTGTAACACGCGTCCATACCAAATAAGAAAGTAATTGGTCAAAAATTACAGCCTGCGCAGCGTACATAAGGAAGTGTCTTCGGACGTGACTGGGTCGGAGACGACAAGCATGAATTCATAGTAGCCGCCCAACTTTTGCAATCACTTTTGTGCTAAATATGTAGCTTTGCAATACATGTAAAAAGGGTTAAATCCCTGAGTTCATATTGTGCTGATTGCACTTACGTGGCCAAAAATGATGATGATAAGTAAGTTAGTTTAATAGGGTCCTAGATTGGTTCATGAATAGGTGATCATTTCATTTTTTCAGTTTTTATTTTCTATACACTACTGCTCAAAAGTTTGGGATCACTTGGAAATGTTCTTGTTTTCCATGGAAACACTCATGAAATTAGTCTGAATAGGAAATATAGCAAATGAACTGAACATGCTGACATTGTCTGAGTTAGAAATAATGATTTTAATGGAAAATGAGGAATATGTACTTCAAACTTTGCCTTCATCAAAAAAAAAACACCTACAGTGTTGATACTGAAACTGGTGTTTTATTTAGCGCAGCTGCTAGTTGACAACCTGTGAGGCATCTTTGTCTTAAACTAGGCACTCTCAGATATTTGTCTTCTTGCACAGTTGTGCATCGGGGCCTCCCACTCCTTTTGTCTGTCCTTGTTAGTGCCAGTTTGTGCTGCTCTCTGAAGGGGGTAGTTGACAGCACAGTAAGAGATTTTAAGTTTTCAATTTCTTGCATTGAATAGCCTTCTTTTCTAAGCACAACAATAGACTGACAGGTCTCTAAAGGAAGTTATTTCTTTCTGGCCATTTTGAGCCTGTAAACAAACAAACAAATGACTGCTGATGCTTCAGGTACTAAACCAACCTCAAGAATGCCATGCTCCCTTTTGCGCATGGCATTCTTGAGGTTGGTTTAGTACCGTAGTTCAACGGTTTTCAGCTGTGCAACACATTTGCAGAAGGCAAGTACAAGAATAAAGTCGAATGCGCCTCAGCCAAAGTTTAAAAAATGAGGATCTGGTGGTGCTCAACAGTAACGGACAGTATGGGAAAATAAATAATTACCTGGGCATTTCAATAAGACTACCCAAAGTTGCCCCTGGTGGGGTAAATGATGAACCAAGTCTGTCCTGTTTCCTCTAGGTCTATTTACTCCTGTTTCTGGTTTGATGACTGTGGTTTGGGTTGACATGAAAAATTGTGGGAAATAATATTCAGAACTTATAAAAAATATGAAAAGTATTTTATATGACTATGTATGTATTTAAAATGGCTGTCAATTACCCATGATCCCATTATCTCTGTGTGGGAGGATATTTAAACCTTACCAAGTTCTTTGTTCCTTGTTGACTCTGAGGAAGACATCTTGTCGAAACGTCAGTCACACCCTGTTCTCTGACAATAAAAATGTGCAGATAGCAGTGCTCCGGTGTTTTACTTTGTGTAGTCTTATTGAAATGCCCTGGTAATTATTTCTTTTTACATTTGCTGAAGGGTTTTCTAATAATCAATTAGCCTTGTAAAATGCTTAACTTGGATTAGCAGCCTTACCAGGAGATTGATGCAGAGGACTGACAGTTGCTGATAATAGGCCTCTATGCAAAAATGTAGATTATTCTTTGAAAATCATCTGATTAATTTTAATCGTACATGAAATTGATAAAAATGTTGGTGAAATGGAATAAAATGTTGGTGAAATGCATGAAACTGTATTTTTCTTTGGAAAACAAAGAAATTTGCAAGTGATCCTAAACTTTTGAACAGTAGTGTAGGTTTGCCTCATTATTGTTTGCTTTGCCTTTTAATATTTAATCTCCTATATGGTTAAGTTTGCGGCCAGGCGTCTACACCTTCACCAAATTAGGATCTTAGTGCCTTAGGATCTTAGATTGACCGACTTCAGTCTTTCACTATAACTTCAGTCTAAGATAATTAACCTATGTTCATTTAATACTGCTCATAATTAAATGAACCAGTTGTTTCCACTATAGACTGTTTTATGCCTACAGAGCATTTCTTTTTCTTGACATGCATAGCTATTTCTTACTGAATGTGCTACCAGAGTTTCTGTAATCCCACAGTCCTTGATCCTAGTATAGAAAAAATAACAGCTTGTTAAAATTCTGGGATTGCCGCTGTGGTTGGAACAGAGACCAGCATACAAAGGTGTTTGCCAGGACTAAGTTTGAGAACCACAGGCTCCGAGAATCTCCTGTGCATTAAACTTCGATGTGTTCAGCTCATGCCACCCGTCTAACCAATGGCTTTGTTTCTTACATTAGCCTGCCCCTCCCCCTGACTTTCTGTCCATTTCTCTCATTCGCTGTGTCTCTGTCACTCTTTCCTTCTGTGTGCTCACAGGACGGAGAACCTGCCCACAGCCCCTACTTATTTTGGGGTATCTGGGTAAGGGACTGAAATCCCCCAAGACTTTAGAACCCAGTCCCATACTTTCATAGAGCCTAAGCCTCATCGTAGCCTCAGTAGCATTGAGAAGAACTAGAGAAGCTCCAGGTCTTTGCAGTACTTCAATGTGCTTGGATTTCTCATCCTTACATTGCTAGTTTTTGCCTGGGTCCTACCATCAGGTAATAATGGCTCATGACTTTGAATCCACAGCACTGTGACATAATTGACTTGTTTTTTTGGGTTTCCTCAAGTTAGCATCACAGTTATCTCCTCTCAGTCACAGGCTAGGCGTATGATAGGCAAAGATTGGTGAAACATGAGCCTTTATGCTGATTTACGTTTGTTCATCTGCGCAGACTGTATTGTGGATATAGTCACTGGAGCAATACTAGACCTGTTCCAAAATGGGGAACTAAAAAAGGTTGAGAAAGCCCACACCTTGCTCTTCTCATGGATACCTTTATTTTTGTGCAGTCAGTCTGGACATTATAAAGATTGTAAAGACTTGCTGACTTACCTCCTCCTTTGTATCATGATGAATCACTTTCTTGTGTGTTGTGTAATAAGAACAGCCTTTAAAGCTGGAATCACAAATTTTCACAGAGGTAACAGAAACCCAATCAGACTCACGTGGCAGGTGCTCACATGCTTAGCTCTTGCCCCTCCTCAGCATGGTAGGATTATTATCCCCCGCCAACACGAAGTGGGAGGGGGATATAGGTTTGACCTCCGTCCGTCCGTCCGTCCGTCCGTCTGTGCGTCCGTGTGTGCGTCCGTCCGTCCGTCCGAGATAAAGGGGACAGCTTTGCTCAGAAACTACTACAGATACAGTAACCAAATTTGGTGTGTAGCTTCAGACCATAAAGGCCTTGATTGAGTTCGGAAATGAGAAGCGCACGATTGGCGGGGGATGTTGTAGACCATGTCGACTTGTTCATATTAATGTTGTTTCTGAAAGAGCACATTCAGCTGAACCAGGAATAGATCAGATAAGCAACTCGCCTCGCATAACTCTAACTCAAATATTTAGAATATTATGAAGGTTTTCACATGTAGCAGATTAAGTGAATCCATATGCAGTCTGTCATATTTGCTACAGCTTATCAAGCAGGAAATGACTGATGTTCATCATCAAAGGCTTGGCTTTTCTGTAACTAAAACCTTCAATCAAAGGCTTATAGTCGAACATAAACCTGACCATTGCACACAGTCTGGTCTCGAACGTCACAGACCGAGCTGGATTGGACAGAACAGGGTTACTTGTCTCCTGTGGGAACGTATCAGTGACACTGATACCCTGTTCACTGTGTAATTCTGCACCTGTTTGTAGCCACTGTATTTATGATCTGGGTTTGCCTCCCATCAGTAAACATTTTGTCTTGTTTTTGTAGTCTTTTGTCATTGACCCTGTTGTTCTGGAATCTGGAATCTGTTTTAATGGCTATATAAGCTATAAGAGTTGAGAATTCACTGAAAAAACAAATTGTGATTTACAACATGCTGAACTTCCACTGAAAATGGATTTGACCTTTTTCCGGTAATCATTTTCATTCGGGAAAACACAATTCTGCCTGGTGAAAAGGAGACAAATGAATCACAGTCTTTTTGTCATTAGATGTTTTGCTGCTAATCCACAAAGTTTACAAAACCCTACCCTCATGGGTTTTCAGCCTCTCTAACTCAAACCTGATTTTATCCCAGTGTAACAGTTGCTATAGGAACTAGTAACAGCACATACACAGCTAGCCAATTCAGACTGGTATCGGTGTGATCGCTCAGGTATTTAAATACCCTAGGCTTCTCCCACGCTGAATCTAACCTGAAGACTAATGTCAATTCAGTCACGATTTTTATGCAGACTAATTGTTCTAAAATTCAAATTAAGCTTTTTATGGTTACATCATTACACTTACTTCTTGAGCTCTTTGTGTACTAGTCAAACAGTATGTGGTTTTATTTTTATGGCAAAAAGATATGTACTGCTGCTGTAATTACTTTGATAAAAAGTGTGTTTGAAGTAAAACGTTACCATTCTCTCTTATCCTGAGTACTCTAGAGTCGCATAATCATATATACACAGTACTGTGGAGAAAATGTAGGCGCATTTACATTGATTCAGTCAGATCAGTGGTTCTCAACACCAGTCCTGGGGCCCACTGTTTGCTGGTTTTAGTTCCACCACATTTGCTATCAAAGGAATTTAACAAGCTCTTAAATTTGACTGAATTAGTTAATTAGTTATTAGGTCAGCTGTTATTTAGGCAATATGATTTGTATCAACAGTCTTTCATGGTTAAAATAGGATCAAAAATCAAATACAAACATTCATTTCTAAAATGATCGTCTTAATTTCCATTTGGTTTCTCAGATGGGGTCGTTTTTGCAACACTAATGTGATAAACATAAACAGTGACATCTAAGACCAAATATTTCTTTAAAAATTCAGGGATGCCTAAAACAATTTCACAGTACTGTATGTATATTATTTGGCAGACTTCATGATATGTTAGTGTTGTATATAACCATATATTTCCCATATTGTGGCAAGCTCATATGAACGAGGCTTTTCTGCTCTTCCAGATGAAAAGCTGGGTACTTTGCGGCTCAGTAACCTCACAAAGAACATGTCAGGGAAGTATGTGTGTCGAGCCAGCAACACGGCTGGGTCAGAGACCTGCTACGTCAACCTGGAGGTCTCTGCGTGTATGTATGCTGTCACTTACATGCATTTATACCATATGCTGAGTGTTAAATCCCTATATGTAAACCCTGTTCTAGATTACATGTACTGCATGTATTTACAAAGCCCGGTGCCCTGTTTTACGTCAGCCAGCAAACAGGATTTTGCTTGCATGTAGATATATGGTCAGCTGGTCTGTGTTTTGTTGACATGTTAACCCATGCAGCCAAAATGTTTTGCCTGAAATTCCTTTCCAAAAAATATTGCTGTTCTACAGTTCTTGCATATACGTTGCTTAGTTTCATTTTTATTTGTCTAAATTTTGTTTAGAATAACAATCCAAGCTGTCGGAATGTAATTAAAAAGTGACAAAGAGTGTAAATTGGATTTGGCAGGGAACTGTCCGTGAAGTATAATTGTGTAACGTGCTAATGCAGAGTCTCAGTGAAATGTTTGCTCTCTCCTAATGTTTAATGGTGAATTAAAAAAATACTCCAGGGTTCGAGGTGTGCTGTTCTCTTCTTATGTAAGTGTCCTTACCCATGTGTCTCCCCACGCACTACCTCAATACAGCGATCAACGCGGGCGTCATCGCTGGTGCCACGGTCGGATCTGTGGTGGGCTTTGTGGCTATCGTGCTCTTCCTGGTCTTCATCCTGAGGAAGAGGAAGGACTCTGAGGAGGACATGTCCAATGACATTAAGTGAGACTCCTAATATTTACCCCAGCATTGGAGACGGGGGCATGTTTGGGTGTGGAGGGTAGTGTGTGGCGAGGTGGATTGGGCTCAAGCATTTTAATCCTGTATTCTGCCACTTTGACTCATTTCTAGATTTGTCCATGGAGTACGACAATTTCACTTACATACCTCATGGACAAATTCGTCAAAATTACTCCAGAAAATGGAAATAGAAATAATTGTTTTAAGTCTACATACAAGATTGAAATGCTTGGTAAGACTATTATTGCAGTGTGCATGTCACGGACACATCTGTGTACATGCATGTGCGTGTGTCATGCCTTATCCATTCCGTGCAAGTGGGGCTATCAATCTAAAGAAAAATAAGACCCAAAAAATAGATTAGGATAATGGTTGTGCTGTCTAGAATGGATTTTGTGTCGCTAAGAACACTAATGCCTGCTTTACCACTAAGCCTCTGTATATTCCAGGCCACCTGGGCTCACAGTCTGATAAGGAAGCAACATTATCGTCTACCAGCGTTTGTGGAGTCTGAGATGAATGCTAAGAATCCACTCCTAATATTGTATCCACTCACCCTTGTTGAGTTGCTTTACACAAAACTGATTTTGGTCTCAGGGCTATATAAAGCATGTATTTATTTGCTGGTTTGACGCTGGTATATTTACAAATCTGTCACTAAGGATGTGGTGCTTCTGAAATGAGCCATTTTTTACAGAGAGAATGTCTCGTGACTGAAATGAGTTGACTATTATAGGAGATGAGATGTGACTGAAATTAGCTGTTTGTTACGGAGAGGATGTGGTGTGACTGAAATAAGCTGTTTGTAACAAAGGAGATGTGGTGTGACTAAAGTAAGCTGTCCTTACAGAGGAGATGTGGTGTGACTGAAATAAGCTGTTTATTTCAAAGGACATGCGGTGTTACTGAAATAAGCTGTCTGTTACAAAGGAGATGTGGTGTGACTGAAATGAGCTGTTTCTTACAGAGATGTGGTGTGACTGAAATGAGCTGTTTCCTACAGAGATGTGGTGTGACTGAAATGAGCTGTTTCCTACAGAGATGTGGTGTGACTGAAATGAGCTGTTTCCTACAGAGATGTGGTGTGACTGAAATGAGCTGTTTGTTACAAAGGAGAGGTGGTGTGACTGATATTAGCTGTTTCCTACAGAGATGTGGTGTGACTGAAATGAGCTGTTTCCTACAGAGATGTGGTGTGACTGAAATGAGCTGTTTCTTACAGAGATGTGGTGTGACTGAAATGAGCTGTTTCCTACAGAGATGTGGTGTGACTGAAATGAGCTGTTTCCTACAGAGATGTGGTGTGACTGAAATGAGCTGTTTCCTACAGAGATGTGGTGTGACTGAAATAAGCTGTTTATTTCAAAGGACATGCGGTGTTACTGAAATAAGCTGTCTGTTACAAAGGAGATGTGGTGTGACTGAAATGAGCTGTTTGCTACAAAGGAGATGTGGTGTGACTGAAATGAGCAGTTTCCTACAGAGGAGATGTGGTGTGACTGAAATGAGCTGTTTCCTACAGAGATGTGGTGTGACTGAAATGAGCTGTTTCTTACAGAGATGTGGTGTAACTGAAATGAGCTGTTTCCTACAGAGATGTGATGTGACTGAAATGAGCTGTTTCCTACAGAGATGTGGTGTGACTGAAACGAGCTGTTTCCTACAGAGATGTGGTGTGACTGAAATGAGCGGATTGTTACAAAGGAGATGTGGTGTGACTGAAATAAGCTGTTTGTTACAACGGAGATGTGGTGTGACTGAAATGAGCTGTTTGTTACAAAGGAGATGTGGTGCGACTGAAATAAGCCATTTGTTACAAAGGAGATGTAGTGTGACTGAAATGAGCTGTTCGTTACAAAGGAGATGTGGTGTGACTGAAATAAGCTATTTGTTACAAAGGAGATGTGGTGTGACTGAAATAAGCTGTTTGTTACAAAGGAGATGTGGTGTGACTGAAATAAGCTATTTGTTACAAAGGAGATGTGGTGTGACTGAAATGAGTGGTTTCCTACAGAGATGTGGTGTGACTGAAATAAGCTGTTTGTTACAAAGGAGAGGTGGTGTGACTGAAATGAGCTGTTTCCTACAGAGATGTGGTGTGACTGAAATAAGCTGTTTGTTACAAAGAGATGTGGTGTGACTGAAATGAGCTGTTTGTTACAAAGGAGAGGTGGTGTGACTGAAATGAGCTGTTTGTTACAAAGGAGAGGTGGTGTGACTGATATTAGCTGTTTTCTACAGAGATGTGGTGTGACTGAAATAAGCTGTTTGTTACAAAGGAGAGGTGGTGTGACTGAAATGAGCTGTTTGTTACAAAGGAGATGTGGTGCGACTGAAATAAGCCATTTGTTACAAAGGAGATGTGGTGTGACTGAAATGAGCTGTTCGTTACAAAGGAGATGTGGTGTGACTGAAATAAGCTATTTGTTACAAAGGAGATGTGGTGTGACTGAAATAAGCTGTTTGTTACAAAGAAGATGTGGTGTGACTGAAATAAGCTATTTGTTACAAAGGAGATGTGGTGTGACTGAAATGAGTGGTTTCCTACAGAGATGTGGTGTGACTGAAATAAGCTGTTTGTTACAAAGGAGAGGTGGTGTGACTGAAATGAGCTGTTTCCTACAGAGATGTGGTGTGACTGAAATAAGCTGTTTGTTACAAAGAGATGTGGTGTGACTGAATTGAGCTGTTTGTTACAAAGGAGAGGTGGTGTGACTGAAATGAGCTGTTTGTTACAAAGGAGAGGTGGTGTGACTGATACTAGCTGTTTCCTACAGAGATGTGGTGTGACTGAAATAAGCTGTTTGTTACAAAGAGATGTGTGACTGAAATGAGCTGTTTGTTACAAAGGAGATGTGATGTGGCTGTTGAAATGCATTGTTTGTTTGAGAGAGGATGTGATGTGACTGTTGAAACACACTGCCTATTACAAAGAAGATGCAATTTGACTGAACTGAACTGTTTGTTACGAAGATAATGTCGACTGATAGAGGAGATGGGGTGTGACTAAATGAGCTTAATGTAGTGTGATTGTTAAAATGAATTGAGTGTTGCAAAGTGGATGTGATGCGACTGAAATAACTTGCCTTTTACAGAGAGGATGCGGTGTGGCTATAATGAGCGGTCTGTAACAGATTGGATGTGGTGTGGCTGTTGAAATGCATTGTGTGTTACAGAGAGTTTGTGGGGTCACTGAAATAACCTGCATATTACAGAAAGGATGCGGTGTGACTATTGAAATGCAGAGAGGATGTAGTCTGACTGAAATAACCTGCCACTTACTGAGATGATGTGGTTTGACTGCTGAGAAACACTGCCATTTATAGAGACAATGTGATGTGACTGATATAACCTGCCTGTTGCAGAGGGGCTGTAGTGTGACTGTTGGAATGCAGTGTGTGTCACAGAGAGCATTTAGTGTGACTGAAATGCCCTGTTTGTAGCATGACTGAAATGCACCATCTTACACAGAGATTATGAGGCCTGACTGAAATGCACTGTCTTTCACAGAGAGGATGAAGCCTGACTGAAATGCACTCAATTTGTAGCGTGACTGAAATGCACTGTCTTTCACAGGGAGGATAAAACCTGACTGAAATGCACTGAATTTGTAGCGTGACTGAAATGCACTGTCTTTCACAGAGAAGATGGAGCGTGATTTAAATGCACTGTCTTTCACAGAGAGGACGCTCAGGCACCCAAGCGAGTTTCGTGGGCTAAAAGTGGCTCAGGTTCCGACATCATTTTCAAAAATGGTACCCTGTCATCCATCACCACCAGCCCACCTCTGCAAGGGCTCCAGCAGCACCACCAGCTCCACCAGCAGCAGCAGCAGCACAACCACTACCCCCACCACCCAGCGTCCGACACCGCCTCAATCACCACGGCAACAGGGAGCACCGCGGGGTTCCATCTCCAGTGGGGAGAGCCCAACCCCCTACAGGGACTCCCCGGGTACAACCCCCCGCGCTCCACCTCCCGAGCATCTCTGAGCACAAATAACGGAAACGTTCGCAGAACTGAAGGGCTCCGCCCCCAGGCCCACCGCCCCGCCCCTGTCCCCATCTCCCACACAGTCGGGGTCACACCATCCAATCTCTCGCGAATGGGCGCGGTACCAGTCATGATACCTGCCCAGAACCAGGCGGGCTCTCTCGTGTAGCACTCTGCAAAACGTTTCTTGTGGACTACCTGTATAAAGCTGAAACACCACTCAGAAGGGAAAGAAAGATACTCTTTATTTCTTCACACTGAATAGAATGTCTAAAAATTGGTACGATCCAGTGATTGGAACCAGAGAGACTATAAGATCATACTTAACTGAAGCATATACAAAATTATATGGTTTGTATTTGTTTTTATATATAATATATTCATGGTATATTAAAGTGTATCAATATTTAATGCTGTTTTGCAGTACTTTTTTTTTCAAAATGTTTTATTTTTATTTCTTTTTTTACAAGGTGAGTTTCAGTGCTGGATTTATAAACTACCAGAACAGCTCAAATTGGGCCAAACCAGAAATGCCTTTTCTGATGAACACTGAAATGGACGTTGCCCTCAACTCAGAATCATCAAACATACATTATGTTTTTTTGGCCTTCAAATCTATATATTATTCCTGAGTTGGCAATTTGCGTTGAAAGTTGGCAATTTCACACATCTCCTCCGAAACCACCGTGAATAATGAGTCTGTTTTTCGCATACACCGGTTTTTCTGTGTGACAAAGATGATGCCCCAGGTTTCAAACCTAGTTATGAAGTGAACTGCATTTTGAAGCCGTTTTTGCAAATAAAACCAGGTAATTCAATCAGCTGTTATCGTGTCGAAAAAAATTCACCACAAATGTTGTATACAAAGAAATTCTCTGAGCTTTTAAACCCAGGCTGCCTACATTGCATTGAAAAACAATGCCTGCGCATATAGCCCGTGCGTAGCATGGGTATCAGCTGGTAATACATGATTAGTTCAATATTGATATGAGGAAAAATATGTAAAAAACTGAGTCAATTGTTTGAAATAAAATCAGTGTATATGACAGAGGGCATTGATGGTTAGGGTAGTGGTCTCCCAATTAATTCAGAAGCTTCAATGAGATCCTGAAATGGGTTGAAGGAATGATTATCACTTTTCAGTGGTTTTGAAAGTTTGTCATTTTTGTGAGCTTCATGGACATGAAGTAAATTTCAGGCCAAAATATTACGAACACCCTGCATTTTTCAGAATTTGAGTGGTTTTTCTTAATTTAAAGTTTATATTCAGCTACAACAGAAAACAGGATAACATAGAAACACATATCTTAACAAGAAATATGCAAAACGATTTGCTTAGAGATATAATTATTCAAATTTGACTTTCTACAAAGTGCCCTCCCTTAGCCTTGATTACAGCCTGACATATTCTAAGCATTCGTTCTTGCAGTTTAAGGGGAAAACATCCTGGAAACTCATTCTGGGCTTTCAGGAGTTCCTTCATGAACTCTTTTGACCTAGATGGGCACACTTCTTTGACTGCATAGTGAAGTTCATCCCAGTAAAGTTGAATTTCTAGACGTACAGTTGTTGGAAAAACTAAATTTTTAGTCAATACAAATGTCCCTTTGGCCTTTTGTGTGCCTTCGTTGCTCAAAATTGACTTTAAGATGACAAAAAACCAGCCAAATTCTGAAAAGTGTAGGGTGTTTGTAAATATTTTGGCTTGTAGTGTAACTTACAGGGGTTTTAGTGACATCTGCTGTTCATAAAATGTAATGCTTTTTTTTGGGGAAAGCTTTTTCAAATGAAGCGAAGGTAAAATCAAGGATGGTGAGCCCTGTTCCAGGAGAGGGATAGCCCCGCATGTTTTAGATGTTCGTCTCATCTAAGACACCTGATTGCCTCGTCATCAAGCAGTTATCTCATTATCAAGCTCGTGACAAGCTACAATCATTTGAAACAAGTGTTTTAGAGCGGAGAGATGAAAAAAAAAATGCTGGGCTATGGCTCTCTAGGAACAGGGTTCATTTAACCCAGGAGCTGGGAACCTTGTTCCTCAAAGCCATAGGCCTGCATAGGTGCCTCATACGCAGCGAATACGGTGCATGATCCATTCCCCCCCCCCACTCCTGAAAATCCAAACGTGATGATATCACAAGTCTCATGAGTCACTTGCAAATTAGACTACCGTGAGGTACGTAATAGTTCACATCTTCCAATCCCAGCCATGCAAATAAAGATTAAGCTCTACAGAGGTTAACACTTTTGTCGCGGGTTGCCTGCTGAAAATTTAGAGTCTGAAAAAATGCCTGCCATGCAGTTTAACTCAGTCCTAGTTTTTGTTCAATCCAAAGGACTTCTGAGAGGAGTATCATAGCTGTACTTCCCTTTATTCAGCAAGTGAACTTCGGGTAATGATATTGGAATTATAACTAAAATATCAATATCTTTATAGCATTATATTTATTGCTTTGGTTACTGCCATTCTTGCATATTCAAATATAGAAGATATTCCATGAATCAAGCCACAATATTCATATGCTGCTGAGTTATGCATATCATGTGTGCTATATCAATTTTTTTGTATGAGTTTGAGTTTCTGGATCATGCTACATAATTGATATTGTTGAAATTTGTTCTGCAGAACATGTAAATCAATATCGTTCTTTAGTCTCTCAATTTTGTGCAACATTATAACCCCATAACTGCACATCTAAATTGAATATTTCCATGTATTGTTTTCATGCTAAATGTATTGCTATTTATGAAAAGATGCTGTTTATCAGAGAACTTTCTGATTTAATTGGGTCCAAAAACATGAACCGGTGGCATGGGCAGTATATTTGTAGGTGGCCAATTGGGTCCGATTTGAACATGAACCAGACCAAATTAGTCTTTCGCTGTATCTGCTTGTGTCATCAGCATTTAACATTACACAATGTGAAATAAAGAGAGGGAAGAATAAAGAAAATATTGCTCAAAAATATGAAGCAGCATGTGAAGTTGAAGAAATGACCAGGGCTTCATACATGTAATACAGCTCACAGCAGTCCTGCATTCCTGTTGCTATTTCAGGTGAAGGTGGTTCAAGGGCAGTCATGAGTTTATGAGCAAAATGTGGAAGATTAACCAGCAACTTTGCTGTTCATTGCGAATGCTGTATAGTGCAGACACACTTATAATACCAACAACTCCATATTTAGAAACAACTAAATTGCAACTTTAGGCCCATTCCCACTGGTGCTTTTTTTCAGGTGGTCCTGTATGTTGGTTCTTATTATAGTTGGTGCCATTTGTTTTTCCTTCAAAACAAAATAGAAATAATACCAAATAAAACTAGGCTGTACTTCAATGTACAATTTTGCAGATAAACCTGGAAATTGCACAGCTTAGAGAGAAACTTTTGCCTGAAGGTAACTGCATGGGTGCTTTGTGATAATTTGCCTCCTTAGATCAGAGGGTGCTAGAACAGACTTAACTTTGCTTTGCTTCACTATATGCAAGGACTATTCCAGTGTAAGTTATATAGGCCTAATCTGTCCGTAAAAAATAATGGATTTTGGCAACATTTTCTTGTGAATTTAGAAGCTGTACTCGGTCTTTGCTGGCAGGGGACAAATTGGCTGGCTGTAAAAAGAAAAATATGGCCCTGTTTCTTAGAGATGTGGAGAAAACATTTTTTTGAAACATGGAATATTAATATTTGATGCTTGGAGGTCTGTACTGACCCATTTTTATGATCATGTATCCTTTTAACTGTGTTTATGGACATCATTATGAGTTAGTTATTTTTAAATCATACTATTTCCGGATTTACTGGATATACAAAAAACATGCAGACACAGAAATATACCGTTAATATAATGTGATTACCATAAATGTCCCAGTACTGCTGGCATGACAGTTGCTTCCTTCTTTTATGTTTTTGGCTTTGACAAGGGTTTGGTAATATTTTGTTTTGTATTATCATTATTAAAAATATTCAATAAAATGTATTGCAATGTATTATTGGTCTAAAATATCTTGAAGTGAATGTTCTCGCTGAGTGGCAATATCAGCATCTTCATCCACACGGTGACGTCACTGACGCGGGAATCGGTCCGACCATTGCCAGTTTAATACCATATAACTCCACAAGGTGGAAGTATTCGTTTTTGAAATAATGTTGGAACTAGGGAGGCTGCAGCTGTGTTACATCAACGTGCTCTATCTCTTTTTCAGCTCTCGAGTTTGAATTAATTTCAAAAATAAATGCAAAATAATGTCTGATATTTATTTTCAAGGATCGGTGCTGGAGGGCCACAATGTCTCCTGGTTTTTGGTGTCTCGCAGTAACGATGCCGCTGATTGGCCAATGCATTGGGGCGATTCCTCTGTTCCCACAGTCCCATGTTCCAATGTCCCAATATTCAGCTTCTTTTTACCTGAATGTAATTTTACTTACTTGTGTTTTTATATATGCTGAGTAAGTTTTAAGTGATGCTGCATGTCTCCACAATATGATTTAAACTTCTATGGACTCTTTTATTAAAATACAAAACAGTTGCAGGCTTGGAGGTCAAAATTTTTAGCATTCACTAAACAATAGTAAACTATTTCAAATCGTTGAACCGAAATGAAGACATTGACAAAATGTTGTGTGTTACCATATGATGATGGCCATGTTGGTGGGAAGAGGTGTCTTCTATTTCATTTTTTTTTCCTTCCGATGCCATTTCCCTGTGTAATATATCATAGACAGTAGTACAGTGGTCTTCAGCGTTGTTCCTGTGGAATCGCTGTGTACGCTGGTTTTTGTTCCAACCACAATCTTAATCGCAGGATTTTAAGAAGCAGTTGATTTGTCTTAAGTGCATTTAATGTTTAGAGCAGTTATTTGTCCTCTTAAGTCAGAAGTCAATAGATTATGTCATTTGGGCGTTTTTATATTGTGCCTTGCGTTTATATCACAGGTGCAGATTCCCTGTATTTAAAAGGAAGTATATGATGAAGAAAAATATCTGTTTGCCATCAGGAATAAAAGATACCATACCCACATTGTGATATATTGGAAATAACAGCATAAAATGAGGGGAAACAAGGTAACCAATCAAATTAAAGTTGTAGTTGGCTCCTAATTGATGAAAAGTAATTGGCCCAAATTTATTCAACAAGCAAATGGTAAAGAGTTAAACTAGTTATGTGTTATGTTAACCTAATTAATTTCACCTGACGTTTTTTGAAAGATCTTGAAACAGTTGTGTCCCGCAGCCTAATTTTGGCTTTACTGATTTCCTCGGTGTATAATTTGATCTTTTTGAAATGTTATATTACTTGAAATTCTTGCAGTATGGAAATAAACACACTGAGACCAGGTGCAGGCACGGCGAATGGGGGATGCTCCGCACCAATGGGGTGTGTTCAGGCGTATGTTGCAATTTTGTGCCCGGTGCAGCCTGGCGCAAGTACTCCTCCGTCCTCCCTTGGTCCCTCCTGCCAGCGCAAGTAGCAAAGAGGGAGTAGAGAAGGCCTGAATGGGTTTAACACAGCCAAGTCAAATCTTCACCAATCAAGTGAGCTCCTCTCCTTACCTTTAAAAGCGCCGTGAGCGAGGCGCAGTGCAAACATCGTTCAAAATGGATGCGTCAGGACATGGCAGCAACCTCAGACGGCCAAACTTCAGCCAGGAGGAAACTGATGTTCTGGTCCGGGAGGTTCAAGCTCGCAGTGGCCGTATATATGGTAAAGTGAACAGACCTCCACGGGCTGATGATGCAAAAGCGGCCTGGGAGGAGATTACGAATATTGTTGATCAGGTTTGTCCTTGTATACTGAGAACCGCTGCCCAGTGCAAAAAAACAGTTCAATGATGTAAGAGGACGGGCCAAACAAAAGATCTCGCTGCACCGGAGGCAGACAATGGCCTCCGGAGGCGGCCCTTCCACCAGCGTGGCCATGAGCTCGGCTGAGGACATTGCGTCCTCCACCCTCTCAGCGGTCAGTGTTGAGGGCTTTGGTGGGATTGAGGTTTGCATTATGGGTATGGCAAACATATTTGCCGACTAATAAAGGCATTCATATTTAACAACCTATATTTAAACCCCGTGTAATAAAGATAAGTAGTGTGCACAGATCACAACATAAACAAATACCATGCGTGATGGGGATGAAATCAAAAGCAGCTGTTCGTAAAGGACACATTGCAAAGCGTCATTCTTTTTCGCTTTTTTTTTTTCTTTTTTTTTTAATTTTCAGAGATGCCAAATATATACTCACTACTCACGCGGTCTAACCTCTGTCACTAGTGTTTGCATGCGAGATGAATGTGTCTTACCCAATTGAATTTTGATCATTTTGGCATGTAAGTCCGGATTACACAAAATTAAAGGTCTGAATACGTTTGACTGTTTATATACAACAATACCCAGCTTCTGCATTCAATTTTATCAGATCCACTGGCAACCGAGGAGGAGGATGATGGTGATCCGGGGACAGAGGAGGAGGCCGATCCGGGAGCAGAGGTGGTGACGGCCGGAGGGAGACGGCGCCGCACGGGCAGACGCGGGCGGAGACGCGCCACGGTGGAGGACCAGGACCAGCCTTTCCTGGACATCCATCGGGGGGGGCTTTGCGATGCTGGAGAGGGAACTGGGGGCAATAAATTCCCGGCTCGGCGGCATCGCTGGGGATATCCGCGCCCCCCGCCCCTCCCAGGTTAGGAGCGCGCGCTCGAGGAGGACGGCAGGCTCCCCTCTCTCCCATCCAAGAAGGAGCACAGAGCGTCCCATCCTGCGAAGAAGAATAGGAAGGAGACTACAATAAATTAAAAAAAAATTAAAAATTATGTTAACACAATCATTTGTTTCATGAGTGATTTTATGTATCTTTAATGTGATTGAGTAAATTGTGGCCAAAAAATGGATAAATGGAAATACTCACATGCAAGGACAGAGCTGTGCAGCCAGGTGGTCTCTCCTCTCCCGTGCGCTGCTGCTCTCCCTACTGATACGGCACATGCAGTTCGGCCTCTCTGTCTCAAGTCCTGTAATGTCTCCTGCGTGAGGTCAAAGTGACATCCATGGCGTACAGCTATGTTGTGTAGCATGCAACATACCACAGAGACACTCTGAGGGCTGTACGTTAACGAACCACCCGAACGGTCCAGACATCTGAAACGCATTTTGAGTACTGAAAACACGGTTAAAATCACATTGTCTTCTTGTTGTGGGTGTAATGTACGGCGTCATCCACCACGTTTTAAGTGGATAGCCATTGTCACCTAGCAGCCAGACTCCAGGGATGGCAGAATTCACCAGGATGGATGAATCATGCGCAGATCCAGGGAAATTGGCATACACATGTCACCAGGCAATTCGAGTCACAAATCACCTGGAAGTTAATGGACTGTACTCCCTTACGGTTCACATAAGTGATGGCTTGGGTATCTGGTGCGCACAACTGCACGTGTGAAGTTGATGGCTCCCCGTACCCCGGGGAATCCACATTTCAACAAGAAACCTCGCTTCATTTCCAGCTGGCTCTCTGGTGTTGATGGAAAAACGACTAGAAGACACTGCATATATAGCCGAACTGACAGCGGTCTGACTGGGCCCCACCACCGAGGCCACGGTGTGCTGGAAAGACCCAGTGGCAAAGACGGTCTGAGCCGCTGTCACCTTTACTGCAACTGGGAGAGGGCGGGGCCACCGGGGTGCGCATCAGAGGCCACGATGCGGGTCACCATGTGGACCACCTCACGGGACAGGTGTCATCTGTTCCTGAGTCATGGATATGAGTACACAATTAAGTGACAAATACATTAGACACGGCGGTAGACTATTCCAGACATTATATGTGTGTTCCATCTGCATTCCTGCTCTGTCAGGCCCAAAGAGAACCTTTGATGGTAAACTCTGTCCCTGTATCTCCTCCCCCTCCTCCTCGCAGTAATATACTCCATCTGTAGATCATGTTGGGCATTAAAATAAAAAATAAAATTAATGTATAACTAAATAAAAAAATTAAATTATATATATATATATATATATATATATATATACACATGGGCAAACACACAAAACGGGTAAATCCTTTAGACACCAAATATGACTTACATTTCTCTCTTTTTTTCATTTGTGTTGAATTTTTTGAGATCAGAGAAGCTGGATATCTACGCACTACCTGATGCCAAGGCAGCCTGTGGTTGGCTGAGAGAGATGTGAAGTCATTCATTTGCATCACAGATTCAGCTGCGTTGATTAAGCCAGGTCAAGTTTCCATTACACGTGCCAACCGCCTTTGATCTGACATCAGGACAATCTATATAGATACTGCAATTTATGGGCCGATTCATATAGTTACATTAAACAGTGGTTGCTGTAATTATTTATTGCATTGAAATGTGCCTGACATTCTGGAAACCTGCCTGCGAGGTTTCAGTGAGGTGTGCGCACTGTGTGCCGGTCAGCCAAATTACCACTGCACGGAAAGCAAACCAGGTGGGAGCTGGCGAGCTTTCTGCGCAACTCCAGCGGAGACTTTTTCTACGAAATTGTCACTGCATCTTGATGAATATGTGACACCTCCCGCTACTACGCCGCCACACTCATCTCGACGCACGTCCGTCTACCAAATTGCCAAAGTGTCAGCGCACCGTGTTGCACGGCACAAAAATACCTCTGCACGGGCTGGACCGGACGAAATTACCACTGCGTGGGCTGCGCCACCCTGCGCTGCGCCAAGAAATTAGAGCTCACTATCTTCACAGATGTTTTATTCTTCATAGCATGTATGGATGTTTCTGTGTAACATTGAGCGAAAGAGTAATTAACAACTCTAAACATGAAAATCGCCTTAAGACATTAACAGCTTGCGAAAATCCTGCTATTACAATTGTGGCTGGAACAAATCCCAGCATACACAGTGGGTCCCCAGGAATGACGTTGAAGACCACAGCTGTAGTATATATGTAGTATATGTACCCCTTCAAATCAGTTACATCAATTTATTCACCTTGAAGACTTATGTAAAGATGTGATCTTAGAATTAGATTTTGAGAAGCATGAGCTTCCAAAAAGTATAATTGGTTCCTCTTAATATAAATTGTCGCGCTGACCCAAATTAGATGTATAAAGCAGTCAAACAGGAAGTGGATAGCACACACATATACGTTTTTGCCAATTGAAGCTGGGTTGCTCATTAACAACAAATAAGCCAAGGGTGGAGATATGCAGATGAGGGGTGGATAAATTCTCATGAGCCTGCATGATGCAGTAAGGGTTGCCAAATCTGAATGCCATGCCAAATGCCATTTTTTATTAACAATGCAACCTATAAAAAAACTGACTGGGTTGGTTTATCTCACAGTTTGCGGTTTGGCAGGCACTCCGATTGTGAAATGTGTGAGCGCAAGCACTGAAAAACAGAGTTTTTCATAATATGTCCTATTGAAAGGAGAATTAAACTTTGACCATTGGTAGATCTCATGACTCATGCCATGACCCATTTACAAGGTCACCAAATGTATCATATTAAGAACACAGTGTGATAATTGGGCTCTGGGAATGTAGATGCTCTTCCCATTGAGGCTGCTAGGCTGAGACCACCTAGGACCCTCAGCCATCAAGGAAACAGATTGCCTCAGTCACTCTCACTTCAGAGCTCAACATTATTGAACACCACATTGCAAATAGCACTGCAGGGCTGACAGACACTTTCTGCCAGATGGTTTTAGTCAGTGTGTGACTCAGGATGTAACACAGCATCACAAACTGGAGTCCAGCATGAAATACCCTCATATAGCAAAAGTAAAGTCCACAAAGTAGTTCTCCTTAGGAGATCATCTGAGCAGGAGTTGGAAGGAGGCTGCAATTCAGTGAATTTATTTGAAAACCGCGATCAACGAAAGTGCTCCCATGGTTTTTACATTTTTCACTTGTTTTTGTGTTTTTTACGTTAAAATTTCTTTCCAACATTGGAAATGGGGGTTATGTGTAACTAGGGCTTGAAGTAAATTTTTCCAGCAACCAGCCGGTGTTGTTGGTGGAGTTTTAAATCCACTAGCCACTCAGTCACACACTGACTATATATGAAATGGACAAAGCTGCAAACTGAGAATTTTATTGGACTGGATCATGTTAGATATATGTTTACGCGTTTCTTTCATTTTCTCCACTGAGCCAAAGTTGGTCGGGACATTTTAGCATTGTCTGAAAGTTGGTTGGGAGTGACAAACAAACAGTTGCTAATTAATTGCTCAATGCTCATTGGCTATCTGCCAACGTGGCAGGTAGATTGTCAGTTTCACCTGCCAGTTGCAAAATTTACCCATATTTGGCGTGTGGTTGGGTGTTAATTACAGGCCCTGTGTGTAACTACTCTTTTTTCCTTCTTTAAAATGTATATAATATGTATGTATATGTAGATATATAATTGGCTCTAGCCAAAGGATATTCAGAATGTAAGCTGGTTTGCCAACAGTCAATAAACATCATAGAGGAATGATACCTTCTTCTAGGAATATTGCTGTTGGCAAACAGTTTACATTTTTGCTATCCTTCGGCTAAACCACTGAAGGAGCACTTTGAATCCACTGATTTTCATATAAAACTTTTTCATATAAAAAGCATAATGCCTGAGTAACCATAATATATAAATGCAATGCAAAACGATGACAGATTTGCGAGGATTGAAGGAGATTTTGACTTGAAGTCGAGCGGATTTGCTTCATTCAAAGTAGTCAGCATGCGCAGTAATAGTGACAAAGCTCTTTTAATATTGTGGTGCTTTAGTAAAACTGAGAAAAAAGAAAAAGGACTGTGTGCACAGTTGAGTGAAAGCTTTACAGTATGCCCTACCCTCTGCACACACTAAAGGCATGGCCCCCTGCCATGTTCAAATGACCTTCCCTCTCAGTGGAAGCCAGTTCTGTGGTGTGTTATGCCAACTGAACCCAGCCGTGTTCTTTATCCTTTTGTTGTTTGAGGGTCTTATGAGCTGGGCTGCCTTTGTGCTGAAACTGTGCGATGAGTCAAAGGGGTGACATGACCATATCGCCTTGGAACTTGAGTAACAATGCGATTTCAATTTTTAGGACCCAGGTTATTTGTTCCTTAATCCTACCACATTCTTAAATATTCACTGAGTGATGTGGGTAATGAGAGTCCATGTTAGTGAGCTGCAACTGGCCTTCACTGCAAGATCATTACCCCTTAATGCATTATCTCAACCCCCCTGATTCTTGGGTCCACTGTTCCAGACCAGTGAGTCCCTCTTTCTGTGCAAACATTCAGGGCCTCCAGGAGGCCGGATTATGTAATCCACACTGTTACTTTCGGATCTGTATGTGAGTGCCCTGCACTGTGACTGTTTGGGTTATGTCAGTATGTGTGTGCCCAGAACTCTGACTGTCAGGGTTATGTGTGAGTGCCCTGCACTGTGACTTTCAGGGTGATATGTAAGTTTCCTGCATTGTGACTGTCACGGTTATGTGTCAGTCCTCAGCATTTGACTGTCAGGGTTAGGTGTGAGTGACCTGCACGGTACCTGTCAGGATTATGTGTGAGTGTCCTGCACTGTGACTATCTGGGTTATGTGTGAGTGATCTGCACTGCGACTGTCAGGGTTATGTGTGAGTGATCTGCACTGCGACTATCAGGGTTATGTGTGAGTGATCTGCACTGCGACTGTCAGGGTTATGTTTGAGTGATCTGCACTGCGACTTTCAGGGTTATGTGTGAGTCTCCAGCACTTGACTGTTAGGGTTATATGTAAGTGTCCTGCACTGTGACTGTCAGGGTTAGGTGTGAGTGATCTGCACTGTGCCTGTCAGGGTTATGCGTGAGTGATCTGCACTGTGACTGTCAGGGTTAGGTGTGAGTGATCTGCACTGTGACTGTCAGGGTTATGCGTGAGTGATCTGCATTGTAACTGTCAAGGCATAGTACATAAAAGTACATGCATAGGTACCCATAAGCCTGTTGAAATCTTCTGATCATTGGCCATCTGGTGCTTTCAACCAGGTGAGTTCATCTTTATCAACTTATTTAAAGCATTGATTGCAGCAATGGGCTAATCGGGATTTCTTGCCACTGTTCGGTGTGTGATGCGGGTTCGGGAGCTGATTAATAAATAGATCATGGATTTCCGAATCAAAAACAGGTTGTAAAATGCAGTTTCTCATGATCATTATGAATTGGCAAGGGGAGGTTTTAGATACAGGACAATAGTTGAAGTGTGTACCAAGCTGCAGGCATGTATGTTAAGTCTGTTCCTGTAGTCGTATAATATTCCATGCAGTACCTGTAATGTCACTGGCTCACATAGAAGTATGTTTATTTTCTTGCAAGCTAGTTATTGTACATATAATATTAAGTCCATCCACACCACTTGCTGATATTTACAACATGCAACTATTAAATTGAGTTGGGTCAACTTTAAGCAATAAAAGATGATAAAATCTGAGAGAAAAAAACGTTTTTCCTCAAAATATGTGAGCACTGACAGAAGTCCAGTGTCATAGTTCAAGTCTGGCAGGATTAAAAAATTTGTTTCTGGTCATTCCTAAGAAAAAAAATAAAAAATCATAGTTGAAAAATCAGTGGCAAATATGATGTATAACATACATATAAATGGTTTTTGAGCAGGGAATCATGTTCACCACATCTTGCTCCTTCCTCTGGACAGACATGGAGAATCTCAAAATGGCCGAAGGGGAGATTGAGCGGGGATGAGTGACTGCCCCTCTCCGTCCTCACATTCAGAGTTCTGCTCAGAGTACCTCTGGATACACAGCACCTCAAATGCTGAATATCAATCCCAAATCACACACTGGACCCTCACCATTCCCACTCTTACCCCTCACTCTTTACACGAAGGGACTGCCAGGGACTGTAGTCCTGTCCTCATCCAATTAGTGCAGAGTAGGAAATGCATGGTAGAGCCCTCTGACAGCGAGTCTGCATCGATACTGAATTTCCAGCGTTGGTTTCCGTGGCCATGTGCAGGAGCCTGGTAGAGGCATCAATTAAATGTGAGTTCCGGCAAATGCCATGACGCCACTTTTCCACAAATGTCTGCATATTTTCATGTTAATATAAAATTCATATGTCGAGAGTATTTTTGTGCACTCTTTCACTACTGCCAAATGGGAAAAACAACAGGATGTGGCACAAAATTAATTTTGTTTGGAAACGGTGATTTCAATGTCAAATAACCTTTCTTTGTTGTAACATCTGTTCACTGACATTATGAGACGACTATATGACTTCTAGTAAACATCTTCCTGTTTTTCTTTGACCCAGATTGTTTATCGTTTCACTAGTGTCATTTCACCTTCTCATATTCTTGGATGAGTGAAGAGTGCAAATAATGTTGCCTTTTCTGTACTGCTGAAGGCTATATGCAGTTTGGGTAATCATAGCCGAATTTGAAAGCTGACTTATTTATGAATACAAAATACACTGAAATGATATTAGTTGTCAATTTAAGCACTTTCTTTCAATTATCGCAAACCTTTCACCGTTGTTGTAAAGAATGAAGCAGCAACAAAGATCATTTAATGGTATGAATATTTTATTAAAAATTGGGATTTGTGGGACAAACAGCAGAACACACCTTCATTGTTCCCCCAGAAAAGCACAAGAACACGTGTGACTTCAATTTTGAGGATACTGTAAAAGAGACCCTGTGCTTTGCTTGCGTTAGCATTTGGGGTGGCCTGTTAGTGAGCTACATACAACCAGACATGGTATTGACACCTGAGAAATGCATACTGCATTATTATTATTTTCATTTTTTTTTTTAATGGAGGATATTTTGTTAAATATGGCTTCTGAATTGGGATTTATTTCTTAATGTGTCACCTAGCAGTGGTAAGCAATTCAGTAATGATTCAAATTTTGTGATTTACAAGCAAGCTTCAAAGGCCTCGTGGGGACAAGGATATGATATAAAGTTATTTACATGACACCTGTATGCACCACTAGCTACCATCATGATGACCGACACTATTGTGTTGTCCTCTAAAGGTCTAAAGCAGGGTCCTCAGTCTTCACCAGAAAGGGCCGGTGTGGGTGCAGGCTTTCATTGCAACCAAGCATTTACACACCTGATGCTACTTATCAACCCCTGGACTCCTTACTAATAAGCTTGATTAGTAGCATGAGGTGCATAGCTGGTTGGGTGCAATGAAAGCCTGTACCCACACCGGCCCTTTCTGGGAAAGATTGGTGACCCCTGGTCTAAAGGTTCCATAAACAGTGATAGACTACAGAGGCAAAAGATTTCTATGTGACCCTGGTCTTACTGAAACTAACTTCAACATATTGATACATGCTTCAATAGCAGTAACATTCATAATCAGTGAGGTGCACCAACCTTGACCACTCTTATTTCAGTACCATAACTGCAGAGAGAATTTATTACTGTTTTATTGAGAGATAGGAGTGAAGAAAGTCCCTGCGCTAGCATGCTAAATTGTTAGGAATTCTTGCTATTGTTTTTGCAGACTCGTTTTTTTTTTTTTCCGAGAACTATCATGAGATAAGCCTCAAGTTTTTGTTACAGTCATTTCAAGGCAAGTATATACAGTTTGCAGTAGGCGGCGACCTACTTGTTGACATGCAGCAGACTTACTGAATGAGATTCAAACTTCTCATTTACTGCGTTATTGGTCAATTACAGCAGCTATGTGTGTAGCATGGCAAACTTCAAAGGATTATACAGCAATGTACATGCACATATTTGGGACTTGAAACATTTTTATGCAAAAACACATCGCATGGTTTTGCAACAGAGAGGAAAAGCAGTAAAAATAATCACAATAGCTTTGAGCACATAATAGTCATGGCTAAACTTAGGTTTGTCATGCCTTAACCAAGTAATAACTGTGTAATTAGTCACTTAGTTGCTCACTAAGCTGAGCTTCGCAAACCTTTCGAGCAAGAACCACTGGTTTAGTGGTCTTGTCATCTGTCAGGACCAGCTCCATATACAGTACAGTCCAATACTCGATGTCTGGCCATATCGTGGAACCACAGATACCCCACACTGCCCCTTGCATCAGAATATAATTTTTACTATTTTCATGCTGGTTTTACTGGTATTTTACTATATTTATGGACCTCCTGAACCAACCAGAATAACTGGAATGGGCTTGTAGACACATATCGATTACTAGTCATGTTGCTGGTCAGATGAAGATGGGCCCTACTTAACCATCTCATGAAATTTCTTCTAAATAGGGAGTATTTCCACCTTTTTTCTATTTCAGGGATTTAGGCAGGTTGTCTATCCGTATGCAACTCAGTAAACAGTCTATGTGTCATGTTTTTTTGTACAAAGCACTAGAAAACTCAAATTAAATTCAGTTCTGAGCACATAGGCAATTAGCTGCCTGCCATTCAGACAATAGGCTGAGCTCTCCTGAGTTTACATGTAAGAAACGGAAGCGGCTCACAAACATCACCATGCATTCAGATCTTGAAAAACTGATCTCTGGTAGATCTGAAAGGGGGGTGGAACGGAAGCCCATGGGGAAGATTAGTGTGGCGTCATGATCCAATTATTACCATGGAGATGTACCATTGGGGCAATAAACAGAACCACTCCCTATGTAGAATGCCTTATGCGAGGAGAAACTGAATCAACATTAACTACTCTCCCTCATACTCGCTTGCACTTATATTTTCAATGCTGAGTTCTCAGTGGTGTTTTATCATCATTATTTGTCCAGATCTGAGTGCATTTTCAACTCGAATAATGAGCCTTGACTCCTTTGAAAAGAATAACACCATGCCTATCAAGCTAACGGGTACCACTTTGCATTTTCGTCTGTACCGATCCAAGGGCTGTTGCTACCATATGACATTACATTAGAGCAGAAGTGATGAAATTGCTAATCTTACCCATGAGTAGGATGCATGTCTGGGACCAAAACGTTCTTTTTTAATGACTGGGTTAGTTCTTGTTATTACTTGTTTAAAGAGGTCACAATCCCAGATTGAGAAACCAGTAATATTAACCATAATACCAGTAAATTCTAAGCTTCTGATCAACTGTCAAAAGCCCCGATAAGTGTCAAGGATAACTGCATAAGTGTCTTGGGGTTTGAACATTGCAAGTGCGTATAACTGGATACATGTTGATAACGTTGACTTTTGTGAGAAGGCAGTGCTATTGTGGCCCTGTATTTGCAGGCATACCCAGACCTTTGTAGTAGAGAGATATACTGAGGGTCTGGATGTGCATGGGAAGATGGTTAGATATCTTTAGTCATAGATGGGCTCGCATGCAGCCGGGACTGAAGATGAAGATGGGGACTGATGGGGACGGTCTCTCAGCTTCTCTTTAGTGATCCGAACACATCTTTAGGTGGGACACAACACTGAAAAACAGAGGCATCATCATTATCATCACTAATGATCTCCTTTTCATAATCATAATCATCATCCCCATCATCATCAACATCAAAAACATTTGCCACTGTTAACAAATTTATCATCATCAATAACAACATCATAAACACCTTTCATAAATCTACCATCACCATCATCATCATCAATAACAACATCATAAACACCTTTCATAAATCTACCATCACCATCATCATCCTCAGTAACAACATCATGAACATTATCAACAAATCTCTTGTCATCATCAACTACAGCATGAACCCCATCAACAAATCTCTCATCATCAACAACAACATTATAAACACCAAAATAAAGGAGCCCCTTGTGCTTTGGCCCCTCTCTTGCCAGAGGTCGGTGCTCCAAGAAAAGGACAAAGTCAGAACAAATGAAGGAACAGACTGGAGCACTCGAATCACTTGCATCAGTTTATTGAGATGCGCAGCCTAACGATTCGAAGCACAGCATCTTCCTGAGAGTCAAACTCGTATTGGTGAAGTTGGGACAGTTAAATAACTTCCTCCACACACAGCATAACTTCCTATTGGAAAACCGTTAAGTTGGGAGGTATCCATAATGAACCAATACTGTGATAGTGCTCAGTGAGTAGCTGTAATCTTAAATACCATCATTTCCTCCCATTAACACAAATATCAGCCATAATGCATATACAGGACATAAATTACACATATATACATTTACAGAACACAGGAAAGATTTATTTCTTCATTCAATCCATGTGGTTCCACAGTGTTCAATGTGTAAATCCAATATGCTTCTCTTTTGAGCAGTCTGTTGATAATATCCCCGCCCCTCTGGGAGGAAACTATTTTTTCAATTCCCCAAAATTTAAGAGATGCTGTCGAACCATGATTTGCTTCGACATAATGCTTTGCTATTGCGTAGTCCATATTCTGATTACGAATAGCAGCCTTGTGCTCGGCGATGCAGAGTTTGAGGGCACGTTTTGTTTGGCCTACGTAGACCAACCCACACGGACATTTGAGAATGGAAATGACGTGTGCTGTGTTAGTTTATAAATGAATTAAATTTTTATTTCATGTCTGTATGTGGATGAGAAAAGCATTTTGAGTCTGAGGAATTGGAGCAGTGAGTGCAGTGCCCACATCTATAAAAAACCAATCGGTGGTGGGGGGGGACATGTAGACTTAGGGGAGAGGGAAGGCATTACAGAATGCACCAATCTGTCCTTAAGCGAAAAAGATCTTCTGAAGGAGATTAAGGGAGGCTCGGCGCATATTTGTTTTAGGGCTCAGTCACTCTGAAAAACATACCAATGTTTCTTAATAATATATTTGATTTCACCTGCTATGGGGGAATACTCAGCGGAAAAACACATCCGTGTCAATGATGAGCGCCTTGTCCAGGAGGCGGCGCATCGCCCTCTGGTAGGCTGACATAATGTCTTTTTCTGCGTAACCTCTCTCACAGAAGCGCTCAGGCATCTCTACTGCCTTGCGCTCAAACTCCTCATCTCTGCTGCAATTCCTTTTCAAACGCAAAAACTATCCAATGGGAATATATTTAGTAAGTTGTTTGGGGTGATTACTATCCAGTCGTAGAGTGTTTCTACTTAATGGTTTGCGGTAAATGGTACTTTCGAAACCCTGTTGGTAAATTTTATAAATTGTAAAATCGAGAAAATGCACTTTTTCCAAGGATTCCTCAATCTTAAACCTTAGATATTGTGTGGTAGAGTTTATATAGCCTGCAAAGCCCTTTAATTCTTCCGAAGTACCAGCCCAAACCAATAAGCTGTCGTCAATGTATCGCTTCCAAAGTAAGATTTGAGAGAAAAACGGGTTACTAGTTGGGATTGTGGATACACTTCTCCTCCCAGAGCCCCATGACTAAACATGCAAAATGAGCTGCCCATGCTTATACCTCACTCCTGCAGGTAGTAGGACCCCGCATATTGAAAATAATTATGGGTTAAAATAAATTCCACAAGCGTTACTAGGAAATCGCTAGGTGGTAGAATTGTGGTAGGTCTTGATTCAAAATAATGTGACATTGCTTCAATGCCTTCAAAGTGAGGCATACAAGTGTACAAACTTTGAACATCACATGTAACCAAAATAAAGTCCACATCACATTTAAATGAGTCCAACACTTTCAGAATGTCCATCGTATCTCCAAGGTAAGGCGGAAGGCTGAAACCATAGTTTTTGAGGAAAAAATCCAAATATTGTGACAAGGGTTCAGTGAGACAACCAATACTTGATACAATTGGTCTAAGAGGTAGATTAGTAAGTGATTTATGTATTTTTGGCAGCCAATAAAGCACGGGACAAAAGGGATGTTGTACGGTTAAAAAATATTTTTCTTTCTCTGTAATCCACCCTCTTGTGAGCCCTGCCTCCAGAATGTGATCAATATCCGCTGACGAGCTGTTTCCCAAGCTCCCGAGATGCTCCCAACGGAATCGAAACACACTGTGATCAACATCTCAGGACTGAATTTAAGCGATGCAGGGACTAAGGTTTTGAGTAAAAGTATGTCCTTTAGTCCCACTAACGGGGCAGATCCATTTAAATTAAAAGTGGACACATTTAGATTTTTTCACTCTCTCCAGCTGAAATATTTTTTCTCTTCAAAACATGGTGTCATGTCCAATGGAGATGTGGTACTGAGAAATTCAGATCCTGGGATAGCCAACCAGCCAACCAGAGAAACCACTCCGTTTTAAAAGAAATCATGTTCCGTTCCCCACTTGAATCTGAATTCCTCAATCATTACATTTAGTCACCTGGTTGAAAATGACTTGTCAGCAATTTGTAAAAAGTCTAAACTAATTAAAATGAATCGGTCTCTGAAGTAAAATGTCTAAATGAATTGGAAAAGAAAAAAGACATTGTTATTCGTTCAGCTGATAAAGGTGGCTCAATTGTGGTCATGGGTATGAACCAATATGATGACGGTATTAAATCCCAGCTGAGTGATCACAAACATTTTACTCCCCACACTGATGATCCCATTGATGAATTTAAGGTGGATACTGATCAGATTCTGGAGGCAGGGCTCACAAGAGGTTGGATTACAGAGAAAGAAAAAGATTTTTTAACATCATCATAACAACCATTATCACATTCAGTCTCACAACCACATCATTCTTATCATCAATTTCTTACTTCTTTCACATCCTTGTGTTGTTACCATCAATCATAATCATGAACTAGAGCACTCGGCAACCAAGCACATGTATCCCCTGAAGGCCCCCCAGTTGGGCCCAGATGGTTCCAGAGTACCCAAAATCAATAGGTGTCGTGAACTTACCATAATACATGCCCCTGCAAAATTTGAAAAGAATCGGTGCACTTATGTGGGCTGTAGAGCGTTCACAAGAAAATCTCTGCGGACACGGATGCAGCAGACGCGTGACGAGGCCAAATCCATAGTATCCTCGAACTTCGTTCAGGGGTTACAAATAATTCAGTTTTTCCTGGTCAGTTATAATCATTGCCATGGCCATGAAAACTGGATTCCAACAACAAAGTTAGATTGTGGTACTTTACCTTTCAAGATGTAGTCAGTTAGTAAGATGGGAACTTTCTCGCTGTCTTCCTTCATTGCATAAAGAACTGTCAAAAATAAATCGAAAGAGCAGAGCAGCTGAGAGGAGTTTACATGCAAATCAGTGGAATATGTTACATCACTTCAATTCAGTTTTATGATGGTTATAGTGGTGACCATATCAATGAAATCATCATCAATGAAAGAATGCACTTATATCAGTATCTACAAAATACAAGGTTCACAATTTTTTGTATGTCATAGGAAGATGTTTTTTTTTTTTAAGGAGACTGCAAAATGTTTACAGACTAAATCCTCTCTGGGTGGGTTTCAAGTGAGCACTCTGCTTTGAATCCCTGACCCAATTCACTCAATGTGTCCTTAACTCACTCTTAAATGCAAGTATTGCCTTTTTTTCCCAAGTCACCAGAAATAACTCCTGAAAAACTGCTGTGAAGAAAAAATACTTCAAAGTTAAGCTGAATCATCACAGCTGAGAGCTGAGAGTCAAATGTGTGCCTGTTTGTGAGACCGACAGTTTGAAGAGCAATATGCACATTGCAGAAGGAGTGAGATCACACAGATGTTAATAAAATGCTCTCAACCGAACATTCTAGTGCTGATGTAACACTCACTATTGTAACTGAAAAGCAATGGCGTTCCAGAACATTGACTTTTGAAAGTATCTTTCAAACTTCAATGAGCCCACTTTTCAAGGGTTAACAGTCTTACTTGCTGTCAGCATCTGAAGGTCTTCCACTGAAGGAGGGGTCCCGTTCTCCGCATATGGGATCACGGTATTTAAATACTGGAAAAGAAGTGCGACCCATTAAGAGAAGTCCGTACTAAATATTGACATGAACCTGACACTCAAATGATCTGCCAACCTGCCACACCCATTTGGAAGTGGGGTACAAGGCAGAAATGAAATATCTTTATGTCCTTAAGATGTTGCATGCAAAGTTTCATCAAATTTGATCAATATTTGTGACCACTAGCGGTTATGGGTCATTGACATAAGTGTCTACATGTGAAGGAATGACAAATGTCACAAAATGGAAATAAACAGACAATGAAAAATTCATAATTTCGGTACATCATTTTAAACTAATTTCTCTGTAATTCAGCAAAACATGTTTTGAATCTTTGGAAACTCTCAAATCTCCACTAGAATTTCAAATAGGCTTCAAGCTCTTCAGGTTTGAATACAGAGGCTGCATTTCACAAACCTGAATGCCAGGTGGACATATCATTTTCTATTTTGTTTCTGAATTGTGTTCCTTGAAATTCTCTATCAATAGCAGCATGACAGCACTCCCCTCTCAGCAGCATATGCCAAACGGGCCCATTCAAATTCCTTATTTTTTACATCCTTCCTTTATCTTGCAAGTAGCTGCACCCATCAAAGAGACGTGGAAAAGAAGTGAGATAAGTAGCTGAAGTAATGTCAGTTTGTGAAATGGAACATCCTTGTGCTTTCAAACATCCGATCCTGATGGGGGAGGTACTTTCCAAGGGTATCCTTTGATACATCAGGCATTCAGGAAAACATGACTCCTGCAAAGGATGATTTATTGCTCAAAATATCTCAGTGAAAATTCCTTGTTCCCATTCTATTAACAGATTGAATCTGCTCAATGATGGAGGAGGTCAGTCTATTTCTGGGCCAGGTGTAAGGAAGGATGGGACAAAAAATTTGAACAAAAAAAAGTGGCATTCTATCTCTCTGACAGAGAGTACTGCATCTTTGTTGTGGTAGAAAATGCACCCTGAACAGTGGCAGTGGGTACTGGTTTCTAATGAGCTCCTGCATTTGAGGGAATAATTTAAGTTGCTGCTTTAGAGTCTGCGCCCCTCGTCTTCAAGGACCAAATTGGCTGCTGATTGAAAGGAAATGACAAGACCCAGCAGACAACACAGCCCAACAGGGCCGCAGATTGAGGAAAACCTGTGATTGGTCGGTTTGCTCAAATAATGCCAGTCATGACCAGAGTGGCAGCTGTTGCTCAGTATCGATTTCAGGGCTCGTATAAGGCCTGTTTTTTTTTTTTTTTTTGTTTTTTTTTTGTTCGTTTGTTTTTGGACTAGAAGTCAAAACTTAAAATGGCTCGTCTGGCTGTTAGCTAGCGGCTTTCATACCGCCCAGATTACTGATAGTGAAGAAAAATTATAAACTGACCCTTGTGATGGGTAAATGAAGCCCCATGAAGCATCTGCTGCTTCTTCCTGATTGTGCTGCAAAAGAATTTGAAGCTTCAGAGCTTCAAGGAACACAGTGACACCTGGTGGTCAGCAGACATTACAGAATCGCTGAAGCCATAGACTGGATACAGTGAATGAAGCACGTCCCTTCTACACAGTTGACACTAAGAATTAGTGCCGAGTTTGTGCGCCACAAATGCTGAACAACATTATGTGTCATATGTCATATTTCCACAATCATGTTCAGATTAAAAGTGCACCGTAAGAGGTTCACCCTCTCCAGCTATGGATGTTCATCTTCATTATTGTGTGCACTTATTAGTACATAAATAATTCATAACACAATGTGTGCATCTCTCATCTTTTCATGATCCTGTTTACTCAACAGAGTGCACAAGAAAAGTTTAATTTGGGTGTTTGATTTCATTCTTTGACAACCATGCTCGCACAACAATGTCCTGCAATAAATATGCATGTCAATATGAGTGCCGTTTCATCACCATTCGAAGTAAATTTTGATTTTATGTGGCAAAGGAGACAATATTTCTTTTTGGTTCAATGTGATAGGCGATTTAGTGCTTCTGACACTCCGGGAAGAAAGGGGCTCCTGTAAATTTTTAAGTAGACAAACATGTTGAAGAGTATTGGGGCTGTGCCTCCTTAAATCGAACATCCGACACTTAAGTTTAGATGAAGCAGTTATGTGACTCCAGCATAACTGAAAACTTCGTTTGTCATTGCTTGTGAATGCCTAACACGCTCTGAAGCCTCAATATCCCACGTAACATCACTACCTGACCCAATCTGAGCCATTCAGAGCGGGTGCACGTACCGGCTTTGTTAAAAGTGAAAGAGATTTGGTGCACTCTACCTACAGCTATGACATGAAGTGTGTTATTCCATTCCAACGAGGCTTTGTGGAAAAAATACACATAAAGCAGATGGTATCAGCTAAATACTGCTGTTCTAGACTACATAGGCTTTCATGCAAGCACAAAAGTATGTTTGCCAAAACAAACTATTCAGTATCATATTTATACTTAATTTTATTTCTGTTAATTCCCCACATTATGAGTAAGATTAGTGGACTACCAATAATGCGAGAGTTGGACTCATTTCAAGATTTGTCATTTGGCAAATGAGACTATAACACTTTTCAAGCAGAAAAAACCCGGGAAACTAGTAAATGGTATCCTTAACAGAAATAAGAATGGGTTTGTCTACTTTGAAAATTAAAATACTTGTTACCGTAGACTTTTTTGCAGTGGAGCCTTTGATGCCTGCTGGCCAGTGTAAAGGGTGCATAGAGCACGTGCAATAAACCGAGATGCCAGAAAACCCGCCTTCAAACATGTGACTTTGATCACATGACTTTTGGTTGTCATGTGTCCTTGTTTACGATAAGTTGGTTTCCGCATTACAGTAAACTGTGTTTCGGCATGGGTGGGGGTTAGGACCCCTTTACATAATACAGGGTTTATAGGGTTAAAAGCTTAAGCACTAATGGTAAATCAATCTGAAATTCCTGGTGAAAGATCCTGTGCAGTACAGGCCTAAGCTGCCTTGAGAAGCGCTCACAGATCGGCTCTTACCTGCTTTTCTGATCCTGAGGTCCAGAACGTCTGCCTGATACCGGCCTGCAGAATACTGGAGATACCCTCCATGCTGAAGCGCTGCAAGATAAGCACACACCGAGGTTAGGGGCGTCCCAATTCTCAACAAATACACACTTCGCAAGTGTTTAAACTCAGGGCCAGATTTACTGCATTTGCAAAACTTTTTAGCACAAGAAAAAGTGAAAACATGGCCAATAATAGGCAATAACTTTGGTTTTACACCGATTGTTGGCCATGAAATTGGTGATGTGCGAGAAGCATCTTCATTGGCAAGAGTATGCTGGGCTTCTAGTCTCCAGTGAACAGGAGTAAAGTTAATATTCATACATATATATTGAGCTACATATGTTGTCATCTAGACCAAATTTTTGTTAGAGACATCCCTGCTTCTTTAGCAAGACAACCCCAAGCCACAAACAGCATGAGAAACAACAGCATGGCCTCTTAGTCGAAGACTACAAGTGTGAGACTGACCTGCCTTCCACTGAATACATGAGTGGCATTATTAAACACAAACTACGACTGCATCACAATTAAAAAAGTGTATACGTGCTGTCTCAACTTTTTTGTTATTGGTGTCGAAAATAAAACATGTTAAATGATATTTTGGCATTTGTTTAATATACTTCACAAATACTGTATATAAACAATTCAATTGAAAACATTTAGCAAGTCCTACTTAAAAGACAAGTGATTCTGAACTTTTGACCGCTGCACTGAAACATATAACACAAACACTGAAACACACACAAACACACGCACACTAGCCGCTGACCTTCACAGGCATGGAGCTGCTGTTCTCAGTCTTTGTGGGCCCCTGAGGACTGGAAACTTTGTCGCGGCGCCGCCGTTTGCTCGCATCCCTCTGCTCCTTCTGCCTGTTCTGCACCTCCATCAGGGCCGTGATGAAGGCGTTCTTCACCTCCTTTTCATACTCCAGCTCGTCTCTCCTGGCCAGCTGCTCCACCAGCTCCTCTGAGTATCGCCGAATGGCCGACTCCAGCCGACTGAGCAGCTCCTCCAACACCGAGTCAGGCATCAGCCTTAGTCCTGCTGGGGGAAGTGCGCTGATTAGAGGCACACAGTCCATCTCAACAAATAAGGCTTTGCAACAGAAAACCATACCGTGTTTTTTGTTACAAGGGCTCAACAACGGTCTCACAAATATTGTCTTTCAGAGGTGAAAACAAAAAAATACAAATAATACGAAGAATAAATGAATCATGAATATTTCAGTAGTGAAACTCCAGATGTGGTCAACAAACAAGCAAGCAATCAAAGACCGGATTACCTTCAAAAAAGCAGTTGTGCAGATACAGTATATTTCCTTGTTGGAAGGGCCAAATTTTTGTAGCTGTAGGGTGGAGATATGTATGATGGTATATATACTGAGTCAAAAAAGAAACTTCACACTCATAAATTTGTAAATATTTTCTTGAAACTTTTAATAAAAGAGTTTTTATTATCACTATGGGTAAATGCATTATCGAAGACATCATGACACACATCAACTCCGACGTGCACAGATACGTAGCACGTGCGAGCGTACTTTAAGCTAAAACCATGTTTTCTCGTGTTCCTAGTCACGTGACCATAGTGACATCTTGGAAAAACAAGTTTTTACAGCTATTCGTTGATTTTCAATACCATGGCTGTCAAACATTCAGTGTGAACGTGCCATTGGCATGCTGAATACGGAAAAGTCTGTCACTGACGTTGCAAAGGTTATGGGATGCGGTTGACGGACTATCCATGATCTTTGCACATGTCTCCAACAAACTGGCACCACAGCTGACGACCTCGTTCTGGCAGCCCACGTGTGACGTCAAAAGCAGAAGACCGACAAATTGTCTTAGGTCATTTGCATAATCGATTTGTCATTGCAACGTTCACTAGGAATTAATTGTTTAGAGGTCGAGTTTGGCTTGGGGTATATCCCCGAACGCTCCCAATCCTCCAATTCCCCAATCCTTGAATAGACCTTGAATAGACTTTGATTTGAACTTAATTTCAGGTCAATCAGACAAATGGTTCTGAAGATATGGCCAAAATGGAAATTTTCCATCACAAAGCGCCACCTGGTGGTAAAATATTGAACCATACAGGTATGATGTCATCATGTGACATGTTGTGAGGTCATGACCTTGCAGTTGCACATAGTTTCATGTGAATTGGGCAAATGGTTCTAAAGATAAGGCAAAAATGGTGAATTTTATGTGACAAAGCTCTACCTTGTGTCAAAATTTTGAACCAAACAGGTATAATGTGGGACACATCCTAAGGTCATGACCTTTCATTTGCACTTGATATGAGGTCAATCGGACAAATATTTCCAGAGATATGATAAAAACAGTCATTTTTCAGTTTTTGGCCCCTGGTGGCCAATCTAGAAATTGTAAATTGTCCAAAATCTAATCAGTTCTTTCTCGTTATGATGCTCACTTATATGCAAAAGATGAAATTCTTAATTGAAACGCCGTTCGGGGATAAAATTAATTAGACAGTCGGTTGCCTGCTGGTCGATGTGTATCCCTGGACCCCAAATAACAATCACTCACAAAATCCTGACCTTATCACACACTAGACCGACACCAGATAGAGAATGAAGCAATTGAAAAGTGTGGCTAGTAGACTGCTCACAAGACAATCTTTATGGATGCGGCGTGACAGTCACTTATCCTAAGTATCCCTAACTCGTCTTGCGGGTATACAATTATGGACAAACAATACTCGTCATAAATAATGGAGCAATCTGCCCTTCGGCAAATGAGAGCAGCGAAAGCCACGAAACGCCTTCATTTTCATGAGATAAATCACACACAAGCACATACTGAGGGAAGCACAAATGCAGATTTTTTAAATATCTGGACAGGAAGTAACATATACTGAAATCTCTGACCAGAATCATTACAAAACCCCAGTTCCAAAATAGTTGGGACAAAGTGTAAATTGTGAATAAAATCAAAATGCAATGACTTTCAGATCACATGAGCCATTGTTATTTACAATAGACATTGATAACATTTCAAATGTTGAAACTGAGACATACATATTTATCCACAAAATGAGCTAATTTCAAATTTTCTGCCTGCAACAAGCCTTAAAAAAGTTGGGACACAGGCAATGAAAGGCTGAAAAAGCAATTAATATATAAGAGAAATCAGCTGAAAGAACATTTAGCTTTACACTAACTGGCATCAGGTGTGTAACATGATTGGCTATAAAAGGGATGTCTTAGAGAGGCTGAGTCTCTCAGAAGTAAAGATGGCCCGAGGCTCTCCAACCTGTGAAGGCTTGAGTAAAAAAAATTCTGGAATACTTTAAAAACAATGTTCCTCAAAGTCAAATTGCAAAGGCTTTAAAGGTCTCATCATCGATAGTGCATAACATCATCAAAAGATTCAGAGAAATTGGAAAAATCTTTGTGCGTAAGAGACAAGGCCGAAGACCTTTACTGAATTTCTGTGATCTTAAGGCCCTCAGACGCCACTGCATCACTCACCAGCATTATTCTGTCATTGACATTACTAAATGGGCCCAGAAATACTTAAAGAAACCACTGCCGGTAAACACATTCCACCGTGCCATCCACAGATGCCACCTAAAACTCTATCATGCAAAATGGAAGCCATTGTTGAGCATGATCCAGAAGCACCGCTGTGTTCTGTGGGCCAAGGCTCATTTAAAATGGACTGTAGCAAAGCAGCAAAGTGTCCTGTGGTCAGACGAGTCCAAATTTGACATTATTGTTGGAAATCATAGGCGTCGTGTCCTCCGGGCTACAGAGGAGAAACACCCCTCCTGTTATCAGTGTTCAGTTCAAAAGCCAGCATCTCTGATGGTATGGGGATGCATTAGTGCATATGGTGTGGGACACTCGCATGTTTTAAAAAGCACCATGAATGCTGAAAGGTATATAAAGGTTTTAGAGCAACAAATGCTCCCCTCCAGACGTCGTCTATTCCAGGGAAGGCCTTGTGTATTTCGGCAGGACAATGCAAAAGCACATACTGCAGCTATTTCAACAGCATGGCTTCACAGTAGAAGAGTCCCTGTGCTGAACTGGTCTGCCTGCAGTCCTGATCTTTCACCGATTGAGAACATTTGGTGTATAATTAAATGAAAAGTCTGTCAAAGGAGACCCAAAACTCTCCAGCAGCTGGAAGCCTGTATTAAAGAAGAGTGGGATCAAATTCTAATGGCTAAACTCAAGAAACTTGTCTCCTCAATGCCTTGACGCCTCCACTCTGTGTTGAAAAAAAGAGGGGATGCTACACCATCGTAAACAGGCCCCTGTCCCAACTTTTTTGAGACCTGTGTCAGCCATCAAATTTGAAATAAGCTCATTTTGTGGATAAAATTGTAAAACTTCTCAGTTTCAACATTCGCTATGTTATCTCTGTTCTATTGTGAATACAATGCTGGCTGGTGTGATTTGAAAGTCATTGCGTTTTGATTTTATTCACGATTTACACTTTGTCCCAACTATTTCGGAATTGGAGTTGTAATGGTCCACATATCACCTGGTGCTCCTCATTGCATTTTCCCAATGAACCATAGATACAGTACAGCATAAGAAGAAAGTGAAATATGGTTCAAAATACAAACTAGAATAAAATGGTTGAGTGGCACCTGAGAAATTCATATTATTATGTAAAATATTTATTACTTCTGGCCATATTTCACAAGCTTTAAGAGAGTAAGTGAAGCTTTTTGCTTCTATTCTAGCCTTTCCAGACATGAAAGTCTTTGGTTGCCACTTCTCAGGCTCCATGGTGAGAGAGTGATGGATAGACTGGCTCTCTCTTCCTGCCCTTTTCAGCCCAGCCTCAGTCATTAAACACTGCAGTATATTCCATCAGCACACAGAGGCTGTCTCAGGGGGCGGGGCTGACTGTACCTTCATATGATCTGTTGTTGTTGGAGGCCCGAGACAGCACTCTGATCTCCTCCAGTAGTGAGGCATTACCCTGGGCTGCGCATGAGTCCACGCTCTCTTCCTCCTCCTCTTCCTCCGTTTCTCCTGGGTCCGGCGAATTTTCCATCATCTCTACAATCTCCTCAATCACCTAAAGACCAATAAAAACACATTACTGCACACAGAAACTTATATTGATGAGGGGAAATGGCATTTTATGAACCCCTTTGTAGTCGAAGTTGCAGCATGCTGTTGATCGTTGATTTGCATGAACCAATAAAATACGCACCAATGAAAAAGCGCTCGCTGGTTCGAAGTGGCTTGCGAGAGCATGTGATAATCAATGATTCCTGCCCTCATTTTGAAACTTATGCGGCCTGATTAATATCTGAGCGCATCTCACAGGAAACTTTTCCCTGTGCTTCAATCATATGTTTACCACTCTCTCAAAAATAATGTATTCATAAATCAAACACTTTTTGTGATATCATTGTCTTAATTCATTGTTTGTCACTTTGTGTTGTCCATGTGTGAAAAAAGTCATTAGGACAACACCCAGATTGAGTAAAAAGTAATACAAAATGTTTATTGCTTCACGAGACACACAGATGCGTTGAGAGAATACGGTTTGTGCTGTTTTTAGCACATCAGTTCCAAGAGTGCAGGTAAATCTCCAGATATTCAGCAACTTGACAATTCAGAACCTAGAAATACGACAATATGAAACCACTCATAAACACCCAATCAGAGCCTCAAAAGTCAATGACTTCTTTTTTCATAGAAAAAGGTATTAACTTTCAGAATTCATGGATTCATGTACTGTATTAGCCCGGGGATATAGCATCTATCTTGCTTACTATCACCTGGTCAGCAGTAACAAGCGGCTCCTCGGCAACAAAGTTCGCTTTTTCATTTTTCTCATTCATCTCATCCTCCTCCTTTTCATGGATCTGCATAGAGAGAAAAAACAAACACTCATTCAGAGAATGGTCCATCAGTGACAGTCAGTCTGCCAAGCTTCAAAGGCATTAAATGGAATAATACCAGACTTATCGCAATATTGATCCACTGATAGTTTTGTTATCTGCATTGGGGTTCTTCTGCATTCAATATCCATTTAAAATGCATCCACCCCCGACAATAAAAGTTACAGTGGAGAAGCATTTTCACTCCGAGATGGTAAAATGAAGCACAAAGTACCTCCGAACCAAAACGCTGGGGACGATATGAAAAATGCCAGCAAAAACAGAAATAAGAGATTTGTAAATCTTCATCCTGTATAAAATTAAAAGCAGAACGAGATAAAATATTTCATATTTTAATTTGTCAAATTTATGTTTCATGCATGCACGCCATTTTTCTTACACCACAGGGGCTGCAATAACTATTCTTGATATAAGCTTACACCCAGTACCTCGTTCATGCATACGGGACTAAAAGTGTAGGAATGCTAAAAAACCGTACAGGTGACACTATCACGCTTGGATTCAGAGAATTTATCTACCTACAGGATGAGTTTGAAAATCAAAACTCTGTGTCCCTGATCATTGAACCATCAGATGGCACAGCATTGAAAATCATCATGAGCAGAATTTACTTTCAAAAACCATTGTCAACAAGACGACAGTGTCAATACTATCCTCCACCAAGATCAAAGGCCATAACTCCATTGAAAAATATGCTTCGACATCCATTTTCAAACTTAACATGGATCCTGACTAGCTTATTAAGCATACAAAATTCACGCATCTAGGTATGATAGTTTCAGAGAAATCTAGTCCCCATTGTGGCCCGGACGGACGAGCGGGCCTCAATCCAATATCCCCCATCCCACTTCATTACTGCATCCACAAACTTAAGTGCAGATGTACAAAACCCAAAACCAGTGAAGTTGGCACATTATGTAAATTGTAGATAAAAACAGAATACAATGATTTGCAAATCCTTTTCAACTTATATTCAATTGAATACACTGCAAAGACAAGATATTTAAGGTTCAAACTGAGAAACTTTTTTTTTTTTGCAAATAATCATTAACTTAGAATTTATAGGCAGCAACACATTGCAAAAAAGTTGGCACAGGGGCCTTTTTACATCTGTGTTACATCGCCTTTCCTTTTAACGACACTCAGTAAACGTTTGGGAACTGAGGAGACTAATTTTTGAAGCTTTTCAGGTGGAACTCTTTCCCATTCTTGCTTGATGTACAGCTTAAGTTGTTCACCAGTCCGGGGTCTCCATTGTCGTATTTTAAGCTTCATAATGCGCCACACATTTTCAATGGGAGACAGGTCTGGACTACAGGCCGGCCAGTTTAGTACCCGCACTCTTTTACTACTGAGCCATGCTGTTGTAACAGGTGCAGAATGTGGCTTGGCATTGTCTTGCTGAAATAAGCAGGGGCGTCCATGAAAAAGATGTTGCTTGGATGGCAACATATGTTGCTCCAAAACCTGTATGTACCTTTCAGCATTAATGGTGCCTTCACATATGTGTAAGTTGCCCATGCCTTGGGCACTAATACACCCCTATACCATCACAGATGCCGGCTTTTGAACTTTGCGCCTATAACAGTCCGGATGGTTCTTTTCCTCTTTGGTTCAGAGGACACGACGTCCACAGTTTCCAAAATCAATTTAAAATGTGGACTCGTCGGACCACAGAACACTTTTCCACTTTGCATCAGTCCATCTTAGATGAGCTTGGGCCCAGCGAAGCCGGCGGCGTTTCTGGGTGCAGTTGATAAATGGCTTTCGCTTTGCATTGTAGAGCTTTAACTTGCACTTGCAGATGTAGCGACGTACTGTAGTTACTGACAGTGGTTTTCTGAAGTGTTCCTGAGCCCATGTGGTGATGTCCTTTACACACTGATGTCGGTTTTTGATGCAGTACCGCCTGAGGGATCGAAGGTCACGGGCATTCAATGTTGGTTTTCGGCCTTGTCACTTACGTGCAGTGATTTCTCCAGATTCTCTGAATCTTTTGACGATATTACGGACCGTAGATGATGAAATCCCTAAATTTCTTGCAATAGCTCGTCGAGGAATGTTGTTTTTAAACTGTTCGACAATCAGCTCACGCATTTGTTCACTAAGTGGTGACCCTTGCCCCATCCTTGTTTGTGAATGACTGAGCATTTCAGGGAAGCTGCTTTTATACCCAATCATGGCACCCACCTGTTCCCAATTAGCCCGTTCACCTGTGGGATGTTCCAAATAAGTGTTTGATGAGCATTCCTCAACCCTCTCAGTCTTTTTTGCCACTTGTGCCAGCTTTTTTGAAACATGTTGCAGGCATCAAATTCCAAATGAGCTAATATTTGCAAAAAATTACAAAGTTTACCTGTTCGAACATTAAGTAACTTGTCTTTGCAGTGTGTTCAATTGAATATAGGTTGAAAAGGATTTGCAAATCATTGTATTCTGTTTTTATTTACGATTTACACAACCTGCCAACTTCACTGGTTTTGGGGTTTGTACTATGCACCGAACAACATATGTTAAAAATGACCAGAAAGGCAGCTGTCTTTTCTGGGCTTCAGCTTGTCTGTAATGGACAAATGCAGAGTGGAAACATGCCGTAGTGTGACCAGTAAACCTCCCAAATTGTTTTCGGACCGAGTGTTCGCCAGGCCAAACCAGAGAGGGATCATCCTGGTGTTTACAAACTTCAGTTTTAAAAGCCAGCATGTGTCATGGTATGGGGGTGTACTGGAGTCCATGGCATGGGTAACTTGAACATCTGTGTTGGAGCCACTGATGCTGAGGGACATGTACACATTTTGGAGCAACATATACGGTTTTCTACATAACATATTTTCAGGGTCGCTCAGCTTATTTCAACCAGTCAATTGCAAGCCTCAGGCGCAGAAGATGAATCAGTTCCATGGGTTTATTAGAAAGCTTTATCGCTGTCAGACAATCCAGTTCAGAACCACACAGTAGACATGCAGCGCAAGAAGGATAAACTAAATCTTAGTCAGGGTACAGTCCAAAGCTCTTGAGCCACACAGTGAGAATACTAGAGCAAGGGCAGATCAGATTCATGAAACAAATGTCAGCCGAAGTCAATGCCAGAATATCACAATACAAAAAGAAGTAGACAATCTCATAATCGAAGGACAAAACTGTGTCTTAACCAGAAAAACTCACCAGGAAATACAAGATTCGTAATGATGTCTCGGAAGACAAGAAACTCGCAAAGAAACAAAGGCAAAATGGGTCTAAATAAAGGGGAGAAAACAACAAACGAGTGAATGCAGGAGGAAAGCATGTCAAGGGGTATGGCTACAAATAAGGGCACTAAAAGGGGGTAACAAACAGAGCAGGGATGGCGAGTGCGGGAGAGCAGAGCAAATCAAAAGTAAACTGGGAATGGGAATACAGTAACAAAATAAATGCAATATCTAAAATAACAACGATAAACATAAAAGTATACTTCTGATGATACAGTAAACAGAACAAGTATTTGACACTAACGTGTCTTTGTCCCCCGCCACAAACAGTAAAATCGTGTCAAAATGAACAATTTCTCGGTGTGACCTTGAGAATAGCGCGAAGGTCACCGAAATGGACTGGCGCCAGGGTATCACCCTAATACATGTTGACATAAGATTTGAAGCAAATCCGTTGATTCGTTCTTGAGATATGTCGCTGACAAGGCTATCAGTGTGAAAATCCACAGTCTCTCGGTGTGACCTTGAGAATGGCGCGAAGGTCACCGAAATCGACTGGCGCTGGGGTATCACCCTAATACATGTTGACATGAAATTTGAAAAAAATCCGTCAATTCGTTCTTGAGATATCTCGCTGACAAGGATTCGGGACGTGCGGACGGACGGACATTCGTGAATACTATGTCCCGCCGCTTCGCACGCTCTGCGCGGCGGGGGACACAAAATAACAATGAAATGCAGATGACAAGAGGTTACAATGTGACTTCCCAATTGGAAAGTGCAGCTGCTAGACTGACCTACTTGCAGCTGAAAAATACGCAGTGATTAGAGATGAGCAAAATCTGAAACTGAAGACCCAGGCGGTTTTGACCACCTCAGAGCGTTTTGACCCCTAAAGTGCTATTCACTGCTATAGTCATGCAAGGCGCAGAATATTCAAAGCAAAATTTCAGATTTCAGCCATCGAACAATTGTGAACAACTGGGTCAATTTTCAGTTGGCAATGGCCTCCAGAAAGGTTCATAGATACCCGTGAGTCCCTCTGAAGGTCACTTTTCTGCTACCTAATGAATGGTTAAGTTTTGGAGGGATAGGGTGAGAAACAATTTACCACTGTAGAGGTTAATGCAAGACTGTGTAGACTAATTACAAGCATTAAAAAATCACTGTAAGGCCCACAGCCTCTGACATCACAATCCAAAAATCAATGATCTGTGTCTATACGTAAACGGGCATTTTCCAAATGATCATTTTTCAGAGGCCGAAAATGCTGTTTGCATAAGGGTGAAACTTACAGAAAATTTCACATTTTTACAAATATTCCCGTCGGAGTGTACAGGCCCTTCGTCTCCTCAGTTATCCAAAAGATTATTTGCAGAGTTGTGAAATGGGAAGATGTTGTGACACAGAGGCAAGAACAACCCTATCCCTACTTTTCTGGAAAGTACTGCTGACACAAAATTCAAAATGATAGCTCGTTTCCACATAAACTGCCGTAGAGAAGGAAGCATGAAATATCTAGTCTCTGCACCGTTTTAAATTCAATGAATGTCAGGGATGATTTACAAATCACTGATTTTTTTAACATGCATTTCCTATATTGTATGAACTTTTTTGGACATGCAGTTGTAATTATGTTTTGCTGGGATGGGGATCAATTTCATGTGCCTAAAGGGAATCACCACAGTGACAAGCCTCAGTATTTTCATGGACAACCTTCATACCTTTCTTAGAACAGTGGCAAATACGCCACACTGAATGAGCCTGAAATCAGCGTAGTTGCTGGGGAGGTGATATGACTCCTTACGCCATATATCGTTAGTGCATTAGCCAATCCCCTCATTCTGGAGAGGCTATGTTCCAGAGCACATCACTCAGTGAATTTAAGGCCTTACAGTTTGTCTTACAGTCTCTGCACATTGGCAACTTCAGCATAAAAATGCTTTTACACTACCTCCTTCACTGCATGAATACATCCCAACCACCTCACCCACCCCACTCGCCATTAGGTTATGTATTTGAACCTAAGCCATTGAAACTCAGGCAAACTCATGTCCTCCTCCCTCTTTGTGAATGGCTGACTTAAACAGCTGAACTGAAATGCAATGAGCAACTAATAAATGCAATCTAAGCCTCCCTGCCTGATATTAAAACCCTTCTACATAAAGATGAGCAATTTAATCAGTGCTCACAAAAGCAAGTGCCTTCCGCTTGCATCTAACTTACACCATCTGCATTTTCTTTCCTATTTCCCCTCAGCCACTTATTACAAGTTATTAAACGCAACAGTCTGCGGAGTGCCAGGAACAGCTATTCCTCAAAACTTCACTTTCATCTCCTAAATCATCCATCTCCCTCGCTAGGGATCTCCACCATTAATTTTAAAAACCGTTCTCTTCTGAGAAGATAAGGATCTGTTTATGACACGTCTGCTTTATTGTCCTTATTCTTGAAGCAAAACCGTGAAGGCCATGAGTAAGGGGATGGTGTGAAAACCTAGCCAGAACTAGGGCCTAAATTATCACGCTGTAACAGGGAGTCAATATAATTTGATTTGCTCAGTTAAGCTTTTAATTTTCGCCAAATGCTGAAAGAATACCGAGCACTATGTTAAAGCTTGAGCTTTCTCTCGGGACACTGTGTCGAATGTTGGTCTTGTTCTATTTGAGGACCACTCTTTTTCAAAACCAACTGACAATTCTCATTTTCCCAATTACTACAACATAAAGACGAAGATAAAAATGCTGCTGATTTGCATGAGTCAATGCAGACGCAGTACAACAACAGTAAAATGACGGATGGAAAATCGGAAAACTGGAGCACAATGGTGGACCAGCAAACCGCTGGCAAGGGCAAACGGTCACATCCGTCAGAACAGTCCTCATTACAGATTTAAAAGATGTGACTGCAGTACATCCCCCTCATTATTTCCTTTCCATGCTCCTGACATTTCAAAAGAATTCTTCCATCAGTAAGCAAGGTTGCTGATCTCAGCCTCAGTCTGCCATCCCTCTTTCCTGAGGCTGAAAAAGTGGTTGTGTAAATTCAAATTAAATCTGAATAGCTTCTTGGAAAGACAGGCTGAAATATTTCAAATTATAAAGACCAAAATTAAACTGAAAAGGCACAAAAAAAGAGACCGTGTGAAATCTAAGATGGCGGTCACGGCTCTTATTGGCTTACTCAGTAAAAGGTCCCCTATCATGTTACCAGGATCACAGGCAATTAGCCATTATGGGTCATTTCAAATCTGTTCCTTTGTGACATCACATGGGGAAGTGGCTACCCAGAGACATGAAGGACTGATCAATTTCAGCCAACCAGTTAATCAGTTACTTCATTATTCTGGGTAGTTCCTCCCCCTTGTGATGTCACAAAGGAAAAGGGTTGTAATGGCTGACTGGTTGCGTCCCAAGTGACATGACAGGGGACCTTCAAGCTCCACTTACGGTGCAAGGGTTATCATCATAGTCGAATCTAAACTGGCTGTGCCACAGTCAACTGTGACCAGAAACCTCACAAGAGCAGCCAGTCATTGGCTCTGTGCAGCTTAGGGATATTGGAGCTATACAGTCATATGGGTCAGCACAGTTGGTTGCTCAAACGCAACCTACTGGCCATCCGGGCTCTTGTTGGTTGCTTTTTGAGCCAGCAAATGATCAGGTTGTCACCAGCCAGGTTCTGAGCGCGCTTAGACTGTGATCACGAGCGAAAGAAGTGGCCACAGGTAGGGACGTGTCAGAGGAGCACTGAAAAATGTCTGAACTCTCTCATTTTGGTAGCATGAGTAATACGCAGGAGTACTTGTGCATATATTGTCTGTTGGACCAGAAGCAGGTGGGAGCAGAGACGCCAAGTTGAAAAAGAGAGAGAGGAAAAAAGTTTTAATTCCTGCCAGACAGCAGGGACAGCTGTTTTGTCTTTGAATTAACCCCTTTCTGCAGATATAGACGCCTGCGTCGATAGACCTGGAAATTTAAACACGCTGTTGCTGTACTCGATCACTAGATGGCACCCCCGGATCAGTTATTGAATGTTCAGAAGCAAGCAGACCTCGAACGCGGTTCTGAATATGGGGAAGTTCACTCCGCTCCCTGTTTTTCAAGAGCTGCATGAATTAAACTCCTCAGCTAAGCCTGATGAGCAAACTGGTCAGTATCCTTGCCCAAAGTATGGAACCAGCAGTTTAAAAAAACGATATCTTGACACAGAAAAAATCGTTATCCTTTGTAGCAACCAGTTTAGCCACAGTGAGCCAACAGTATTCCAATTAGTGTTTCAGAAAAATCAGTTTTCTGAGGCAAAAAAATCGACATGGTATTGATTCACTCACATTCTACTGTCAATTACAGTTGTCACATACAAAAAAATTCGTTGTTCCCTACCGTGGATTTACGCGTAGATTCCTTCATTGACAAATCCAGCGCTTCCTTATATCCACAAGTACTGGCGTTGATAGCCAATCACTCAACCATACACTCAGGGTCTTCTGCGTAATTGTAGGAGTTACACTTCCTGCCCTCGTGAAGTTTCCCTGGTAACAATGTTTTGGTTGGCTCGTTTCTTATCCAATTCCCGAGTGTTTAAACATTTTAGTGTAAAGTGAAACACATTGATTGGACAAACACAGAGCATACAAACTAATGCGTATCAGCAGGCTCGGTTGTATCCTGTCTACGTTATGCACATTACGCGGCTAAAATAGACGCGATTTATATAAAACAGGTTCGCAAAACTGGCCTTGAAGTGATCAGTTACATTTACAGGATTTAAATTAGATAAGGACATGGTCAGTTGGAATTATTTCGAATGAAACCGGACCGGAGGGTTCTTGCTACTGGATCGGTCTCTGGAGGAGGGATTCATGAAAAAGGTCAGGCTGCTACTTTTTTTTTTTTGTTTCATTTTGGAATGTATACATACTTGACAAAGTCGAATGTCGAGGTTTTTTCCTGGTTAAAACGCGAACTGCCCGTGCATTCGGATGGACCCCCTGGTACGTGCATTGCACGTTTCTCTTGAATCGGGAGAGGCAATGGAATGTTTGATATTCCATGAAAGTGGAGTGTCTGTTCTGTTAAAATAAGGTATATTTCAGAATCCAGATATAACTGAGTTAGTGAGGTGTACTTGTTCCTTATAAGTGTTGAAATGGGTTCGTGAGCTTAGAAGAGGGGACTGGTAGCTTCCATTACAGGGTGAATGTTCTGACCGTTTAATAAACAGTTTATTTAATGCGTGTTTGTGCTGGCTTTGAAGAAAAATGGCAAAAACTCTAAACTTTATTATGGAGAAAAGGTATGATTTGTGTTTGGAGAGGTTACTGGTGACCACTGATATTCATCTGCACTGATATTGATAAATTCATACTAAACTTAACTAGAAAATCATTTGTTCATATTAAATTTCATGCCTTAAAACTTAATTTGTGTTAAATACATGATTTTTTTATGATTTGACAGTACATGATTTTGAGACTTTGGGGAGACACTTGGGTAGCTGTATAATTTGGCTAATGGCATGCAGGTAATCTAGAATGTAATGTTGAAGATGAATTCTACTTGTGCTCAAGGAGTTTATGATACCAGAAATGTAAAGTTTTAAGCCCCAGCAGTTTTTCAATCCTCAGAATTATTTTTTTTTGCAATTTCAATGGTGAATTCTCATGAAGATTTTTTATGTTTGCAGCTCATTTTCTCTACCAAAATCATGAAAATAAACTGAAACACAATGTAATTCTAAATGCTGTAAGTGTCTTTTCTGAATTGAGCCACATTTTTCCTCTTTATGAAGCTTGAATCTTGAATTATACAGCATTAAAGTGGGTAACCCATAAATAGCCAAATTTGGCTTCTGCAGAAAGGGGTTAATATTAGCAACAAAGGACAGGCACAAAAAAACCAGGTGTGCTGACTTGATTGTGTAATAATGCCTTAATTGATCAATAAGGTGCCTCGCACCAACAGACGCCAGCAGACTCTGTGGCATGCCAAGACCTGGAATTAAGGCTATATTCTTCCCCAGGCCCCGCCCACCACTCCCTACCAATCGTCTTGCTCCACTGCTCAAGCAGGTGTAGTTACTGCAATGCGGGCAAGAGGACAGAGAGACCAGGCATAATATAGCCAATGAACTTGCTCAGTGAAAATTTGAGAAGAGTGTGGCTTGTCTTACACAGACAGAACAAATCAAACTAACCTTCAGGTGTAGCGTTGTTCATGTAAGCAGCCCTAACTGTGATACTGGAGTAAAAATACCACAATAATAATGTCAAGGGCAAAACAATAACAAAATATATTGACTAATGAAAAGTCTGCTATCATAGAAGCACAGTGTGCAATCCAAAACCTTGCCCTAATATGTGCCCTTGGCCCCAGCAGTGACAGCCTGAGTTAGCAATGAGTCACTATTAAGGCCAAAACCTTTCACAGCAACATCTATACATACTGCTATTCTTTTAATTCTCGCAGATCTACCATACAGGTTTTCCGAATCCAGCAGGCACGTGGTAACACTGTGAAACAGTGATCCCACCTCCTATTATCAGCTGAATTTTCTTATTATAAATGTGAAAATGTGAAAGTGTCATCAATCCAGTATGTAATTTGCTTAATCCTGGTGAAAAAGGCTGGTACCAGCAGGGATATGCCAAGGACAGTCCACCAACCCATCATAGGGATCACACAGCACTCCCTCACACACTCATACCCTTTGGGCATTTTAGAGTCTCCAATCAGACTGCAATGCATGCCTTTGCACCGTGGGAGTCATCATACATTATCTTTCACATACCTTCCATTAATTTGGATTAAAGGGGACCTATTTTGCAAGATTTCCAATGTTATATTTTGATCTTGGACTCCCCTAGAGTACTCCTGATCATTCAAAGTCCAAAACAGGGTCCTTATTTAGCTCATACTGCCATCCTCAAAAAACCCCATTTGTAGTCCATAGTAGCCTGAAACACCTTGTTGGGGTGGCTCTTCCGCTATGGCCCCCACTCCCGTGTGCCCACTTTCTTCTGACTGGCCAGCTCTGTGGAGGGCGGATCTAGGCGGGACGAGGGAGCAACACGTGGTTTTCCGGGTCCGCCTCCCCAGAGTGAAACTGAGACGTGTCTGCCATCTAAGAAAGAATCGACGGGCGAATTCTGCAATCAAACGCAGTACATGTGTATAGAGCCAATGAAATAAACTGGTTCTAATAAACGTAACAGCGAAAGTGGAGGACGCAGTGCGAAAGTCTGGCAGCTCAAGCTCAAATTTCTAATGTCTACCTACGGCTACTGTGGTGACCGGTGTTTCTACTCTATAATTAGGATTGAGGGAAAGCAAGAATCCACCCCATACAGACATATTTGTAGAACGGGTCGACATACCCAAGTGTAGACCAGAGACCGTAGAAATCCAGTGGGTGTGAGTCTAGAGGGAAACATGGACAGTGAGGAGCAGCAAAAAGTGGACTAACAACTTATGGACTACTTCGGTGTGTATTAGAACAACCTGCTGGTTCGTGTGCATCGCTGTGGAGTGTCGCTAGCGTGAAGTAATGAACAGCTCCTGCGTTGGTATATGACGAAGGGGCTAAAGCTCCAGGCTAAACGGCCTTTATGGAAATTGCCCATGGTAATGGTTTACTTTTTGCGTTGGAATGACCAGCATTTGCTTACGGAAAATGGGCTTTGTCTGCATTGTCTTTGCATTCACTATTAATGTAATCTGTCGTGCAAAAAATTTGTTTTGCGTCCAGTGTGAAAGCGGCTTGACGTGCACATAACACGTGTATTCATGTCTTTGCATTGACTTTGAATATAATCTGTAGCGTGAAAAATTAGTTTCGTGTCCAGTGTGAAAGCTGCGTCACGTGCCCATTACGCGTGTATTCGCGTCTTTGCATTGACTTTGAATGTAGTCCGTCCCGCGTAAAATTTGTTTCGTGTCAGATGTGAAAGCAGCTTTATGGATAGTACGCGACAGCTAGAGAGAGCTCGGTTATGTTATTGACATAACACAGGTTTTACAGACCGTAAGTTTCGTGAGCGTGGACAAGTTGCTTTTTTGGAGCTTGCGAATTGATCACTTCTACAGGAAAGAATATCCTATTTAATCTCCACCTTTTTCGGCTTTTTATTAGCCAAAAAAATTTCTAAAGGGGGATGAAATTATGGCACAGTAGTGCAGAGAAATCATTTGTTATTCCAGACATGTTAGAGCGTCATTCCGCGATTGCTTTCACGATAGAATTAGAGGGTTAGCCCAGATATGTGAAGTATTCGGCTGATCCCGATCATGGATAAGTGAAGCGATCACAAGCAGCAGTAAACAAAACCAAAACACGTATCCCAAGCTCTGCAAAACCTACATCTGGTCTAACTGCAGCCTTTTCAGCCCAACTTTGCGGACACATACAGCACCTCTCCGGTTAGCTTCAACTGTAGTGGCTAAAATCGGGCAACGTTATGATGAAACAGGCGCATTGATGCTTATCAAAGTAACACAAGCATACCGATCAGAATTACTGCATATAAGTTAATCAGGACTTTAGGAGCATTTTTAATTAGCACGGTGGCACGCAAACTAACATACACTAGCTGGTAACCGAGCGGTCATAGCAACCACAGAGACAAATCCTTGCAATACAGGTTTTACAGTCAGCAAGTTCTCTTACCGTGGACACTTGTACCAAGCATCCAAATTACAAACAAGTATTAAAAATTAGCTTCAAATGAAGTTTATTTTCACACACCTTCTGCAGAATTTCTTGCATATTTGGGACACAAACATTAGCAACAGTAACTTGGTTACGTTAACCACTGTGCTACAGCCACAATCAACTGGCCATCACGTCAGGTTGGCTTATTCAGTAAAAGCAACTTACAGCTTCTGTGTCTGTGAGTCACGGACAGTCGCGACCAATACAGGCTTTGTCTTCAGCCTGCGTTTAAGGCCAGTTGTTAGTGCTCACTATCGCTAGCGGTCCTGCAGCCACCCGTAATACGTTAGCTTCACTTACATTATTTGCCGTTATATCGTTACTTAAAGCTTGTGGCACCGATAGCTTGATCGATGCAACTGCTTCAGGTTTGAGAAGCAGGTGAAATGCTTTTCCTGAGTCAAATTATCCTTTATTGACAAAGCTGTCTTTGATGAAATGCTGAGCACAAGCAGCTAACGTTCCCTTTGGCCGTGGCTCTTTGCTGCCAGCAAACAAAAAAAGCAACCCACTGATTTCTGGTAGCATCGTCTTTTAGAAGAGAAATAGGTGCGTTTCTTTGCGTCCAAAAGTAAACGGACAAGCAGCTTTGGGTGAGATACGGACAAATGTAAACGTGCAAGCAGCTTTGGGAGAGATTCTGACAAAACTTTTGTATTTCCAAAAGTGTAGACCCTACTTAGGCATAGTATGATCTGCCGTTTTTAGTACCTGCTAGAACAGTTTCCGGTGTGGGCAGGTCCAGGGCAGTGGTTGGCTCAGGCTAGGTCTGTACTAATTGAACAGCACAACCTGACGTCAGGTTTTGCCCAGGTCTCGTGAAGATCTCGGGACGATGTGTTCAGAGAGGAAATTACGTTCACGAAATCACGTTCTTGGATTACGGCAAAATCCCTGTTTCTTATGTTTAGAAATTTTTCAGAGGTTGAATATGGACATCCAACATTACAACATTACTAATATGTATTAAAAGAAGGATCAGCATAATAGGTCCCCTTTAAGCATTTGGTGTCAATCTACCTGCTGTTATGTTGTTGATCTTGTTTTTCTACTAGTTATGTCATTTGTTGTTAGGTTATTTCATTCTTCCCCCTGCATATGCTTACTTTGCTGTTTATAGTTTTACTTTAATGTCACGACCTGTTTGCCTTATTTTTTTCTGGTCATACAGAATGCAGAGTATTAACATATAGGAGTCGGCCAGTAGGACAGTGAAACCAGCGCACCCACTTTGTGCTCCGCAAGTGACCTTACTAGCTTACTAACAAAAGACAACAATGACAAAGATGTCTTCATAATTCTGGTAATAATGGAACCACATTGGTGGAAACCCTTGTCAACAAGAGCAAAACGTGCTAACACCATTCAGGAAGGACCCAAGCCAGATTCAAGCTCAAGACATCCTCGCAATAAATGAACAGCCTCACTCGCTACACTGAATGTCCATCCATCCATTACTGCTTCTTCCTCATTGGGGTTGCAGGGCAGCTGTAGCCTATCCCAGCTGATTACAGGCGAAAGGCTGGGACCCACCCTGGACAGCTGGCCAATCCATTTCAGAGCGCACACACCACTCACACACCAATCACACACACTCTCATACCTATGAGCAATTTTAGAGCCTCCAATGTCTTTGGACTGAGAGGAAACTGGAGCACCTGGAGGAAACCCACAGAAAGATAAAGAGAACATGCAAACTCCTCACAAAAGGGTCCCAGGCCAGATTCAGACCCTGACCTTCTTGCTGTGAGGCAACAGTGCTACCCACCGTGCCACTCTCATCCAGAATGTGATACATAAAATTATAAAGACCTGAAAATAACCATCAGAAAATAATTGTATTCAGAACCTCCTGGTCGGAGAAGCTTCCGTTGAGCGTCTCTGTATCGTCTTCGTCCCAGCCAGAGCCAGTGGAAGGCATGTAGTTATCAGTCAGCGCATCCCACACCCTAACAAAGAGAGAGGACCAATGATGAGAGAATAAGAAACCAGGGGAAAACACTGGTAAATTTGATGATAAACAGGCTTGGCTGGACCACCCACACTCTAAAAGGTATGAAAAAGCATCCTTAAAGTCAGAACCTCTTTTACTGAATTGTAAGCAGATAGGTATACAAAACTCAAGGTAAAAATGACTTTATACCAGCTTTTTTTGCTGGTATAAATGCACTTAGTACTTCAGAAATGTTGTTGAAAGTTCCGGAGTAAATTTGTGACATTTTGTCCAACGAAAATACAAATGTATCTCCATTAATACTGCATTTACAATTGCCAGTATGATAGTCTACAATAATGTGATGGGGAGATGATTTCTTTTGCTTACTGCCATTAATTTAACATTAAGTTTTGATTAAAGGATTCCCTGGGGTACTAGCGTATCACCCCAACAATACAGCAAGCTCTCAGATGCCACCAGCTGCGACCTGTGCTCCTGCCTGTACTATCGGTGCATTAGCAGAGCATGCTCATGCTTCCGCCTGAATGGCACTGCTCTACAGAGTGAATGCACACGGGATAGTCATAAATCAAGGCCCAACTGGTGATTCCTCACTGAAGAGAGAGAGAGGGACAACAAGGGCGTAGAGCTACGAAACAGAACGAGACAAATCAAACACAGTCACAGTGGGTGGGCCAGTCCCCAGATGCGCAAAGTAGAATGCTAATTAGCACAATTGTCTCTTTCTAACTGACTACTAGTCATTCGCTCTCTCCACAATTTTGAAAAAAAAAGTCTGTTATTTCCAGCATGTACATTTAAATCAAGATGACTTCCGTTGCGAAACGGTGCTGGCTGTTATTTTCAAGAATTAATATGAACTCTTCTCTAATGATTGATTCTAGTATTTTCTTCTTGAATTGAGAACCTTTTGTCCCTGAAGGGAGATTCAGGTGTCTTGATTCTTGAAGTTGTACTTACAGGCCTGTATTCTTGATCAGTACAGCCCCTATCTTATACAAGATTGGTACTATATTACCTCGCTTCCAAACATTTGGTATTTCTCCAGTTTCTAAACACTGCATAATAGCTGTTAGGGGTTTAAAGATGATCTCACCTACTTCTTTAAGTGCCCTTGGGTATATGCCATCAGGGCTGGCTGCCTTATTTATCTTTAATTTATGCGCTCTGTCTAGTGCATCATTATCCCCGATGTCACTCCTGGCTAAAACAGGGGCCTCAAATGCCAGTCCTGGACGCTGCTGTGTCTGCTGGTTTTTGGATTATTCCTGCACTTAAGCGCTAAATTAGGGATAGTGATTGGCTAAGGAGTGCATCCAAATTGTTCATGAGAACTGATATACTGCAGCTGTTGATTGAACGTTAATCCCCAAAAAGACTGTGGAAGACTGCAGGCACTGCAGCCCTCGAGGTGTTCCAGCCTATTGTCAACCTGTTTACCAGGTGAAGCTGTCAACAAAATAACTATATAAAACATCATCAACCATATCACAGGAGTCACAATAATTGGAACTCCTGGTTTACAACTTCATGCAAACAGCGTAATCAAAATGACAGCTGAAGAACTTTACCTATAATCTTTACCTATGCAGAGATCCTCAAGACCATCAATATCCCTGGGTGTGCTCCAGAGCTGTAAAATTAATCGACTAATCAAATAAAAAATTAGTTGCTGGCTATTTTGATAATCACAAGTCCTTTCAGTCATTTTACTGCAAATATGTTGAACATTTTTCTTGTTTGAGCTTCTTTAATGTACAATAGTAAATAAAGAGTCTTTTGAAAAGAAGAAATCTGAAGACTTCACTTTGGCCTCTGGGAGATTGTGATTGGCAGTTTCCCCAATTTTTCAAAATTTTATAGAAAAATCGATTAATCGTGCATATAATTGGCAGATTACTCAATAATGAAAATAATCATTAGCTGCAGCCCTAGTGTGCGTATGTACTGCCCACTCCAATTCAGACCGCTGATCAAGATTTCAATGGGATTTGAGTCCAGAGACTGAGATGGCCATTACAGAATATGGATAAGCTTTGATTCTGAACTGTTTATTTTTGGATTTTGGTGCATCATTATGGTCGATGTCCTGCTAGCTAGACAGTCCACTATCAACCGGGCTTCAGCCTCCAAATACTGACACCAAGATTTACAACTTAACTGTTCCAGGTACTGGAGAAATTTTTTATGCCATTCACCTGGACGACATCACTGGCAGCAAAACTAACCCTGAACATTAGTAGCTCACTGCCATACTTGACAGAAGATATGAGGAATTTGTCCTTAAATGCATTCTACTTTCAATGGCAAACACCACGCTGTTGCTGTTCTGGCCCAAACACAACAATTTCCGTCTTACCCGACAACAGGACTATACAATATGTCAGTCATCGTTCCACATATGTTTGGAAATCAGTATGTTCAAAAATATTTTTGCCCTGGAGTTGGCATGTCATGTTTGTTTTAGACTTAGTGACCTCCAGGTGCACCTTATCATTGATATTTTTGTACCCCGATACTTGAGTTCTGTACAGCCTGTTATACCATTTTCTCCTCTCTCCATGGGAACAACATGCACTGCCATATTTTTCATGCTTTCTCTCACCAGTGTGCTTCCATTCCAAACAATGTTCATGTTTAATTATTGCCCTCACACCACAAAGCGCTAGGGCTATGTTTCTGTGATCATATTCCTTAGAACTCATAACCATATATCTGAAGGTCAACTGCCATCAATCTCATCTGAACAGACAATTCCTTGGAGATGGATTAAAAAGGGGTCCGGATGCACTTTACCTCATTTTATGTCATAGTTAAATAGCAAGTGATGCTATGACATGCTGTAATGTTATTCTTTAGCTTGAGATAAACTAAATAATAAAAATTAACAACTAATTTAACTGAAAAATTGGTTAGGTTTCCAATTACGACTCCTATGTTTATTGTTTAAAACAGGCATCTTCATAAGAAACACTGAAACATGAGGGGGAAAGAATTTCCACAATGATACAATATACTGTACTACAGTCTCCTCATATGCTTGAACATGACATAATGGATTATGAACAGCATTCATTTTTTTTCAAATGCAGCCTGTTTTCATCTTTGATATCAAGGGTACCAGTATTTCTTGACCTAACTGTATAATCAGTGCATGAGAATGATAAACAGATGATATCCTTGGCTAATTATCTTGCGTAGTGCAAACAAAGAAATACAACTGAAAGCATCCTGGTATCTCATTATTAGAAAATAAAGCAAAAGCAAAGCAACATAATAAGAGAATCCCAGAGGCTGCGCATTACAGGCTACACCACTGTATTTTTCTTTGACACTCAATGTTTTAAAATACCATCCACTGAATACAACCCCCCATGTTCCGCCGCAACAACTGTGACTCCTACAGACTCTTCTCTTCGGTAATTACATGTTTACATGGACTTCTAATGTCACCATGTAATTACGTGATGTACAGTGAAAGGGACATCATGTTCAGACTGAAAAAATACAGATTGAACAGGGTCAACAAACAAGGTGCATAGAAATTTTTACCAAATATCCCAGGTGGTGCAAAGATTCAGGTTGTACCAAATATCCAAAGTCCAATGCCAAACTACTGGATAATTTCTACAAAATAAAAATAAAAAAATCTGAGGTTCTCATATATCCAAACAAATTATAAATGTTGATTGAATAGCAAGGTCTTGAGCTTTTGAGTACAGATAGAGAGTGCTCGATGAGGGGCTCCAGAGACCGTGGGGAGAGACAGCCCTTTGTATCCCATGATGCTGTTTGGCGTCGGGCTCCGAGTGACACTGCCCAGCACGGCCGGGAACAGAAGTCTATTCACACAGGCACTCGGATCATGCAGCGAGCTGCCGTTGTTGACATGCGCCGCGTCCCCAAAATCAAGACAACAAGCCAGCACACGTTGGCACCGAGTGGCTCTCACTGCAGTACACACAGTAGAGCGGGAGGGGGCGGGGGGGGGGATTCGCAGGCCCAGGTCTAAAAATAGACACAGCTCTCCCGATACACCCACAAAGCAGCTTCGCCATTTGTTCGGCTAATTAGCCGCTTAGCATGCTGGCTGCTCTGGCTGTGCACATGCCTATTGTGTGATTTTTTGTCTTCTTCTCATGATCCGTGCATTCCTTGATTCATTCCAAATGACATCATGGTATTGCTTACAGCCCTGACTGTCTAATTGCTTGTGAAAGCGTAGTTACAGTGCACTCTGATTTACTCTAATGCTACTGAGCTATTTTGGGGAGATGAACCACTTTTTTGGTATCTCGAATATGATATTTTGAACACATGAATGCATCGCACGTATACGAAAATGAAGTAAATGCTTTTTACCAATTCTGAAAAAAATACACAGTTTTGACGAGACTCTCTCTCTATGCAGTAGATGGCAGACTACAATAAAAAAAAGTGTCTATTTTTAAAGCAAAGATCTTGGGACTTTTGGTGCGCATCTCAACAAAAAGTACATACACCCTATTTATAGCAAGAGGAGCCATTTTAAAATTCTAATTCACCTTCCAAGTTTTCATGCCAGCAATGCAAGCAAACAAATAAATACAAATATGACTCACATAAACATCATTGCAAGACATAATGTGAGGTATGTTTTTACAGATATGGCCAAAAATAGCCATTCATGTCCAATTTCTGACAGCTCTTAAGACGTGTTTTTAAAACCTCTGCATATTTATGCCTGTTCAATTTTCCAATCAAAGCAATTACAATATTTACGCAGAGATATTTATATTAACATTAACAGAATTTATGGTAATTTAACAGGTGAATGATCTGATATATTCTTGTTTAATTCTTAACGCATCCATCTCTGGTAATCAAGTTCTGGAATTCACCCCCTGCTAACATGACTGAACGCCAATCTTCAACTCCATATACTCAATCCATTTTGAGTATAATGTGAATTAGATTCAATTTTAAAATTTCATAATGGCATATTACACAAATAGTTGGATTTAAAGTTTTTGAGGCCTTCTATCAAAAACATCTACACCTCATTAACAATCCTTTATCAAAAGGTGCCCTTATAGCATGATTAACCCCTTAGTGTCTGACTTTTTCACTTAAGTTTTCCCTAAAGTAAAAAAGCTTTTTTCATATTGCAAGACAATAGGACATACATGCTCTGTATCAGATGGTTGTAGCACTTAACTGAAACTACATCACACGGAGAGAAATAAACCTATAAAGCCATGTTTTTTGTGGTCACAACATTACATCAAATGGAAAATATTTAGATCTAGTACAAAATTTTCCACTCATTTCCCTGTAATCAAGCAGGACATGTTCAATGGGATAATTGGAAACCTTGGAATCAGGATTTTAAACAAGCCAAGAGGTTCCAAAGGTTTGAATATAGCAGCAGCAATTGACAGACCCATATGTGGGCCTGTCAGTTTTATGGGGTTAAATGAGTGATTGAAGGTTAAAATAAGGCTTGGCACAGCACTCACTCTTCATCCTGCAGCCGTTCCTCATCCTCGTCATTCTGCATGTGATTTCGCACTGGGGCCAGGCCCTCCGTCTTGGCATTGTAGTTGTGGAAGCACACGTTGAGCTTCTCATCAAACTCGTTGACCAGGTCCTCCATGGACTTAAAGCTCATGATCTCTGAGAAGTTATCCAGCTCTGAGAAGTCCTCCTTGGTGGAGGGAGCGATGGTGGTCCCGTACACGCGCAGCGGAGCTGGGACCACGTCCTCCACCCTGCAGGACCTCAGGTCCTCAAAGTCCTCATCCAGGCTAACCAGCGGGGCCTCCATCTTCTCCATCCACTGATCGACACCAATCGAGACCCCTGGAAGAGCAGACAACACCTAATGAGACCTAAAAGTGAAGTCAAACAGGTAAGAACTATAGACCATCTGGGATCCCACCAGTCACTATAGCGGAGCGGGCAGTACATACAGTCCAGCTGAAAACACGTCCATCTTTGAACGCAGCCTTCCTTCACCTATGAAGTATGAAGGCTGCATCTAAAAAGGTAGCAATACTACCATGTTCACGAGAATCGTCCACTAACATATAGAGAGGCAGCAATATAAACACTTTGAAAAAATGCTTCAACAGCTTTCCTGCTAGCTTGTTTTACAGTAGTTTCAGAGTAATGCTTTGACGTGATGACACACAGACACGCAAATCAACTCAAAACCAGATTTCCTATCACAGCTGGTAACTATTCTGGCTGATAATCAACTTACTGCGGAGTGCCAAACTTGGCAGCACTACTGTCAAGTAAAAATACTGCTTTAATCATTCATATAAAACATGAAATCAAAACAAGTGGATATATAATACAATATATAAGAAAAATGATATTTAATGCACATAATTTAAATATACAAAACAAGACAGGAATCAACGCAAAGCCTTGATTGCTATACCTCTGCCTGCCATAGCTTCTTCTGGCCTAAAAGTCCATCTTTGGTCCCCAAATACAGCTGACCGTTTGTAACCTTGACCTTAGACACAATCACCTCCAAAATCACATCAGTTCAGTTACCCTCTGGGGAGTTACCTTGTCTTATTTAGTCAAAATCTGTCAGCTCCTTCAGCAGATATCTAACACACTAGATATGGAAACCGGACAGATGTTGAGATGGATTGGCAGGCAGCCGGAAAACAGTATGCACCCCCCCCCACTGTGTTTGGCGGAGGCATCATAAATACAGTATATGCATATCGGCTACAAAACAAAACACTAAAGAGGTTATCGGCCATCTTTCCTGAATTCCTCAGTTAACATGCACCACAAAGGATGACATTATATTTATTTTTCAGCAAAAAGTAAATTTGCATCTCCATTTTAATGACGAGTACCAAACGTTCTGCAGCAAATTGAGAAAGGCCTACTGCAACACATTTCTAGCAGGAAAGAGTGAGGGATTTTGCTTTTAAAGATGATATCACAATCTGGAAACAGTATGGTAAAGAGAAAGATTGGCAGACAAATAGCAATGACTTTTTGTTGCCTAGTTGAGTTGAACTGTACTGCAGCCATCGCATCCTTATCAAAGATTTATGAAGCCTTAACAGTGAAGTTGCAATGAGAGCAAGATGAAAATGGCCTTATATTACCTTTCTAGATCATAACAACACTTTAAAAGATAAAGCCCAGCCATTAAAATCTGCTGATTCAGTAGTTCAATTTGAAGATTAGTCATCTGATCAGTGGTAACAAGCAAAACCAACTGTATATTAATAATGCTTTTATGTGACTGAATACAGTTGTAAAGCCGGTACAAATGCAGAGGGTATCATGCAATTGGGCACCAACTCAATTGTAAGACAGGAACTGTAAGTTGAACATTAGGCTTACATTTAAAGCAGTGAAACGCCACTTAAAATGGAAGATCAGGGAGATGGGAAGTTAGGAAAATGGATATGATGGATAAAATTTCCCTGCCGCTTTCTCACCAACCCCCAATCTCTACATCTAGAGGTGAAAAAAATATCCAGAACGAAACTGATGTGACTCTACTGTCAGACTAACTAGAGTCTCGGCCAGCCCGCAGCCAGCCTGGGAACAAAGTGTTAGATAACAGCTTACCAAGCACTCTTATCTGTAAAGTCCAGGGCAGACACGCGTCCAGATTCGGCCTTATCACAATTAATTCAGAGCTTCACTATTTTTTCTTTTCTTTTCTTTTTTTTTTGAGAGGGGTGGGGGGTGAAATGGTGACCCCATTTTGAAACGGGAAAAGAGCCATTTCTAAGCCTATTTACTGCTCGCAAATCTTGATGGAAAGTGAATTTAAGCGGAAAGTTCAGTACATCATATTCTCCTGGCAACAACGTGCTTGCGAGGGTTTTTTGTTCATTCCTAGAAGTACAGAAACTGCATCCCTTGAAGAATCCCGTATTTCAAAGAAAATAAATTGTGCTGGATTAGAGCGAACGCTAGTATCTCAGCGGGAGGAGGCGACCATTGTTGCTGTTGCATCAGCATCGTTCGATTCAGCATCACAAAATTTCTCGGAAAAATAGACAAGCCTACAGTTCTCATCGCAGCGTCCACATTATTATTATTATTCCATCTGATACAAACAAATGAAATCTTAAGTAAAGAATGTGCAGCAAAACAATTGTCCCTATATTAGAGCGATACCACGTTCTAAATGTTGGTACACCTGCTAGATCAATGATGTGCTCCCAATTTTTAAAAAATATTTTATTTATCACAACTAAACTTTGCAAATGTGCATGATAAAAGCATAAAAAAATAACACGAGAAACACCCCAAATCACGTGCTTTCGCACGCTTCACTCGTTCTCAAGTAAATAGCCTGGCTATGCTTTATTTCACGGGGAACAAAAGCCAAACTGTTCGGAGAAAGTCAGCATTCTAAAATACAAAAACAGGCCCCCAGCATTCAATTATTTTAACTCCGCAATATAGGAGAAAAGAATCTGTGACCTATTTCAACCGAACATGTTCACAGAATAGCCCATGCAAAACACTGTAAACAACCACAGCGATTGCCAGAGAGGGAAAGAACGGAGTGTAACGTTACATGATCTCGCCAACTCGCTAGATAACTCATGCCTCAGCGATGTGATGCAGAAAGGATGTGGAACATTTTGAGAAATGCTATGGAAGATCAGAAAATAATAAATTCGCGCGAATTACCTGCGATTAATGTGTTCCTGTCGTGTGATGGAGAGCCCCTCCTAGGCGATGCAGATATCTCCTGCACTTTCATCCGCACATCTGAACACGGGTGAAGCACAAGCGATCGCTAAGCATCCCTTTTCACTGACACAACGGCAGTGCTATTTTAAGTTGTATACAGAGTCCGAACGTTTTTCCCCCTTCCGATCCTGAACGAATTGAGCCGGCTGGTACCGTTTTAGATCAAAGACCGACCTGATAATTGAACGAGCTTAGCTCTTGTACAGCGACTGCCAGCATCCCCGTCTCTCTCCGAAATCTTTCATGTGTCCTCGTTTCCCTCCCCCGCCCCCGTACAACAATCAGAACACAGCGCGCTGAATATTCATGAGCCAGTCAGAGGACGAGGGAGCTCATCTTTGAGGTCAAGTTCTCTGCGTTTCGGGGGCTTTTCACTCTTACAGTGTGACAGACAGCGTCCTGCGGCTTCTGTGTTTTGTAGCTGCCAATCATTCAACTGCAAGAACTCCAAAAATCTAATTTTAATAAATATTCATCAAAGGCAACTGATGAGGGACGTTTGGACGAGGGACCATCACGTTTTGACCTCAATGGGTTGCATAAGAATACCATCAGCATTTGCTTAAAAAATGGAATTTATTTATATATCTATGAATGATGCCAACAGAATATTCAAGAAATGAGATTGATCTACAATGATGCATGCTCTTTAAAGGGAAAAGACTGCAGAAAATAAATGAGATGAGATAGGACACCACTGAGTTACCTGCACTTTAGTTGTGTAGAGTTATTTAAGCTCCCATCTGCTGCACAATACAATTTCCAATTTCGAGTGCATGAATGCTCTCCATGTGTCTGCAGACGCACCAAAAAAATGGGCCAGCCCATTTTTTTAGCTGCATTATTTTACTTCTTTTTCCAACTGAATCCAGAATAGAAATATAATGTTGGGTCTACACAACAATGTGAAAACTGGTTTAATATATTGCAGACCAAGCACATCGGCTGGAGTGGCATATACTGGCTGAACTCTATTTCCAACTGTTCTAAATAATTATACTTACATAATTTGAATTTACAGTACTTTCATATTCATACTTGTGTACATTTTACATATTGTTTTTTTTTTTAAATCTCGTTAGTTTGGTTGTCTGCATAATCCTGATGTTATCTGTTAATTTATAATTCAAAAAAATAATTTTTGCCCCATGTTTGGAGACCAGTGCTCAGTATATATTCATTTACTGACTTATTTAGTTGTTGTCATGTCTACTAAGCTTTTTGGAATGCCCTATGTGAACCTTTTAACATAACATGTTGCTGAATACCCCTCATCCCGGACAAGATTTCCTGCCTCAAGCTCACAACGCAAAGGTCAAAGGTGAAATCAAGCAAAAAAATGACCTTGCACATCCATGTGGCACAGTGAGTTACCATACCTAATTTGGTGAAGCAGTGATCAGTAGTTGCTGAGTACAGACCCTGACAAGATTTCCTGCCTCAAGGTCACCGCGAAGGTCAAACGGTGAAATCCAGCGAAAAAACATGACGTTGCACATCTATGGGTCACAGTGAGTTACCATACCAAATTTGGTGAAGCTGTGAGAATTAGTTGCCGAGTACTGACCCGGAGAATATTTCCAGGGTCAAGGTCAGAGAACTAAGGTCAAAGGTCAAATCCAGCAAAAAACCTGATGTTGCAAATCCATGTGTCACAGTGAGTTACCATACCAAATTTCGTGAAGTTGCGATAATTAGTTGCTGAGTACTGACTCGGGCAAGATTTCCAGGGTCAAGGCCACAGAGCTAAGGTCAAAAGTCAAATCCAGCAAAAAACCTGACTTTGCACATCTATGGGTCATAGTGAGTTATCATACCAAATTTGGTGAAGCTGCGATCATTAGTTGCTGAGTACTGGCCTGAACAATGTCACGCGGACAAGATTTCCAGGTTCAAGGTCACAGCGCCAAGGTCAAAGGTGAAATCCAGCAAAAAACCTGATGTTGAACATCTATGGGTCATAGTGGGTTACTATACCAAATTTGGTGAAGCTGCGATAATTTGTTGCGGAGTGCTGACTCGGACAAGATTTCCAGGGTCAAGGTCACAGCGCTAAGGTCAAAGGTCAAAGGTGAAATCCAGCAAAAAACCTGATGTTGCACATCTATGGGTCATAGCGAGTTACCATACCAAATTTGGTGAAGATGCGATCATTAGTTGCAGATTACTGGCCCGGACAAAATCATGGACAGACGACGGACGACACAGATGGACACGCAGGTGACGACAATACCCCTTCGGCCAGTTAGCCGAGGGGTCAAAAACATTGTTCCATGGGGCTATGTATGAGATAGGTTGTCTACATAAAACTTTTAAGAGAGATAATATACAGTAGGTAAGGGTTGAGTGGGGATATGGTTTTCTGGTTTAATAATAAGAAAGCCACTCATAGGAAGTTCCACTCCATGACTTCATTTTGAGCAGTGTTCAAGCTAAATGAGTGCATGATTTTGGGAAATGAGAAATTGCGGATGTCTCTGAGTATTGCCAACAGTTTCCGAGTCAATTGCTGACATTAGTACTCAAATTTTGTTAGGCAGTCGCGCTCAAGTGGCATCCTCCCCAATCCCTTTCATTTGTATTTTCCAAAAAAAAAGTTAGCCCTCTCCATCATAAATTTCTGTCCCTCGAACTCAATCACCACATCCTCAAGTTTGACAAAACGAGCCATGAATGAGAAACATTTTTTTTCCCTAATGGTTTTCCATCATCGTTAATTGCATTGTTTGGCAACGGTAATTAGCATGCAAATCTCCTCAGCATTGCTGAGAACTCAGACCCTAAATACAGCAGTTTGTTCTGTGTGAACGAATATGCATAATGGTGTTATGGCATACAGCACATTAAGCACAGCATGTACCAGTGAATATAGCTGTAGGTTGTTCCTCTTCCATCTGTCTGTGTTAGCAGCTGATGCAGTTTGCCATGCACAGAGGGCTATAGGCAGGGGTTACTTTAATTACAAAGTACACAGGTTACTTGCCTTTTCTGGCCTGTTTGCCCATTTTAAGTTTGGTTGCTGATCACATTTAGAAACTGTATTTTCATTTTGGGAGAATAGAATACATTCATCGGTGTGATGTTTGACAGCCTGAGAAGAGTGGCTGGTGTGGACTGATAGGGGAACTCAACATAAATCAGTAAAATTGAGCCAATATTTGGAGATAAAGGTCTGTGCTCATTTACACACATATTGTTTTTTTTTCAGAACAATTGGTTAGGGATAACATACTTGTGGTGTAATGTATGTGCTAAATCCATATGGCTCTTTCAAACTGCAGTGTTTGGAAAACCTTGGTTGTCCCATCTTGGTCTTTGCACGAGCACTGGACATTACGAGGAAAAAAAATATACAAATGGACATGGTATCAAACACAAAATCCCTGCCAAAAATGACATCATCACTCACAAAACACAGAGGAGAAAAAAAACCAAGAGGAGGGTTAGCATCGGACATAACTCACCCAATGCACAGAGAGGCAGGCCAGCTGTGTGCCTGGGAAAGGTTTTAGTGTTTATCCTCATTGAGAAATCACCTGCATTGTGCAAACCCATTTTTACTGTGAGCAATCTTAATGCAGCAACGGCAACGAGACAAGACGGCAGATTACAAGAGCCCACGCAAAGATACTGCCTATTGTTTATTACCATTGAGTCAAGGCAACAATTTTTTCATCAACATGGTGGACATCATCAAGAAAATACACACAAACAAATGAAACTTAAAAATCACGTCTCATTGGTAACAGACAACCATTTTATTTCATTTTCTTCAAACCCAATGAGATTTCTACCTCCTCGCAAAAAAAAAATAAAAGTGACTAGATGGTGAGGCCTTGTTGCCATGGTTATCTGGATGGCACAGCTGAGCATTGCACAAGAGCAGGTTTCCATGGTTACCAGTAAAAGGGGAGGAGGGATTGTAATCCCATTTTCTCCTCAACAGTTTTCATCTTGCGCTGTGCATGGAGAAGATATAAGGACGTTCTCATGGGCTATTCGCTAAGAATGTGCTATAGCATGCTGAACCTGATATGGTTAACGTTTGTCCCCTGCGAGTTAATACGTCACGCTCAAAGACAAAATCACCTTTTCCAGTTGTTACTGCTCAATGGTCCCAGAATTCCGTCCAGAACAGCTTCTGAGCGTTACAGCGGTTCGAAATAATTCTGCACAACTAGAAGTCCATAACGCAGTAAGTCATATAGAATCTGAATGGCAGTGTTGAGGTTTCTGGAGTGAGTCAATTTCATTCTAGCTTCACTTCCGCATACAGTATATCTATAAGCTGCCGACATCAGTCTTGGGAATACTGTCAAATTGGCAAGGACCATTTATCGTAAGGTCAGTGACAAATATCAGCAAAGTTTTCTGGTACGAAAAAACGTCACAAACACAAAATCAATGCACCTTTACAAACTTTTTCAACTGAAGAGGAGAAAAGGAGGATTCAGCACATTCCAAGAAATGTGAATACAGACAGACACAAAAAAAAAAAAAAAAAAAAAAAACTTTTCTGGGAAATGTGTCTCAAGTTAATTTCCACAGTCCTTAATTTGATGGTCTGTAATATTGATAACATGATCACCCATCCTCACATTAACTGAAAGGTGACACTTCAACTCTGCATGCAACAAGATTTAGCCAGTCTGAAGTTTAAAAAAATGTTCTTTAATTTGCTTACCATTCTACCCTTTCTCTGAGGTGCCAGGAAATGTAAGGCAATTTTATGATTTCCCATCTAGTTAACGTTGCCCAATCGTGTGCTTCGTCTCCCACGGGCAGGGACTCAGCCCGTCTTCATTATGAATAAAACCTTAAGTTTAAGGAAAGTCTCACATCGAAAATAAATCGTATTCGTACCAAACATGCTTTGTCTGAATACCAAGTGTCTTCAGTTAATGATTTTCTGAAACTGATAGATCATAGATAGTCAGATCTAGTTATTCATTTCAGGTTTTTCATATGACTTGCAACACCATTATCCAAAGTGTCTGAACCAATTAATGAAGGTAATTGTTTTTTTTTTTTTGTTCTTCCCCTTTCTTTCTTGTTATTTATTTGGTTTCATTTTATGCACTCAGAGTATGAAATTCAGATATAAATATAAATAAAATAAAATTGCACCTAAAATCAAAGTCGTGGGCAGTACTTGATAGTTTAGATATCAATCCTACACCATAAAACCAATTCAGGCAAACTACAAATTTAATGAGCTGAAAAGATTTATAGTTTCACACAAGGATCAAAGAGAAGAAACTATTCAGGCCGAGGGCTGCAGACCACTTCTCCAGGAGGCAATATAAAAATATTTGAATCCACTAGCCTCATTTATTTGTAGGTGTGCGTACCAATAGGAGTTTCAACATGTGTAGTGATTGACCTATTTATCATACAAACAATAAAAAATATTCCATGTTGAATTGTCTGAATGCCGAAGACATCTAGGAGAATCCACCACTGAGCTGAACACACAGATGACTACTAACAGGTCTCCCCAACTCTGGCCCTCAAATCCAAATCAAGCCCTGGTTTTCCCTCTTGCAGGAAATGAATTTAACAATTATTGCCTCTCATTCGCCAAACTGTTAATCACACCTGACTCCCTGGTGAAATGAGGGTCAAAAACCAGCAGTTCTAGGCCCTCGAGGACCATTATTTAAGGAGCTTTGACTCAACAAAGTGGCAGTTTAAAAAAATATCCAGCCGAGTAGCTGAAGAAGTAGTCCTCTCCGTGATCACTCAAGGCGAGGGAATGACTTTCCGTCAAGCACCGCAGTTTATGAGTCAGTCAGTAGATTCCTGGCGATGATCAAGCGCATAACTTCATTGGTGCCTGAGTGAAGAGGGGGGGAAGCAGTTAATTTTTGATATTCATAAACTGCACGTGAAGTCTGAAGCTAAGATCCGTTGTCAAGATCAAGCACTCTCGACACAGGTGCCAACATAAAACATTTACAGGTTTTTCATTAATTTTTATTTTTTTTTTTAGATTGAAAGCCCGTCTTCTCAATTGCTTTTCCTTACCAGTAGTGATTGATGAAGATCACAGTGTTAAGTAAAAAATATCGGGCACTGGTGGCCCCAGAAGCTCTCGCCGTTAAGATAAAGAAAATGTCAAAGTTTTTGTTGACGGATGCACGCATTGATGGACGCATGCAAGGATGGAGCCATAACTCCCATGCCACTCAGGCGGCAGGAGCTAATTAGGAGCCTGTAACTGAAAATGTTGATAAGATAAAGCAAATTATCAAAGTTTTTGGTGATATTTTTAGGCTAGTGAACTCGATAAAATAGACTAAGGTCACCTTTAGGCAAGTTATTTGTAGGACTTTATGAGATGCATGTCCGATAAAAATTAGCCTGTAAATGAAATAGTTGATGAAATAAAGCAAAATGTCAAACTTTTTGGTGATATGTTTGGGTCAGTGACCTTGGAAAAATAGGCCAAGGTGACCTTTAGGCATGTCATTTGTAAGACTTTATGAGATTCATGTCCAATAAAAATAAGGAGCCTGTAAATGAAATGGTTGATGAGATGAAGCAAAATGTTGAAGTTTTTGATGATACTTTGAGGCCAGTGACTTTTAAAAAATTGGTAAAGGTCACATTTAGGCACTTCATTTGTAGGGCTTTATGAGATACATTTCCAGTAAAAATGAATAGCCTGTATCTGAAATAGTTGATGAGATGAAGCAAAATGTTGACGTTTTTGGCGATATTTTGAGGCCAGTGACCTTGAAAAAATAGGCCAAGGTCACCCTTAGGTGTGCCATTTGTAGGCCTTAATGAGATGCATGTCCAGTAAAAATTAGGAGCCTTTAACGGAAATCGTTGATGAGATAAAGCGAAATGTGTTGACGGACGCACGCACCGCGAGCGGCGGGGGCTAGAAATTCCAATCACGTGTATGATCTTCCAGCATAAAGTGCTGATAATGTAATGAACATAGCCTTAGCACGTCATTCAAAGGTATACACACAGGATATGCAAAATATTTCAATAGTTGAATTTGAATAGGCAGACCAACTTAGAGAAGTTGTACTGTAGTAAGCTTGAACGTTTAATACTAAATCTAAATATGATATTGTAACGGACTGGTTTAATAAGCTGATTTTTGAGGCGGCTTCACCTTCCAGTATCTCATGCACTCGGCAGTCCCTCACAAACTGCTGCACAGCGTAGTCCTTCAGATAGCCGTAGCCCCCATGCATCTGGAGAGCCTGGTTACAGATCTGCAGTGTAAATGAGAATGAATGCATGAAATGCAGAAACTGTGGCCATCTCATAAATTAAGCACTCAAAAATTAACCAATCACAAGCCACAAGGTACCATCCACATCATCATGGCGGCAAATATTACAATGACAATGAGATGAATAATTAGTATCCAATACCCAGTATCTAATCACAGTGATTTAATAGTTGCAGTAGTAATAGTTTATTCTCCTAGGAAATTCTCTGGCTGATGGGGTATTATCCCCCCTCAGTCATCTGTCCTCCCATTGCTTGTCCCCGCTCTAGCTGGTGAAACGTTGCAGGAACAGCCCTCAAATTTAAACAGGTGATGCATATTGTGTGTCTCCAGAAGTCCAATTGATGTAAAGGTCATAGCTCTGATTTCGTCCTTTTTTTCTAGGTATCAGGTCACGGTGGCTAATGTTTTCACCCTAGGGCACACAAGGGGGTATAAATGGCCGAGCGCCATCGACCGCACTTGAGGTGCTTCGCCATCAAGATTTCCCAAATGCTGAATTTAAAAACAATACTTTAAAATACATTCATATATTTAAGAGATATTTGCCCGAAAAGTGCTCGGGGCCAGACTCAAACTAGAGCTCGCAAAGAGCATTGGAGAGTGCTCCACTAGCTGCTCCATAAAGATGCCCCAGATGGCTGAATTTTATAGCATCTAATAAAAATATATTTTACCACATTCCACAGCCTTAAAGTGACTTTTCCTGAAGAGAGGTAAAAAGATTTTATAAGGTCAGTCAAAGCAGCCCTGGACTCGGTTTCACAAAGCCTGACTATGGAACTGAGAGAGTGAAACTGCACCTCCTTTAATCTGGACCATAATTTAAAAAGGAAAAAACTGTATTCAATTCTACTCTATACAGTTTATCTGGCCAGGCTGCTCATCCCAATTTTACAAATGCTTGACTGATGGCATGAAATTGGAACCCAGACCCCAGGCGCACATGCTCAGTGTAAATCAGTGATATAGTATGTGACATATCAGCAGCCGCAGATACATAAACTTTCTTGAACCTCATGTGATCATTTGTCCTTCGACTCATCCTAGTCCCTTCGGAACAGAAGGCAGCCGCAGACCAACTCCGGTTATAAAACCAGAGCCTTGGGCAGGGACGTTGGTAGCAAGGATATTAGTGCATGTTTGGGTGAAAGCATAATGGCATTCAGTGGCCTATCATGACAATAGATTACCTATACTGCCGTCTTCAGTTGTACAATGTTTCAGTGCCCAACCTGAGTTATTTTGTAATGGTCTTATTAGCTGGATAAATTTGTTGTTACATCTTATGCGTCACCATGCTATAGAACAGACTAGTTGTTTATATGGATCAAAAAGAAAATAAGGGACAAAAATATTTATAATCATTGACATTTGGGTTCAATTTGCGTTCCAACTAAAGTTCCCAAATTACTTCCATCCATATGCTCAAAGCACAAACTGTGCTGTGCTCCTCGGCCACAGAATTTCTCCCAATACATGGGGCAGCCATTCAAAATGAACGTTAAGTTTGCCAACTGTAGCCACCATTCATTTCTATGAGCTTATCGGTCGTTGCTAAAATCTTGAGCACCCCCTCTGTCCAGGCCGAGCCGTCACACCTGAAAGCACTCGTCTGTGGCAAATAGTTTGGCCATGGAGCACAGATACACGGAGTCGGGCCGGTTCTCCTGCAGAGCTATGGCAGCCTGTCGCACCAGCAACCGCGACGCCACCAGCTTAGTCGCCATCTCTGCCAACCGGAACTGCAGGTACTGGAGAAACAACAGCAAACTGTAAAATGAGGAAAAATTTCTCACAACATACAAGGCCACAAAATAAGTCATTCTTTAAATGGTATTGCGCCATATACCATTATAAAAAAGAAGTCAAATCGTACAAGTATTTTAGTCTTCCTGCTAAAAAAAATTCAAGTAACACTCTTTTTAAATACTCTTGTTAAGAGGGGACAACACTTTTCTGTGAATTGAAACAAGGTTTGTCAATTATTCTCCATATTGTATTAAATCTATAATAAATTATAAGCTTTTAGTACAAGTATTTGAAATGTATTGTGTTGGTCCTCCTGTTCTATATTTTTTGGTTTTATTTTTTTCTATATCTGTAATCCTTTGATATGTTATGAATAATTTTGCCCTTTTTAGGAGGTTTTAATAAATAAATATGATTACAACTTGATAAGACATGTTTTTGCAGCGCAAGCTATTCCATCAATTCATTTTCCTCAGAATGACTGGACTAACAATGGCATTGTCACAATACCTCACATTACCGTTAACTGCTCTCTTGCATAATTTCAGCATTTCCAAGTCTATCAATATGTGAGCAGAGTATCACCAATAAACATAAGGTCTCCTTTCAGTATCAGCAAACTATTGATGATGAGACTTGTATGACTCACACTGAACATGGTAATGTTACTGCCACCCAAGACTTTAACAGAGGTAGAATATGTTTAGGAGCGTGCACAAAAATGCACAACACATGGCACAAAGAGCAGCACAACAGCCACTAAACCAACCCCAGTTAAAGTAGACATGTACTGAGAAATCAGGAAATGGAAAAAATTTACAATCCCAATTCCGAAATAGTTGGGACAAAGTGTAAATTGTGAATAAAATCAAAATGTAATGACTTTCAAGTCACACCAGTCAGTATTTTATTCACAATAGAACAGAGATAACATAGCAAATGTTGAAACTGAGAAATTTTAAGATTTTATCCACAAAATGAGCTTATTTCAAATTTGATGGCTGCTACAGGTCTCAAAAAAGTTGGGACAAGGGCCTGTTTACCATGGTGAAGCATCACCTCTTCTTTTTAACACAGAGTGGAGGCGTCTGGGCATTGTGGAGACAGATTTCTTGAGTATTGCGATTGGAATTTGATCCCACTCTTGTTTAACACAGGCTTCCAGCTGCTGGAGCGTTTTGGTTCTCCTTTGACAGACTTTTCTTTTACAAAAGTAATTATGCGCCAAATGTTCTCAATCGGTGAAAGATCAGGACTGCAGGCAGTCCAGTTCAGCACACGGACTCTTCTACTACGAAGCCATGCTGTTGTAATGGCTGCAGTATGTGGTATTGCATTGTCCTGCTGAAATACACTAGGCCTTCCCTGGAATAGATGTCATCTGGAGGAGAGCATATCTTGCTCTAAAACCTTTAAATACCTTTCAGCATTCATGGTACTTTTTAAAACATGAAAGTGTTCCACATCATGTGCACTAATGCATCCTTATACTATCAGAGATGCTGGCTTTTGAACTGAATGCTGATAACAGGAGGGGTGGCCTTTCTCCTCTTTTAGCCCGGAGGACACGGCACCCATGATTTCCAACAAGAATGTCAAATTTGGACTCTTTGACCACAGGACACTTTGCCACTTTGCTACAGTCCATTTTAAATGAGCCTTGGCCCACAGAACATGGCGGTGCTTCTGGATCATGCTCAACAATGGCTTCCTTTTTGCATGATAGAGTTTTAGGTGGCATCTGTGGGTGGCACGGTGGAATGTGTTTACAGACAGTGGTTTCTTGAAGTATTCCTGGGCCCATTTAGTAATGTCAATGACAGAATCATGCTGGTGACTGATGCAGTGGAGGGCCCGAAGATCACGGGCATCCAGCAAAGGTCTTCTGCCTTGTCCCTTACGCACAGATTTTTCCAGTTCCTCTGAATCTTTTGATGATATTATGCACTGTCGATGAGGAGACCTTTAAAGCCTTTGCAATTTGACATTGAAGAACATTGTTTTTAAAAGTATTCCACAATTTTTATATGCAAGCCTTCACAGGTTGGAGAGCCTCTAGCCATCTTTTCTTCTGAGAGACTCAGCCTCTTTAAGACATCCCTTTTATAGCCAATCATGTTACACACCTGATGCCAGTTAACTTACTTACTTTCTAAATGTTCTTTCAGCTGATTCTCTTATATACTAATTGCTATTTCAGCCTTTCTTTGCTTGTGTCCCAACTATAAGGCCTGCTGCAGGCAGAAAATTTGAAATGAGCTCATTTTGTGGATAAATATGTAAAATGTCTCAGTTTCAACATTTGAAATGTTATCCATGTTCTATTGTAAATAACAATGGCTCATGTGATCTGAAAGTCATTGCATTTTGATTTTATTCACAATTTACACTTTGTCCCAACTATTTTGGAACTGGGGTTGTGTAATGATTCTGGTCAGAGATTTCAGTATGTCATTTCCTGTCCACATATTAAAAAAATCTGCATTTGTGCTTCCCTCAGTATGTGCTTGTGTGTGATTTATTTCATGAAAATGAAGGCGTTTCGTGGCTTTAACTGCTCTCATTTGCTGAGGGGCAGATTGAAATAAGCTCATTTTATGGATAAAAATGTAAAAAATGTCTCCGTTTCAACATTTGAAATGTTATCCATGTTCTATTACAAATATCACATTGGCTCATGTGATCTGAAAAGGCATTGAATTTTTATTTTACTCACAATTTACACTTTGTGCCAACTATTTTGGAATTGGGGTTGTACCTCTACAGAAAGCTTAATGTCATGGAGATGATTAGTAAAACACTTACTGGACACTCACTCAAATAGGAAGAGAGTGAAAGAGAAATTTTGAAAATCCTTCAGGCATTTTACATTTTGCACATATCTGCCCCCCCTCCAAAAAAAAAAAAAAAAAAAAAGTCAAACAAAAATAGCCCCCGTCTACTGATGTAATTCGTGGGAGACAGGGACACACTAAGGAAGTCGAGTGCATCGACCATCTGCCTGTCATAATTTGCTCATTTCTTTGTCTCATTTCGTTTTATATTTCTCGTGGATTAGATTCATGCTCGTCAAATAGTACGTTCTTGTTGATGAGGCAGAGCACCCTTTCCTGTATAATCTCATTTTCTAATTTTTTTCCACACGACGAACAGAAGCGTAAACTTTCCTTGACCAATTTCTGGATCGTAAAAGTCCACCTTACTTTACCTCATGGATACTTAAAAAATCTTTATAACCAATAATAAAGCAGTAAATCATAAAATTTATCATCATATATCTGAAGTTTGATGTACATTGGATGATTCTCGGAGTACTTTATTCGAATCCCACATTCGAGGGGTGAAACTGGTGGGCGGCTATTTTCAATAACAATTGACTGGATTTAGGCTGGCTAACAGCTCAAAATATCACTATGTACATTCGCTGTCCAAGTCAAGCAGTGGTTGAAAAAATTCAAATATTTTTAGTGGATCTCAACGTCTTGCTTGCAATGTAAGATACGCATACAACAACCTCTGTGTCACAGTTGCTCCCAAGAGTGACGTCACAGCTCTAGGCCCAATTCACAGCGCTGTTCAAGGACGATGTTGGGCATTGCTCAAAGCCTGTTTCATAGCCATAATTACTCTATTCCATTACAATCTCCGGGTGGAAAACGCTGATAGAAAGAGTAGTGCATGCCCTTTGGGATGATATCATATTCAACAATTTTTTAATTTAATTTCAAATCAATACATGACGACTTTAAATTCTTACCTGGTTATTAGACAGTGCCTCTCCAAACTGCTTGCGCACTGTCAGGTGATCTCTCGCCAGCAGCAAAGAGGCATGGGCTGCACCAAGGGAGCAGGAAGCTGCAAGAACAGGGTGTAACGGTCGGCTAATGATGATGTCATACTGTGGGGTCCAGGGCGTTGTTGCTCCCCTATTTCTTTCCCTCCTACCAGCGCATAAGGGGTTGGCATTCCCTCTCTCACGTTATGTAATAAGCCATGTTCTGAGAATTTACCCTTTCTTTGGAAACAGTCCAACTAAGTTTTTGTGAGCTACATACATACATACACATCCTGCAGTGTGATAAACCATGGCACCGCACCATTCCTTGTGTCAAACTGAATCGTATCAACTTTCCTTAGAAACTTGTTTGGATAAATAGCTGGATTGTTACAAGGGGCAGGTCAGTACACACACTGTCTGACAAAAAAAGCCTAAGAGTATTGTGCAAACAACTTATCACAAAATTGCAGAGGTTAGGATCCGATCAAGAATTTGACTGTTTTGTATTCAGATTCTCTATAGCAGTAGTTCAAAAACCTCTCCTCCATTCAATTAAATGAGTACCTAAGGGATATTAACATGCAAACAAATAACTAACAACCTCAAGCCCTCATCCAGATCCCCAAACAACACTCTCTACTCTGGTTTTTCACTTTACACCGTCATACCTTAGCTTGGTATTGGCTCCATCAATCAAGAGAGCAGCTGTAGGTGGAGGCTCATTAGCTTAATGATGCTGGGAAATTCAAGAACACACGAACTCACCAATATTTATCCTTCCCCCGTTGAGGCCCCTCATGGCAATATTGAACCCCTGGCCCTCCTGACCGAGGCGATTGGCCACTGGCACGGCACAGTCCTCAAATATTACTGCACGAGTCGGCTGAGAGTTCCAACCCACCTGATTTAACCAGATCAAATTCTTAGCCTATCTGCATTCTGAAGCTAAAGAATGTCATAGCAAACAACACTGCCACCTCGTGGACATAACATCTTGTGGAGAGCATTGTTTTACTACATATTCATACAAAATAAAACTTAGGTCATTAACATCATTATATGGTGAAAATGTGAGGTGCACAAATATTTGGACAGTAATGCAAATCTAAATTTAGTATTTTTTACAGTATTACAGGATTTACTCAAATGTGGGGTTAATACTAAAAGGAATGACATCTTTAATCAAGTCAAAATAATGTGCGACACTAGCTTCAGTTTGAGGGCAATTACATTTATAATGAGTGAAACTTACGGGATCTACGGCCTTTAAAAAATTAAGTCACTGTTCACAATGCATTACACGCACTTCAAATATCCTGACCACTCATTACTGTAAGCATCCTTAATCTTTTAACCACTGAGGTGACACAGCCAAAAAGGGACAATGTTAATGAAAAAGAAAAAAATTCCCGAACAGCTTTTATAATTTGTAACAGCCTGAAAAAGGAAGGCTGGAGGTGGAAGTAACATGCATAGGAAATAAATTCTCCTGAACTTCACTAAAATCACTGCACAGAGGAAACCTCAGCAGCCCCACCCTTCAGTGCACAGAGGAAACCTCAGCAGCCCCACCCTTCAGTGCACAGAGGAAACCTCAGCAGCCCCACCCTTCAGTGCACAGAGGAAACCTCAGCAGCCCCACCCTTCAGTGCACAGAGGAAACCTCAGCAGCCCCACCCTTCAGTGCACAGAGGAAACCTCAGCAGCCCCACCCTTCACTGCACAGAGGAACCTCAGCAGCCCCACCCTTCAGTGCACAGAGGAAACCTCAGCAGCCCCACCCTTCAGTGCACAGAGGAAACCTCAGCAGCCCCACCCTTCAGTGCACAGAGGAAACCTCAGCAGCCCCACCCTTCACTGCACAGAGGAAACCTCAGCAGCCCCACCCTTCACTGCACAGAGGAAACCTCAGCAGCCCCACCTTTCACTGCACAGAGGAACCTCAGCAGCCCCACCCTTCACTGCACATAGGAAACTTAGCAGCCCCACCCTTCACTGCACAGTGGAAACTCAGCAGCCCCACCCTTCACTGCACAGTGGAAACTCAGCAGCCCCACCCTTCACTGGACAGAGGAACCTCAGCTGCCCCACCCTTCACTCCACAGAGGAAACCTCAGCAGCCCCACCCTTCACTGCACAGAGGAACCTCAGCAGCCCCACCCTTCACTGCACAGAGGAACCTCAGCAGCCCCACCCTTCACTGCACAGAGGAAACCTCAGCAGCCCCACCCTTCACTGCACAGAGGAAACTCAGCAGCCCCACCCTTCACTGCACAGAGGAACCTCAGCAGCCCCACCCTTCACTGCACAGAGGAACCTCAGCAGCCCCACCCTTCACTGCACAGAGGAAACCTCAGCAGCCCCACCCTTCACTGCACAGAGGAACCTCAGCAGCCCCACCCCTCACCCCACAGAGGAGACCCAGCAACCCCACCCGTCACTGCACAGAGGAAACCTCAGCAGCCCCACCCTTCAGTGCACAGAGGAAACCTCAGCAGCCCCACCCTTCACTGCACTGAGGAAACCTCAGCAGCCCCAACCCTTCACTGCACAGAGGAACCTCAGCAGCCCCACCCTACAGTGCACAGAGGAAACCTCAGCAGCCCCACCCTTCACTGCACAGAGGAAACCTCAGCAGCCCCACCCTTCACTGCACAGAGGAACCTCAGCAGCCCCACCCTTCACCGCACAGAGGAAACTCAGCAGCCCCACCCTTCACTGCACATAGGAAACTTAGCAGCCCCACCCTTCACTGCACAGAGGAGCCTCAGCAGCCCCACCCTTCAGTGCACAGAGGAAACCTCAGCAGCCCCACCCCTCACTGCACTGAGGGACCCTCACCAGCCCCAACCCTTCACTGCACAGAGGAACCTCAGCAGCCCCACCCTACAGTGCACAGAGGAAACCTCAGCAGCCCCACCCTTCAGTGCACAGAGGAAACCTCAGCAGCCCCACCCTTCAGTGCACAGAGGAAACCTCAGCAGCCCCACCCTTCACTGCACAGAGGAACCTCAGCAGCCCCACCCTTCACTGCACAGAGGAACCTCAGCAGCCCCACCCTTCACTGCACAGAGGAACCTCAGCAGCCCCACCCTTCACTGCACAGAGGAACCTCAGCAGCCCCACCCTTCACTGCACAGAGGAAACCTCAGCAGCCCCACCCTTCACTGCACAGAGGAACCTCAGCAGCCCCACCCTTCTATCAAGTCACCTTCCTCTCCTTCTTGCCGAAGCTGAGCCCAGGCCTTCCCTTCTCCACCACCAGGCATGAGATGCCCTTCGCTCCCTTTCCGCCAGTTCGACACATGACTACATACACGTCTGTATCTCCTCCCCCGCTGATGAAAGCCTGTCATAGAGAAAGTAGGACTGAGAGTTTAGACTTTTCCTGGGATGAAAGGCAACATCAGCCATGTTTCATTCTCCATTAAGCAAATAAGAAGAAACATGAAGGAAAAAAAATTAGTTACACTTTTCTTCAACCTCTAAACATGAGGCTGCTACAACAGAGACATTACAGCAGCTACAAGGTACAGATGAAGTCAGTTTGCCAAATATCATGAAACTGCCAGCGCACTTTTCACTTAATCTCATTCAATTAAAAAGATTCTTCTTCGCACAACAAAATACAAGTTACAGACCTTCAAAAATGCAAACACCCAGCCTCAAGTCCAAATATAGCCAATTAACTCCCAGTATGTTCAATTTTTTTTTTCCAAAATCACAGTAAGAATAAAACATCTATGGACACAATAGTAAAGAAGCAACCAAGATATAATGAGGGAGCCCATCCTCTAATAAAGATGCAGGTTAAATGGAATTAGGACAGTGACATTTATTGTGAGAGTGACATCATTCATACAAAGTACTGATAAATGTATCACACTATATAAAGTGCTTAACAAACTTATTAGACCACCTGTAATTAAAAAAAAAAAAAAAAAGAAGAGAACAAATATTTTGGATATTTGTCAAAAAATTGTTTAAAACTAAAAATAATTTTGTTAATTCTTCGACGAATAACAAACTGAAACCACTGAATAGTCCATATTCACATTTAAAAAAAAAAAAATTTCTATATTTTGTATGGCCTCCTATAGCCTCGATAACCGTTCGCATTCTTGCATTCAAGCACTAAAACTAATTTTTATGTTCGGGAATGCAAGAAAATTATTATTATTTGATTAATTTCATTATGTGCTTAAGTATTTTTTTTCTGCATTTTTGTAAAACAGTAAATTAGAAATTTCATGGTTAACAACAATAACTAGAGTTGTGCTCAGAGAGCGCAAGTACCTCCGCCAATGTACTCAATTTTATTTTTGCCAACATTAGCTGGCAATCCCTGTGTTAAAGCAGTCCTGCAGTCTTTGCACAAATATATTTTTAATGTGTTTTTGACCTTTTGCATGCCCTTGACCTCCCAAAATCAAATCACCGCTTCCTTGAACAATACTTAATCATTCCACCAAATTTGAGGAAAATCCATCCATAACTTACTGCGTAATCCTGTTCACAAACAAACAAACCAACCAACAGACAAACGGGAATGATCACATAACCTCCTCCAACTTCGTTGGGCGGAGAGAATTATATTTTAGCATTAAAAATATAATTTCAGTTAGAGCTTGCGCATACTGGTGGATTAAGCATTATGGTAAACACAAAAATTATTTTGGTAATTACCAACACTGTTAATTTAGGGCAGCTGTGGCATACATCTTATATTGGGTGGTAGTCTAACAAATTTGTTAAGCAATGTAGGTTGATTAACTGTTGCACCATCTTGCAACAACTCTGATGTCACGTACATGAGACATACAGGTCAGCTGTATGTTTCGGGGTTCAAATCAAGAGTTTTACAGCAATACGCCATCAGACTCAATCAACCCATTACCTTGGAGCCGTTCAGGATGTAATGGTCCCCCTCCAGCCGTGCCTGAGTCAGTAATGAAGCAGCATCACTGCCACTGCCTGCAAATACATGGGTATATTTTACCGCACTCAGGGCATCATTAAAACAAATCCAGTTATTCCACCACTCATTTCAAGAAAATAAATCTGCAGCTGCAAGATCCTTCATTCAAGCCAAACTTCAGTTATTCTGCTCCATTAATTAAGAAAATATTTTGTAAGACTGCTGAAATTACTAGCTAGTTTGAGCTCCAACCCATTCATTTGACACAATTCAGCAGGTATCAACAAGAACAAGTGGGTTGGGGAGATAATTAAAGTGGTGGATACAGTTGTTCCATCATCCTCATTAATGCAACAAATACAACCTTCCTCTGCAATTCTGACAAGATGTATGGAAGAAATACATGAACTGACAAGTTTTACAAGTTTTTCTTGAGATACATGCAGTCCAAATACATCTTGGCTGGCTGACTGGTTGACTCACCAGGCTCTGTGAGACAGTAGGAAGCAAACTTATCCATTGTGCACAGCTCAGGGCAATACTTCTCCCTCTGCTCAGGGCTGCCAAATGTGTCAATCATCCACGCACACATGCTGCAATGATGCCAACAACAAGACGAGTGTTCATCCAATGAGAGAACAGGAAAAGTGACTCATTGAATCACAAGTGTTGCTAGGCGAAACAAACCTTGTTTCAGCGCTTTTCATACTGACACAATTTTACAAGAGTGACCCCTACCATTTTCAACTGATAGTCCTTTGAAAATCTGTGACCTTCAGTTTGACCTTTCAAAGCCACTCAAGGTCAAAGGTCACAGTGTCATATAAAAGCCTATATAGGAGTTCTGATATAGTCGTAATAGTAAACATCTGTCTACTTACAACCATTTTTGAGTAACAATGGAAAATATCATTTTCACCAATGACCTTGATCCCCCTGACATTTAACCCCCAACCACAATGGAGACCATCAAAGCTACCCCATCATACAGCATATGCTTGGAAGCAGAATTCAAAATGCACATTATGGTTTTGGTTTGAAATCAATGAGATGAATCTGAAAATACATTTTCACATTTCCGATGACCTTGACCTTGACCATGAACCGATCACCACTAAAATTTTTTCAGGCAATCTACTGACCATTGCCAACCTAACGTGAAAGATTGAAATCAATCACTGTGACTGTGTAGATGCTAGATTGAAAACATATGGATACACAAAGAAACAAACAAACAGACCACATCGCTTACAATAGTTCACCCCACTATCTGTCGCAGGTGGTAATAAACCACAGACTAGTCATTTTAAAGAGGGATACACTCACTGAGCACCGTAATTAGAGCACCGGGGTATTCCATAAGTAGTGCGTCAGCAGGCTTTTTCGTATAATTATTTATCAATATTTGTGGGGAAAAAGAAATGTGTAAACACAACAATTAAAAATAGGACCAAGGCTCCTGTAGCTTACCGGAAAGCAGTCTTACAGTGATGATACAAGTTAAGAAATTTTCATGTGAAGTTTGACATTTGAATCAATGAAAATCAATGTCAAGGTCGCTGATTAAAAGTTCACATACATTTATAAGACCTTCTGTAATACAATCCTAAGCTCTGAAGCAGTTATGGTGATACAAGTCATTGCAATATGTATTCAATTTGTCAATTGTAAACTTTAAAAGGTCACAGAATGTCAAGTTGAGGTCAGCAAATGGACTTCATATGACTTTCCAAATGCCTCTATACAAACCTTGGCTCCATCTGTGACCATTTTTGTGATACAAGTCATTGTAACTTTACTGTCGAGTTTGATCTTCAAAGGTCACTGACAGACAAGTTGAATGTCACCAAATGAACGTTCATATGCGACTTCCTAGATGTCAATAACACAAACCTAGGCTCCATCTCTGACCGTTTTAGCAATACAAGTCATTGAATTTTCAGTAGGTCACATTTGACCTTTGAAGGTCAATACGACAGTCACCAAATGAAAGTTCATATATGACTTCCTATATGTCTCCAATACAAACCTAGACTCCATCTGTGACTGTTTTGGCAATACAAGTCATTGTAATTGTATTATGTCAAGTTTGACCTTCAAATGTCATCAACAGTCAAGCGGAATGTCACCAAATGGAAGTTCTTATGTGACTTCCATGTCAGTAACACAAACCTAGGCTCCATCGGTGACTTTTTCAGTGACAGAAGTCATTGAATTTCCTCAAGGTCAAGTTAGACCTTTGAAGGTCAATATGAAGGTCACTAAATGACAGTTCATGCATGACTTCCTATACGTCTCCAATACAAACCTACACTCAAATCTGTAAAGGTTTTGCTGATAAAAGTAATTGAAATTTCACTGTATAGTTTGGCCGTTGACGGTCACTGAAGGTCAAGCTCAAGGCCACCCAATGAAACTTCATACATGACTTCCTATATGGCCACAATACAAATCTAAGCTCTATCTGTAATAGTTTTGGTGATAGAAGTCATAGGAATTTCACAATGTGAAGTTTGACCTTCGAAGGTCAAGTTTAAGGCCACCAAATGAAAGTCCACGTATGAGTTCCTAAACATCTCCAATACAAACCAAAACTATCTGCCACCATTTTGCTGATATAGGTCATTGAAATTTCACTGAGAGTTTGGGCAATCAAGGTCACTGAAGGTCAAGTTCAATGTCACCAAATGAAACTTCATACATGACTATATGCCTAAAATACAAACCTAAGCTCCATTTGTAATAGTGAAATTTCAATGACTTCTATCACCAAAACTATGTGAAGCTTGACCTTCGAAGGTTGCTGAAGGTCAAGTTCAAGGCCACGAAATGACAGATCACACATGACTTCCTATAAGTGTTCAATGCACATATGTTCCCAATCTTCAATATTTTAAAGCCTAGAATCCTTTGAAAATTGTAACATTTTGCTTGACCTCAAGTTTGACCATTCAAGGTTATCTGAAGTCAACTTTAACACAGCAAAATATTACTTCCTATATGTCAGTGATACAAACTTAATTTCTATCTGCAACCATTTAGCTTCCTCAGGCGGTTTGGCCCATTCTCCATAAGACCCAATGTTAAAGTACAGCGCCCCCGCTAGACCCACTTCCGTCCATTCAATCAAAATGGCACTCACACCGTGCATAAAGTGTATCGAGGTGAGTTGACTGCCAGATTTAGAAAAAAGTTATCAGACAGTTTTTGAGAAATAATTTTTTGAATTTTCAAGTCATATCTTTTAACATTGTTAATATATTCCCTGACCTGAAGTTTGACCTTTCAAAGTCATCTGTGGTCAAATTTAATATGGCCGAAATATAGGTCATATGTGACTTCCAATATGTCAATAATACAAACTTATTCTCTATCTGCAACCATTTGGCCTCCACAGGCCATCTTGCATATTTATACTGTACAGCGCCCCCAATAGACCAATTAACGTCGATTCAAACAAAATGGTGCTCGCAGTGCACATTGACGGTACCAAGGAAAGTTCATTGCGTGATTTAGAAAAAAATCAATCATGCGGTTTTTGAGAAATTATTTTAAAAAATTTCTCAGTCCTATCTTTCACATTTCAGCCAAAATTTCAAGGGCCCATAAAATGGACAAAAATGATTCAATCAAAATTCCGAGAAAAACGACTGGAGATATGGTCTAGTGGTATGTTAGTGCAAATTTACACGAGAATTCATCAGGCCAAAAAAAAAAAGATTAAAAAATGTTCCAGAGGACGGACGCTGGACAACGGACGCCACACCACGACAATAGCTTATCGGCCCATAGGGCCGGTAAGGTAAAAAGAGAGATTGTTTGCTGGCCAATCAGTGGAATTGCTCGTCCCTTACTTGTGAATGCTGATATAGGCAGTGGTGCTGACACAGCCAGTGGATAAGGCTTCGAAGATGACAGAAGTGTCAAGTCGGGAGAGACCGGAGCCCCCCACATCCGGCTGCACATAGATGCCTCCGAATCCAAGCTGTGCGGCCTTCTGCATTGTATCCACTGGGAATATTTCCTGTGTGGAGTAATGCTTCACTTTACAACAAGCACATCACCAGATGTTACAAATTTCATGATATGATACAAGCATGTCCATACAAGTTCTTTACAAATGACGATACCTGACATCCGGCAGAAAAAAAAGGAACTTCTTGCAAAGGAGATTTCCTGAGTTCGCAGCAACACTTCTAGCATGATTTTCCAGATTTATCCACAATATTCTCCCATTATAATATGCCTAATAATCATTTTCTGCTTCTGAATCTCTAACAGAGCATATGTACTGTAAGCAAATGCCACCATAACCCATACATTTTAAGTACATAATTATAAATAATTATTTTTCTAAGGATACACAAGGCCAAAAAATTGTTGTAGAAAACATGGTACAAATTTCATACCCAATCCGTCTGGCATACTGCAGCAAAATAGTTGCTATTCTATTCAATGGTGGAGGTCGACACATGCTCCCACTCTTCACTTTGTTTGATAGTAGTGAAGGGCAATATTAAAATGTTGGGATAGATGTAGATGAGTGCACACGAGTGTAAGCCCAGTGGAATATTAAACAAGCGAGAGCTGGACTCGCAAGAGCCCAAACCTCTGCCAGCCTAGCTGGATTTGAACTTTGGTCTAAATCTCAGCTCCACTTCAGCCTCGACATGCCAAAATATAATCACTTGTTCCTATTGTGCTACTTTAACATCCTGCGAAGTTTGCTTAAAATCTATGCAACTGTTTTTGAGATGTCCTACAAACAGACAGACAAACGAACAAATAAATAAACGGAGGTAACTAAATGCATTTTGAAGCAAAAACACACACAGGCAAATTCTATGCAAAATAATTATTTTCAGTAAAAATAAGCTGGCAGTGTACACAAAACCGCTTACTTTTTGGTCCCACTCAGCCATATGTGGTGCCATTTCGTTCGCTGCAAAGTCAAAGGCCACCTTTTGGAATTCTTTCTGTTCATCTGAAAGTCCGACAGAAGCTGAATGGAAACAAATATGAGCAGCGGTCAGTTGGTACCACAATTCACTTCAATAAATACACGTCAATTTTAGGGTCTTTGAGAGTGATGCAAAATAATCTTCATGCTTCACCCAATACTGGCGGTTTAATCTGAGATGAAAGATCTATTATGTTAATGATATGGAAATAATTGTGACTGAAGTTATGGAGAAAATATTTCAAGAATATTCAAAATTTTAGTCCCAAAAGCCGCGTTGACACTTTCCAATAAGTGCATACAAAATTTAGGGTACTCCTCAGTGTCCACATTCAACTGGTGCTTTCAAGAAGTACATGTTTCTGAATGATTCCACTGGTATCAGAAGCACAGAAAGGTGATTACTTTATTCACCAGAAAGAAACCTGAGTGAAGTTCACAAATTAGCAAAAAATTGCAGAAGCACATGGATGGCAAATTGCAGTTGGATGGTATCCTCTATAGTATGGGAAAGAAAATATACTCAAGGACCCATATTCTGCGTAGGTCATTGTGCTGCTTCAAAAGATCTTTCAAACTGATTGAAGCTTTATGATAGTGATAATGTACGATTTGCATTAGGAATTACCACAAAAAGCAGCAAACCAGAAAAATGCACAAACCATTGCTTTTCCTTTGCTTCTTGTTCTTTTGTTACGACACAACGACATGTTTTCTCTACCTCTTTCTTGGTAGAGTGGGTCCGCACCATTATTGCGCCAGCATACGCCTGTGGTGCGCCGAGAAGGCTAAGTCGGCATACCATTTAAACGGCGTATCAGTCGGTGCATACGCCAAATGCCCCGCTGAATTCAATCGGCGACAGTAGCATGTATACCTGCCATTTTAGCACATAGTTGATATAAACACTACAAATGCAGGGTAAGTCTAATTGTGCCAATTAACAGTGCACTCTGAAATTAATGAATCAAGCCAGTCTATTCAAAACACTGACTTGTGGAGAAAGCATATTCCCCCAAACCTTTCTAAATCACACAATATTGTGATTACAGTTTTGCCCTAAATAACTGAGTACAACAAATTAAGATGGGCTACTACTGAGTGAGCAAATACCATAAAATTTTATTAACATACAGCAGAGAAGCCAGCATATAATGTGTAGTATCATTTTTCTCCATGGAGATAATATGGCAGCAATTAATGAAACAATGAAATATAGATTGCTCCGAGATATCCATGTTTTGTTTAGTGATGCCTCCTTCTCTGATGGCAGATATTTTCCACTCCATTTAAAAGAATTGCTCCTCCCTCGCCGCTCGTCATCATTTCTCACCGGATTGTGCTGTAGGAAAAGGAGCGGACCAATAGTCCAGTCAAGTTTTTCGATTTAGGGGTCTAATTGCAAGAAATTGTTTCTTTGTTGAAATGATCCATGATACACTCCAGGAGTAACATATTAAAAATAGAGATGGATAGAAGTGGTGGAAGGGCCCTAAATATGCTAATTTATGTTAATTAGTCACAAATCTCAAAGAAACCAGGTAAACCACTAGAAATGTTGTATTTGTAGCCCCATAAAACCAATTAATGCTATCCCACTTCTATCCTATCTAACAACACTCCTTGTGTTGGATAAAAACTAAAATCAGGAACTTTACTTGGGTAATGAGCTAATTATGTCCAACTGCAGAGGAAAAGGCATTGTTATGTGACCACAGAACTGCCCAACTGAACTGGTTGCAATATATGGAAAAGGTGCAGATACCCTGTCAGTTTATCAAAGCTGAAAGAAATGGAAATAACTGACTTCAGGTGAAGGAACCTAAGGAAATGTTGCTGTACTTCAACGCATTGGGGCATAACTCGAACACCAAGTGTGCCTACCTCTACCTGCAGGAGATACTGTCTCTTGAAGCAGATTATCCAGATGTGTATAAAAGTTTCTGCAGAGGACACCACGCGATTCACCGCGCTGAACGATATTGGGCTGGTCTGCCCACAGACCTTGCTATTGAACAGGTGCTTATGCGCAGTGTCAGAAGTAGTGGCGGTCTTACTCATGGGCGGGGGTTCTCTGAAAGCTGAGGCATACAGTGGTTGCTCTCAATACCTGCCTGTTCAGAGGTCAATTTTGCTATGCAGGCACTCTCATGGGTGACTTATGAGTTGTTCAAGACACTGAAACAGTTGGATCCTCTTGGTGGTGACAAATCATTGCGCAGCCTAGTCAGTGGTGTCACAGCAAGCAAGTCTGTAAATGTTGACAATTCAAAAAAGAAGGAGAGGCAATAGTTGAAAGCCTGGTTGGAACGAGCATAAACGAGTTCTCTTTCAGGCGGAAAAACAAAGTTGTTACCTTTGCAGCAAACACATTGGTGACTGCTAAAGATGATGCCATACAAATTGAGCCTCTGCTTCTCTTCCAGATACTCAGTGTTATATCCAGTAAGGCGGAAGATCCCTCAACAGCTTTGAAATTTGAACTTTGCAGCTACCCAGCAGCCCTGTGTGAGTCATCACACCTCCTCAGAGAAGCCAACAAACCTGCCCGAGCTGATGCGATATGGTAATATGTGAGAGGCACAGCCAGATTCCCTGCCATCTACTGACCTTCACTTTGTGCTTGATGAGGGATCCCTCATTCACAGAATTCCTTGGCCAAGAGGCTACAACAACACTACTGGTGAGGTTGGACAGCATTTAATTGTTTTTTTGAACCACAAAGACAACCTTTCCAGCTTATCTGGTTTCTTCAACATTTGTGACTTATTAACATAGATTAGCATATTTAGGGCCCTTCCAATACTTCTATCCATCTCTGTTTTTAAATGTTACTCCTGGGGTATATCAGAGGGGAATCCCACTGACAGGCAACTTCTTGCAATTAGTGGTGGGTCAAGTTACTATCTGACTGGATTATGAGTCCTCTGCAGTAGGAGCACCACTGTCTGGATCTTAAAAACCCATTCGTCAGGATGACTTACAAACATTCTCAGTCTGTCACTGCACATTTGGGCGGTGAACTTTTTTCTTTTTTTTTTCGGCCAATGGCCGCATCGGACTAGAGCTTTCCATAGGAATTTGTTTTCCGTTATGTTTTTGAATGACTCGTTGGTATCGGAAGTGCAGAAATGCATTTACTTTACTCACCAGCCATAAACCAGTGTTAAGTTCGTGAAGTAGCAGAAAACACTGCGGAAGCACGTGAATGGCAAATTGCTACCCAAGTTGTTAGGTAATTTGAGTATCACGTATTCAATTTTTGTGTGGCATCGTGGGTAGTATGGGGGACAATATAAACTCAAGTACCTGTATTCTGGTTTGGCGATTTTGTTGCTTCAAAGGGTCTTCCAAATTGATTAAAATTTTATGATGGGCTATATGTGCCATTTTCATTCAGAATTACTGAAAACTGCGCAAACCAAGAAAATATACAAACCATCCCTTTTTCTTTTATTACAGTGCACTGCCATGATTTCCCCACTTCTATACATTATTGCCCATTATAACATTTCAATCAATTTGAAAAATCTTTTGAAACAGCACAATCACCAAACCATTCTGTGGTATTCATTTTGTTCCAGAAAGGACATTTAGAGAAGTAATTCCTTTGCAGCTACTAATGTCTTCTGAATTGTTTGAGTAGCTGAATTTGAAGAACTTCAAGTGATAGAACAATGAATGTCATCGACGGTAATTAATACACGTAATTACATAAAAGAAATACTGTGACAGACAGGACAGATTGTGACATGGATTTTTTTGGTTAATTCAAAAGTTCTCTTGATTTAGATAATACTCTTCAAATTCAGCCATCCAGTGATGTACCCTTATATCAAAGTAATATCATTCAGGAATTTAAAATATACAAGAACAGATGAATGCAACAGGGGTGTCAATGTGCGTTGCGGACAGGACAGGAGGGGGCCAGCAAGCCAATGTTGACATGGAGATTAAAAAAAACAAAAATTGAAGTATGTATTATGATTGGTCATTATAAGTGGAAAACTCATTGTAATATATTGCTAAACTGTAAAAACATAAATAATGATGCATATATGTATAATATATTGAAATAAATACATTGAAACGTATTAATACTATTGTTGTCATTCCGTGACAATTTGCCTCTTGTAATTCCGTTACATTGACTTTTTGAAATTTCTTGCCCATAAAGCAGGGTTAAAGTCAATATTTGTTTCTATAACTTACAGTATTAACAAAAAACACCTTAAATATGAACATATTGAAGTTTCAAAACTTAACTATGATAGGAACATCACTTTCTGGATAGTTAAACAAAACATTAAAAAAACCATGTCAATTTTGTGTAATTCCATGACGGAGTAGTTTTTGCTTGTTTCTTCTATGAAAATTCTCAAAAAATATATTTTCACTTAATAATATTAAAGAAAAAGTTAATACCTTCAATATGACATATCATACTTGATTTGATCTTATTTAGTTGAAGAGTTACAACCCAAAATGTAATGGGACTGAAATTCCGTGACAGCTTGGCGGCCCCCAGGACAAAATTGTTATACAGCCTAAATTCATCAATCCAAGTCCAATGCCTGGCATGACCAACTTGAAAAATGTAAATTTAAACAAAATTCCATTTTGATGCCAGTCACAGTCATGAAATCGACAACAGTACATAATTGCCATGAGTGCAATGATCCATGGAGCCAAAATGCATTCTTCAGAAACTTCTGAATGTCCACTAACATATCCGTATTTCATGAAAATTCTAATAAAAAAAAAAATTCTGGAGCCATGTCGCAAATACCATGGAATATCCCGATACAGGTACTTCAGTATATTTTTCCCCCATACCACCCAGGATACCATCCAATAGCAATTTGCCATTCAAGTAATTCCGCAGTGTTTTATGCTAATTCACGAACTTCAGGATTCCGCGACCTCGTTGGTAATCACATTTCTGCGCTTGCAATACTAATAGACTCATTCCGAAACATTTAGGGAGGGGGGGGAATGACTTCGTGAGAGCATCAGCATCAGCGGTCAATGTTCCAAAGCCAAGAATATGCCTCCAAAATAAAAGTCATCTGAGCCACAGGGAATCCAGAAGAGAGCACCACCTCCAAAGACCAACAAAACAATTGGCAGTCAAGGGGGGCGTGGAAGGCTCTCATCCCAAGAACTACAATTCCCATCACATCTGGGGGAAAAAAAAGTCAGCCATATGCCTCACCTTCCAATGTATTTGCTCGATGAAGTAGGAAGAAGAACAAACTGTGTCAGAAATCCACGGTTAATAGACAAATCTTTCAGAAAAAAAAACTGGCAACACACATAGCAAGCTACCGATGCAGCACAAGTGCGAACCGTAGAAACGCATTCTGCGATATATACTCTTCTCAAATAATTCAGACCAATGCTTGTAACGTTAGTTTCCCCGTTAACTGGGTAGCTAAATATGACAGCTAGATAGCAATAGCTAAAAATTTCAATATCTGTCAAATGTCACGAATGTATATCACAGCTAGCCACTAACGTTACAGATTCATTCACAAGTAACTGATTCGACTACCAGGAAAACCGCACACTGCCAGTAATTCCGGTTGCTGCATCCATAAATAAGCGGTCTTCCATGTTGGAGGTCGCGCTGGCAAGCAAGGAATCTACACTAGTTCATTCAGGTTCATCGCAAACGTTTAATTCAGAATAATGCTTAATTTGCCGCTGGCTCCAGGATGTCGTAGCCTGAGTAGAAAGTTAAATGGATTCAAAGTAATGCTACTTACGATCAATACAAACGGAAATCCCTCGCCTTTGTATCTTGTTAAATATTAATCGGCGACTTTTTCCAATGTACGACCCCAACTTGGATGCTTTCGCTATCGTCGCTGCTAAAGCCATGATACCTCGGTTACATACGTATCCAAATGTACCATCGAATGTCGGGTAATGTAGTCTCACGAGTTTGAATATGCGTGAACACAGAGAACGTGACGTCACCAGAGTGGACATGCGCCTGCATGACCGTACTGTAGTTTCAATTTTACGCGCGGGTAAGACGCGTTGCGGATCACTCCCTAAAATTGCTCGTAGTCGTACGGCCGAGGTATGGTCTCGATGAAGCGAGTGTATCGTCTGCCAGTGTCGCAAACTTGGCACGATAACTAAATGGAATCAAAATTCGGTTAATTTGCAGTGTTTACTAGGCAATGCAAATTTTAAGAGTAGCAAACAGAATGCTAACGGGCGGAAGTAGCCAGCTTTGTTTTGAGTCTGTCTGACAAATTGCTTAACGTTAGCTATGGCATCGTGATCGAGTGCTGTTTTGCTTATCGCCTTATTCAGATGATATAACGTCACCGATTATTTACGCATACATTACATCATACGATTTTTAGGTTTATGCCAGAGCTGGGTAGAAGTTTGGAAAGATTGCTTTTTGTTTGTAAGTTTCTTATAAGCACAAAAATAATTCTTCCTTTGGACTAGAATATGGCACCTAAGAAGAGGGCCCGAGGTCGCCTTGGGAAGCCAGGTAAGCTTGAACTAAGCAGTGCGAACAGGAGCGCTTGTGGCATCGAATGTTTTAAACATTGCCTGGCATCGTTTACCTTTGCTCACTTTCAAATGCTTGTTTATGTTTAGCATTTTTCCCATCTCTGCTGTATTTTGAATTTGAAAAACTGTCCGGTCAGTAGGATTGCCGTGCTCTTGGCAATGATCTTAGGCATTCATGTTGATCTACCTTTGATTAGCGCATTAAGTTAAGGCTTATGCGCGGATTGTTTCGTCGGAGGACCCGGCAGGTGCTGTATTTTATTACACTTGCTCATTGAGAAAGATTTACAAGAGAGATGCATTCGTTGCAGCTGCTGAAGAAAGAGAATCTACTTCACGTGCTGATGATGTCGCTGAGGACGTTGTTGGGGTGAAGAGGAAGACCTCAAACGCAAAAGGTTCAGCGAAGATTAAGGACGATGCAGTGGCTGCACAAGCTAAAACACAGCATAGTTTCTGGCTGATGAAGTCTGAACCGGAGAGCCGGTTTGAGAATGGGATCGATGTGAAGGTACAGCAGTTGGAAGTTAACTCCTTGCACTTTACCTGCTGACTGTGTTTTTTGGTGGCAAATGTGCAACTCTTGCGGGTGTTGCAGTTTGGAATTGAGGACCTGAAGGCTCTCCCCAATCAAACGGGATGCTGGGATGGAGTTCGAAATTACCAGGTAGGCCATTCTAGGCTATGGAATGATACTGTGCTTTGGATTTTCTAAATAGGTTTTGACAGCCAGGGGAGAACTGCGTATTTATTTATAAATATTTTATCTTTTGATATATACATTTCCGTCTTTGACTTTTGATTTGAGAAGTGATGTCTAGGAGCTGCTTTACATTGAGATGGAGGAAACCACTTGTCTCTGAAGGAATGATCTTTCCCTGTAATGGTATTCAATCTTCTTCTGCAGGCTCGAAATTTTATGAAGGATATGAGAGTTGGCCAGCAGGCATTCTTTTATCACAGTAATTGCAAAGAACCTGGAATCGCTGGGCTAATGAAGGTGAGCGAAAGCTGTTCAACACAGGGTTTGGTATTTCCATTGGGGTTCCACGGCATTTAACGAGTAAGAATTGGATCTGAATTCAGTTGAACATGCCTTTTACATGCAGAAGAGGAGATAGAAGACTAAAAGCCCACAAAACAAGCAGTAACTGAAGATGTTTACAATACAGGCCTGGCAGAGCATCACCATGCCCCGCATCTGGTTATCTCCATGTATACCAGACCTGAAGCATTCATTGCATGCTTTCGATATGGGATAAGGAGTATATTGGCATTCATTGCTTTGCTCTAAATTGTTAAGCTGTCTAGTGTTTTTGATGTGCTTTAAAATTGCAGGACTTTGTCGTTTTTAAATATTCAATCACTCTGCACTGAACTCTATGTCATTGTATCTTTTCAAACTCGAGGCGCCTGAGTACAGAAACATGTATCACTGTCATATGTAATTATGGTGCTCAAAATGGAAAGCAACAATGTATTTATTTACCTGACAGGGATGTCGTCAGTGTGTTGGCAAACTTGATATAATTTTGCCATTTTGATTGTGGCATCCAGATAATGAGGTATTGTTCAGTTTATTACTATGGCCATAAATGGCACATCTCATCATTAATTGTGTTTTCTAGATTGTTAAGGAGGCCTATGTGGACCACACCCAGTTTGACAAGAAAGATGTACATTATGATGCCTCCAGCAAGCCAGAAAACCCAAAGTGGTATATGGTAAGGACTCAAAAACAAATCAGCGTATTGGGTCTTCCATATTAGATATAGCTGAGAATCCAACCAGACAAGTACCCAATGCATTCATTTAGAACAATTTCTCAAGGCTCAGTGGCTGTATAGTAAGGGTGTCCCCGACCAAAACAAATCTGGGTTGACCAAGTGTCAGCCATTTTTTCCGATTGATTGGTAAAAATTTTTTAACTCCATTCAGTGCCTCCTCCTCATGCTGCCTAGGCAGATACTGCTGTTGCACTTGAGAAATTGAAGTATAAAAGCACAAGGCAGATGCTTTCATTGGACGAAAGCATAACACATTCTAACATTCTACTGCATGGGCTGTATTTTATTTAATAAACTTGGTTGGTCTCATTGAGATTTTGGCTCTACAGCAAAAATATTGTTATAACCCCCGGACGAAGTCGGGCGGCGTCTGTGGATTCACGTTTTTCGCCTCTGCTGCCGCATCTGTAGATAATTCATTGTGGAAGCTGTACCAGCTGCAATTTTTTGACCCATTACTTTCATATTTTGTATGGATCTGTGGTATGGGTTATACTCCAGTTATGACACTTATAGATTTTGGTTGTCAGCAACAGTATTGGCCGAATAATACACAAATTTGTCCTTAAACATAGAGATTTCCTCGTGTCTGTAGACACTTTCTTGTGGACGCTGTACAGGCTGTAATTTTTGACCGAATACTTTCATATTAGCTATGGACATGTTGTACTCCAGTTATGACGCCTATCGATTTTGGCTGCCATAGCAACAGTATTGGCCAAATGACGCGCAAATTTGTGCTGAAACGTAGAGATTTCCTTGTGCACACTGTACAGGCTGCAATTTTTGAAAGATTACTTTCATACTTGGTATAAACATGTCTTATACTTAAGTTTTGACACCTATTGATTTTGGTTGCCATGGCGACAGTATTGGCCGAATAATGCACAAAAAAGTGGAAGCGGCCTTTCGGGGGTTACACCCATGAGGTTAATGGAGTGCCACCTGAGGACCTGAAAATCACAGCCTTTCATAATTGGATTTTGGCCTTGTCCTTTGTGTACAGAAATTTTTATGGATTCTTGGAATCTTTCAATGACGTGCGGTTGCAATCAAAGTTATTCAACCTCCATTGCAAATTGGGTTTACTGGTAAAATTGACAAACTTTCAGCTGTTTGTGATAAACAGATTAAAAAAGAAAATTTTGAATAGCTCAACACAATTAATATTACTGGTGGTTTCTTCAAATATAACATAACATGCCACTTTCAATGACTATTTCCATCTCAAAATTATTCAACCCTTCGAATATAATCCATCATAAGAGCATATTTTTTGAGAATCCGGTGTTGTCTCGAGCACACCTAATGCAGCTAATCAAGAGCTTAATTAGTTACATCAGGTTTACTTGAGATAGAACACATCAAATATTTGCACTTGCCAGGGGTTTGTAGACAGTGACATTTGATTGTATATTAGCAATATGGCTGTCGAGAATTGTCCAATAAGCTAACAGAGGAGATTATTGCCTGGCACAAACAAGGAAAAGGATGAAAAAAGGTAGCATAGTAACTGAATTTTCCTTGAGATAAGACTGGAAGCATAGGTCACAAGTTCATAGTTAAAGAAAGAGTGACTACAGTTCTAGGATGTGGCAGAAAGAGGAAGCTATGTGTCTGTAACCAGATCTCTTAGTAGATGGGTGTTCAAAAACCCTCGAGTGACTGCAGGAGACCCGCTGCAAGACTTGGAGGCAGGAGGCACTGAGGTTTCAGTTTGCACAGTAAGGTGCATACTAAACTTTCATGGTCTCCATGCCCAAACTCCAAGACATACACCACAACTGATCCAAAAGCACAAGCTTCAATATGCCCAAAATCATATATACTGAACAAAAATCTAAACGCAACAGTTTAGTCATTTCAATATTACGCATAATTATTTCAGAGGTTGACTTAGTTGGGTTGATTTATGTGACTAAGGTTGTGTGTCACTGGTCTGTGTGCATTTCAGTCACCTTCTCCATATCATTCAAATTAATGCCCTTTGTCAAAATTGGCCTGTTAGACAGGTGGGGCATGATCCAGAGCTATTGAAATCAGGTATAGTCAGCCCAGGCACATCCTGCACTCTGGTCAATAAAAGGCCACCCCAAAACTTCCAGTTCTGCCATTGTTCAAAATGCCATAAATGACTCAAGCCATCAGGGAGTGTGCCATTGGCATGCTCAACGCAGGAATGTTTCTCAGGGATGCTGAAAGGGCTCTTAATGTCCATGTTTCAACAATAAGACGCATAAAGCACCTTTTTGAGGAATGAGGCAAGACAGCACACTGCCCGCATGCATGACGACCATGTGTGACAACCCCCACCCAAGACCGCCATATTTTGACTCTTTATCCCTCTGATCGTCTGAGTCCAGTAACTCCCTCTGCATATGAGACAGCTGGTCCCCACCATCACCCCATTTTTGCTGAGACCGTGAAAACTAATCTCCAGGAAGTCCATATCTTTACGTCTTTTGCCCTTTATGGATTGGACCTCTCCTCAGCTCGATGAAAAAATTGGTTTGACTGAGTGAATAGCCATATTTGGTGGCCAATGGCACAGTGGAGGACTATTTTCTTTACAGGCAAGTCACGTTTCCAACTTTACAGAGCGGCTGGACGGAGGATCGTTATGCTGACATTATTGTGTTGCGCAAGCTGGCACATGGTGGTGGAGTGCTGGTTTGGGTGGGAATATTCCAGGGACATTGCTGCCAACTGCAGTTGATGAACAGAAACTTGAATGCAGTGTGATTTCAAGATAAGATGCTGCTGCCTATCGTGCTACCATTCATCCATCAAAACAATAACCATCCAGCATGACCATGCCAGACCCAAGTCACCCATGTATGCCCAGAATTCCTTGAGCCTGAAAACATTTTTGTGCTTGAATGGCTGGCTTATTCCTCAGATTTGCCCCCCTTCCAGCATCTTTGGGATGTCCAAAAGCAACAAGTTCGTCATTGGTTCCCATTTCAGCCAATAGCCACCAACTCCACACAGCTCTTGAAGAGAAGTGGGAACATGTCCTCAAAGTCACCATTGACCATTTGTTACTGTCCACACAGCAGAGATTTGTAGCAGTGCAGCAGGCTAAAGGCAGACATACCCAATATTGATTTGTGAAATTTAGACAATAGATCCCATCCCCTTATCATCATGCTATCGCAAGATTCTTCTTTATCTTTTTAAATCATTGATCAAAATGTATTGCAATATGGTCATACAATCTGTCAACACTCAATGAAAGTACAATGAGCTTCTGAACATGGTCATATTTCTCATAATAAGAAGTGTTGCCTTTATATTTATGTTCAGTGTAATTAAGCCCCAGAAGTTTTGTGATACCGTTTTGTGGAGTTATGAAACAAAACTGGAATATTTCAGGCTTATGAATCAGTGGTATGTGTGCAGGAGGATAAAAGAAGCATATACTGAAAAGTACACCCTGCCTTCTGTAAAGAATTGTGGGGCCTTTTTGATGCTCTGCGGCTCCCTTGCTTCTACTGGCACTGGAAACCTGCAAAGTATGGAGAGAAAGATGGATTCAGTCAAGTATCAGGATATCCAAGGAGAAAATATCAGGCCGTCTGTAGGGAAGCAAGGCTTGGGCATCATTGGACCTTAAAAAAGGACAATGATCCAAAGCATACCACAACATCTATTAAGGCTTGGTTTCAGATGAAGTCTGGGAAGATTCTAGAGTGCCCATCAAAGTCGCCTCACTTCAAGCCCATGAAAAATCTCTGCTGGAATTTGAAGAAGGCAGTTGCAGCGCACATACCCAAGAACATTAGTGAACTGGAGGCCTTTGTCCATGAGGACTAGGCTAAGATTCCTTGGGAAATCTGCCAGAAGCTGTTGTCAGCAAAAGGGTGCTCTACTAAGTATTGAAGATGCTTGTCATGAAGTGCTTGAAGAATTTTGAGCCTGCAATAGTCATTAAAAGTGGCATTTTGTGTTGAATTTGGAGAAGCCACTGGTAATATTTGTTGTGTTGTGCTATTTATATTGTTCTTGTTTGATTTGTTCACTGCAAACAGCTGAAAGTTTGCAAATTTCGCCAGTAAACCTAATTTGCAATGGGGATGAATATACTCTTCCAAAAAAGAAACTATATATTGTTGTTAGCATCAATTTTTTATACATGAAATGTTTTGACAAATGTGGAAAACACATTGAAAAGAAAGTATAATCAATAATTCAATATTTGACTATTGAATTATTGATTACACTTTCTTCTCAATATGTTTTCCACATTTGTCAAAACATTTCATGTTTAATAAATTGATAACAATATATAGTTTCTTTCTTGGAAGAGTTTAATTTTGATTGCAACTGTATGTACAAAACCCAAAACCAGTGAAGTTGGCACGTTGTGTAAATCGTAAATAAAAACAGAATACAATGATTTGCTAATCCTTTTCAACGTATATTCAATTGAATACACTGCAAAGACAAGTTACTTAATGTTCGAACAGGTAAACTTTGTAATTTTTTGCAAATATTAACTCATTTGGAATTTGATGCCTGCAACATGTTTCAAAAAAGCTGGCGCAAGTGGCAAAAAAGACTGAGAGAGTTGAGGAATGCTCATCAAACACTTATTTGGAACATCCCACAGGTGAATGGGCTAATTGGGAACTGGTGGGTGCCATGATTGGGTATAAAAGCACCTTCCCTGAAATGCTCAGTCATTCTCAAACAAGGATGGGGCGAGGGTCACCACTTAGTGAACAAATGCGTGAGCTGATCGTCGAACAGTTTAAAAACAACATTCCTCAACAAGCTATTGCAAGAAATTTAGGGATTTCATCATCTACGGTCCGTAATATCGTCAAAAGGTTCAGAGAATCTGGAGAAATCACTGCATGTAAGCGACAAGGCCGAAAAGCAACATTGAATGCCCGTGACCTTAGATCCCTCAGGCGGTACTGCATCAAAAACCGACATCAGTGTGTAAAGGACATCACCACATGGGCTCAGGAACACTTCAGAAAACCACTGTCAGTAACTACAGTTCGTCGCTACATCTGCAAGTGCAAGTTAAGACTCTACAATGCAAAGCGAAAGCCATTTATCAACAGCACCCAGAAACGCCGCCGGCTTCGCTGGGCCCAAGCTCATCTAAGATGAACTGATGCAAAGTGGAAAAGTGTTCTGTGGTCTGACGAGTCCACATTTCAAATTGTTTTTGGAAACTGTGGACGTCGTGTCCTCTGGACCAAAGAGGAAAAGAACCATCCGGACTGTTATAGGCGCAAAGTTCAAAAAGCCAGCATCTGTGATGGTATGGGGGTGTATTAGTGCCCAAGGCGTGGGCAACTTACACATGTGAAGGCACCATTAATGCTGAAAGGTACATACAGGTTTTGGAGCAACATATGTTGCCATCCAAGCAACGTCTTTTTCATGGACACCCCTGCTTATTTCAGCTAGACAATGCCAAGCCACATTCTGCACGTGTTACAACAGCATGGCTGCATAGTGAAAGAGTGCGGGTACTAGACTGGCCTGCTTGTAGTCCAGACCTGTCTCCCATTGAAAATGTGTGGCGCATTATGGAGCGTAAAATACGACAACAGAGACCGCGGACTGTTGAACAACTTAGCCTGTACATCAAGCAAGAATGGGAAAGAGTTCCACCTGAAAAGCTTCAAAAATTGGTCTCCTCAGTTCCCAAATGTTTACTGAGTGTCGTTAAAAGGAAAGGCGATGTAACACAGTGGTAAAAAGGCCCCTGTGCCAACTGTGGCAAGTGCTCCATGGTGTGGTCTGTTTCTCCACATTCACAGATGGTTGGTCTAGTCTTGTAGCCCCATTTGTTCAGAGCAACCTTGAATCGTCCTGTTCTTGTTCTTAGGCGGTTCATGGTTTTCCACTGGGTCCATGGTGCGTCTGAGCCAGGAGGCAGTTCCTCAGCAGGTGGTATCTGCATGTCAACTGGTGGGGGTTCCTTTTGGAGCTTTTCCAACCAGAGCTGGAGTCTGGTTTCCTCCCGGGATGTTGTGAGGGGCTGGACATGGCTGACAAAGCTCCATCTTGACTTCAGACGTGTTGGGGGTTGACATCCATGAAGATTGTGGCGGCCGTCTGTTAAGGCCTTTGTCGCCTCAGCTTGGCTTGTAACTTCCCGTCTGATGTTGAGAGGGGCAATACCAGCAAGGAGATGTAAGTTGTTTTTGTTGGTGGGTTTCAGGCATCCAGTGATCAGGTGGCAGGTGTTGTTCAGTGCTGAGTCTAATTTCTAAGCGTGAGCTGATCTCTCCAAGACAGGGCAGGCATATTCTGCTGATGAATATCACAGGGCTAGGGCAATTGTTCTTCAGGTGGATGCTGTGGCTCCCCATTTTGAGTTGGTCTGTTTCTGCAGGATGTTACAGCAAGACTCCTCTTTGGATTTGGTACTGCTGATGTGGTTCTTGTTGGAGAGTGCGATCCAGGTTGACTCCGAGAGACTGGGTTGGGGCAGTGCTCAAGTGATATTCCAGACCATGTGATGTACAGAGGTCGGTCAGCTTCACGGTTCCTGAGGTGGAAAGAGCAGGCTTGGGTTATTGCAGGGTTGGCATGCAGTTGGTTTTGCTTATAGTAAAGAAGGAGCTCATCTAGGGCTGTGAAGAGGTTGGCTCCCAGTGCTTCGAACATACTGTCTTGAAATGTTACACAGAGGTCTTTGGCGTAAATGAAACCTTCAGTCCTTCAAGGAATAAACAGTCTTTTTTAATAAACTACCTGTGCATTTTCAAAGTTCTCATTCCCTCGTTTTAAATGTCAGGGCCCTCGGAATTCTACCAATGAAGTGTGGAGCTACTTTGAGCCTTAATGATGATGATAAAAATAGCGATTTAGCTTCGGCTAAAAAGCCATGTATTTCGAAATGTTGCACGGGTACGGAGGTGGGGTATTCGACAAAAGTTAGTACTCGTTATCATGTCTCAATACACCCCAAGTCAATTTCACACCGGAATTCTCCTTTAACAAATGAATTGAATACCCATATTTAATCATTAGATAGAACTATTTATTACCAATTATGCGCAATAGTTAACTCAGTTTTGACCACAATGTCAGATAGAACCCTGTAGTTCAAAGATCTTGATTTGAAAGACTTTAAATACCCAATCATTTTATTGACCTGTGGCTAAATAATCTAATGAAGGATGTCAACCGTAGGTTGAACGGCATCTTGCCAAAAGGGTCGCGTTTCTTTCAGCGAGAACCATGAAGGTGAAGGCCGATCGCCACCAAAAACTAATCAGCCGAGCGCCTGGCCATATACTACATTCACACCAAGTTTGAAGTCGATCCGATTAAAGCTACTCAAAAAATAACTTTCGTCAAACCCTCAAATTGACCAAAAATCGACCTTAGCCTTTGACCTTGATGGAGTCCCCCGAATAATAGGAATCGTGATGAGTCATTGTTAGGCAACCGTACAAAAGATCTCAAGGAGCAGGCATCACGCAGAGCAGAGAAAATTGTTCAAGAAAAATTTCCGGTAAAAAACTTTTTTTCTCGTCATAACGTCACCAAATGACATCACAGCGCAAAAATTTTGACTGATCTGGAAAGTTGTCATCAAGGGCTTTCATATGAGGTATTACTCGACATAGTTCCTGCAAGTTCAAAATTTGACGTTGGGGTCAAACATTTTTGACCTTCAGTGAGAGCCATGAAGGTCAAGGTCGATCACCACCAAAAGCTAATCAGCTGAGCGCCTGACCATTTTCTACATTCACACAAAGTTTGAAGTCGATCCCATCAAAGCTACTCAAAAAATAAGGGTTTCGTCGACCCCTCAAATTTACCAAAAATTGACCTTAACCTTTGACCTAGATGGAGTCCCCCGAATGATGGGAATCGTGATGAGTCATTGGTAGGCAACTGCACAAGAGATGACAAGGAGCAGGCAATGCGCACAGCAAAGTGTTCAAGAAAAATGATTACAGACAAAAAAAACAAACAATAAACAAACATTCTGACCAACATATCTTTAACTGCGGGATGTTCAGCCTGCTGTGTTTTTAATCATTATGCAACTTTTCCATTCTTTTACTGTCCTGTCCTTTCTTTCTCAAAAAATGTTGCTTTCAAATTCAAAATCAGCAGATATTTTTCAAAAAAACAATCAAATTTATGAGTCTCAACATTCGATATGTTGTCTTTGTCCTATTTTCAATTAAACGTAGGGTTTTAATTGATTTGCAAATCATTGCATTGTTAACATTTAACACTGTGTCCCAACTACTTTGGAAATGGGGTTGTATTTCCCCAACAGTAATTGACGGAAACATACCTTTTTGCATTCTCCCATGGGTATTTGCATAATGTTTATCTTGACCGTTGGTTTGGGTTTGGTCACAGGTGGACGTGCAGTTTGATAGAATGCTGCAGCGCTATATCCCACTGTCCGAGCTGAAGACCTTACACCTGCAGCACAAGGCCACAGGTGGAGTGCTGAAGGACATGGCTCTGTTCACTAGAGCCCGGCTCTCCGTGCAACCCCTCACTAACGGTACATATCCATCCAAGTGCAGTATTATTATCCCTCAGACATATAATGCGGGGGGATATTGTCATCAGTATGTCGGTCCGACCATCTGTGATCATTTCATTTCTGGAGCAGAACTGGAATCCCATTCAGTATTTTTTTAAACAAAAACTTGCTGTGTGTATTAATCAGGTCCTAGACTGATGCCTTTTCATATTTTGGGATTTCTGAGATTGGACTGCATGGGCAAGGGGGATAGGTCATCCTCTGATGACTCTACCAACTCGCAGTACATTCAGGCTATTACAAACTTGAATTACTCCTTTACATTTATGAATTGATTAGCCTGTTAATCAGTTTACATTTTTTTTCCACCTTTGCAAAATTTTGCAACATGTTGTCTTTATGTAAAAATGAATCTATGTAATGTAAGCTTTATTTAGACCTATTACGAAACTGCAGATGTGGTCATAAAGGATCTAATGAAGGCACATCTTCCTTTTCTGGCTTTTAGAAGAATTTGATTTTGTCCTGAGCCTGGAAGACAAAGAGCCGCTTTGACCTTTTCATCATCTCGACTGCAGCAGATACTGATCATCTTTGGTTGTCTTATTCAAGTGGTTTGGACTGACATCACAGCCAGGTGTGGCAATGGCCGGTGAGGACCAGTAGGCATTTTATATTGCCCTGGAGAAAACTGATTTTTTTGAGCGACTGCAAAAATCACCCACTCATGGTTCAATTTCATTGGCTGCAAAATCAAAGGCTGCCTTTTGACCAATTGTTCTAATGTGTTTTGTAATACCAAAGCAGTTATTATTTCATATTTTCATGGGGGGTAATTTTACCTGATTCCAGACTAGCTACTAGATGAAGCTTCAAAACCTAAGTATTGTGAGATTTGATTGAACAGGCATGACTGAGGCTGCATCATCTGTTACTTGGATCACAAGGTTAAGTAAATATTAAGGTAAGAACCAAAATGTGAAACATTCAGAAAATTCCTGTACAGTTCAGTGAATGCTATTTTACGGTTAGATTTTGTTAGACATTATATATGTTTAGATGGAAAAACTGAGAGGAAAATAAATGTAACTATGGAGTACTGTTTTCTTTATTAAAATTGATGTGAAATAAAGCAGTCATATCATTCATTCTTTATCATCTTCTACCGAATGCTTTAATGCCCAATGTCGTCTGAAATCTGGTTATGTCATTGGCCAGAGGTCCTGCTAAGCAGCCCATTATCACACACACAATGTTTCCATCATTGGAACTGCCTTTGCTCCATTGTTCCGCAGCTCTGGTCAGCTGTCCATGCTTGTTTTGATCAAGTGACAGACCGTTAGTATATACTTCAGTTTGAGTAGTTTCGTCTCTGCCTGTTATTGGAGGTCTTCTATGATGAGGTCATGAAGTATATAGTGGGGGCGGACTCAGTTATCTGGGTTCATAATTTTATTTAGAAGTCAAGATGAGTACATTCTTGAGCCTTCAGTTAAAATACTTCCACAGGTGAGCAAGGCTTAGAAAACCACTACAACAAGATTTTTTAGCAAGGGTGATAACACAATAGTAATAAAAAAGGAAAAGAAAAAATATGAAAGTAAGTATAGAAGTATACGGATGCTGGTCAACGAATTAGAATAATTTGAAATAGTGCAATTGTTAAGTTTTTTTTTTTTTATGCATTTTTTGTACAGAAAGCAAATCAGGTGTTCACCGCGCCTGTCCTACTTGTTAGAGTAATCACAGAACTCGCTACCTGTAAAAAATTTGCTCAGCTGAGCTTTCCAAAAGGCCCATTTAGGCCATTTAACTGTGACTGTTGTTTTATTGAATTAGAATAATGGAGAAACCGTTTCACTGAATTAGAATAATTTTTATTATAATTAGAATCATCACTTTCTGAGTATTTTGTGGCTGCCCCCTTGGCTTGTATGACTGCCTGAAGTGTCCTCGGCATCGATTTGACCAGCTTGTCACAAGTTTGCGCACTCACAGCTTCCCAGGCAGTGGCGATGTTCAGCTTCAGTTGGTCCAGCGTAGCCGGCTTTCTGTCGTGAATTTTCCACTTGACGATGGCCCAAAGGTTTTCAATGACATTGAGGTCAGGCGAGTTGGCCGGCCATGCCAAAACTTCAAGCGATTTTTCGGTGAACCAATCTTTGGTCGACTTTGCCACATGAGCCGGTGCAAGATCCTGTTGAAATATGAGGTCTTCTTCACCGAACTGTTCCTCAACAGTCGGAATCAGGAACGTTTCCTGAACATCTTGGTATACGGCAGCATTGACAGTGTTCTTGAGGAAGCAGAGTTTCCCTACACCCCGAGCGGACATGCATCCCCAGACCATAACGCCCTGGGGAAACTTGACGGATCTTTTCACGCACTCGTGGTTGTAGGTTTCGCGACCACGACCCCAGACACGAGGACCTTGGTCTTCGAAGGAGATGCAAAAGCGTGATTCGTCACTGAAGACCACTTTCTGCCAGTCTTCAGCAGTCCACTCGCCGTGTTCTTTGGCCCACTTCAGCCGTTTCTCCATTTGTTTCTTGTTCAGCATCGGTTTTACTGCTGGAACGCGAGATTTGAAGCAGAGTTCGCGCAGACCACGTCGAGTGGTTGATCTCGAGACGTTAGCGCCGGTCTGCTCGTTCCACAAGTCTCTGAGCTCAGAAGTGGACTTGAACCGGTTGCTGACTGATCTTTTTCAGCTGCTTATTGTCGCGAGCAGAAGTTTTTCGGACGCTGGAACAGTTGGTGCGCTTGCTTCGGTCTTTCTTGAGAGATTTGCAGATGGAAGACTGGCTGATGCAGAGCTGCTCAGCAATTTTAGTTTGGGTCAAGCCTTGTTGGCGAAGGGCTTGAATTTGAGCCACTATTCGGGTTGAGAGGTCGCGCTGCTTACCCATGATTGATTTTACAACTTAGAAATTCTACTCAACCCTGACTTTATTCTGCACAGCGAACACTCTTCGCAGAAAACAAAAATTCAAGCACTTATTCTAATTCAATGAAATGACTTATGAATTATTCAAATTCAATGAAACAAACAGTGTCACAGTTAAATGGCCTAAATGGGCCTTTTGGAAAGCTCAGCTGAGCAAATTTTTTTCAGGTAGCAAGTTCTGTGATTACTCTAACAAGTAGGACAGGCGCGGTGAACACCTGATTTGCTTTCTGCACAAAAAATGCCTTAAAAAAATTTAACGATTGCGTTCAAATTATTCTAATTCGTTGACCAGCACCTGTATAAGAAGGTAGACCTGTGTGGTCTCTCTTCTCACATCTTCACATTCAAATGCCCAGGCGCCATGATGTCACCGCGGATGGCACTGTAGCTTCACAGCAAGAGGGTCGTGGGTTCAAATCTGACCTGGAGCCTTTCTGTTCTTGGTGTACATGTTCGAGGTGCACGTTACTCAGGGTATTCCAATTTCTGCCCACATTCCTAAGGCATGAGTGAAGACTAATTTGCCCATAGGTAGTGAGTGGTTTGTTTCGAATTATTGCATTTAGAAGAGAATAACTAATGACAGGAGTGCTAAAAGTGTCAAAGAAAGAAACGGACTACCTTCGGGTTCTCCCGAGAGGGCAAACATCAGCAGAGACCTTGCACTTAAGTTCTTTGACCATAAATACTCAAATACTTTTGTCTTTTCATTATAGTTTATTATCTATGAAACAACATTATAAAATCTCCCCAGAAACTATCGCCTCCATTTTATTTAAGCACAACATGGCACCGTGAGTAATAAAACACTGCTTTGAAAAGTGGTACTTCAGTTTAAAGTTTAAACACGGATAGAGTATGAAAATGGTTTCATATTAAGTTATTTAGGACAACACGTTGTGTGATTATGTTGAAGATACTATATCCAACAAGCCAAAACACTAAAACCAAAGATGGAGTCGGAGTATCTCTGAAGTGGCAAGGCTTCTGAGGTGAACTATATTAGGCATGTGGTTTTAATGTTGTGGCTTAATCTGATTAGTGTATTTATAAAATGGATGACAACCTTGCATTTATCAGTGCAAAAATAGATAGCTTATGAGGAAAATGGTCACAGTAATCATAACCACCTATTTGAAGAGCCATCATGGAATGTACAGAATATGCTTTGCAATAATGCAATGCTTCCTGTCCACCTATGACTACAGCCTGCGACACGAAGGTTATAACTTACGATGCACAAGTACACAATGGATACCACTACATTGCCACCAATATTCCATAAGCGCTAATCTTTGATATTAAGTGATGTCACAGGTGAAAATGGAATGTGTTGCTGAAACGGAGACACCTGCTTATTAATAAGGATGAATGACAGTTGGAAATTTACCCCCCACTGGCTCAAAGTTAAGCTCAGTTAAAGTTTTCAGTGGGTACCACTAATGGCACCGGTAGTAAATTCATCCTAAAACAAAATTATGAACCAAAAGTCAAGGTAATGGACTATCGAATGTGATGATTACACTTTGCTATGATCATGCGTTGAAGAACAACAAATTGCCCTTGAAACAAATGAGTTTAAATCCTTCCCTCATTTAAAATCCAAGGCAAAAAAGCCAGACTAGCCCGTATCCAGAAAGTTCTTCAATTAAGCCCTTCTGAATTTAGTAAAGGTGGGATGGTGTTTGTGTGAGGTGAGGTGTGGTGAATGAGAGATGGCTCCAAAAAGTTTTCCTTCATGTCATGGTCAACAGTGTCATTGCTGGGCATGTAAAGGCGCCAAGCGTTTGTTTATGAAGAGATGCAAAACGTACATTGGCCACTTCGGGACAAATTTGATTAGGAAAGGCAGTGATGCGGTAAACAGCACTCATTTTCTCCAAAACATGTTCAGAGCTTTTCAGTATATTCAATTCCCTTTTTGTAGAACATCTGTTTAAAAAAACAAGAGGGGCACAGAACCCTCACACTGATCCTTTCAGAGCGTTTCAGTGCAAACCTTGCGCAAGCTCACAGACTCAAGCACAAAAATGCTGCTCCATGGTGGTGAGGGGATCCTGGCTGTCAGTTGCCATCTCCTTTAACCTGGGCTGCCTGCTTCTCAATAGCAGGCTGGCTCTCAAAGCGCTGCGACGCAATGCTAGCCTGATGCGACTGGCTCTTCCTCACAACGTCTCCTTTTCTCCACAGCGTTATCTCCTGGGAGAGAGAGGGTGAAAACAGTGAGTGGCCCAGCCTCCTTAGGTCCAGCTTAGTTATGATTATCACTTCCTTATCCACACCTGTCAGGCCCAGGAGAAAAACTGTTGTCCAAGATGGCGCATGTTTTTTTAACATGTTTTTTAGCGATAAAATACGTATTTCCTTAACCAAGTGAAAATGGAACATGCAGTTTCCATAAAATACAAATGTTGCCGACTATGTGCCATCATGAACAATAATTGAAAGAGTTGATGATCCCAGAACAGCGGGTGATGTGATTAGACATTACTTCAACCAATTATCAGGTTGATAGCAACATTCGTCTTATATTCGTCTTACTTTTGAAAAGGTTTGGATCATGGAGCCACATTATCACAATAAACAAAATGATAACACTTCTCACATATTCATTTAATCATGGACCTTATTTCTGAAAAATCCCTTTCATTTCTCAAATACATTTTTGTCAGCAACGCAAGACGATAGTGCGAAAAGGGAGTAGCCCCATCTTCACACGTATGGAACACATTGGGTTCCAGGTATGGGTCATGTAGGGACAGGTATATGTACAGCAGATTTGATGTACCTGCTGTTTGAAGTAGCGTCTCTCCTCTTCGTCTATCAGCACCAGGTTGAGGTCGTAGCGCACAGAGAACTTCTTGTTGATGTCCCTCATTGTTGGGGTCATCTCATAACCAGCCAGGAACAACCGAATGGGGATCGATTCTCCTGTGAATCGTATATCATTAAACCAGGGGTGTCCAATCTTATCCAGAAAGGGCCGGTGTGGGTGCTGGTTTTTGTTACAGCCCAACTGTAACACACCTGATTCTGCCCACCAAGGTCCTGATTGAAACCCCTGATTAGTTAATTAGTGGATTCAGGTGCTGTAGCACTGCAGGCTAGGACAAAAACCAGCACCCACACCGGCCCTTTACGGATAAGATTGGACACCCCTGCCTTAAACGAATCACCCTCTCTCTCTGATTCTCGAATACATTGGGTTTTAATGACTTCATTCGAGTGTTGTCCAGTACCAAGTCTCAGCTTCTGCACTGTCTGATACAACTGCTTTGAGAAGGTCCACAGGAGAATCACGAGCAACATGATGTATGGGCTTCAAATAGGGATTCTAACTGTAGACTGTATAGAGTCATCAAAAAAAGGTTTACTTTTTTGAAGCCTTTCAATTACGATGTTCCAGTTTTTGGATTTGTGCTCTTAGTCTCACCACATTGAAATGCACTTTTTATTGAAAGTAATCACTCACTCAAATCTGAGGGCAAATGCTGGCTGGATTCTGAATTCTGGAATTTATAAGAATTGATATTAAACTCGCCCTTCAAGTTACCTCTAACTGGAGCACCATCCATAATCTCGTATTTGGCGATGGTGTCGTTTTCATGGCACAAATTGGGACCCGTTCCTGTCGTTTCCCGTTTTATGATGCCGATCTCCATGTGCTTAATCTTGATCCGCACCAAGAGGAAGTAGATTTTCCCAACTATGACATCCTTTATGTGGTACCTGCATTTTCATCCAAAATAATTTGATATAAGTACTTACATTAACATGATATAAAAAACGCAATAACCTAAGTGGGACTGAGGATTTTCAAATTCCTATAAAAGGAGAACAAGCATCCAAACGCTTTTTTACAAAACCCAATACCAGTGAAGTTGGCACGTTATGTAAATCGTAGATAAAAACAATACAATGATTTGCAAATCTTTTTCAACTTCAAAACTGAGAGACTTTATTTTTTTTTTTGCAAATAATCATTAACTTAGAATTTAAAGGCAGCAACACATTGCAAAAAAGTTGGCACAGGGGCCTTTTTACCACTGTGTTACACCACCTTTCCTTTTAACGACACTCAGTAAACGTTTGGGAACTGAAGAGATCAATTTTTGAAGCTTTTCAGGTGGAACTCTTTCCCATTCTTGCTTGATGTACAGCGTAAGTTGTTCAACAGTCCGGGGTCTCCGTTGTTGTATTTTACGCTTCATAATGCACCACACATTTTCAATGGGAGACAGGTCTGGACTACAGGCAGGCCAGTCCAGAACCCGCACTCTTTTACTACGGAGCCATGCTGTTGTAACACGTGCAGAATGTGGCTCGGCATTGTCTTGATGAAATAAGCAGGGGCGTCCACGAAAAAGACGTTGCTTGGATGGCAACATATGTTGCTCCAAAACCTGTATGTACCTTTCAGCATTAATGGTGCCTTCCCATATGTGTAAGTTGCCCATGCCTTGGGCACTAATACACCCCCATACCATCACAGATGCTGGCTGTTGAACTTTGCGCCTATAACAGTCCAGATGGTTCTTTTCCTCCTTTTGGTTCCTTTTCCACTTTGCATCAGTCCATCTTAGATGAGCTTGGGCCCAGCGAAGCCGGCTTCGTTTCTGGGTGCTGTTGATAAACGGCTTTCGCTTTGCATTGTAGAGTTTTAACTTGCACTTGCAGATGTAGCGACAAACTGTAGTTGCTGACAGTGGTTTTCTGAAGTGTTCCTGAGCCCATGTGGTGATGTCCTTTACATACTGATATTGGTTTTTGATGCAGTACCACCTGAGGGATCTAAGGTCACGGGCATTCAATGTTGGTTTTCGGCCTTTTCGCTTACCTGCAGTGATTTCTCCAGATTCTCTGAACCTTTTGACGATAATACGGACCGTGGATGATGAAATCCCTAAATTTCTTGCAATAGCTCATTGAGGAATGTTGTTTTTAAACTGTTTTACAATCAGCTCACGCATTTGTTCACTAAATGGTGACCCTCACCCCATCCTTATTTGTGAATGACTGAGCATTTCAGCATTGGCTTTGATACCCAATCATGGCACCCACCGGTTCCCAATTAGCCCGTTCACCTGTGGGATGTTCCAAATAAGTGTTTGATGAGCATTCCTCAACTCTCTCAGTCTTTTTTGCCACTTGTGCCAGCTTTTTTGAAAAATGTTGTAGGCATCAAATTCCAAATGAGCTAATATTTGCAAAAAATTACAAAGTTTACCTGTTCGAACATTAAGTAACTTGTCTTTGCAGTGTATTCAATTGAATATAGGTTGAAAAGGATTTGCAAATCATTGTATTCGGTTTTTATTTACGATTTACACAACGTGCCAACTTCACTGGTTTTGAGTTTTGTATGATTTCCGTTTATAAATCTACTCGTCTTGAGCTGCTTAAGCCTGTGTTTTTCTTTGAAACTCACTTGGATTTGTTGTACTCAAACTCGATGTGAAGACAGTCTTCAATTCCCACTTCCATCTTAATGGAGGAGTTCAGCTCAGGATATGTACTGAGCGTGTGCACAATGATATCGGTCTCTTTTGTGATGTCACTGATCCGTCTGCTGATTGTAGCCCGTAAAAAATACCTGCAGAAAAAAATGAATATGGCCAATGTAATGATTTCAACAAACTAAATGCAATTCTTACATACGGTAGGTATGTAGCTGTTCGAGTAGCAACTAAATCATAGTAACCACTTCAGCACAAACCCAATTCAGAAACAAACTAATACCATTTTGTGCTGAACAGAGCAAGCTTCACACTTGTTTGAAGTTCTAAGAATTCAATTTAATGCTTTTGAAATCCTTCAAGTTTTGAAGATGATTTTTTGCTGCATATTTTTGCTTTCTTATTGTATTATGATATATATATCTATCCAAGTGTGGTGTACATACAACCAACAACCATTTATTTTTATATTTAAGATTTACACGTCCCAGGCAGTATCTCCTCTTACCGTAGTTTGACATTCTGGCCCGTGTAAGATTCGTAGGGTTTTTCCACATGAGTAAACTCAAATTCAAAGGACTGTGAATGTGCCAGTTCCCCAGGTCTCGCGAGGTCTTTAACAAGAGACACAAACTCATGGTGGTTCCCTCTGTCATAGTACAGTTCTGCAGGCAGAGGAAAACATCATATCTGTGTTAATTTCAGCATTTTATTGATTAATGGTGGTGGTGGTGGTGTGTGCGTATGTGTGTCTGTGTTTTAGCGTGAGTGCATGTCTATATCATGAGCTCTGCTTTCTAACAAGCTGACCAGTAGATGGAGGCGCTAAACCAGAGGATGGTCCCTAGTTGTGAGGCCATGTACACTGTTGTGGCTTGCCGTAATCGCAGCTGCAAACACCTCCGGAGTGCATGAAACATGACCACCATCAAATAAACCCAGCAGGAAATCCAGAATACCTTGATGTAAGCACAAATGCAAATCAAGGTTCCTGGCCTCACACCAGTCTACAAACATTCGCCAGCGAGCCGAATAGGCCCTACATGTGTACAGGGGTATTCACGTTCTGAATTGTAGAGACTACTCGGCTGTGAGACCCTAGCTGCTGACTGTCAATCCACACAAACCTCAGATCAAACCTTGAATTGACCCCCTCTGGACATTCCACCTGCTTTGGCATTTGGTGGGTCTTCAGGGAGCAGAGACGGTGATCAGCCGAGATCACTATTCACAATGCTGACACTACTTTTTCTCCAGCGAGCTCCAGCAAGTTAACGAGCCGGGAGATGGAGCTCAGCCACATGCTTCCCACACTGGCCTGGCCGAAGGTCCCGTCCCAAGTAGCTGGGCAAGAGTCCATGAAGACCTGGACATACTAAGGGGTATACCCCGACCACACCCCCTTGCAAATGTGGCCAATTGAGTCCCAGAATGCCTCGTCCCTTCATGCCAGAGTGGGGACATGCATCTCGGACTTTATGTCCCCACTCCGGTGCAGCCAAAACCAGGAAAACCAGCGCCGTAGAGTTCTCAAAAATGTAGCATGTAGTTAGTGCAATTCAGCCTGACAGCATTTCATCACACGATTTTAGAATATTACCTAGCTAACTCGCTTCGGGAAAACGTTTGCAATGAATTGCAATACTGGGCAATGTACACAGCAATAACATGATGTCCACTTCATTTCTGAACAGTAGTAGGGATATTTTAAAATGTTTCAATAGGTCGAGAGTCTCCTTTGCAGGAACGAAAACCTTATTTTGTCAACAAAATAGATTAATTTGTGGTGCTCATCATAATTATGCAAGTCAATTTAACTGATGACATCATAGGTCGACGCGGAGCTCAACCAAAATAATTTCTATGGCAACATCAGTCTACTATAGGTTAGTGATATTCAGGAAGGTGCTTATTTGCATTCTGTAATTCCTTTACGGAGTGCGATACGCAAGACTTTAGAGCTACATTGATTGAAGTTTATTTTAAATCCATTCCCCCAACTGGTTATACAGCAGACATTTCATGCACCACCTGTTTTGTGGCCACCGCGGGATGACAGCCGAATCTGAAAATGAGCGATGTGCGTAGTTGGGTTTCACATTCTCACCGATGACAAGAACACACAGTGGAACTGGATGGCGAACACTCACTTTATCTATTTCCAAATTGAATATCGGCCCGCATTTCGTGGTTTTAAAGGCCACACTGTTACTCACCGATCTGCCCAATGAATTCGACCTTGATGCCGTTATGCTCAAGTCTTTTACCCGGACTCTTCAATGTTACATTGACTTTTCCGGACACCGTTTCCCCATCATAAAACAGAAAATATTTGTCCTTTTTCCCATCTTCTGTCTTGTGTTCCACTTTCTTCCGCGTTTCAGCATCATTCAGGACCACATCAATCTCAGCACTCTGACCAAAACCAAAGAAGCTCATCACTGCTAGCTCAAGCCAACTAACCAGAATTCAAATGTCTATTACTTATGCTAGCTATGGCTAGCAAGCTCTTTTTACAAAGACACACATTTTTCGGCAAAAAATTGAGATACGGAAGTCTTGGATACAACCTCTTTCCGTTTCCTAAAAGATGAAAAAGCTTTCCTTAACGATCAGGACAGCAGAGTAAGCTTGTTTGATCACACAGCCTTGAGTCCGTGTAGCTTACGGGTGTATTAATTTGGCGTCTCAGCGCGCCTGCGCCCTGCTTTGGGAGGCTGTCCCATGGCTTTCCTGCAGTTTTACCGTCGCCTCTCGTATTTTATCACGTCCTGAAGTAATTGCAGCGTGATACTTAAGCGTAAATCATCGCATATTCTCCCTAATACTCGACTAAACGTTTTCAACTGATGGCGGCATAAAAGCGATTGCACAATATGACAAATTCGAGCCAAAAACCTGAGAACCAAGTATCAACATAACTGATGGCGAAGAGCATGACTCGTTTTTTTCGCGTCTGGCTCAATAAAAATAAATCGCATTTTTCCCCTGAATATAATAGACCTACATGTGCCGATTTTGAATTCCTTCTTGAAGCTTCCTGCCGCAATCAACGATCAACTTCCGGAATTTCAAGCCAATTTGATTCAAAGTAAAAGTTTTGACGCTAATTTCCAATGTAGCTTACAATGTAACTTTCGGACCGAGTTTCGGACCACAAGATTAAAACCACCAGAACATTTCACAGGGTATCACCCTCCCTCCATGGTCCAAGAGCCAGGACCCATAATTTTGGCTATCTGTACCACCTGAGGTGACGAATGCTCATAGTGATTTGTGGCAAGGCCAATATCCCTAAAAGCGAAAAATAGTAGATAGCATTGCAGCACTCACAGCTTTTGGTGTGTAACACCCCTTTTTTCATCACTACTCCAAAATAGCGAATGCAAAAAATGCAGTTGTATGTGGGGGTTCAGTGATTCATGTCTTTGTCTCATCCTTATGTTTTATGCTAGGTGATGGAACTTTTGTGACAAGACACCATAATAACTATACATATCCTAGCAGTCAGGTTTTTTAAAAAAAATTTTATGGTTATTTTTTTTTTGATAACCATTCCTATAACAGATGAGTGTCGGCGTTCATGGGAAGATTGTATATCCAGCCTATTGCGCGTATTTCTGAAGTTGGTTGCGTCTGCATAGGATGCTTTTGTTAGTGTTAGATGTACCATGATGGGTAGCTGAGAGTGCCTACAACAAATCTCAAGAGGGAATCTAGTATTGTGTTCCAGGATGACATACTAATAATCATAATCATCCTCTAATTCATTTTCACCTTCATGTTCATCACTGTCTGTGCCTGATGTCTGATTCTCACAGTCTCTCAGGGGTGTTTGCTTTAGTCCATGTTGAAGATCCACTATGAGTCTATGGTCTACTCTACTTTTCGGTACATACATTAATTTTGCTCCTACCCCTTCATTTTTGATGTTGGTTTTTTATTTTCTCTAACAATATAAATGCTTCTTGATTACAATGTTTTTTTTCATTGTTTACGGCATATTTCCTTTTTAAGTCAATAATTTCATCCCTATCATGATTCCTTATGTCATGGGTGACAAAGTGTTTATAAATAAAATATTTTCTCTATCTTAAATTTTCAAAAATCTAGTTTTCTTTCTTTCTTTTTTTTTTTTAAATAACATGTTACATGTAATATAGATTTCTGTATCTCAAAATGTTTTTGAGAAAGACCAGACACTCTTGTGATTGTGATTCACAGGAGAAAAAAATAATTGGTTGGAGTGAAGGGTTTAACACAGTGTTTCTCAAACCTCTCCTGTGGGACCATCTGTCCTGCCTGTTTTAGATCTCTTCTTGCGCCCTCACAGGTGATTCAAATGATCAAGACGTTAGAAATTGGCCTTAGGTGTTTAATAACGAGCTGATCATTTGAATCACTTGTGCTGAAGCAGGGAGAGATCAAAAACATGGTAGACTTCCAGAGTAGTTTTGGCAAGCACTGGTTTAAGCACCGGTTCCAGTTTAAAATCTTGGTGCTGACTTACAAAGCCTTCCATGGAGAAGCACCCACTTACATCTGTGATCTTCTCAAGCCTTATGTCACCAGCCAGTCACTGAGGTCCTCTGACCAGGGGCTCCTCCTCGTGCCTCGGACGAGGCTGAAAACCAGAGGTGACCAAGGGTTCCAGTCTGTGGCCCCAAAGCTCTGGAACTCCCAGTCCATGAACTTGACAACCTGTGCCTCTGCACACACATTTAAAGGCCAGTTAAAAACCTACCTGTTCAGGCAGGCATTTGGACAGTCATGAACTGCTTACTGTATGTGGCACTGTAGTTTCTCGATGATTCAAATGAGTGTATCTCTTGTGTTTTCATTTATTTCCTGTGAAGCACTTTGTGACTTCGAGCTGAGAAAAGTGCTATATAAATGAAGAATTACTTACGTACTTACTTAACACGAAAATGGAAAATGACAGGTTTCGCATGTCACCACTAGAGTGTGATCTTTCTTTCTAGAAAAAACCTGCGAAAAGAACTGACCTGCCAATTGTGCATAGCAGACCATGGCGCAGTCGGGTCTGTTCAATCTCTCCATAATTCACAAATTTGCATACATGCCAAGTCTACTGCAAAAGCAGTAGACGCTTTCGGGGCATTTCATTCTGAAAAAAATGCCCCAAAAGCGGTAGAGTTGGCATGTATAAATTTGAGTTCCATATTCGGACACAACGAAAGATAATCCCTCCTCTGTTGATGGACAAAAAAGATTAACACTTGATTTTTCGGGAAGGTTCTGGGTGTTTGCAATGAAATAATTTCCTTGATATTGTTCGTACGGTTCCTACGAATTGAATGCTCTCTTGTTCCTCTGAGGCAATTCATTTATTTATCTGAGCCAGTCAAATTGAACTGCCGTGAAAAGATGATTTGTCAAATTAAATATAAACAATACTCAAAATACTCTTGAAATTATTGGAAAATTATATGATGCATTTTGGTCATTAGATGTGATTTTAAAAATTACAATGGCCGACAGTGCTAAATTCCGACCTTCATTGCCTGGCCTGGCCCAAAAAAGACGAGGTTGAACTTGTCTCCTTAGTCGCCAGCTCCCTATCCGTGCTTCTTTTCTGAGAATAAAAAGGTCAAGTGGTTTTAAATTCAATAATTGGTAAATTAAGACCCTTGTTAATTATTAAAAGAAAGAAAGTGGACCAAAACATATATTTGTCATGGTTTGGTCTCGCCGGATGCAACCTGCAATCCGGCAGGCACTGGGACCATGTACCCAAAAGTAGAAGTAGGGACCCACTCGCAAAGGCTGATATAAAAATAGCAAAGCTTTAATAAATATATTTAATAAACCAAAAACAAGGGAGCAGCAGCAACACACAGCAGGGATAAAAACCAGAATGCAGCTGCAGCTGCCTACTGGCTTAAATAGGCTGCCTTCACCTCCACCACAACAAGCCACACCTGTTGCTCGTTGAAGTGGAGGCGAAGACAGCAGGAGGGGGAGGGACTGCAAGGCATAACCATTACAATATTGAATAGTTCAAATCCAGGCCAATCTCTCAGTGGGCAAGACCTAAGGATAGATCTTTCCCAAAAATAAACTAACTCTGTCTAGTCTTTGCCGACTTTTTAGGCTCATGATTGGCAACGCCAGCCAATCCCCCATATTCACCGGCAAAAACAAAAAATGAAAAATAAAGTGACAAGCCACTCTGGGCTTGCCCGGTGACTGCCCTACAAAATCTAATTGCTGTGCTCTGGTTGACCAACACATCCCATTTTTGATTTCAAGAACAAAGCTAAAACCAGGAAACAGTTATCTCTCTCTTCATTGTCAGAAAAAAGTTACAACTAGTGCTCAAAAAGGTACAAATGTCTGTCACCAAACTAGCACATATTGAGAATCCTAAACTCTGCCCCAACCCAGCCTGACAACATTTGTACCAATTAAGCACAAAAAAGGCATGAAATAGTTCTCAAAAATTGCCATTTTCATACCGTCTGGGTACATTTAGTAAAGTTGTTTGCTTGGGAACGAAAATGTACCACCACTGCAACTTCATTTCTGAGAATGAAAAGGTCAAGCGGTTTTAAACTCAATAGTAGATAAATTAAGAGCCTTGTTATTTACAGAAAGAAAGAAAGTGGACCAAAACATACACAACCCCAATTCTGAAATAGTTGGGACAAAGTGTAAATTGTGAATAAAATCAAAACGCAATGGCTTTCAAATCACACAAGCCAGTATTTTATTCACAATAGAACAGATATAACATAGCAAATGTTGAATCTGAGAAATTTTACAATTTTATCCACAAAATGAGCTCATTTTAAATTTGATGGCTGCTACAGGTCTCAAAAAATTTGGCACAGGGGCCTGTTTACCATGGTGTAGCATCCCCTCTTCTTTTTAACACAGAGTGGACGCGTCTGGGCATTGAAAAGACAAGTTTCTTGAGTTTAGCCACTGGAATTTGATCCATCCATCCATCCATCCATCCATTTTCAACCGCTTATCCGGGGCCGGGTCGCGGGGGCAGCAGTCTAAGTAGGGATGCCCAGACTTCCCTCTCCCCGGACACTTCCTCCAGTTCTTCCGGGGGTATCCCGAGGCGTTCCCAGGCCAGCCGAGAGACATAGTCCCTCCACCGTGTCCTGGGTCTTCCCCGAGGCCTCCTCCCGGTGGGGCATGCCCGGAACACCTTCCCAGGAAGGCGTCCAGGGGGCATCCGATAAAGATGCCCAAGCCACCTCAGCTGGCCCCTCTCGACGTGGAGGAGCAGCGGCTCTACTCTGAGCTCCTCCCGGGTGACAGAGCTCCTCACCCTATCTCTAAGGGAGCGGCCCGCCACCCTGCGGAGGAAACCCATTTCAGCCGCTTGTACCCGAGATCTCGTTCTTTCGGTCATGACCCAGAGTTCATGGCCATAGGTGAGGGTAGGAACGTAGATTGACTGGTAAATCGAGAGCTTTGCCTTTCGGCTCAGCTCCTTCTTCACCACGACAGATCGGTACAACGACCGCATGACTGCTGCCGCTGCACCGATCCGTCTGTCAATCTCACGCTCCATCCTTCCCTCACTCGTGAACAAGACCCCAAGATACTTGAACTCCTCCACTTGAGGCAAGAACTCTCCTCCAACCCAGAGGGAACATATCACCTTTTTCCGGTCGAGAACCATGGCCTCGGACTTGGAGGTGCTGATTCTCATCCCAGCCGCTTCACACTCGGCTGCAAACCGCCCCAGTGCAAATTTGGGAATTTGTGGGAATTTGATCCCACTCGTTTAATACAGGCTTCCAGCTGCTGGAGAGTTTTGGGTCTCCTTTGGCAGACTTTTTGTTTAATTATGCGTCAAATGTTCTCAATTGGTGAAAGATCAGGACTGCAGGCAGGCCAGTTCAGCACTCTTCTACTACGAAGCCATGCTGTTGTAATAGCTGCAGTATGTGGTTTTGCATTGTCCTGCTGAAACACACAAGGCCTTTTCTGGAATAGATGTCATCTGGAGGGGAGCATTTGTTGCTCTAAAACCTTTATATACCTTTCAACATTCATGGTGCTTTTTAAAGCATGCAAGTGTCCCACACCATATGTACTAATGTATCCCCATACCATCAGAGATGTTGGCCTTTGAACTGAACGCTGATAACAGGAGGGGTGGCCTTTCTCCTCTTTAGCCCGGAGGACATGACGCCAATGATTTCCAACAAGAATGTCAAATTTAGACTCGTCTGAACACAGGACACTTTGCCATTTTGTTACAGTCCATTTTAAATGAGCCTTGGCCCACAGAACACGGTGGCGCTTCTGGATAATGCTGAACAATGGCTTCCTTTTTGCATGATAGAGTTTAAGGTGGCATCTGTGGATGGCATGGCGGACTGTTTTTACAGGCAGTGGTTTCTTGAAGTATTCCTGGGCCCATTTAGTAATGTCTATGACAGAATCATGCCAGTGAGTGATGCAGTGGCGTCTGAGGGCCCGAAGATCACGGGCATCCAGTAAAGGTCTTCGGCCTTGTCCCTTACGCACAAGATTTTTCCAGTTTCTCTGAATCTTTTGATGATGTTATGCACTGTCGCTGATGAGACCTTCAAAGCCCTTGCAATTTGCCTTTGAGGAACATTCTTTTAAAAGTAATCCACAATTTTTTACGCAAGCCTTCACAGGTTGGAGAGCCTCAGGCCATCTTTACTTCTAAGAGACTCAGCCTCTCTAAGACATCCCTTTTATAGCCAACATGTTAAACTCTTGATGCCAGTTAACATAATGACTTGCTAAATGTTCTTTCAGCTGATTCTCTTATAAATTAAATGCTTTTGAGCCCTTTTTTTGCCTGTATCCCAACTTTTTTGAGACCTGTTGCAGCCAGAAAATTTGAAATAAGCTCATTTTGTGGATAAAAATGTAATATGTCTCAGTTTCAACATTTGAAATTTTATCTGCGTTCTATTGTAAATAACATATTGGCTCATGTGATCTGAAAGTTATTGCATTTTGATTTTATTCTCAATTTACACTTCGTCCCAACTATTTCAGAATTGGGGTTGTATTTGAACATTGTGAACAACAAAAAATTACCAAACATTAGTATCAAAGAACCTAGGTACATTGGTTTGTACATGAATTTTTTTAATAAAAAGCTAGAGCAGGATCTCATGAGATTGCTTAGTACAAATACAACACCCAAAACCAGTGAAGTTGACACTTTGTGTAAATCGTAAATAAAAACAGAATACAATGATTTGCAAATCCTTTTCTACTTATATTCAAATGAATACACTGCAAAGACAATTACTTAATGTTCGAACTGATAAACTTTGTAATTTTTTGCAAATATTAGCTCATTTGGAATTTGATGCCTGCAACATGTTTCAAAAAAGCTGGCACAAGTGGCAAAAAAGACTGACAGAGTTGAGGAATGCTCATCAAACACTTATTTGGAACATCCCACAGGTGAACGGGCTAATTGGGAACAGGTGGGTGCCATGATTGGGTATAAAAGCAGCTTCCCTGAAATGCTCAGTCATTCCCAGACAAGGATGGGGCGAGGGTCACCACTTAGTGAACAAATGCGTGAGCTGATTGTCGAACAGTTTAAAAACAACATTCCTCGACGAGCTATTGCAAGAAATTTAGGGATTTCATCATCTACGGTCCGTAATATCGTCAAAAGGTTCAGAGAATCTGGAGAAATCACTGCACGTAAATGACAAGGCCAACATTGAATGCCCGTGACCTTCAATCCCTCAGGCGGTACTTCATCAAAAACCGACATCAGTGTGTAAAGGACATCAACACATGGGCTCAGGAACACTTCAGAAAACCACTGTCAGTAACTACAGTTCGTCACTACATCTGCAAGTGCAAGTTAAAACTCTACAATGCAAAGCAAAAGCCATTTATCAACAGCACCCAGAAACGCCGCCGGCTTCGCTGGGCCCAAGCTCATCTAAGATGGGCTGATGCAAAGTGGAAAAGTGTTCTGTGGTCTGACGAGTCCACATTTCAAATTGTTTTTGGAAACTGTGGACGTCGTGTCCTCCGGACCAAAGAGGAAAAGAACCATCCAAACTGTTATAGGCGCTAAGTTCAAAAGCCAGCATCTGTGATGGTATGGGGGTGTATTAGTGCCCAAGGCATGGGCAACTTACACATATGTGAAGGCACCATTAATGCTGAAAGGTACATACAGGTTTTGGAGCAACATATGTTGCCATCCAAGCAACGTCTTTTTCATGGACGCCCCTGCTTATTTCAGCAAGACAATGCCAAGCCACATTCTGCATGTGTTACAACAGCATGGCTCCGTAGTGAAAGAATGCGGGTACTAGAATGGCCTTCCTGTAGTCCAGACCTGTCTCCCATTGATAATATGTGGTGCATTATGAAGCCTAAAATACAGCAACGGAGACCTCGGACTGTTGAACAACTTAAGCTGTACATCAAGCAAGAATGGGAAAGAGTTCCACCTGAAAAGCTTCAAAAATTGGTCTCCTCAGTTCCCAAACGTTTACTGAGTGTCGTTAAAAGGAAAGGCGACGTAGCACAGTGGTAAAATGGCCCCTGTGCCAACTTTTTTGCAATGTGTTGTTGCCTTTAAATTCTAAGTTAATGATTATTCGCAAAAAAAAATAAAGTTTCTCAGTTTGAACATCAAACTCTGTCCTGTATAGAGCCAGGGCAACCAGAAGAGCTGAAAGCATCCTGACTGACCCCAGTCATCCGCTGGCCTGCCAATACAGGCTACTGCCTTCTGGTCACAGGTACATGGCAGCAAAGGTCAGAACAAACAGATTTAAAAACTCGTTTGTACCAATGACAATTGGCCTCATAAATATGTTGTGTTGATTGGTTCCCTAAAACATTAGTGCACTGTATTTATTTATTAATTCATTTATGTATTTATTTACTTCTTATAACTTGTGGTGAGTGTGCATGTTGTTGTCCGTTTGTATTGCTGTGCTGTTTTTTCTTTCTGCTGGCTGTAAAACAAATTGCCCCCTTGTGGGGATAATAAAGTTTACTAAGACTCAACATCTTGTCTTTGCAGTGTATTCAATTGAATATAGGTTGAAAAGGATTTGCAAATCATTGTATTCTGTTTTTATTTACGATTTACATAACGTGCCAACTTCACTGGTTTTGGGTTTTGTATTTCCCCATCAGTGTGCTTAATGTGAGCGATTGATTGATCAAGTTGTGAGTGATATTCAAGTCTCATCGCAGCACTCCTATCTAAGCTTTTCTTATGCAGAAGTTAAAATGCAGTTTTGCTGACCTAGGGTGCACAGGTTAAGGTTGCTCATGTAAAAATAAAACTCTGTCTCCTATCAGTGGCATTACCGAAATAAAGTTTAACACTCAACCTATTTCCAAGTGAGAATCGGGAAATTGATTGAACTAATTTACTGAGCAAAGTGTTATGTATTCGAAAGGACAAACTGAATATTTGATACCAGTTGTGTTTGATTCCCACAGTGTTATTTATTTGTTGAGTTACCTTACTCATCAGCCAACTTGCTAAGGTTTGAAGTTGTGTTTTGTTCATTATATAGGGATTGAGTTGGCTTAAAATAACATTTAGACTGTACGTCCGACACCAAAAATGGTTTATATATTTGTTATTCTTTAGTCACCTACTCATAAACCCACTTGCAGAGGTTTGAATGTGGTGTTCATTAAGATATGATAAAGTTTAAAATATGTTTGTTGGAGACAAGGATCCAGTTGATGTATAATTACCTTCTGACCTTGTACGTCCGACACCAAAAATGGTTTGATATGTTTCTTTTTTAGTAACTTTACTCATAAATGTACTTGTGGAGGTTTGAAGTTATGGTATTTTGTTCATTTTATATGATTAAGTTTAAAATACATTTGTTAGAGATGAAGATCCAGTTGAATTTTAAATAACATTCAGACGCCGTACGTCTGACACCAAAAAATGTACGTCCGACACAGTGTTTAGTGGTACGTTACATGCCCATAATTAAAAGTATGGATCCTGTTTTACTGTACTGTTTTGGGGAATCAGTCATGGATTAATAATTGGAAAAAGTTTAGCACTTCACAGAGATGTTAAAACAAATCATGTACATGTCATTAAAGCCATTTTTCTGTGTACGTCCGACACCGCGAGGTATTTTGGAGCAACATCTCCGACACTATGATGTGGAGCTGTACCCCTGCAGACCAGATGATCGCCATCTGCCCAAATGACAACCATCTTCTCACTTAACTGTGCTCTTTATTGACCTATGTAGTGCCTGAAATGTACGTCCGACACCATGGAACTGCCCTACAGTGAGCCAATGGTATCCCAATTGATAGTTAAAGGGACATTGTGTTGGAATTACTCCCATCCAGCGTTGAAATTGTGTACTACATTCAAATGAATAGTGCACTCTAGCGCCTCACTTTTTCAAACACTTATTGCAACTACGGTAGCCACCGTGTGTCATAAAGCCTTGACAACACTGATGAAACCATGGATGTACTAAGTCCATGGTTGTGTGGGGCTCATGAATGCGCTGACGCTTGAGGTATCTATGACGACCATCCGCGCCCAAAGCACCCTCACACAGGATGCGTGTTTACCGCCAATGTTCTCCACAAATGTCGCTATGTCCACTGCTAATCCCATGCAACAGCTCCGCACCGAACGTGCAAACATAGCACTTGGCTTAAATATAGTTTGGAAAAACAATTTATATTCCTAATAGGGATATAAAATGTTGATGAACTAGTTTTATTTAACAGGGAAATAAATTCTGACAAGCGAATTTACTTTTCGTGTTCGAATGCTCAAAGCTCATTAATTCCATCCTTTCTCTACACTTGGAACTGGAGCCCATCCCAGCTGACTCGCAGGCTGCACACACCATTCATTAGAATTTAATTTTAATATTGCGAATGCATATGCTGCGCATACTCTCGCAACCCGGTGCGACATCTGTAACATAGCTACTGCCGTTTATTGCCACGTTTATCTATGAGAGGCCATTTGAGACAGAATTCATACTTGCTTTCACATGTACTATCATACTGTCGCACAAACACCATCATTCTCTCATACATACACCATCATTCTCTCACGCACACGCTATTATACTCTCACACACGCCATCATTGTCACACACACACCATCATTGTCACACACACACATACGCGCACCATTATACTCTCACGCACACACCATCATTCTCTCTCACACATACTATCATTCTCTCACACACACACCATTATACTCTCAGGCACACACTATCATTCTCTCTCACACACACATCAGGCTGGAAAAGGTGACAAAACCATCTCTAAAGAGTTTGGACTCCACCAGTCCACAGTCAGACAGATTGTGTACAAATGGAGGAAATTCAAGACTTTTGAATTGTTACCCTCCCCAGGGGTGGTTGACCAACAAAGATCACTCCAAGAGCAAGGCGTGTTATAGTCGGCGAGGTCTCAAAGGACCCCAGGGTAACTTCTAAGCAACTGAAGCCTCTCTCAAACTGGTTCATGAGTAATGTTTATGAGTCCACCATCAGGAGAACACTGAACAACAATGGTATGCATGGCAGGGTTGCAAGGAGAAAGCCACTGTTCTCCTAAAAGAATATTGCTGCTTGTCTGGAGTTTGCTAGAGATCACATGGACAAGACAGAAAGCTATTGGAAAAATGTTGTTGACGAATGAGACCAAAATGGAACTTTTTGGTTTAAATGAGAAGTGTTATGTTTGGAGAAAGGAAAACACTGCTTTCCAGCATAAGAACCTTATCTCATCTGTGAAACCTGGTGGTGTTTCATCATGGTTTGGGCCTGTTTTGCTCCGTCTAGGCCAGGACGGCTTGCCATCATTGATGGAACAATGAATTCTGAATTATACCAACGAATTCTAAAGGAAAATGTCAGGACATCTGTCCATGAACTGAATCTCAAGAGAAGATGGGTCATGCAGCAAGACAACGACCCTAAGCATACAAGTCGTTCTACCAAAGAATGGTTAAACAAGAATAAAGTTCATGTTTTGGAATGGCCAAGTCAAAGTCCTGACCTTAATCCAATCAAAATGTTGTGAAAGGACCTGGAGCAAGCAGTTCATGTGAGGAAACCCACTAACATCCCAGAGTTGAAGCTGTACTGTATAGAGGAATGGGCTAAAATTCCTCCAAGCCGATGTGTAGGACTGAATAACAGTTACAGGAAATGTTTAGTTGCTGTTTGCTGCACTAGGGGGTCACAACAGATACTGAAAGCAAAGGTTCACATACTTCTTCCACTCACAGTTATGTAATATTGGATCATTGTCTTCAATAAATAAATGACCAAATATAATACTTTTGTCTCATTTGTTAAACTGGGTTCTCTTTATCTACTTTCAGGACTTGGGTAAAAGTCTGGTGCTGTTTTAAGTCATATTTATGCAGAAATATAGAAAATTTCAAAGGGTTCACAAACTTTCAAGCACCACTGTTCATATTGATGTCGGGATAAGCGATGTCGGATCGTGTTGAGTCGTTGATCCACTCGGACGGAAGGACGCTGAAAGGAAAAGATGGTTGACTGATCAAGCTTCATTTATTAAGATAACGCAAACGTTCTGGTTTGGGCAAGGTAGCAAAATAATGGCTAGACACATCAATAAATCAAGAAATGAATGTAAACAGGAAATTAAGTTAAATAAATCTGATAAATTTAACCCCTAAAAACACAACAAATTACATTATGGTCAATGGGATCTGAGGTTTTCTATCCCCCCAAAGGGGGAGTGGCCTTGACTTTTGGCGAAGTATCCGGATGTGCCGGTCGAGTCTATTGACCATAATGTAATTTGATGTGTTTTTAGGTGTAAAATTTGTCGGATTTATTTTACTTCATTTCCTCTTTAAATTCATTTCTTGATGTATTGACATGTCCAGCGATTATTTTGCTTGCCCGAACCAGAGCGTTCGTGATAGCTTAATAAATGAAATGTTTCCCACACACATTAATGTGGAAAGATAATGGATCCCATAGCTTCCCCTGCTTATCTTCTCTCCAGATAGCTTGAAGCCATAAAGCTCTCCTTTTCGGATTTTCCCCTTGCCTAGATAGGAGAAGGAACCTGAGGTCCGGACTGGTCATTTTAATCGAGGTGCAACCCGGCACACAACTTTTGGGCATAAGCGAGCTCACAGTTTCACTGTTTTGGGTGTTTGTGCAAAAGGTGAAGGCACATAAACGAACCCACGTTGATGCACTCACTCCTGGTGTTTACTATGCAGGAATGGCGGCAGAGCAGTCCTACACCGAGATTTGTCTGTGGAAAAGGGATTGCCTGCAGCAGTACTTACGTGACAGAGGCTTGCTTGTTACTGGCAGAGTGGTGAAGCTTTGAGCTCTTTTTTTATGGAGCTCGAGTGGTCAATGTGGCGCCAAAGTAATATTGTGGTGATGATGATGTTGTGCCTAATATAATGAAATCAGCTTGATTGAGTTTAATCAGTAAATCTAGCCTGCCACATCATGCATTTTCGCGCCGGCTTGCTAGGAGAGTGCTTTGTTACTTAGCTACTTCTACGTCAAAATGAATAGCTGATTTACTGTAGCTAGCTAGTAATTAGTGTTGTCTCAACTGGTGGCATAATCATTAACAAGTGGCCTGCGGTCGTCTGCGTTGCCGTTATGTCACTGGCTTGGGCTTGCTTGCTTTTTACTGTGTGAAGTTGTTTCCAGTTTAAGATTCACAAAACTGATTTGTACAAAATAATGATGTTATATTACTTTGGTTGACGGCGTTATCTTCAAATATTCAAACTATGGTGCGTTGGCTTTATGATGCCAATTTGAAACTAGCCTTTCTAAGGCAATTTTTTTTCCCGCCTTTTTTTGCCTTTTTAATTTTAGCACCTGTAACTGTCCCTCCTAGCTGTTGCTGAATTCACAGTAAACTCAAAAGCATGGTGGCACTGGTTTGTATATGTGCCTTGACATTTGACCCTGTAGAAGAAACAGGCTTGGCCCTTATTATGCACCGTTTGAAGTGAACAATCCTAGATTTTGGAAAACGGCCTTCGAATGCATAAAAAGATGGACGCAGCACCCTTGTCTGAAAACTGAAGCCAATGCGGAAATCTCTTAAAATTGCATTTTTGTAAATTTTGGTCCCAAATAGACTTGAATAAAGGATAAAGCCAGAACATGCTTTAGAGGCAAGGCTATCCTCTGGTCCTCGTCTGATATGATCAGATCCAGAGCCACACTCCTCCCTGGATCTTCAATTCACGCTCTTGTCCAATAGCAGTCACATCCGGTTTCAAAATGACACAATGGTGCAGTTCAAATAGCCAAACCCGAAGCTTCCTAAATGGTATGATGAAACCAATGGATGACGTCACAGTTGCTTTGTCATCTTTTTATACAATCTGTGTTCTATATTGAGTAAATGATAAACTTAGCACAGCAGCGTAATGTTTAGTCAGCCCAAACAAAAAAGCGGTGCCCAAAAGAGAAAGGAAAAATGGGAAAAGGACGAATAGCGCTAAACTGACCAAATTAGATCGTTTTTACGCATGTTTCTGCTTCATTGAATTCTTGCAGTGTTAATGAGTACCAGGAGGCTAACATAAGCTCACCATCACTTAAATGTGTGGTCATGTAATTGTTACCTCTCATATGAATGTAGAACATTAAGAATGATCCTGTTGGCGCGCCAGGAGATTTAAATCTGTTGTATTGCGATCAGGAACCAGATGCGAGAACCAGGAAATGCAGTAGAACTTTTTTTTTTTTTTTTTATTGGTAAAGGGGGGTGACCCCCACAGGGTGAAAAACAGTACAGAGTCCACAATCCAAAAGTCAAAATCCAGTTGGGCAAAAATAGTATCAAAAACCAGGGCAGCAATCACAGTAATCTTAGTCGGACAGAAATGGGTCTGGTACACAGGAATAGTTCTATCAGAGAAGCAAGCCAGAATCCACAGGACGTAATCCGAATCGTTACCAGGGCAGCAAACAGATCTCGTAGTCGGGCAGAAAAATGGTCAAAACACACAGATGCAACAGTAATCCAAAAACACAGAGGCAAAAATCAAAAGTCAGGCAATCCAGTCAGAAAGATAAACACTGAGAAATCGAGGCGAGAAACGTAGCACAAGAAAACTAGGGAGAACGATCTGACAAGAGAGTGTACCAAACAGACATCTTATATACACACTCGGGGTAAACACATGACCAGGGAGAACAGGTGCAATCAATGGTAACAATGATCAGGGAGAGACACATGAGGAATAAACTAATTACATGAATTTGGCTGTAGCCAAAACACAGACAGGGATCACAAGACAAGCCTAAGTACAAAACAGCTCCGGTTAAGGAGTAATAAAGTGCCAAGATAAAAGAAAAGGAAAGCACAAAGTATAAGTGGAAATCCACAGAAACTTGCAGCAGAGATAATTAGGGATAGGCAAGGAGGCGGAGATTAGAATTGAGCGACTGCTGAGAGATTGTTAGTCAATTAGTATGTGCAGCTATACAATCCCAAGTGCATGTTAGAAAGTTAGTAAAAATATACAATGTTAATGAGGGTTAGTAATTATCAAAAACAATAAACTGTTAGTATGTGTTAGTAAGACAGTGAAAGAGAGAGGAAGGAGGAACACGAGATAATGAAAGAAGATTGAAACCCAGAAACCAATAAATCACCCGAATGAGTGGCACACAAGACAAGGGACCGTGAGCAAGAATACACACATGACAAGACAGGGGAGACAAAGTGCAAAGCATGGAAATGAAAACATGGCATGGAAACCAAATGATCTAAACATGAAAAATAAACAAGAAATCTAAATTACCAAAACACAATCCTAAGAATAGTCATAAGGCAGGCAGTGGTCACTATACACAAAAAGCATACATGGCTAAGCCAGGCACAGAACTTAAACATGACATGCAGAATCACAGATCACAACAAAATCATCAGTTAAGTTACACTACCGTGCCTCGCGCGTAATTATGCACGGACCGGTGTCTCCCCTTGAGACCTGCTGAGGGATCGCTGGAAATATTTAAGCTTAAAATACGCTCATATTGTACAGTATGTAATTAGTATTTTCCTCATTAATAAAGTATTATTAGTATGTAATGAGCCACGGCGCTTTTCTCAATGGCGATTTGTTCTATGCTTATCAACATACTGCGTATGTTACTTTTGTGTTAATTTGTTTGTGTTGGCTGGCTAAAGCTATTTTGGATGTGTGGTAGTTGGAGAAATCGGGCTGTGGTCCTTTCTTTAGAGTCCAGCGCAGGCTGTTAGATTAGCGTTGATTATTCTCCCTCCTGGGAGAGGGCAGCAAAGTACAGTACTGTGCAAAAGTCTCAGGCACATTTAAAGTACTTTCATAGGATATATATACTTGCAAAAAATTATTACAAGCATCCAATGACTAAGATAACTAATAACTAGCGTACAATTGAATTGGTGAATTATTTTCAGGTAGGACCTCTTTTAGGCCGCAAAAATACGCCATTTCCCTGGTCCCGTTCACAACAGTGTATCGCCTAAATTTCCACCCAGCATTATGCACTGGTGCGGCTACCTGGAGGAGATCAGAGAGCTTTTTACTGCATCTAATGTAAGTAGTGGCAATTTGTAGCTCATACAACCCCACTTCAAAAAGTTTAACTATCCCTTTAAGGTCTAGACTCTATAATGAATCCATACGTGAAGATGGTGTTTCATGCTCTCCCGACCACTCTCAATTTGAACCCGATGAATCCTGGCATTGTCATCTTGGAATATGCCCATACCATCAGGGAAGAAAAAAACCCATTGATGGACAAAGGAGCTCATTCAGTATACCTAGGTAGTCGGCTGACCTCATTTTTTGGGCACATATCATTGCCGAACCTGGACCTGACCAACTGAAGCAACGCCAGCTCATAACATAGCCTCTACAGGCTTGTACGATAGGCACTAGGCATGACGGGGGCATCAGTTCATCCAACTCACTTCTTGCCCTGATTTGCCCATCACTCTGGAACAGGGTAAATCTGGACTCATCAGACCACGTGACCTCTTTCCATTACTCCAGAGTCCATTCTTTATGCTCCCTTGCGAATTAAAACCTTTTACTCCGATTAGCCTCACTGATAAGTGGTTTTATAAAGGCTACACAGCTGTTAAGTCCCAATCCCTTGAGTTCTCATTGCATTGTGCACGTGGAAATGCTCTTATTCTTACTATGAAACAGCCTTGAGTTCTACTGTTGATTTAATACAATTTGATTTCACCAAATGCTGAAATGATCTCCAATAACGATCATTTAAGATTTTTTCCTGACCACACTTCTTCCTTGAAAATGATGGTGAACCACTATCCTAGGTTTTAAAAATACATTGGACAGTTCTTTTAGTAGTTTTTAGTAGTAGTTTCAGCAGTCGTCTTAGTTGTTTTCTTTTCTTGATGCAGGCCAATAATTTGACCCTTGTGTAACAGAGTTACATGACCACAGGACATGTCTTCTGACACTATTGTTTAAGAAATGAGAAGCAACTCACTGCATCAGTTGGGGTTAAATGACATGATGCCAGCTGAAACATATTAATTTCAGCAGTAATTATCCAGTGGAAGGCCATTATCAATTTGCTTAGTGAAACTTAGTTAACTTTTGTTTTGGCTAGGCAGTGTATGTGTGGTGCAAGATTTGTTTTGAAAACTGAAGCAAACTTGAACCAAGACCTTTTTTTCTTCCATTGGCTCCCCTACAAATGTGAAATCTTAGATCTTAGTGAATCGCAATAAATGAATCACACACTTGTGCTTGGTCCCAACCAATGAGTTTAATTGAGAAATAAAAATATTGTTGCACACAACACAGTATATCTTCAAGTATATAGGTAGTGAAATTCTGATAATGCTGAATAATATCTTCCAAAGCTGTGGCCCAGTTTGCCTGGGAATTTCCTTTTCCAAACGTAAAAATCCAAATGAATGTTTTACTTATCAACCATGTCGGGAAAAAAATGTCATTAAATTAACACTTCACAAATTAATATGCAGGCTAAAAATTTCACTGGAAATAATGGAAGTCACACTCAAATGGAAAATGACAGCATATTACATCTCGTCATGTATAGTAAATAATTAATGGGTATAGTTTGTGTTCCCTCTTCACTTGGTGTCTAGTAAAGGCTACCGAAATGAGAAGAGAAACAGCATACGCCTCCCTCCGCATTTGGACTGTAAGTATTTCTCAGGGTAAGGAGTTAACAAAAGAAAAAGTACAAAGCGCTTTGTATGATTCTTTTCCTATGGACAAAAAAACCTACCTTTACATTTGAAGATAAATCTAAAACTAGAGGGCACTCGGTAGAGCGCATACCTCAGCCACGCCATATAGCTGTTCTTTTGGTCACAGAATTATGTTCCGGATCACTTCCAAAATTAAATTAAGTCTTCCTTGGACTACCACCAATCACCCTTTCAAATTTTGTGCCAACCCGTTCAAATCTTTATCAGTTATCCTGTTAACAAGCAGACTGACAGAGAAACAAACAAACAAAACGGGCTGAAAACATAACCTCCTTGGTAGAGGTAATTAAGTAATTGAAGAGGACAAAGCAAAACTGTGTTCTAGTTAACTGTATCTCACAATATGAGTTTTTTGTGACCACAACATTGACCAGTAACACCCAGCATTTGTTTCAAATGACCAAAAACAACTTTGAGATGGTCAAAAATGATTTAATTGCATTGCACAATAACCTTGGCAATATAGTTACAAAATCTAAGGATTGCTTACCTTTAATAATTCCTCTCAAATGCTTGTCTGCACTTTGAAGCAACAGATTAGAAATGTATTGACTCACATAATCCCAGGGGTCCATGGCAAATATCACAGTCCAAAACATAAGTGCCATTAAATGTTTTCAAGGGATAATATTAATGGATACATTTATACTTCTCATTCCTTTTTTGCCTCAAAATTCCCAAATTTTGTAAACTCAGAAGGTTTCACAAACAAGGCACTCGAGAGGAAAGGGGAAAAAAGCACCTAAACAGTATTAGCAGTAATTCCAAACAGTAACAGACAGTTCTAATGATTCAAGCTGCAATATTATCATGTTCGTTATCATACAGGTCTTTCCAAAAGGGGACAATTCAATGCAAAAGTGTTAAAATGTACGTGTACAATTCCTGCATTTCAGTACCTCATTTTCAGTATAATCATTAGCTACTGAATTTAGTGTTTGGGAAAAAAAAGTAAGAAGAAGGAAAAAAGTTCCCTGCAAGCTACAAGATACACATTCACAGGAAAAGCCACTTTGCATGGAGTATATACTTTTATCCTGTAGTATATCGCTACAAGTCTGTTTGAGGCTTTAAAAGGTTTTTAAACAGCTGTTTTGTCCATTAAAAGACAGAGACGATGACTTTGCTCACTTCTTTACGATAAGTAAAAGGCTTTTTGAAGATGACTACCTCGCTACCCTCACCTCTTTTGTATTGCGATGCCATTTGCTTCAATGAAGACTAAATACTCTAGCTTCAGTATGTCTGCATATTTACAAGGTAGCACTAACGGAAGGCCACTTAAAGGGATGATAGCAACCACAACAGTTTACAGTCAGCACCAGTATATTACCAATGTACTTCAGTATTTCGTACTGCTTACAAAATATGGCAGGCGGATTGATCTACTACATTACATGTTACTTTTTGGTAAGCTAAAGAAATTTCAGCGCTTTAGAAAATGGTGCATACGACCCATTATTGACAAGTAAATACCCTGATGTGGAACAGAAATTTCTCTGTAGAAAATAATTATGACAGTTAAAAAAAAAAAAAAAATTATTCCTGTTCTGTACTCTGATGGGAAATGTTACGTTGGAGTGGTTACAAATATTAACAATATTTTCAACAAAAAAAAAAACCAAACCAAAAAAAATGAGCATACACTACATTATTTTACAAATCTTTAAAAAAAGTAAACATTCATCTATCGGCATTTAAAAAAATATTCCATCAAAAATAGTTAAATACATTTTGCTAGTACAAAAAATTGTATGGTATACAAATGACAATAATACATAGGAAGCTAAGAGGTGTTTGGTGCAAAGTCATGTCGCCCAATTCGGAAATGAAGAAAAATTACCATTTTAGGCAAGAATGGTGCATTTTCAGGACAGAATCAACAGGCAGACACAACAGCACAAGGAAGAGGAGGTGTTTCTCGATGTGTTTGTTGGATCAGACCAGACAACTGGAATTTTCCCAGTTTGCGGTCTCAACAGTCACCTTCAGCAAGCTTTCATCCACTTGCAGGCGTGCTTTATGGTGCAAAGCTAGCTCTGGTTTCTCAGCTTGTCCTTGGTTAGATCAGTTCATGAGGTGCAGCACCTCAGGCTTTAATGTACCTGGTTTTTGGTCCTCTTATCAAATGACAAATGAGGATTTGTGCCTGAAATCCCCCTACAGACAAGAGGAAAACATTTGTGAAGTTTATCAATATCACAGCCAATACATTTATCAAACCTTTTATTCCAGTAATCATCTCCAAGAAAGTCTGCTAAATGGGCACTAATGGATTTCAGTAATTCAGAACTCAAATAAAAATAAAAAAATAAAAAATCAAAAGGTGAATTTCCTCAGAGCATATAATTGCCTCTATCTGTGCTTTCAAAAAAGTGTGGAAGAAAGACAAGGTAGAACATTATAGTAGCTCTTCTATAACAATAACTCTTAGACATAGAAAAGCAAGAAAATACCGAAGGGGTAGCAGACAACCAGGCTGAACTTGAACTGCTAAGTACTGTTACAATATACATCTGAATTTGAGGTAAAACCCCTGCATCTTTTATTTTATTAATTGGTTATGTATGTTATTGCCCACATACAGTAAAAATGGCCTGCCAATATATCTTGCTTTGGCCGACCTGTATTAGCCGATTTCAGCATGTGCGCAAGTAACCATTGGCAACTGTGGCATTCGCTCTCTTAAGAGAAGCGGACGACAGTCACGGACCTAACATTTAGCTCTTTAATGAGTCTTGAAGTTGCGTACTTCAGAAGTCATAGTCATAATATTGTCATGATAGCACAACATACTTAACCAATTAATAAAAAATAGCATTCTGCCCGTGGGGATCCACGGGTTCTATTTCATGTAACTTCGTCTATATATGATAGTGAACAATGCACCTTTATGATGTCATCACATGCACCTCACGTTGCTATGGTGTTAAACACCAAGGTGGCTGTCACACGACCAATGTTTTTATAGTAACTAAAACTAAGTAACCATCAAGGGGAATATGCTGCGCTGACATTCCGCGCTCACATTATGCTGCAGATTACGCATTACTCTCTCTTGCGGCCTGGCATTTATTTTTTGGGATTCAGGACTCCTGTGGATGAATTGGCTTGGGTTCAATAGGGGAAATCCCCAGGAGAGGACATACAGGGGGAATCCCCAGGAGAGGGCAAAGGGGGAATCTCCCCTGCGTTTCTATACTATAATAGCTTCGCTCACGTTATGCTGCAGATACGCGCCTGGCGAAGTCTAGCACTGATTGGCCGGACACAGTCGCCTGCAAGACGGGGCAAAATAGCAGCGCTCACGCTATGCTGCAGATACGTGCCCAGTGGAATCTATCACTGAGTGGCCGGACATACACTCACGCACACACACACAAACACACACAGTCCACTCGGCTATTATAATATAGATATTATGAATTGCTTATTTTCGCATTGCCTAGGTATTGGCCTATTATTAGGTATTAGGTATTAATAAACAATTCATAAAATATAGTACATGTTATGTTTCATTATAATATGCCGCTCCATCAGAATGGTCAGGTTTCCACATGACTGGAAGCAAAAAGTTAAAGCAAGAAATGCGCATTTTAATTTTTTTTAAATCATTACAGAGTATGATTTGTTGCCATCATCCTTGCATCACGGATAAGGAAGAGAGTCCATGCATTTACATCAGCAATCATGTTAGGCAGACCTGCCAGGCCACAGCTCCGATAATACTTTCCCTGAGATACACAGGACACAGTACACAGCACTTGAGAATTTTAGACGATACCACCAGTAGCCTGGTTTTGCCATTTCGTCACCAACATCAAAAGAAATTCAATATTTTTACGTTGGTATTACTGCGTAAATGAGGCACGTGCAACTTGGCTACATTGCTATTGTTAAGTTGCTTACCTCCTGATCTGTTCTGACATAGTCCACCCCATCTCCTCTCTCAGGTGACCTAAAACTAACAAATAAATGGCATCATAATGGCGTAAAGTTAAGGCATCAGGTCACAATAACAAAACATTACATCCTCCTATAAATGCCTCAAGGAATATGTAGATGACAAGGATTCACAAATGTAACAAAATTGTCAGAGTATCTGTAACATCGGGGCAAAATCATTTGTGAAACGCCAGAGGAAAATCTTTCCGCACTGGCTTTCATGAAGCCCATTTCTGCCCCCCAAAATCTTAACAGCTTAAAATTTTTATTTTGCCTCCACGCAGAATTTCATAAGTAGAGCTTCTCTTACATTGTGGCCTAAAAATGTTCACATTTAAAACAAAAAAAGGGGGCTTTGGTGGTGCACCCTTTAAATCACTATCCATGTGTATGTCAGTGGAGGTGTCTCCCCTTTTCATTTCCCATGCCTCCTCCGTCTACACTGCCCTGGAATCAGCCCCAAAAAAAAGTGAACTGCCAGAGCCTGGAAGCAGACGGACTTGCACATTCATACTCACTCGCTCCCCGTTTCCTTTTTGCTGGGGAAGAACCCTCGCTTGTAGGCACAGCAGATCCCCACCATAATGCACAGGAGCACGAACCCCAGTGCCGCCACCCCCGCCACGATCGCAACAATGTTTAGGTCATCTGAGGGGGGGGAAGAGAAAGGGTCTTACGGACAATTCCCCTCCCATAAGTCTTTGCAATTGAGTCTCCACTCCTGACTGTAATGGGCAAATCCTCGAAAGCCTGAACAGCCTGTCCTTGTTTTCCAACACTCAAAAGATGTGCACAGGAATGAAAGTGTGATACTATGAATGCTCCAATAAGGTAAGCTTTATGTACTTCATTGAACCCAATGGGTAAAGTAGTTCCCCACATGTGACCCATCTTAGTTACATAATAGCAGTGGGCAGCCACAGAGTAGCACCCAGGGACCAACTTTAGTTCTACAAGCCAGTTGCTTAGTCAGGGGCACAGTGCATGCTTTTTTGCACAGGGATAACTAGACTACCGGGGGGAACTCATGCAAGGGCAGGTAGAACATGCAAACTCCACACAGAGAAGTCCTAGTCGGCCGGGGCTTATTGCAAGGCAGCAGGCGCCGCCTGATAAGGTTGACTGACTTAGTGCTGTTAGTCAGCTGTGTTTCTCAATCCTAACTGGTCGCTCGAAGTGACTTACAGACTTCCATCATGTGGGGGCCACAGTCAGAATATCCTGCGTCATTCATGGCACGGCAGTAATACTCTCCCTCATCCTCCTTCCGTACAGCGCTGAATGTCTGCCATGGAAGAAACAAGCAGATATCCGAGTCAGTGCTGTCAAATCTCAATCCGACCGGCACAGCTGGAGAGTCCCGTCATGTTTGTGAAAACCTCTGAGAATTTTAGGCAAATGGGGCAAGGTTTTTGGTAGCATGCAGCACATTTAGAATGTTTACTGTACTCTAGGTAGAGAAATAAAAATACAGTGAGGCAATAGGCTGTAATTAAGCCAACTGCATAATTTGAATTCTTACTCTGAGGCTGAGGACAAGTGGAATGTGAAGCCCTAGTCTCTTTTTTTAACCTGTCAAACAGTCAGCCAGAGTGACTGAGCAGATGTCAAGCAGTGTAAGCAGTGTATATCTGGAATGTAGAAATGGAGAAAGCAAATTCCCAAAATCCCCACCCACCCACCCACCCGCTTATATAGATTGACAGTCTGTGAATCTACAACCCCCCCATCACAAAAATAATAGAGTAACGTAGACTGACCATGTTCCGTACAACGACCATATTCTGTACAAATGACCATATCCGTTCGATCGCAAAATAAATTCTTCCACGTCATTAATAAAATGCATACCTGCGTTATCTTCATTTTTTCACCTTTCGACTACCCCCAAGACGAGAGAGGTCACGCAATCCGATCAGGAGCTATTCCGGTAAGTTTACCGGGAGCTCCGCCCACAGTCAAAATTGAAAGCTAGGGAGACCCCAGTCCGGAGCTGCTGCCATTTTGGGGAGAGCGCAACATCGGCAAAATGTACATTTTTATATTAACATTGCCTCTTAAAGAGCTGTAAACTGTCTAAAAATTTTCTTTGGTTATTGGAAGTTGTTAAGTAAATTACCATTTTGTTGAAAAAAATGCTTTTAGATGACTTTTAAACCATTAATTTAGGTGACGCTTGGTGTTCGTTCGCCCAAGGCAGGCAGCAGCAGGTCTCTCACCACAGGTGCAGTTTGCATGGCATATTTGGTTTCTTTCTTCTTCTTTGGGGCTTAACGGTAGATTACAAACCTAAGGTGTATTACTGCCAGCTACTGGTTCTATGACGTTTCAGAAGTTTTATTTACGTATAAAACTTCAGAGTGTTAATAATAAAGTTTGGATCATTTGAATACATTCTTTAATGAATGAATAATGCATTAATAATATTGACTTTAGTATTGTGTGTTACGTTACCTTAGAAATAAACTTGCACATGTTGTACGGAACACTGTTCAGCAACTGTACAAAATACTACAAGCCCAGATGGTCTTTCGAACAGAGGCGGAGGCGGCAGTTTCTCCCGGTTTTCTCAAATATTATTGGATCAAATACTGTCAATCAAAGTGTCGCTTGTCCGATGAACATCCCCCCAGAGAGTAAGCACACAATCAAGAGGCGGATCCTCTCAACAAAAGAGGAATGGTTGCTGACGTTTGCGGAAAGGAGGAAATGTGTACGGAACACGGTCAGTCTACGTTACAGGTCCTTCCTCTCACCAGAGTCCCAGTGTTGGGGTCTAGAGTGTACGAGGAGTTAAAGAATTTGGCGTTGTTCTTGGGGTCCTCCGGTACTTCCTCATCGTTGCGGAACCAAGAATACTGGGGCGAAGGGAACCCTTCCTCCTCCACACAGCTCAACTCCGCTGTTTTTCCCACTGGCACAGACTGAGGAACGCTGCACCTGGGAACCACTGGCTTCACTGCATATCACACCACACAAAAGAGCAACTTTCAGACCAAACGGCCACATTGCGCACCAGCTATACCCACACATTGGCACTTTTCAGACCAAATGACACCATGGTATAGCCAATTATACCCACACAGGAGCACCATTCAGACTGAACGGCAGCCAGCTGACCCTCACCGAAACACCGTTCAGACCAAATGGCCACATCGTACACCAGTCATACCCACACAGAAGCACCTTTCAACGAACAGCTACATAGTACAGCCAGACACACCCACACAGGAGCACCATTCAGTCCAAACGGCAAGATAGTACAGCCAGCTTACCCACATAGGAGCACCGTTCTGTCCAAATGGCAACATAATACAGCCAGCTATACCAATATAGGAGCACCTTTCAGACCATATGGCCATATAGTATGCCAGCTATGCCCATACCGCAGAGCTAGATAGTACAGTCAGCTTACCCATGCAGGAGCACCATTCTTTCCAAAAGTTTGCAGTATTTACAGCAGTTTACAGTACTTGTCCTTAAATATTTCTTTTACATGTTTCATTATTTACCCTATTTAGCCATCACATTGGCTATTGCTGATTGCAAAAACTGTCTCTCTGCAAACATTTACAAAAAGGACCCTTCTACACTTCCCCCTTCTACACAATGCGGATTTAGCTTGTTATCATTTGCTTAGTCTTTTAATTTGTCATTAACTAGCAACGGCAATTTTTGAAATCATGTGCTCACACTTTGGCCAATTAGAAGCCAAATTATTCTTCATCTGCATCAGTTACAATTTTTCCTTCTTTTCTGCGATAAAAACATTTTGAATATAGAATAATATGAATAAGAAACACTTCCTGGCATCACCATTTCCAACATAAATGACTTAAAAGGGTAAATAACCCTCATAAACATGAAAAGTGCCATTAACACCAGCTGAAAATTAAGGGATTTCAAAAACAAAATCCAGCATACACAGGGGTTCTTCAAGACCTACATCAGGGACAAGTGGTCGAAAACAGGGGTCCCCAAACATTTGCATCAACGGTTCCTGCCTCTGTAAGCTGCTTAGCCTTTTCAGACAAAGCTATCTGTCCCAACAGCTTCTCTGTGCAACTGATTATTCATATTGTTTGGCTTCATTTAAGTGGTATTACATTGTGATCATGAGGCTACATCTGAAGTATTGAATTTCCCTCTGCAGCTCATTTTGACTGGCCCACACAGTGATTAACCTGAATTGTATGGTTTCCTGACATGGGGAACAGGAGGAGAAAATGACACAGGAGGTATGACAGGACATTACCTCCGACATGCACGTTTTCGTGTGTAAAAGTCAGGATAGTGCAAAAGTAGCCTACCTCTTACAATGAGGTTGATTAAAATCTCATCAAAAGATTTCTGGTCATGGACAGCAGTGACCTCACAGCGGTACTGGGCAGTGTCGCCCCGTGTTGCATTTGTGATTGCCAGTGTGGCCGGCTCCAATAGCTGTGCCCTGTTTTCCAGATCCCCTGTAGAAATCATAATAGGGCATTAAGTCCCGTCTAAAACAGCAATGTACCACCCCAAATCGGGATACAACCCCAATACCAAAACAGTTGGGACAAAGTGTAAATTGTGAATAAAATCAAAATACAATGACTTTCAGATCACTGGAGCCAAAACGTAATTTACAAAAGAACACAGATAACATTTCAAATGTTGAAACGGAGACATTTTACATTTTTATCCACAAAATGAGTTCATTTCAAATTTTTTGGCGGCAACAAGTCACAAAAAAGTTGGGACACAGGTAAAAAAGGGCTGAAAAAGCAATTAATATATAAGAGAATCAGCTGAAAGAACATTAAGCAAGTTGTAATTACGTTAACTGGCATCAGGTGTGAAACATGATTGGCTATAAAAGGGATGTCTTAGAGAGGCTGAGTCTCGCAGAAGTAAAGATGGCCAGAGGCTCTCCAACCTGTGAAGGCTTGCGTAAAAAAATTGTGGAATACTTTAAAAACAATGTTTCTCAATATCAAATTGCAAAGGCTTTGAGGGTCTCATCTTCGACAGTGCATAACATCATCAAGTGATTCAGAGAAACTGGAAAAATCTCTGTGCGTAAGGGACAAGGCCGAAGACCTTTACTGGATGCCCATGATCTTCAGGCCCCCAAACGCCACTGCATCACTCACCGGCATGATTCTGTTAATGACATTACTAAATGGGCCCAGGAATACTTCAAGAAACCACTGTCTGTAAACATAGTCCACCGTGCCATCAACAGATACCACCTTAAACTCTATCATGCAAAAAGGAAGCCATTGTTGAGCAGGATCCAGAAGCGCCGCCGTGTTCTGTGGGCCAAGGCTCTTTTAAAATTGACTGTAGCAAAGTGGCAAAGTGTCCTTTTGTCAGACAAGTTCAAATTTGACATTCTAGTTGGAAATCATGGGCGTCATGTCCTCCGGGCTAAAGAGGAGAAAGACCACCCCTCTTGTTATCAGTAGGGATGCACCAAAATGAAAATTCTTGGCCGAAACCGAAAATGAGAAATGCTTGGCCGAAAACCAAAACACCGAGAGAAATTTAGCCAATTTTTAGTACCATTGCATTTATAGCTATGACTGTGTACTTACCTAAATAAAATCAAGCCATTGCAATGGCAAAAACTAACATTCACGCTTCAAAGAATAAATCAATTACAAAACTATGAAAATATTTATTTAGCACTGACATTCCAACAAAGCACAATATAAAATAAAATAATAAATAAAATGTTTAACTTGGGGGCAGGGAGGTTAGAGAGAGTTATACATAGGGAAATGCAGACTGCCCTAATAGAAGCTGACAGCGTTACATGCACTAGTGATGATATGTTTTTAAAGCATCAAAGTGTAATGGGGGGCTTGGAGCAGAAGGCACATAGGAAATTGAAGGGGAAGAGCATTCGTAATAACCTGAAATGTTTTTATCTAAATGGAAGAAGAATAAAAAATACATTTCCAGAACATGAGGCCATTATGATTAGTGAGGCCTATGATATAGTTGGGATTACAGAGAAATGGCTTGGAGAAGAGGGTGGAGGTGAATATAATATAGAAGGTTATAAGCTCTTTAGGAAGGATAGATGTAATAGGCGAGGGGGGGGTGTAGCACTCTACGTGAATGAAAACATAAATGTGCAGGAAATTCCTGAAATTGAACATTCCTTGCCCTGTCAAGATATTTGGGTCAGGCTCATTAGCAAACACGAGAGAGGTTTAAACATAGGAGTATGCTATCGACTGCTGGCTTTGGACAGTGCTGTCAATGAAATGCTCTTTAAGAGGATTCGGCAAGCTTGTAGAGGAGGAGCGAATATTGTTATGGGAGACTTTAATTATCCTGGTCTCGACAGAGAAATGGTGAAAGGACAGGGTAAAGAGGAGGAAGAATTTCTAGATGTTATAAATTACAATTTTTTGGTGCAGTATGTTAATAAACCTACAAGAGAGAAGGCAATTCAGATTTAGTGCTGTGTAATGACCCTGATAGAATTAGCAATGTTGAGGTACTGGAGCCACTTGGGACTAGTGATCACTCTACTGTTAATTTTGATGTTTCATGGGAAGTTAAAAAGGTGTCTTCGAAAACCAAAATTTTCAATTTTAGGCAAGCAAACTTTGACAGGATGCGCTCATATCTAAGCGAAATACAATGGGAGACACTCCTGAACTGTGAGTCTGTAAATGGGCTGTGGGAAAAATTTAAGAGGGTTTTACTTGATTCACAATGCAAATTCATTCCAAAAGTGTCCAAAAGTAACCTGAAACATAACACGTTGCTGAATACCCCTCGGTCCTTTCAAGATTTCCCGCCTCAAGGTCACAGCGCTAAGGTGAAAGGTGAAATCCAGCAATAAATGTGACGTTGCACATGTATGTGTCACAATGAGTTACTATACCAAATTTGGTGAAGCTGTGATCAGTAGTTGCTCAGTAATGACCTGTAAAAGATTTCCTGGCTCAAGGTCAGAGCGCTACGGTCAAAGGTCAAATCTAGCAATAAACATGACAATGCACATCTATGTGTCACAGTGAGTTATCATATCAAATTTGGAGAAGCAGCGATAATTAGTAGCCGAGTATTGACCCAGACAAGATTTCCAGGGTCAAAGTCACAGAGCAAAGGTCAAAGGTGAAATCCAGCAAAAAACCTGACCATGCACATCTATGGGTCATAGTGAGCTACCATACCAAATTTGGTGAAGCTGTGATCATTAGTTGCTGAGTCCTGGCCCGGACAAAGTCATGGATGGATGACAGACGACAGAGAGACACGCAGGTGATGACAATACCCCTTCGACTAGAGTCGGGAGGGGTAAAAAGCAGAATCCTCTGTGGATGACCACAGCTATTTGTGGGAGTTTGAAGGAAAAGAGGTATATTTATAAAATGTACATAAAGGATAAAAATGAGAATACTAACGCTGAATACTGTAAAATGTGGGCTGTGGTCAAAAAAGAGCTGAGGAATGCTACAAGACTGCGTGAAAGGCAAAATGCAGAAGGGGCAAAAACGAATCCTAAGCGCTTGTTTCAGTATTGTAGTAGAAAAAGGAAAGTCAAAGAGGAGGTTTAGTGCATAAAGAATAAATATGGATTGCTGCTATATGATAATAAGGATATTGCGGATACCTTAAATAGTTACTTTGTTGAGAATTTTACCTCAGAGCGGGTTTTTATTCGGCCAGAGGGCATGTCCAATGCTCAAAATTATTTACCGGAAATTGAGCTTCGGGATAAATGAAGTATTAAACAAGTTGCAAAAACTAAAGGCAGAAAAGGCGGCGGGTCCTGATGGCTTATATCCTAGAGTACTCAGGGTAGTTAGTGAGATCTTCTTTAAGCTGCTCTCTGCTATCTTCAGATGGTCTTTAGAAACTGGAGAAATTCCAAATGATTGGAAGCGGGGCAACATAATACCAATATATAAGAAAGGGGACCATATTGAGGAAGGAAATTACAGGCCAGTCAGTTTAACTTGCATTGCATGCAAAATACTGGAATCTATCAAAAAAGACGAGATGGAATTATTTCTTGAACGTAATAGTGTCTTGAGGGATAGCCAACATGGTTTCCGTAAGGGAAGGTCATGCCTAACAAACCTTCTGGAATTTTTTGAAGGGGCCACCAAGACTTATGATCAAAGCTTCATAATGATCAGATTATGTATGTTACAGGACAGAACACAAAGAGTGGTGGTCACTGGAATCTCATCTGAGGTAGGTATGGTGGGGAGAGGCATCCCTCAGGGATCTGTGTTACGACCCCTGCTGTTCCTAATCTACATTAATGACCTCAATGGGAATATTGAGAGCAAATTAGTTAAATTTGCAGATCATACAAAATTGGGAGGTCTGGCAAATAGTTTAGAGTCCACTAAAGTGATTCAGGATGATTTGGATAGAATCCAGAATTGGGCCAAAATATGGCAAATGAAATTTAATGTGGCGAGAATGTAAAGTTGAACATGTAGGTAATAAAAAAATTATTACCTCATGGGAGGTTTAAAACTGGAATGTGCTCCACACAAAAAAGATCTGGGATTAATTGTTGACCAAACCCTCACAGGTTCTAGCCATTGTACGGTAGAAGTTAAAAAAGCCAATCGGATGCTGGGATTCATTGCCAAAAGTATTGAGTACAAATCTAAGGAGGCAATGCTTCTCTTGTACAACACATTCGTTAGACCACATCTGGATTATTGTGTACAGTTCTGGGGACCAGACTTTAAGAAAGATATAGAGGCTCTAGAGAATGTTCAGATAAGAGCCACTAAAAGCTTATTCCAGGCATAAAAGATGAAAGCTATGAGAAGAGGCAGAAGATCCTTAACTTCTTTAGTCTTAGGAAAAGGAGACTTAGAGGTGATCTGATTGAGGTCGTTAAATATGTTAAAGGGATTAACAAAGTGAATTATGTTGAATTCCTTCGGCCAAGTTTCGTTAGAAGAATTCGGGGTCACAAATGGAAGTTGACCAAGGGTAAATTTAACACTGGCGTTAGGAAATATTTCTTCACCCAAAGAGTAATTTTGATGTGTAGTAGCTTGCCTGACCATATTGTTGAGGCAGAGACCTGAGTTATTTTCAAGAGCAGGCTTGAATGGTCTTTTTCTGCTTTGGTTCAACATACAAAGCATCCATTTCTTCCAACAAAAACCAATAAGATTGATTCTTCTGACCATAATACACATTTCCACTATGTGATGGTCCATCGCAGATGCCTCTGAGCCCAGAAAAGGTGATGGCGCTTCTGGACACTGTTAACATAAGGCTTCTTTTTTGCATGGTAGTTTTAACAGGCATTTGTGGATGTAACTGCACACTGTGCCACTTGAGAAAGGTTCACCAATGTGATCCGGAGCCCATGTGGATAATTATACCACTTATAGATAAATGATGGTTCTTGATGTAGTATTATCTAAGTGAGAGGACAGAGATGACAGGTATTAAGCTTAGTCTTTTGCAATTGTCCTTTGCACACAGATATTCCTCCAGATTCCTTGAATCTTTTTCTTATTGTATGCACCATAGATGGCATAATAACCAAATCCCTTGCTATCTTTCAATGAGGCCAAAAATTGGCCATTCTTGGCACATCTTTGCTTCTGAAGGACAAGGCCTTCCCTATATGCTGCTTTTGCACCAAATCATGATCACAATCACCTGTCGACATCAGCTATTTGAAATCATATTATAATAAAAAATTTTTTTAACCACATGACTTGTCCTAAATTGCCCCATTCCAACTTTTTTGGAATTTGTTGCAGGCCTGAATAAAATGAATCTGAGCACACAAAACATTAAACTTCTGGTCTTTGTGCTGTCTGCCATGGAATACAAGTCGAAGTAAGTTTAGAAATCAAAGCTTTCTGTTTTTGGTTTTTTTTGTGAATTTTCCATACCATCTCAATTTCTTCCGTGTTGGGTTGGTAACATGACACAAGTCTGTCTCTGTACTTACCTATGACCTTTTTTTCGAAGTATACGTAACTTGGCACCCCATCCTTTATCTTTTTCCACTCAATTCTTGGATTGTTTGTTGAGATGGACTCAATCAGACAGGACAATTCAACAGCTGGGGAGAGGGGAGAAGAAAGCCAGATGAGTGGCGCTGGGGAATTGGTATGTGTCGGTCAGACAGTCGGCTAGATTTGGTAAATCTAGTTTCAAACATTCGGTTTCATTACATGGTAGCTTAATGGGTCAGCTAACGCTTGTACTTACATTCAAATTCATTAGCCCACGGTGACTTGTCTAGACTTTTTAGAGTCACTGCAAATGTTGTTACATAGCCTGGAAAACACAAAGAAAGACCATTTTTAGAAAGCCACAATGCAGTATCGTCAATGCAAGGTCAGTGGCTTTAACCTGTTAATTGCTAAAAACAAACAGATGAGGCATGAAAGCTATTTACGTATTACACAAGAGCATTTGACTTGGTACATGAGAGGAAAGAACAAATCTCATGGTAAGCTGCAAGACAAATGGCAATTGAGCAATTTACTAAAGAGCTGCCAGTGTTACTTTAGAAACTATCAGCTCACTTTTCCCTCTTGTCAGGATTTTTGATTTGCTTTTGTTGCTATTACCACTGTATATACAACCTAATTTCCAAAAATGCAGGGATGCTGTGTAAAATGTACATAAAAACAATGCAATGATTTTCAAATCTACAAAGCAAAACATCTACGAAGCAATAACTAAAGAAAATGGCCCCTTCATTCAGATGACCGATTCCTGATCAGTCGGCTCACTGGCCTCTTCCTCTTCAGCATTCCCAAACCCCAGTTATAGATTTGATTCCATGCGAGATGAGGCATGCTGGGATCTCGATTCTGACAAGCACACATCTGCGTTTGTTTGTGCTCAAAACTGCAGTCTCGGCCAGTGGGAATAGCCTGTAAACAGCTGAGCTCCGTTTCCAAATTTACACTCAACCAGACGACCTGACGTCTATCTACCAAAGAGCCAGTGGACTGAATTAATTCCAAAGAACATGAATCCTATGCTTCTTTATAAAAGCGCATTGGTGCGCACCATCTCCATACCAATATGCACCCACCTGGGTTCAGATAAACTTTCAGATAAAATTTGAAACCCCAAACTGCAGTTATACAGAAAAGAGAGTACTTTGTCCCCACCAGGTTCCGTCAAGAACTCCAATAAATCCAGTAGACAAGTAGGCTCTAGTTTCTACTTCATTTGCAGTCACAGGTCAGCGAACCAACAGGCTTTACAAGTGGAGCGCACCCCGAACGCTCAGAAAATTTAGTGAGTTGCTTAACTGAAACATGGGATGTGAACGTCTCAGCCTTCCTGCCAATCCTGACCTCAGGACTCTGCGGAAATTTCCGAGCCACCTGGTGCCCCACGCTTTTCAGCATCACTGCACTCTAAGGAGGTTATAAAATTCACAGCATGACTCATGTGGTACACATCAGACACTTTTGTGGCCACAGGGCGTCCATATATTGTGAAGCCTAATTTTAAAAGCAGATTCTGTGGGACTTCACAAGTTGCACATAAAATGCCCTCAATTTTAAGCAAAAAAAAGGGTTTCCCTTAATTTCAGGATTTCCACGTATTTGGCCACCGAAGGATGGCTTTTTAAGCAAAAAAACTAAAGCTTGTCTGAGGATTTTACAGTGGTTGATGGATAACCTTAGATTTGCCACTAGCTGCACAATCAAAATTTTAGACAAACCACAACACAACACAGAGATGGATAACCAAAGATCAATCTTTCAGTTTGCTTTTCCTCTGCAATGCTGGGACAGTTGTATAAATAGCAATCGAACATCTGAAATATGCAGGAAATACAACTTTAGAATTCATTATTTTCCATAATGGCCTGGTAAATACATTTGAAAAAATAAATGATTTCAAATGCAAATAAATGAGTTTAAGCAATCTGATATGAATTCCAGAGTACCGTAACATCTTGATATGTTCGTTTCCATGCAATCTTGCGAGATGTACGAATGGCTACATTTCAAACACAGGCGTATTCTGTAATTCAGCTCAGCATCCTTGCCAAAGCCTCAGACATAATGTTCTGTATGGAGCTGTTTCAAAGGTTCTATGGTCACTTAGAGGTGAAAAGGCTTTCTCTTGTGAGAGACTGCACACACCGGTACAAACCGGTTTTCAGCTTCTGGACAGCTTTCCCAGGCTGGGTCTCCAGTGACAGAGGTCACCTCAGACACTGCTAGCCATCGGCAAAATACATTCTTCTCTTAACCCCAGAACCCTGAATGTTGAGCAGTATGCAGGGAGAATACTCTAAGCAACGTGCATGAGTAGAAATGAAAATAACAAGCATGAAATACTCAACATGGGATGGCTGGTATCAGGAAATATCAGCCTGGAAACAAAACACAGTGGAGGGACGGACAGACGTACAGTACGATGGAAGGAACGATGAAAAGGCACATTCACACAATAAGATGGGTCCATTCCATATGGGTCTGTCCAAGCAAAAGGGTAGGTTTGCATACCCCCAGCTTCCACCCTCATTTTTTCTGAATGGGTGGGTCAAATACATAATTTAAGCTGATAGGTATTTAGTACAAATACCAGAGAGATAACAGAGATAAATTTATGCCCCTCACATAAACAACTGAAAAGTTTTGTCATTTAATGTGTCTATTTAGGGGCAATTTTTCAGTTTATTTTTGTGACATTCTAGAGTACGTCGAGAGAGACGTATTAGCACCTTAAGGGCATTCCTTTCAGATTAACTTTATTTTCTACATGAAAATAAGTGTTTGAACATTTTATTCCATACAACGATTCAAGTTTAGGTGTAAGCAGATTTTGTTTTTTTGGGGGGCTCCGTATGTGATGCTGTTCTGTCCATCAGCTACCCCATGCACATTCTTAACAAATATCATGAAATAAACACTTTGAAAGTAATTTTCTGTTTTGAGCTTCAAAACTATTAATCTCCTCACAACATAAGTGGTGTAATGGTTTGTTTCTTGCGTAGTTATTAAGAAAAACACGTCTTATTTCAGCCGCCCGGAATTCTGTCAATCATCACATTACGTGACTGGCATTTTTGGATGCTCCCCTATTCAAAACGGTCGCCCAAAATAGAACACATTTATTAGCACTGGATGATACCCCTGAAATGATGACGTCACCAATTTTGTTGTTGACAGCAATGGCGTCTTCCCGCTATCAAACACAAAAGTAGGTTATCTGTCAGCAAAATCACATATATACTGAGAACAAATGAAAACGCACCACTTGAAAAAAGTCAATATTTAAGTTCAAATGAACTTCAATATAATTTTTATAAAACAACAACACTACAGAGACGCCACCCGACATACCAGGTGCAAGAAATGCGAGAATTTCAAGTTAACTGTAACGCTAGTCAACTTTTTGCAAAAACGCAACATCTTGCACGCACACCATGGGAAAAATGAATTTCACTCTGAATTTGTGCACACATTGCCTTTAAAAGCATATGAATCCGAATAAAATTTCACTCCTTCACTGACACTTGTGAAACGTCGACACTATGCCGCGACTTACAGCCCCTGAACGGGAACGTGCCATAGGCATGCTTCAAATTGGCGCCAGCACCAGGGAAATTGCCAGACAACTACACTGCGCACACACAACGATCGCAAGACTCCATCAAAGGTTTCTGCAAACGGGGAGCACTCGGTACCGTCCTCGACCGGGTCAACAACGTGTGACAACAGCACGTCAGGACCGTCAGATCGTACGGGATTATGTCCGAGACCGAACACTACCAGCGGCAAGAATGGCTGCTCAAGTCCAAGGACGACGTGGATTCATTCACCCCAACACCGTACAAAACCGTCTGCGAGCTGCAGGCCTGCGTGCACGACGTCCTTATTTCGGCCCCATATTGACGGATCGTCACCGAAACCAGCGTCTACAGTGGGCAAACAGGCACCAGAACAATGGCACGGTGTCATCTTTTCTGACAAGTCACGATTTCACTTAAGGAATGCAGATGGCCGTATACGTGTTTGGCGGAGACGTGGTGAACGTTATAACGCCGATTGTGTCGTTCAAACGGACCGTTGTGCTGGTGGCAGCGTTATGGTGTGGGGTGGAATAAGCTATCGTCACAGAACCCCTCTCCATATCAGCAGAGGAAGGGCGAACGGCGTCTACTACTAGGACCAGGTGCTGCAGAACCATGTTGTGCCGTTCTTCAACCAACACCACGATGTCCACACGTTCCAATAGGACAACGCTAGGGCACACACTGCAAGGGTGTCCATGCAGTACCTTGCACAGCAGAACATCCCCGTGCTTCAGTGGCCAGCTCTGTCACCCGACCTCTCCCCTATCGAGCACTTATGAGATGAAATTGGACGACGTCTTTCACGTCAAAGCCAGATGGACAACATCCGAGAACTTGAGGTTGCCCTTGTTCAGGAGTGGAATGCTATCCCTCAGAACACTATCCAGAGACTGATCAACTCCATGCGACGACGATGCACCGCATGTGTCAATGCAAATGGCGGTCACACCCGTTATTGACTTTCCTGTTTGACCCCTACACCAGTTAAACCTCTCTCACGCATTAACATTATCGTGAGTGAAATTGAATGATGATTACATGTCTTCTTAAATCATTCATTATCTCAAATGCATCATACGCATATACTTCACACATCAATCCTTGGAGCTATTCCAGATTTCGTGAGTGGTGCGTTTTCATATGGACTGAGTATATGACCATCATCACATACAATTAAAGTTCGGTTCGCTATTCAGTTATTTCGTGGAATATTCAAGAAGTATTCTGAATTATATATCTTCCATTTCCAACCAATCTTTTTAGCGTGGCAGGTGTTGGAATGCATGCCGATTCTTTGCATGTGATTCAAAAGTTTTTTTGAGTGTGCCAGTTCGGTGCCGTTATGTGATTTGGACATCGAGAAACGGTGGTCAGTCATGGGAAACTGGTAATAAGTGTCATGTACGCTGTGATAGGAAACCCATCTTAGGATTTTGTCTTTTTTTGATTGCTGGTACGACTGTTTTTGGTGATAGTTTTTGCACTATTTCATCTCAAACGACCTTTTGCACGGAGGTTAAGTGTGTGATGGTTGACTTGTGCAAAAGCTGTCCAGCGTCATGTTGGCGACGATGATGTCATATTTTAAATAAAATATATACAGTTTGTGAGGTTCAATAAGTGCAGTTTGTGCTCAATGCTGTTGCTCTTCATATATTTTCAAAGTGCACCATTAAAATCCCAAAAAAGGTAAAAAAAAAAAAAAAAAGTTGGAGCAATTAAATTTTTTATCAAGCATCACATACGGAACCACCCATGTAGACATGCAGCACATACGTGGCCTGTTTACCACTCTGGGGACACTGTCTAGTTTAAATGAAATGGTTTGCCTTTCATTACCTCATAACTTGGCAGTGTTAATAAGACATGAAGCTCTTTTGAATGCTGCTTACCCCTTTTTGAATAGAAAAATATATCTTGTCTGCCCTCCAGCATGGACATTTTGACGTACTAAAAATCGATTAGAATCTTTGCATTTCAAGCGTTACCCAGCCGGTTTGTGCTAAATGTGTGAAGGGATGGTTGTTTTCTATGGTGAGAGATTCAAATCTCAAGCTAAATGCTTTTTGAAGAATAAATTTGGCATCTCTCATTGTCCACATCACATACGGGATCATAAGGATGTCATTAGAACTCCCCTTTTGCTGTAAATACAGTTATCTTCTCATGATTTTGTCATGAAAGCACACAAACTAAGCATCCATTATGTGTGTTCAGTTCTTACAAACTATAATTTGAAAATAATACTGGCAATGTCACACTTCCGTGCCCTTTTGCTTGGACAGACCCAGATATGAAATTTTATTGAGAAATATTTAATGGCTTAGAACTTCTAGCCTGGAAAATGGTATGACTGATATTTGGCCCGGAAAATCAACGCAGTGGACAAACGGACAGAAAACAGGATGGACAGAAGTATGAAAAGGTACATGAACAGAAGGAGGCATAGCCTCATATTAAATTTTGTTGAGAAATATTGAACGATTTAGGAGTTCTGGCCCAGAAAAAGAAGCATGACGGATGGACAGACACGCAGAGGGAAAACACTTGTTCCTATATTCCTGGGGATAAAAATGGTTGTAAATTACACAACCCACTAAAGTTACTGGCTAACGTCACGGATTCAGCTTCACAGAAAGTGGCTTTAGCTTAAAACTGGAAAAATGTAGGCGGTCCCCACACCTCCAGCATCTTGTTTTTTGCCTCCTATGAAAACCCTGCATTATCCAAATGTACTTCAACAAAGCTCTGAGCATTGGGAATGACCCTTTCATCACTCAAATGTATTATTTGCAAAGCATTCCTCACATTAAAGAGTAACTGAAATAGATTACACCCCTAATGGTCAGCCTGTCCAGCAGGATATTTTCAAGCCCTTAATGGTACAGTAGAAGTATCCCAGTCAGGTATAAATCCCATAATCCTTTCATCTCAAGACCAGTCCAATAACCATTGTACACTAAAAAAATGCTATATTTACTTAACGCTGCTGTGTCAATTGGACTTTGAGCCAAATTTGAATTAATTACTTGAACTGTAAGTGACCCATCCCAGTAGTGTGGAGCCAGATGACACAACATTTTAAAATAAATCTAACATCTCACTTGTTTTTGCTTTCATTTCACAGCCCTAATCCTTTACCTCTGTGAAAGTGGTGGACACAGCATTAATCCAAGAGCACAACACTGAACAGTGTTCCCCACACCAGGTCAATACTCGAGCAGCCAAATGTCCAGCAGAGTCCGAATCAACCCAGAGAAATATTACCTAGAAACCCAACAAGCACTCCCTAGCCACTGTAAAGGAATCTGCCAGACAGCCTCTCCCACCAATTCGTGCAGCACATAAATGGGAATTCCCTCCTGTTCTCTCCTGAACTTGGCAAAACCTTCCAACACCACCTCCCTGAGGAGCTTGGCAAAAAGAGTTATTGCGTTCCCTGCAGTGGCTGTGGGAACAAGAATATTATTTTGACTTCACGAGCACCTAGTGAGTGAAAATAATAATTCTTTCACACTGGTAATTTGCTTCATCTGATTTAGTCAAAGGCAAAAGCGACGGGTAGCCAGTGCCTGGTATAAAATAGATGCCAGCAACAGCTATTAGTGCTGGCAGGATTTGGATAATATACCAACAAACAACAAAAAATATCGCCTGTGGAAAGAAAAATAGCAATCGAAAACTCAGACATGTCCACGTTGCATAGATTTCATGTTTTATTTAACCATATGTTCTGATACAATAACTGCTAGATTGGATTTTTGATTCAAATAAAAGGCAAAGATGTACAATGGACATACAGCTCTCTATTATAAACATTGCAATTGAATAATTATCACTTAGTTCGTATCGATATTTATATGTCAACATTGGTACAGCCTAAGAAAAAGATCTGCCACAAATGATTAAAAAGTGAGGCATAACAAATCTTGCCTGGCAGCACTTATTTTAGTGCTTTTGTTACTGACTCAATTTAACGAGTTTGACCACAACCGCTATCAACTCACAGTCCTTTGAAAATCTGTGACCTTCAGTTAGATCTTTCAAGATCACTCAAGGTGAAAGGTCATGATGGCAAATGAAAGCCCGTTACGGGACTTCCTATATGTTGATCATGGAAAATCTGTCTACCATGAACCGTTTTCAAGTTATAACCCTTTGAAAATCAGCAACATTAAGTTTGCCATATATGGGTTCCAATATGCTTGTAATAGTAAACATATGTCTGTCTGCCTAGAACCATTTTTAAGTTATAATGGAAAATATTTTTTTTTCACCGATGACCAAGACCCCCCTGACATTTCACCCGCAACCGCTACCGAGACTATCAAAGACACCCAATCATGCAGCATATTGTCGAAAAAGAATTGAAATATCCATATTTTGGTTTTGGTTTGAAGTCAATGCGTTTGAAGAAAGTTATTTGGCGAGGTTAACATTAGCACTGCATTGATTATATCGTGTGACCGAGGTGTTGTGAACACAATAACTATTTTGGCAAAAAGAAAAAAAAGTGTGTGTGCTTTTTTTAAGCCATAACATTAAATTATCTCGTGATTAACTCAACCTTTTAAAACCTGGTGTGACTTCAGTATGCTTCTCCCTTTAAGACCTGCTGCTAGATGAGCACATTTTAGATTATGCCATCATCTCTGAGAAACCAGACCAACGAAGCATATCATGATTTGCTGTCATACAAGTGAGAAGGGTGAAATACATTAAGGGAGGGCTCGATCCTCGCACTCGCCGGATATCCATAGCGACCTTGAAATCATTTGGGCAACCGCATAAGCTTGGACCCCTCGTCTCGGCTGGCGAGTGAAAATTCTGCACAATCTTAATTGAATATTCATGCAATCCAAACGTTAAATTGATCTTTCGATGTAATTCAGAGGTTCAACCAAATTCCGCCTTCTTATCCCCATTTGTTACACTATGTTGACAGAACCAAATTAACCAAATTTTAGTAGTTCCAGCAATCTTCTCCGTTGTTTTCTTTTCTTGATGCAGGCCAATAATTTGACCCTTCTGGAAAAGAGTATTTCTTTTCCACAACCACAGGATATGTATGATCCGACATGGTTGTTTTAGAAATGAGAATCTACTAACTGCATCAGCTAGGGTTAAAAAACTTGTTGCCAGCATAAACATTTTAATCACTGTGGTAATTATCCAATGATCTTTGGAAGGCTTTTACCTGATTGTGTAGTTAAATATAGGAGGTGATTTTATTCTGGCTGAGCAGTGTTTGAACACAAGATATATAATCTTGTTTTATTTAGTGTTTTTCATTTATTTAAATTTCTTGTTAATTGATATTACATAAGGTTTACACCTGTGCCGCTAAATTTCACGTGATATTCCGGTCTTTTTCAGTTGGTCCAGTAAAATCTTCAGCGGGCTAGTGACTTTTTTATGGGGTTTGTGTTTTTGAATTTTTTATCCTCTGTGTGGAGCACAAAAAAGCTTCCAAAGCTGCATTTCAGACAGTGATAATGACTGATGGCCTAATCGAGGGGAACAAAATTCACTTTTTAATTCAGTGCCACTTTTTTTGTTAACTGCCACTTTTTTTTTAAACAAAATGTAAATGAACATTCGAGCAAAGGCTATTATTTCCAATAAAAGCCAATGGTTTAAGCTCTCAAATGATTTTTGTTTCATTTTTATTTCATGTTTCATGGGCTACAGGGGCAGAAAAATAAAGGTTTTCGTGGATGTGGTTTAGTTTAGTGGATCCTGCTGGGTTTATCAGAAAACCTTCAGGTGTGGTCATTCTCAAACAGTGCCTTAGGTCTTAGAATGCTTCTGTAGAGGGCACGCTAATGGTTTGAAATCGACCTCAGAATGTAGGTCGGAGATTAAATAAAATTTTGTTTTCTTCACCACCAGTTTCTTCAAAATCAAAAGAACAGGGAGCGAAGCATTTTTATGTAGTAGATCGACATGCACCCATTTCCAGCAAAAAAACAATGGCAGACACCCAAGTGAATCTTAACCATGCGTCATTTAAAACAATAACGGTGGCGGTTCCCAAGTGGATTACGGCCCCAGCTTGTGTTATCTCAGCTGTGAATGGGTGGGGAAAGCTGTTCATTCGCCGGGTAAATCCTCACACTTCACTGCAAGCTTACCAGTCAAACCCTGTCTCCCATGAATATAACACCCAATTTATTACACCAAACGCTATTCTGCACCTCCAGCACAGGTACCAGGGGAAGAAGGCCTCCAAGGATTTCCTCAGCTAAGCATGGTGGATTCACTATACATCATATATCACTCCAGCTGGTGAATTCTGGTTGCTTTGCTCCGAATGGACTACAACAAGGCAGTCTGGCAATCAGCAGTTAGTCACTTTGAACCGATTAAGGCTTACTTCAGGGAATCCTGTTGAAACTAAAGCTATGAATGACATCATGGAAGTATCTGTCACAAAATTGGAGGTCTAAATAGAGAGTGACAGGACAAGACCCACAAAATTCACACTTAAAACCTCTTAATTATAGCAAGCAGTGGCTAAAGGGGTCATATTATGCCAATTTTCCTGTTTAATGCTTTAATTTTCATGGACATTTGCACATTTTGTAGTCAAAAGGCATGGAGTTATTGCTGTATGGGCTGTGATGGCAGCACCCCAGGCTCACTCAGCCTGTAACAGGCTACAGCCTGTTTTGGGCCATTAAAGGCCTCCTCCCTTAAAGCCCACTCTGCTCAGGAGTCAGTGCTCTATAAGATGAAAAGAAAACAATAAGATTGCAGTTCTACCAAACTCTTCCTGGCCGCCGCTATACCAAGCTTGGTTTGAAGGCATGCTAAACATGCCGCTATTCTGGCACTATCAAAATATGTCGCATTGTTACGTAGAAATGATTGGACAACAAACAAGGCATTTCAGGCAGTTCAGGAGCTCTGTTTTCAGTTGGAGAAAATAACCCCTTTCTGCATGGACTTTGTAACTTTGCAAACATTTTATATGCACAGAAACAACAGAGCACACTAAAGGACAGGGGAAAAAAACAAAAAATGTGATATGACCCCTATAACACTGTTGTAGGTAACTTTGTTTGAATGCAATTTTTATCATATTTACACAAATTGACATTGCACGCCGATAGTTATCAGTGACTAAAGAATTTCACACAAAAATCTTGTTCCTCGGGCCCGTCCTCAACGATGTCATCTGATGTGAACAAATCCACCGCACCCAGTTCTTAAGAGTAAATGCACACAAAAATCATGCAAGAGGTGGCCACAGTTGAAAAATTAACCTACCCTAATTTTGAGTTTATAAGAAGCAATTGGTGAGTTTTGAAGGGTTCTGGGTTTATTTTTGAATTCTAGTCGAATTGAGTGAGAAAAACAGGACTTTAGAATTTCGCCACTCCGTGACTAGAAATTTGGGTCAAATACACCAGCCCAAAAAACTTGCTTTCGGAAGCCAGCTTTGTCCTCACTTAAAAACACCTAATTCTCACAAAACAGACATCAAACAATTAATCTATGACATATTTCCAGTTATAGAGCATTTTCCTGACAGCTTATTAGTGCATTTTTGTGGAGTCAAATAACGACAGGGTAGAATACTGTGAAAACTAAAATGGCTCTAGCACTGGGGGCAGTGATTTTCATTGCTTCAAAATCAGGATTTACAACCTTGAAACATGGTATTTCAAATATATCAAATCATTTTTCTAGCATCTTAAATGAGCGCCTAAGAAATTGCCCATTAACCCAGCCCAATTCTGTCAAATTTGCTAGGTGAGTGACCATTTTTCTTGACCCTTTTGTTTTGAAGCGAAGAGCAAAGTCCACAATAAAACACAATAACAATACAATGAAATACAAAGATTATAGTTTGGTTGGACTTATTTTCCCAGTGTGGTCACTCACCGGCCAATCTGGACAGACTCTTGCTCTGCTGAGGCATTCTTTGGTGTTCAAAATACCAGGATGAAGGGTTAAGATGCTAGAAAAATGATTTGATATATTTGAAATACCATGTTTCAAGGTTGTAAATCCTAATTTTGAGGCAATGAAAATCACTGCCCCCTGTGCTAGAGCCATTCTAGTTTTCACGGTAAACTACCTTGTTGTTATTTGACTCTAATTAGCTGTCACGAAAATCCTCTAAAACTGGAAATCTGTCATAGATTAATTGCTTGATGTATATTTAATGCAAATTAGGCGTTTCTAGGTGAGGAGAAAGCGTTGTCTGGCTTCCTAAAGCAAGATTTTCAGGCTGTTGTATTTGACCCAAATTTCTTGTGAAGGACCATGAAAATTCTAAAATCCTGTTTATCTCACAAAATTCGATTAGAATTAAAAAATAAATCCCAGAAGCCTTTGAAGCTCACCAATCGCTTCTCATAAACTCAAAGTTAGGCTATGTAGATTTTTCAACCTTGGCCACGATTTTGCCATTTTGCTTGATTTTTGCGTGCATTCACTCTTAACAACCAATCAGAATTAGGGGCCATACCTAACGTAATGTCAATGATGCCAAAAGCACACGTTAGTCAGTTGCACAGCTCCTCTGTAAGTAAAGTGGCTGTAAGAAACAAGGAAATATGCAGCAATGGAGCAGAAGTAGGTTGTGGCCAAGAGGGATCAGTTTTCTGTCAAATGTGACTTCAGTTCTCTTTATTCTTATTTTAGCTATGCAGAAAAGAATTCAAAAAAGAAAGACAACAACTGGCACCTCAAACGGTTACCGGCTAGCGTGCGTATGAGAGCACATTCTCTGGTGAGCAGCAGGCGGGGACCTTTTCTTCCTCACCTGTTCCAAACCCAAACACATTAACAGCCTGCTGAACTCTAAAGATGCCTGACTGCCTAAATACAAATTGCTCAACAAATGTATAACGTTCCATTTAAATATCAATGTAAGTCAGTGGTGGAGATATTTTAACTTCTACTTATAGTCATGCTGTTCATAATGAAGCTGCTCTTTTCAATGGGAGTTTTACTGAGTTTTCATCTGTGAATTTGGACTAGTGAAGTCAGCCATTCTCCATACTGGCTGTGGTGTTTGTTTCTAAGCAGTTCCCTGTCTTAACGTCATTCTGTGATCTTTGCAGGTCAAAGCTAAACCTCCATCAGCCAACTGACAGAGTTATAGCAAAGTGCTCGGGGAAACGTCACATGATGTCTGCCATAGAGCCAGGCCTACTATATTGGGAAATTATAACTACTTTAACTACTTATCTGTGTCCTTTAACAGACAAACAGAGTGGGCCATCTGTATATGGTCTTGGGGATGTTTAAGCTGTTGCCACAAAACTATGCTAAAACGAATCCTTAGAATCTGGAGCAACTCATAATGTAAGCTAATACGTTCATATAACACAAAATAACAGCCTTTAATGTCTTACATAACATCACTGAGATATGAAGCAACTCAATTAAAAAAAGAAACAATTGTGCACAATTATACAGTATCCATCCATTATACTGTAAATCTCAAAGCAAAACTTCTAGAACAGATGTCACTCAAAACTGGAAAGAAAAAAAAATAGAAGTAGGAATATTTCCACAAAACTACAAATGTACGCTAAAGACAGCGATTTTGGCTACATTTTGAATTGCTTCATTACTGACCCTGGCAAATAGTAGTATGAAGTACACAGTATGAGACCCAGATGAAATTTACTGCTCCATCAAAGATACAAGACCTGAAACACTGGCCAAATTCCATAGTATGCAGCCAACTCCATGAGTGCACTGTGTCCCACAGTGCAAAATAATCAAAGGTAACATCCCATCCACAGCCAGGTGATCATTATAGCCTGGGCATGTGACTGCACTAAAAAACATAGTTATTGTCACATACTGGCTACTACACTGTGTAGCATGTAGTATGGAGCATATAGAATGCAGTAAATATGTACACAATACCGATCATGGCTTTTTTATTTTCTGACTGGGCTGAATGAAAGGAATGAAAATAAAGTTAATTCTTTGCAATAAGTTTCCCTGAGATGACAATTCATTAAGCAATTAATTCAAGTGAATTCATAGTTTAGCGCCAGATTTTTCTTAAGCATTTGGCATGAAGGCATTGTATTGTGGATACTTGGCTAAGTCATGCGTTCCAAAACTGTAAAAGAGCTTTTTTTTCAAAGGACAGAAAAGGATAAAAATCATACATTTTTAATTCATCATTGGCTCATTCAAAAAGAAAGTGGAAAACAACCTGAATGAAAGTACTCTCAAAATGAAAGTCACTGAACACACTAGTTGGAGTACTTCAAACTGTTCACAATCACACCCAAGGACTTTTGTTTGAGTATACATTCATGGATGTACACCAGATGGCGTACCACTAATGAAACATTCAAATAAGTCTGGCATCACACAACTCTGTGCTATATTTCGTTTGAATGAGTTTGTGTTAGGCGAACTATCCCATTTAAGGTCAAGTGCTGAATGCCTGCAGGAAATACTTAAGAAATGAGGAAAAATGAACAAAAAAAGCACAAAATTTCATAAAAAGTATTAGGGGAGCAATCAAAAGTCTAGGCCTCCCTTAACAAGTCTCTAAACATCTCTAGTGCAACATCCTGGGCACTGGGTGGTGCTGATTCAAATGCCAGCCAGTTAAAATGGAGCTGCTTTGTGCAAATGTCAGCACTGGCTTTGCTGCAGGGACAGCAAATTCCCTTATACCCGAGAGTAACAGCAGGGCTGGACAGTAATCTACTGACCTGGGCTGAAGGCCAGCTTTGCGCTACCTCTAATGCAATGGATTTCCCTCATACATCTTAATCTGGCCTGTTCAAATACTCATAGCCTGTCCTCTGCAGACTGTAGTACGTCTGATGTCCAGGCCACTGCAGCACACTCAGCCCAGAGCAGCTTTTCAAATATCAGATAATTCATACATTACGCAAGACGCCCTGCTGCAGTGACGTCAATGGCATGCTTCTGCAGTGATGTATGTGAGGCTAGCAGCAATTTCATCAGCCAACTTTATTTCTAAAAATTTCCCTTAAAGGAAACAAGCACATTACACCGCAGAACCACTGCCGGTAAAGGCAACAAAGAACATGTATGTAGGAGAGACATGAACCCAGGAATGGACTTCTGGAGAATGATCACCGAAAACATAAAATACACAGATACAGAAAATTACCATTTAAATTTACTTACAACAGCTGAACGATACATTTATAAGGATAATTCATCATCTGCTTTTCATAACCATATGATATATTTATTTAGAAATATTTGTTCTTATATCAGAACTTTTGGGTTTAGAAGGCAAAATGCTTCAGTGTCCGCTACCTGTCAGGTTTTCAACTATCACTATTTTTTAATTTTCTGCCTAATTGCCCTCACAGTGTTCAGTTGCATATTCAGTATTTACTAGATCTTCTAGCCATTACCAGGTTTATGATGGTCTATGAACATCTGTCTCTTTTTTGGCTCCCAGTTTGTTAGTTTTCTTCATGGCACTGGATGCTCAGGGAATATTGCAACTTGCATTGCCTCATTTTTATACCCTAGTGAAACAAGACTGTAATGTGAATATAGGCCACTAGATGGCAGTATTTACCTTCCTTTTGTTAAGCTCAGACTGGAGTCATGTTTAGACATGTCCCGGACATGTCTGGGGCAAGTCTCAGAAAATTAAAAAAAAAGAGGTCTAAATGTGGGTGGGGTCTGCAAAAGAGTATATAAGGAAAAGAATTGAGACAGTAGAGTAGTCGGAGAAATTGCAAGAAGATGACCAGACCTGCCATTCTGTTCAAGACCTGTGACGTTTCTTTTGTGGATTTCTTTGCCTGTGTTTGAGCATTTTCTTCATCCAGGACATCACCAAGCCACCCCACCAAAAAGGGACTGTAATTATTTCTGTTTTTTCTTATTTATCCATCTTGGTCTTTAGTTGTAGGTTGTTATTAGTCTTTGTCTTTGTTAAAAATTAAATGTATTTTAGTTGTTAAAACTGTGTTTGTCATCCCTTGCTGTTGCTGTTGTGTTATAAATGTAATAACAAATTGGGGCCATGACAAATTGGGGGCTCAAGGTCCGGGATAGACCATTGTGTGAGTAATTTATTGAAAATCTAACATTTCAAATTGTGAAATTGTTTTTGTGAATTTTCCTAGATATATATTAACAACAGCAATGGATGATTTCTTGGCATCACCAACCGTAGGGGTTTTGAAGTCTTTTAAAAAGACAGAACTGCTAGAAATTTGCAGACAGTTGGAGCTGACAGAGGTAAAACCAGCCATGCGAAAAGCAAGACTGGCTAGAGAGATAGTTGAATATTACATTGATGAAAATGTGTTTGCACCAGGAGATCTGGAACAGTTTCCAGTGGAAAATCCAAATATAGAAATGGAACTTAAATTAAAAATGCTAGAGATTGAAAGGGAGGAAAGAGAAAAAGAAAGGGAGGAAAAAGAAAAACAAAGAGAATTTGAGAGGGAAGAAAAAGAAAAACAAAGGCAGTTTGAGTTAGAAAAATTAGCAAGAGAAGAAAAACAAAGAGAATTTGAGAGAGAGAAAGAGGAAAGAGCAGAAATAGAGAGACAGAGACAGAGAGATTTTGAATGAGAGAAATTCGATAGAGAAGAAAGACTCCAAATGGAGCAACTAAAAATTAAAATTGAAACTAAAAATAAATTTTGTGCCAGTCAGGAGGTAAAACTGGTGCCTCCATTTTCAGAAAAGGATGTTGACAACTATTTCCAGTGTTTTGAAAAGGTAGCAAGGAGTTGCCAGTGGCCAAAGGAACACTGGCCTCTGATGTTGCAAACTGTCCTCAAGGGTAAAGCTCAACAAGCCTATTCGGCTTTGTCTGCAGATGATTCCTCTGATTATGAGGTTGTCAAAAAGGTTATTTTGAGAGCTTATGAGTTGGTTCCAGAGGCTTACCGACAGAAATTCAGAGGTCTGAAGAAATCTGAAAATCAGACTTATGTTGAATTTGCTAATGAGAAGCAGGTTTGCTTTGAGCGCTGGTGTACTTCTATGGAGGTCAAGGATGATTTCAACTCACTAAAAGAGATGGTGTTAGTTGAAGAATTCAAGAACTGTGTTAAGGATGATGTTAAGACCTACCTTAATGAGAAGCAAGCACTGAACTTGCAATCAGCTGCCAAATTTGCAGATGAATATGTTCTCACTCATAAGTCCAAATTTCAGTCTAGCAGTAACAATAAATGGTCCCAATTTCAGAAAAAGGGTTACGGTGATACCCAAGATTCCTCACCCAAAGACAAAGACAAATCTGGTGATGGTGCTCAGAAATCCAGTAACAGGTCTGATCAAAGTGTGAAAGCTGACAGTGACAAAAGTGGTCTAGTTTGCAGTTATTGCAAGAAATCTGGTCATGTTACAACTAACTGTTGGTTCCTTAAAGCTAAGAAAGAAAAAGAAAAGGATACCAAACCAAATGCCTTTGTGAAAACAAGGTTAGAAACCCCTGTAGTAGATAACCAATCTGCTAAATTGCCTGCTTCTTGTGGGGCTAAAAAGCCTGATACAGCTGACTTCGTGAGGGAGGAATTTCTTCCATTTGTGTCAGAGGGATTTGTGGCTCTGAATGAGCATACTACTCCTGTCCCCATATATATCCTAAGGGATACCGGAGCTTCTCAGTCACTTTTGTTGATGGACTCCTTGGAGTTACGTGATGAGACCGCTTCAGGGGATTTCATACTTGTACAAGGTATTGAAGGGAGGACTGTATCTGTACCCCTGCGCTCTATATTCTTGAAGTCAGATTTAGTTACAGGACAGGTAAAGGTGGGACTTATGTCAAGTCTACCTATAAAGGGTGTTTCTCTGTTGCTAGGCAATGACCTGGCTGGGGGCAAAGTAATTCCCCCTGTACATCTTACTTCACAGCCGAGCACTGAAGATGGGGATGAGGACCCATCTCTGTATCCTTCTTGCGCAGTGACTCGTGCTATGGCCAAGAAGGCTAAAGAAGAAGATGATGTGGTGCCGTCCAGTACATTGAATAGTCAGGACTCAGGTGGTTCGCCTCATGACTCTGATTGGCCTACTATGGTTTCTCCGTTTGAGGACTTATCAGATACTTTTATCAGTTCTCTATTCAGCCAGCCGGATGGGTCTGGTGATTCTGATGTGTCTGGAGACTTGTCTCTGTCCAGAAAGCGGTTGATTGAGGAGCAAACTAATGATCCTGAAATTTGTGTACTAAAGAGGAGAGCCCTTCCTGAAAAAGAAATAGATGCAGTTCCAGTTGGGTATTATCTCAAGGATGGTGTGTTGATGCGGAAGTGGCGCCCTCCTGATATCCCTGCCAATGCAGATTGGGCAGTGGTCAGGCAAATTGTTGTTCCGAAGGTCTATAGGAATGAGATCTTAACAATGGCTCATAGTTTACCTTTAGGAGGTCATCTTGGTGTTAACAAGACTGTTGATAAGATCATGAAACACTTCTTTTGGCCTGGGCTTCGGAAAGACGTTTCCAACTTTTGCAAAACCTGTCACACTTGTCAGGTAGTTGGAAAACACCAGTTAGACCCACCTGTAGCTCCATTGCAGCCTATCCCAGCATTTGGGGAGCCATTCTCTAGGGTCATTGTTGATTGCGTTGGTCCATTACCCAAGACTAGATCTGGAAATCAGTACTTGTTGACAATCATGTGTGCATCTACCAGATTCCCCGAAGCCATACCTCTACGTAACATCAAGGCAACTGCAATCTCGAAGGCTTTGATAAAGTTCTTCACGTTGTTTGGCCTTCCCAGGGAAATTCAGTCAGACCAAGGTAGCAATTTCACTTCAGGATTGTTTCAGCAGGTTGTGTATGAACTAGGTGCAAAACAGATTCTTTCTAGTGCCTATCATCCAGAAAGTCAGGGTGCCTTAGAGCGGTTTGATTCCACTCTCAAGACAATGATGAGGACTTATTGTTATGACCATGAGAAAGACTGGGATGAAGGGGTTCATTTGCTGTTGTTTGCAGCTAGAGAAGCAGTGCAGGAGTCTACTGGATTCAGTCCATTTGAGCTAGTGTTTGGTCATGAAGTGAGAGGACCTTTGCTATTATTGAGTGAACAATGGCAAGAGGAAGAGCCACACATTAGTCTGTTAGACTATGTTAGCAAGTTCAAGGAAAGATTGCGTGCAGCTTGTGACCTTGCCAAAGAGAACTTGAAATCAAGTCAGGGAAAAATGAAAACTTCGTATGATCATAAGGCTAGAAGCCGTGAGTTTAAACCAGGGGAAAAGGTCCTTGTGTTGTTTCCCTTGCAGTCCAATCCATTGCAGGCTAGATTTCATGGTCCATATGAAATTCTGACAAAACTCAATGATCTCAATTACATTGTGAAGACTCCAGATAGGAGAAAACCAAAACAATTGTGTCATATTAACATGCTAAAGCCTTATCATGACAGAAATGCTAGGGTTGCAGCTGTCACTTCAGATTCTCCAATGGTCGAAATGTGTGAAGATGAGGGGGAGTTTCAAGATGATGAACCAAGAATTAAAGCTGAAGTTCTTTCATGTAAATTGTCAAACACTGAAGTGTTACAAAATCTTGATGTAAAACTCCAGCACTTTGAACCCTCACAGAGAGATCAGTTTGAAAGGTTGATCAAGAAATATGTTTCCTGATGTTCCAAAGAGAGTTACTATAGCCTCTCATGATGTAGATGTTGGTGATGCCAAACCAATAAAACAGCATCCATACCGGATGAATCCTGAAAAGAGAAAGATTGCTGAGAAAGAGGTTGAGTACATGTTAAACCATGATATTATCAGACCCTCCAACTCAGATTGGAGTTCACCCTGTGTGCTAGTTCCAAAACCTGATGGAAGTACTAGATTCTGTACAGATTATCGCAAAGTCAATGCTGTAACTAGAACTGATGTGTTTCCAATACCTAGGATTGATGATTGTATTGATAGTGTAGGGCAAGCAAAGTTTCTGACCAAGATTGATTTATTGAAGGGTTATTGGTGTGTGCCTTTAACTGAGAGGGCCAAGAGCATCTCTGCTTTTGCCACACCATCTGGATTGTACCAGTATGAAGTCCTACCCTTTGGCATGAAAAATGCCCCAGCCACGTTCCAAAGGATGATACAGTCTACAATCGCCGGATTGCCACACACGGGTGCATACATCGATGACCTGATCACATGGAGTGACTCCTGGGAAGAACATCTAAAAGATGTAGAGACGTTGTTCCAGCACCTGACCCAGGCTAACCTGACTGTTAACCTGAACAAGAGTGACTTTGGTTGTGCTACTGTCACCTATCTTGGCTACGTCATAGGCCAGGGTAAGGTGGCACCCATAAATGCTAAAGTCCAAGCCATCATGGACTTTCCAGTTCCTCACAACAAAAAAGCTTTGCGCCGCTTCCTTGGAATGATCGGGTACTACCGCAAGTTCTGCAAGAACTTTGCTGAGATTGCTCTCAGTCTAACTAACCAACTGAAAAAAGGCGTAAAGTTCACCTGGGATGATGCATGCCAGAGAGCCTTCGATCGCCTGAAGTCTCTGCTGTGTCACTTCCCCGTGCTCAAATCTCCTGACTTCAACAAACCGTTCTCCATCGCGGTCGATGCTAGCGACCAAGCTTGTGGATCTGTGCTCCTACAGAGAAGTGACTCTGATGACATTGAGCATCCCGTGGCATACTTCTCCAGGAAGTTCAGTCGCCACCAAAGGAACTATTCCACAATAGAGAAGGAACTGTTGGCTCTGGTCCTTTCTTTACAACACTTTGAGGTTTATGTTTGTACAGGACAAAAGCCAATGATTGTGTACACTGACCACAATCCGTTAATGTTTTTGAGTAAGATGAAAAACAAGAATCGGAGATTGTTGAATTGGAGTTTGATTTTACAGGAGTTTGACTTGGAAATTAAGCATGTGAAGGGTACAGACAATGTAATTGCTGATTGCTTATCCCGTGTTTGAATGTGTATATATATATCATGTGTTTGAATATTGTATGATATGTTTATATAGACAAGTGTTCACTTAAACATTTTGTATTGAAAAGAAAAATTTTGCCTTTATGAGTCAAAATTTTTTCCCTTTTGGAATGGAGGTGTAATGTGAATATAGGCCACTAGATGGCAGTATTTACCTTCCTTTTGTTAAGCTCAGACTGGAGTCATGTTTAGACATGTCCCGGACATGTCTGGGGCAAGTCTCAGAAAATTAAAAAAAAAGAGGTCTAAATGTGGGTGGGGTCTGCAAAAGAGTATATAAGGAAAAGAATTGAGACAGTAGAGTAGTCGGAGAAATTGCAAGAAGATGACCAGACCTGCCATTCTGTTCAAGACCTGTGACGTTTCTTTTGTGGATTTCTTTGCCTGTGTTTGAGCATTTTCTTCATCCAGGACATCACCAAGCCACCCCACCAAAAAGGGACTGTAATTATTTCTGTTTTTTCTTATTTATCCATCTTGGTCTTTAGTTGTAGGTTGTTATTAGTCTTTGTCTTTGTTAAAAATTAAATGTATTTTAGTTGTTAAAACTGTGTTTGTCATCCCTTGCTGTTGCTGTTGTGTTATAAATGTAATAACAAATTGGGGCCATGACAAGACGCAATACAATGGCACAACATATTTCCTTTAAGCTTGGGTTAACTTAAAGGTTAAGTTGAATTTCATTCCTCTTTAAAATTCTGTTGATTTTATTTCCAATGATTCATTTCAGGTGCCACAAATCGCAAAACCTTGAATTAAAAGAAACTGATTTTTAATTAAATTGGGCTAATAAAGAGGCCTACATTTTTTTATTCAATTGCAGCATCAAATAATGTATTGATTAAACGTTGGCATTTTGAGTTTCTTTCAAGAATGCTATTTTCAATGCCTGATAGTTTGTTAAGAGCAATTCAGTCAGGGATACCAATAATTCTTGAACCCACTGTAATGCCTATTTGCTACCCAGAAAGTGATATTCCTGTCATAGTTAAGTTATGAAACTTCAATATGTTTATATTTAAGGTGTTTTTTGTTAATACTGTAAGTTATAGAAACAAATATTGACTTTAATCCTGCTTTATGGGCAAGAAATTTCAAATAGTCAATGTCACGGAATTACAAGAGGAAAGTTGTCACGGAATGACAACAATAGTATTAATTAGTTTCAATGTATTTATTTTGATATATTATACAAGTTTAGCAATATATTACAATGAGTTTTCCACTTATAATGACCAATCATAATACATACTTCAATTTTTTTTTTTAATCTCCATGTCAACATTGGCTTGGCGGCCCCCAGCTGAAGTGTATTTTTGTATAACTGTACTTATAGAATGCTATGGTGCAGATAGGCTAAAAATGTAATGTAGCTTATTTTAAGTACAGAAAACCGTCCATTTATCATGAATAATCAAGTTTCCACAATGCAAAAGTGCCAAGGAAAATAATCTTGCTCTAGAAAAAAAAAACACTGATTTAAAGACTGAAAAACACAGAAAAAAAACTGCAACTAAAACACTTTTCCAAAGTGTGATGACAGAGTTTAATATACATTAGTGTTAAATTAGAGCACGGGAGGTGACAGATGAGACGCATGTAGCCCTTGTAGATAAATCACCAGCTTGCGTCTCAGAGCAGCTACAGTGCCCCAAATGGAGATCTTTTTCTCCAAGGCTGTCAGTACAGCATTAGTTCTGCCTGCAAATCAAATGTAGAGGCCAGTTGGATGCATAACAGATATAATTCATCTACTGCAGAGCCAGAAGGTGGTATGTAGAGGTTAGCACTTGAGTAAGGTCCATACTGCAGATACTTAAAAACATGGTCAACTCCCGGCTGACACCACTCAGGACCTAACAGTCTCAGGTAAAAGGGTCATGGCACAGCCATTTCCAGAGAAACACTGAACTTGTTATTTACTCCGTTCACTCAGACAATGCGGTATCCTCCCTTGGCCAAATAGGTTGCGGAAAGTCCACCAGCAGAGCAGTCAGCCTGTATGTAACTGGATACCAATGCAGTCTAAAATGGAGCTATAACTCCCTGAAAATGAAAATCACTGAAAATAAAGTTGACTCTTTCTACTTTATCCTCATTTCATATTTATTGTCAGCTTCAAGTTATTGGCCTACTCTAATGTGGATAAGTACAAAGTCAAGAGCAAAAATGGTCACTTTCAAAATGCTTATGTATGGTACTTTATTCTCGCCAACATTGATCTTCCCAGTGCAATAAAATGCCACCCAACTCTTTCAACTTTTAACTGCTTTTCCTCACAACAGCAGGCCTCACTGTGGTGCTCCGGCCATCTCTTTGAAGCCTTCAGAAAAAAATAAGAGATGGTTCAAAGAAAAGCTCTTTTGTCTGCAGAGACAGTACATTATGCTAACCATCTGTCAATTGCACTTTCATCATTACCAATTTCATAGAGTGAGAGAAAATAAAATTTGGCTCTCTCTAGGATGAAAAACTTTCCAAAAACCATTCAGAAGTAGCAAAACATTCACATTTTAATTGTTATATCCATAAATAGACAGTGGCAATGCACTGATAATAGTAAAACTTTCCGAACTATTGACCCAAGTTTACCTCAGTGATAAGCCACCTTTCTGTCTGTTTTTTTTTTTCCAACATATCTGTCACACTGTTTCCCAGCAGTTCAAATGTTGGGATTGTTGGTTTCAAATACTGTTGGCCCAGTTCTCATTTCTCTATCTTCCCAAGGGCATAAAACTAGTCTTATTTCTATTGTGATTAAATATAGCAGTATGAAAGATGCTGCATAAGATATTTAATTTGTTGAACTGAATAACATCCGCAGTAGATGTATTATGTCAACAAATAACGCAAAATGCATTTCTGTTAGCCGCAAAGCATGTCTTTGCCAATGCATTATGAGCAATGCTGAAACAGCATTGTTTATTAAACAGTTAGGTTGACAACCTGCAGTTTACAGTCTGGACTGATACACCAAATATTTGATAGGTCATGCAAAGTTCAGTCAAAACATATGGTCTATAGTTGAATTAGCCAATATATCAAGACACCCTGGCCTTGACAGATGAAAGACACGGCCATTCAGCTTGACACCACAACAATCTATATTGTTTTCACATCCAGTACGTCATTCCTTTCCTAATAAAAGGAGCTGAACAGGGGAACCACAGTGACTCCATACTGCAGGCCAGTCACCACATTCATTTGACAGACTCAACTGCTGCTGTCTGTGTAAAAGAGGGGTATTCATTACAATGCCCTCAGCAGAGCTGTAGAGCAGTCCACTGGCACACAGTTCAATTCTTACATTCGAGTGTTCATTCTCCTATGGCATCATTAAAGAAGTTGCACTGACTCTTGATTTTGTTGCATACATTATGATCACAAAAATACCAGGAAACGCAAGCATACAAACAGATCTTCCTGTGTGTGCTACATTTTATACGCGGCTACTTGGAAATGACACCCTTGGAAATCGAAGAGATTCAGTCCACGGTACAGGTACTATGGCAACCGGTTTTTTTTTTCTGCATTGTGCTATTGTAAGGTGAGCCAAAAGCTCCGTGGCTTTAAATCAAGAGACCCATAATGCCCTCCTCCTGGGCAGAACAGCACTACCGTGCTTGGAATTCCTTATTACATAAGAATCAAATGCAAATTAAAACAAGGTTTTGCAGGACACTGAAGTTGTGCACCCACACATTACATTGAACAGTTGAATTCGCCTTCTTTTGCGATCCAGGCCGCAAGCGGCACATTTGGAGGGATTTCATCAGTAAAGTGGATGGTAATGCCTCCCTGGACAAATATATCCAAGAGGCCAAACGGGATCTTCTTGGGAAAAAAACAATGCTGCTCGACAGTTTGTGACAAAGCGCCGGGGTCCAGCTTCCAGGAAAAGCCCACAAATCTTTCAGGTCCTCTAAAGAGGAGGAGCTGGCCACTGGCAACTTTCACTTCATTGTATTTCCGGATGGACTCATACTCTTTCATCAACATGTGCTGAAGTCCAAAAATCCTCCAGGTCTTCCTAGGATTTGGTTGCAGCTCCATCAAGAGACATTTTTTATGTAACACATGACAAGACTACTGATTATATATTTGTCAGTAATGAAGTCCAGGAGGTCATGAGAGGATCAAGACATATCAGCACACACAAAGCACCCTTTGACTTGTGTTTAGCGATCCCACCCCTGATGTAACCATTTGCCTACTTCCCATTTCGATTTAACCATTAGCTCATTTTAAAGGAGAGCTTGCAAATGATCAATAAGTGCATCTTTTCCTATGTTTGTCCATCTTGAATTCAGAGGGTCTCATAATAAATTTACCAGTGAATTTGATTGTTGACCTTTATGAAAATTAAATGAATATTGTAATATTGTAAATAAACAAACATTTTTTGAAAGAAAAAAATCATAAGGGCTGTATTTAACCGCAGCGCAAATCCTAAAACGGCAATCATCAATCATTTTCATATTTGTGAAGAGTAGAAATATACAAGTTTTTTTTTTTTTTTTTAACAGCACAGGAATTCCAATCCCGTGAAAGAAAGCATTCCACAATAAAAAAGTTGGCTAGATTTTATCCATAAAAAGCAACTTCAACAAGAAACAACAAGTGTGCAGATGAGAAGAATTCACTGGACTGAAATACCTCACATATGCCATCTGTTGGGGAAGCCATGGGTGGAATGTATAGAGGCAACAGCTGTGCTAGTCGCAATTGGACATTAATGCTGCAACTGACTTCCATATAAGAAAATTCCTCAGTCACCTGCTTCCAAACAGACCATTTGTTGGGAATTCCTAGGTCTTTCTCGCAGGGCTTGCAATATTCTGTAGAATGACTGATTCATTATAGGTCCAAGTTATTTTGGGCATCATAAGATACAGTCACCCTGACAAAAAAAAAAAAAGAAAAAACCTTGGCTGACACAAATGTCACTATATTACTTACACAATAGACAGCTTAGAGGAACCAGGGGTACATCAGGGGGAAAACACTAACCCTAACGACTTTCCATTTTTGCTAAGGTCAAGAGAAAGCGGTTTCACCTTGTCCTCCCAGAGGAAAACACGTCATGTCCCGAAAGGCTCATTTATGTCCTCAAAAACAGCTGAACTATCCAAGAGAGAATTCATTATACATTCTATTAAGCTCTCCCTATCCACCTCCAGCAATAAAATAAAGTCTAGATGAAATATCCCCAACGGACCGAAAGGAATGTGACCATATCATTGTCAAGGCAACTAAAATAACTAATTCCATTCAGCATGCCTGGCAGGGCTAGGTCTGCACTTACACACTCGCTGATCCGCAGACGGAACGGTTGCCTCCAAAGATTGGCAAAATACGGGAGCAGTCAACAAAATACGACTCATGCAATCATTATAATAAGAGGCCATTTTAATTTCATAACACAGTCAGCTCAACGGAAAATACTGCTTGACCCACACAACGTTGTTCAATGAAATGACCCAACGGAGAATCAAAACACTCAAGGCATTTTAGCCGGAGTTAATGCCATCTTTGATTTAGTAATGTTGTAGCTTACGTTAACCACATAGTTCGTCCGCTACGACTGTGCCAATCGAGGAAATTCGCTAGCAAACTCGTGAGCTATTTAACGTCAACGAAGCTAAAGTCAACAGCCGCTTTCACACTGGACGCGGAACGAATTTTTCGCATGACAGATTACATTCAAAGTCAATGATGCAAAGACGTGAACGCCTTTGCATTGACTTTGAATGTAATCAGTCGTACGAAAAAATCGTTTCGCGTCCGGTGTGAAAGCATCTTAAACCAGGATTAATGTGAGTGGCGCAACTAAAGGAATCATATGGCGTACTTGTCCAACCTCCTAATTAAATCCGATTGCAGTTAATGACCCCTCCCGACCTGTAAAACCGTTATCTCATTTGCATACCATAATTTAGCAGGAAAATCAGCAGTACATAAGATAGACCGGTCAATCGCTAACCAGCAAGATGGATTTTCTTCCCGAAAAAAGAGCAGCTTGACCTAATGCTTGCAAGCCTGTTAGGTGAGATGATGCAAGCTAAGGAACGAGCAAACAATGAAATATGCCCCGATTGTTTTGGGGGTAATAATAAAATATTACCATTTTTTGCATTTAACGCAAAGCATCATCTATCCCTGTAAACTGAACAATCTTCGGATTCATCTCTGAAAAGAGCAATCGACAGGTTTTATTTAGCTAGCTAGCTGGTTTTACTCAACCTTATCACATAAAATCCATCTAACAAATAATGGACATCAGTCCGTTCCAGATTCACAGCTCGTCAGTTTGGCAGCTCACTCGCTAACGTGAAGTTAGCAAATGGAGGTACCGCGATTTGTAGACAACAGCCACGTTAGAAAGTTAGCTAAAATGTCCAAAAAAGCAAGCAATTTCTTCAAGCAAGTTTAAGTCATATAATCCGATTTTGAGATAGCTAGCTGGCTAGACCCTCAACTAGGTGGTCAGTTTATCTCACGTTATACCATCACTAACACAGCTGGGATACGTAACGTTACAGGGACGTCACCCTTTCAGGAAAAAACAACCCTTATGTTTATGTTTATGTTTGCATTAAACCGATGACTGAAAAGGTTTTAACCTTGCTTCTAAAATACAACGTTTGATACCCACCCGATTTCAAGTTAAGGGCAGCAAATACTGATAATGTTGAACGATTAAGTCACTGAGCTATTAATCTAACGTTACGTTCAAACAATGTTCTTTAAAGATATGCTCAGAACCATGCCAGCCAGATATACAGAGTTGCAAGTAGTGTTGACTTACACTGGGTTGAGATGAGGATGAAAAGGACGTGTTGCCTCGCTATCGCCATCTTGATGCTCCTATTAAATGACTCCTCTGGGCGACTACATACCGCTACATACGCGCGTTGGTCGATCGCCGAGAGGATGAAAACGGTGTGGATCTAGAGGAGGGACGTTTGGCTTTGTTACCATGACGACGTGGGGTCGCAAAAGCTGGTGATGGACCTAAAATCCAAGAACACCGCGAATCTGAGGGGCCCTTCGCATACTGAGGAGGTCCCTCCACAAATTAACGCTGTGTTGCCTGACTACATGAAGGTTGTGGGTTCGAGTCCTGCCTGAGTCTGTGAGGAGTTTTCAGATTCTCCCATACAGTGTTCGCTTGGGTTTCCACTGGGTACTGCAGTTGCTCCATATAGTCCGTAGACATGCATGCCATTCTAATTGGAGACTCTGAATTTCCCCTTGGACGAGTGTGTGAGTAAATGGTGTGTGCACTTTGCAATGGATTGGCAAGCTGTCCCGCATGGGTCCCTGTATTTCACACCTCGGGCATGGGATAGGTTCCAGTTCCCCTTCAATCTTAGAGTGGAAGAAGAGGCATAGATAATGGATAGTGATAACATATGGAAATGTGGGCTGCAGGTAAAATAGGGTACGATCCTAAATAAGAAAAGGTTAGGGCAGTATGTTACATACTACTACTGAACGTAATGATTAGTAAATGATCTTTGACCTGTATTATGCTTCAAACAATACGACAGCGCAATTTTGATGTTAATTTCTGTGATTTTTCAAAATAAACTTGTTTCAATTTTGATGCTTGCAAGATATTTCAGAAAAGTTGGGACAATATTTAGTGCATTGTGATGTAGCGATTCCTTTTGACAACACTTCATATACATTTCGGGACTTAGGACATCAGTGATTAGGCATTTCAGGACTAATTTTGTCCCATTCTTTCAGCAAACTAGCCTTAAGGTGTGCAATAACATGCAGGATGTTCATTGTGTTTCATTTTGTGTTTCAACATATGCCACAGAGCCTCTATTGGGAACAAAGTGGGTCTGCAGACAGCCTGTCCAGTACCCACACTCTCTCTGTATGCCTTCATAATGCATGGAAAAAGCGGTTACATGTTGTGTTATTGCAATATGCATGAGTGTCCCTGGAAAAGATATCATCTTGAATGTAGCATACGATCCTTCTTGATTGGTAGATAAACAACTAATTGCCAACTAAAGTTCTAACGCAGTCTATGTAGCCCAATGCATCTTTAGTGCAACTGCGGACAACAGAAACCACACCAAAAATATTCCATATGGTGCCAATGCATGATTTTCTGTTTTCTTATATACAGTACCTGTCAAAAGCTTGGACATGTTTCGCTAATGTCACAGCACTTTGTTTTAAACGGTTTAACTTCTCTGAATAACCTCAGATGGATTCTTGTAAAAGGTAAACAGTCAGAAGTGAAAAGACAATAATTTACTTATTTTGAATAGAGTCCAAAATTTTGGAATTCTCAAAGAAGCCATATTTTGCAAAGTAAACAGACAAATAAACCCCTTTTTTTCCAACAACTGAATTAAAGTCAAGTGGTTTTGGGACTTATTGGGCGAAAAGGTTAATGCAGAGCAGTCCTCACCTGCAGCACGTCTTTGGGAAGTTGGACAGCCGTGCCACTGCAAATTCATAAAAGTCATATGACTGCCCTTGTTAAAAAAATAAAAATATGGTAATGCTCTGCAAAGATGACGACAAATGATGGTTAGTTTGATGGATTTAAGATTTAGTTATTCTTTTTGCAAAATGAAGGCTGCTTATTTCTTTAACATATATTGTAAGAAAAACGTAGGCGTTTCCAAACTTTTGACGGGTACTTTATACTGAGAGGTATTCAAAACGCAAACTAAAATATACTGTTTAACAATGGTGGGAAATGGTTGCAAAACACGGTCTCTGGAAACTGTGCTTTCGGTAGTGAGACTTGCCCTCACTGCAATCGTTACATTCGCAGTCAATTCAGCAGTTCTTATGCATTATCTGACATGGCAGAAGACGTTTTATGGAACGTGTTTTTGTGACATCATAGATGACACACTTTGTCAGGGACGAAAGCTGAAACATCTGGTTATTCTGTGACATCTTGCAGTCTGGATACAGTCATTGAATGGACATTAATGCGTCCAGAAACTTTTCTTTGAGACTGGCCATCATTCAACATTCAAAAAGATTGATTCTACTAAGATTCATTTGTTTGTGGCATTTGAAGTAGGAATGACATGACTTTCTTAATGTGTGTTTTTATTGGCTCTAACCTTGAGCTTTTCATGTGCAAAACAATTTCTCACAATATGTGATTCACAAATATGTGATGCATTTGGTTAATCATAATGAGGTGTTAAACGGAGATCCGATTTGAGCCCAGACACCTGACATTTCGCAATGCTTACCATACCTGACGGTCATCATATGAATCAGCAAAAGGAAAAACTATAATTTGTCAACTTAGACCATAAAAAACACAATGCTTTTTTTAATGCCTCTCAGTATAGTTCCACTAAAAACTGAGCTGATGTAAACTCTGAACTGAAGCCCTTGGTGAGTAACATAGGATAGCGGTGTGATTGCGACCAGTTTTCTGAGTTTCAGGTGCTAGGACAAATTGTGCATAATCTTGTCCAGCTGTTAATTGCTAGGTTCTTTTTTTTAACTGGTGACTGCAAATATAGAAACAAGCTGGCAGATCCATGTTCCCTGCAACCGCAGGATAGTTATAGCCCGGACAGGAATAGACATTGCATAGCGAGAGGGCTGAGTACGACCAGTGGTAACAGACAAACGGACGTTTCACCCAGTGACCATGTTTTTGTTCATGGCACTTATTTAGGTCATGATGTTTACCTGAAGTGCCAGTACCCTCAAAGGTACTGCTGTTGTACCTTAGAAGTGGGTTTTTATTTGTTTTGGAACATATAAGTACCTTTTAGACCCTATAAAGGTTCACACAGGTACCTTGAGGTCCCATAATTGGCCGTAAAGGGTACATAATACCTTGGGGAACAGAAATGGACTCCTGCTGTACCCCTATTTCTGAGAGTGTATGCGATCTAACAGCGATGAAATCATAGGCTAAATTCAGTACAGTGGCGGAACCAGACCTGATAATTAGGGTTCACAAAATATCAGTTTAAAACAGTTTTTAGTCCTGACCTGTTCTCAGTCATTTTCATGATTAACAAAAGGTTCACTCCAAGAGCACTCCATACTTAACAGGTGCTGCTTGTTCTCCCCGATTAGGTAAGACGACAATCATTCATCTCGTCTCGTATTTGCTGTATGTAAATCAATGTTATTCCAAATTGCATTTATGCGCAAATAGCTTGTTAGTTCGAATATGGAGAGAAACCGTGTCTTCAGTTGCCAATTACGATAATTGGAAAACGCGTCAATGAACAAAATGATTGAGAACTTGCCAGGACTAATTGCTGTCATAAAGCAATGCGTTTTTGCACACCCACTGGCTATGCCACTGGATCAACGTTCTGGAAAGGAATGAACTGCAGTGAAGACTCTAAATTGACGTCAAAGAAGTCAAATGCTATGCAGGGAACAGGTAAATTCTATAAGACTAATTACAGAGGTAAGCACAAAAGGGGAAGTCCTAAACCACAACAATTGGCAAAAGCCAAGACATGGCCGGGATCCACACAGACCATCCATGACAGATAAACAGCTCTGGTCAAGGAGTTCTAAGTGCACAGACAATGAGTGCAGGATAGCAATTAAGCATGTGCGAGAGATCTCACAGAAACACAGGGAGAGGCAGAGAAAGCAAAGCAAGAGGCGGAGAATCAGTAATAATTAGTAGAGCAGCAGCTTTACAAATCATCCGCAGTGTTCATTAGTAAATTCGTAATATATACATGTATTAGTTAAGTTAGTCGACTATGATACACAATATGAACTTTCGGATTATCTTAGTAATCTAGGAAAGCAAGGTGAAGGAAGTAAATGAGAATTGAAGTAATGATATGGAACACCAGAAACCATTGAAATCACTTGAAGCAGGTGAGCACACTGACTGGGAAGACGGACTGAACCAACTGATCACAAGACAGGGGAGACAAGTGCAATGAAACCTAAAATGGCAAGAACAGAAAACCGGAGTGTATAATAAACAAAAGGAATAAAGAAAAAGACATGACCATAAACACAAGGCAAGACATCAAAACACAGAACTATAACAGTAGAACCCACCATTCTATGATAAATGATTTTTGCCATGTATTTGCTGGAGCTTTTGTGCCAGGTTAACTTACATTACATAAAAGATATCTGCCATTGCATGATGATTGTTCCACAGGAATGAAAACCAGGGAGGTTATTTTGAGGATTGTCCAGAGTAAGATTAGTTTTAAATTAAACATCATCTTTGTGTTAGTATATTAGTCTAATATTCCATACATGTTCTTGAATTAACTGAATTTCTCTGCTGAGAAATCACAAGCAACCCTGTCTCTTGGTTCAGGCAAGACAGCCCCACTATGTTTACTGGCTTATACAGATACACTATATAGTCAAGGGTATTTGGACATGGAACTGAAACCCTATGGTCATACATAGAAAAAAGGACATCTTGAAATTCTATATTTCTGACATTTCAATCAACTTTGGAATGAAGTGGTCTGTATGGCATGATAGAACCAACTTACAGATTCCATGTCCGGGAATTTCAGTTCAAACCCATTTTACTTAGGATTTTGTGGGACACCTGACCCCCTCACTTAAAAAGTCTCCATTGAAACCAAGAAGAGTTGAGAAAAAGCTGGGCCAGCACATACAGCAATTTACAAATCATAGAGCAGAATACCCTAAAAAGAAAGGTGAAAGGTCAAATTCAAGTAATAGACCATTTACAATGTCCGTTTTTTTTTTTAAGTATGTCAATTAGGTTTCATTAAGGTGTCCGAATATGTTTGGCTATGTAGATATCTTCCTCCCACCTGCCTGTCCTGGCCCTTCTAAGTTCCTGCTGGTCCGTATCCCAGCCCCACACCTGTCAGCTCAAACTTGCCTGGCATGTGGGAGTGGGCCTGATATGGTTCCTTCAACGCAAATATCCACACCACTGGTCACACATTATGGATTCCTGCTGCATGTATCAAGACTCCTGTCACTAGCTTGATGCGAAGGGAGCATTTGTGTGGTTGAATGAGCAATGAGAATGGCTTCTGAGTGGCTTTACTCACTCACACTCACTGATGACACCCTCTCAATCCTTCTGCCTGCTGCCATACTTTGTTTCCTCGACCAATCCTTTTTTACCCAGTCTTAAATTCAATCTTCTTGAAGGATACCTAAAAATAAGTTAAGGAATGTCTCCACTGGGAATTAAAAACAAGGAGAAAACATGTAGCTGCAAGCCACTTTTCATTTGTGCTCTCATGCCATCAAGTGGCCAATGAGGACAATACAGTATTTGACAGAATTTCCCCAAACAAAGGTAGATCAGCCTTTGTCTTCCCTGTAGCAACAAATGCTTCCTGGTATTTATTTTGCATTGGGCGCCGTCCGTCGGTACGTCTGTACGTACACATAAAATCGAGGCGGCGGGGGTTATTGCCATGTTAGTGGAAAACACTTGTTTTCTTTAATTGCAGTCCCTGCCATACAAAAAGATAAGGCTCTGAACAAAGTAATAATGGAATGATGGAATTAATTGTTGCACAATTCAATGAGAATGATATTACAGTGCCCACTGCAGTTACCCACAGTAGCATATTCAGTGCTGTCTCTTTTTTTGCACGATGATAATTTTTTAAACATCTGAGTGCCCATCATACAGTACGTGCATATGAAGAAATCTAATTGCAAGTACGATTTAAATTGCCGCTCATCTTAGATATACCGGACACTTGCATCTGTTATATATACCGTAGCTTCATAAAACACCGAATTGAGCTTGTTACCTCATTATCTGCTCTCTATTTTATGTTGAATTGACTAAGCACAGATTCTGTCCATTCATGTTGGCAGTGTGATGAAAAAATAAGTCAAAGACTTCCTTTTTTGGTATAGATGCCAGTAATGGGGAAGTGAGCCTCTTTTCAATAAGAAAATATCAAACATTCCTGTGATGCCACCATATTATTCACAAATAGCAAAATAAACCCAGTGTGAGTTGAGTTAAAGCCAAATAACTATGGTGTTTTCACAATATATTTACACAGTGTGATCTGAGAAGCAGTCATCAGAAATGAGGACATGACCAAGCAGGTAAAGGCAATAGCTAGAACAGTCTAATAAGTTCATACAACTGTATCTCTATACTGTATTGCTGCCTTCTAAACCATAAAAGATATAATGACATTAATCCACAGTCACAGAAAATCTTCACAGTATCGGTAATATTGATATACAAAAGTATTATCCAGCCCGAATTGAAGGGTCACATTTGTGTATCAATGGCAACAGTTGCCAGGAGGAATGTAACAGTACATAGGCTAACGGTTCTGTACATCACCAGCACATTGCATTACAGGAATTAAACAATGAGCTTGTTACGTCCTACTGTTTGGTTGGACCAATGGGGCGATCAATACCACACCATTAACCCAAAAACCAATGGAGAAAAACACCTTTAAAATGACCAAGTCTGTGGGATTTATTGACATAAAGACATACAAGCATCTTAGAAACTAAATCAAATCTATCAAAGAAAAAACAAAGGTAAAACATAATAGTAATACAAAAATCTCAGAGTTAAAAAATTGCAGTCTGCACTCCAGAAGCTTCTAGGAACTGCATCAGCACTTGAACTCCGAAGTGACCCTTAGCACAAAGTAGTATACTTGAAGTTCATTTTATTAAGTATACATGAGTATAACTATAGCAAGTATACTACAGACCATGTACTTGTGGTGTACTAGAAAGTATACTAATTTAATACTTCTTTGGACTAAGTTGGAACATTTTTAAGTTTATAAAAGTATACTTTTGAGTATACTTCAAGTTTAAGCAAAGTAAACTGAAAGTACCCGTCTAATTTAATCTAAGTTTTTTTCTATACTGCAAGTACACTACAAGTGAACTTTTTAGTATACTGTGAGTGTACTAGTTGTATGCTTCTTAAATACTTTTATGAAAGTGAACATTTAAGTGTACTGCAAGTAAACTTACAGATATATTGCTAGTTTATGAGTCGTATACTTCTAGTAAACTTTTCAGTTGTGAAAGTATACTGTGGGGTATACTGCTAGGAAACTCAAAGTGTCATTGGATGTTTAATGACCACAGTGAGTCAGGACTTCAGGTTCACATCTCATCGAACAGACAACATCCTCATCACTGCACTGGAGTATTGTGTATTACTCCACCAGAGGGAAGATCCCAACCTACTGGCCCACCAACACCTCCTCCAGCAGCAACTCATTTTCCTAGGTGGTCTCCCATCCAAGCTCAAACCAAGCCTACACGCAATTTGCTTCAACCACACTGCTGGTGCAGATCAAGTTGTGGTATGGTTGCTAGATTTAAAACTAGTACAGACATTTCATTATCACTATGTCAGATAGCACTGAAGTTCCAGTCTTCTTAATCTCCTGTTTGAAAATACTGTGTACATTTATCTGTGAATCTGCACATAATGGCCAGCTAGATTGAACTGTTATCTCAACTTAAACACACCAATGTTTGGTACAGGTACAATATGCAGGGCTTTGATGTCCACCCTCTTGTTTAAAAATGATTAAATCATTTATTAAACAGAATGTACCGTCTTTCAAGTATTACAGCGCTGCTGCGTCTTTTCCTTAGTCAGTCATATTTTTGACTGTGATACAGAACTCCATTAACCAAAAAACAGCTCATCGAAGTACTCATTTGGAGTATTACATCAGCCTTTGCTGGAGTCCTTCAGCCTACTGTCAGGCTGAAGGCATTGCTAATTAATATTTAATGTGCATTTCTGGCTCCACATGAGAGAAAGAGGTATTTTTTTTGTTTTGAATTGGGATTTCAATAAGAGTTGCCATTGCTTTGTTCTTATACTTTGGCATCCCATACAATATTGTGTTTAATTTAATTTATAAAGGAATCAATTTTGTTTTCAATCTTGTGTTTCATTGTACATTCTTATAAGTACCTTCATCTGTAAATTAAATAAGAATGTACTTAAAGCATTGTCTACTGGTAGAGTACATGAGGTAACCTCTCGTCTACTGACGTTAAATAATATCTGAATAGCAACAGTAATATGTATTAAATTGCAATAATCATACACTGTGAGTATGATGTTAAGTTAGCTTAAAGAACACTTTGAAGTATACTTGCTGTTAAAAAAAACATTTTTGGTCCCTGAAAATTTAAAACTAAATTTAAACTATAGAGGGCTTTTAAGTATTGAACTAGTGGACTATCGAACTAGTCTACATTTATGTTTACTTGCAGTATACTTCAAGGTGTACTTGAACTACAAAGTTTGCTTGAAGTATATAACAAGTAATGTTGTAGTACATCTGAATTTACTTTCAGTATACTTCAAAGTATACTTTTATAAATTAGACACTGTGCTAGAAGTATATAACTAGTGAACTAATAGTTCATTTTTAAGTTTATTAGCAGTATACCTCAGTATACTTTCATGAACTGAAAAGTTTACTAGAAGTATACAACTAATAAACTAGCAATATATCTGTAAGTTTACTGCAGTATACTTAAATGTATACTTTCATAAATTGAAAAGTATGCTAGAAGTATACAGCTAGTTAAGTCACAGTATACTTAAAAGTTCACTTGTAGTGAACTTGCAGTACAAAATAAAACTTAGATGTAAACTAGATGGGTACTTTAAGTTTATGCTGATGTAACTTGAAGTATACTTTTTTTGTAAGAGTATGTATCAAGTCTGTCAATACTGGAATAATTGTGAAATTTGCTCTCAAATAAAATCAAGTTCAGGTCTACCCATGTGCTATTTTCTCTGTTATGCTGCCCCAAAGCTGACTTGTTACTTCAAACGTACGTGTGGAATATGTAAGTCCATTGAATGGTAAAAACTGAGTAAAAATATAGTGCAGTATACTTCAAAGAAAGTAATATGTACGGTAAAAATATTTTCATGAGCTCATTCTTTTGATAGTAGCCTAACTGCAAGCCAGTATACTTTAGGCATGAATATTTTAAATCTTTGAGATATACTCAAGAAAAGTACAATAATTAAATGTTTAGGTACAAGTATTAGCCAAATATACTAAGACTTTTCTGTGTACTTTCCCTTATAAGCTAAGTGTACTTAAGCATTACTTTGCTAAGTATGTCTCTGATAAGTACATCAAAAGTAAACTGAAAGTGTACTCTCTTATTTTTTAGTTTAGAAAAAGTATGCCAATAGCACACTTGAATAAACTTCGTTTTCATACAGGGAATCCGCAAAAATAGAGCCAGTATGGCAGTAAGTAGTAAAAGGTATCGGTGTGACAAATCTTCAGCTGATTATCTGGCCTGTAAAATTGGGTAGGCCGACTGCCTGCTGGCTGGAGGCAAATTGGATGAGCTTGACGCTTATCTGAGGCATCTTCAATGCTTATTTCCCCAGGGTAACGTTCCTGACCGTTGGCCCAATGTGACAATTCTACATTCTCACTTCTTGGCCAAGCCAGACATGAGACAGGAATGAGATCTGCTGGGACCGCTGTTTGCAGAGGGTGGGTATACTGGTTATGCTGTCCATAAAAGGCAGGGGTGAACAACTCAGGTCTGAATGGGGGTATTTTGCTCAAATAAAGTTACTTTACTGACAGTTTTACGACAGGTTTTTTTGGCAGCTGGTCATTGAAATAAGTGTAGCTCATATTGATACCAACAGGTGGCAGTGTTTGATAAACCATTCTTAGGCTTTCGTGTTGTTAAGTAATTTAATTTCCACAATATTGTGACCACTGACATATCAGTAGAATAACCTTGATTCACATTGAAATAAAGAAGTTTCAAAAGGCTCCATGAAATAAATAATCTGGAAAGACATTATTTGTCTTCTTGATTGTTTACCATCCCTTGTGAAATATATTGAGGCATCCTTGAAATATGAAAGATCAAGAATTCGAAATCCTGACTATGATGACTCCAAAATCCCCATATATCTGCACATTTACACAAGATAATTTATGAAAAAAGAGCAAATGTATCAACACACACTGAAATTATGGCTTCACTCACATTTCCTAAGTATATTCCTATCTCCGTGAAAGAAATCATAAGGGAGAGTAGTTTTTCTTATGTCAGTAGCTGCTACCAAAAATAAACCGAGCATGTGCCTTGGTAGTGTCTATTTTTGTGAAGTTAAGCTCCTATTCATCAGGACAAAGGGAGTGCTGATATGTATACAATTGAAACATTATAGTATCTGAAACCAGCTCTGCTACTGGGCCCCATTCCTATACCTCACCAACATCTGCAAAGTGGCTGAATATAATCCTGTCTAAAAACCTGCCAGTTTTCCAATTCTCTAGACCTGGGGTCACCACAAATAACACACCAGTCTCAGAACTGAATATTACTGGCATACAGCCAGCCAAAAGGATTATGCATTACATTGCTTATGGGCCTGGTGCCCACAAGCTACCAGCTGTCATTGGTGGCTGGTACATCTCTCGTTCATTTGGTGCCAGCTTTGTCCTGTAGTACTGTGTGGCCACTAAGGTGGAGCAAGTCGGTGCAGTGAAGGAGTGCATACTCTTCAACTTGACTGCTTTTCAAGTGAAGAAGAAAAAATTGGAAATCCAAATTTGATAGGAGGGGGATGAAGTACACTGGGTAAATGTCAAATCACAGTAATTACTGCAAGGCAGTTTCTGATTTAGGCACTTAAATAAAACAACAGCATAATTTAGCAGCAAGAATATAAATCATAAGTATTCTCATAAATTCAATATCTGCACAATGGGCAGTGATTTCTCATAAAAAAAAATAAAAAATCCCGGAATGTGAGAGTGAATTCATTTATTTTTCTGACCAGCAAAATTCATTCTTCATTCTTCTCTTGCTGAAAGCAGCCAGCAAAACAGCCCTTGAACTGATTTAATATTTCACCTGACTGATTTCCTATTATAACTTGCTGATTTCTTAATATAATTCGCTGATTTGCTGCCAAGTTGCACAATTAATATATTTGGCCATAATGAAACATTGATGCTGCAGTGTTTTCAGGCCTGTGATAATTTGATGTTTTTGTATGTTTGTTATGCATCTCAGAAAACAGCTGTGAATGAGAATGTTTATGCCAAAAGAGAAACCTTTTACGTACATGCATACATTTGACAGAGGATAAATAGACCACATGGATATATAATACTGTCTTTGCCAAACATAATGGAAACGTTATGTGGAAGAGCAGGGATAATGTTTGAACACACTATTTCTGCATAATTGTGGCATTTCTGAACTTTTCTCCAGTTTTGATAGAATACACTTAGATCATTATTTTTATTCTTTTTTTATTTGGGGGGCGGGGGGCAGGGGGCGGGTGCTGGCAAGTACACTTGACAAAGTTAAGTTGGGTTTTTGAAGATGGTGGAATGCAAATTGTAAATAGAAGGGAAAGTTATTCATAATTTTTTAAAATTTAGGTTAATTACAAACTGACACAGTCTTGTTCGCTGCCTTCAGCATCTTGGTCGATGGTCCATGAAATAATGTAAGCAGTGGGTTAGCAAACAATTTGTTACTATGTTGTATTCTGTTTATCCATTAGCTTGAGTCATAACGTGTTCAACAGTGGAAGCCAAAATAGGATACAACATCAATGCACATTTTAAAGCCATACAACCTCTAAGTGGCAATTTAAAATAGATCAGGCTTTTAACTAAGATACAATATCCAGTTACACAACTCATTACTAGGATTTGTATTCAAGCCCTTATTTCATTGTATGTATTTGAATACGCCCGCAGAAGAACTGTTACTGCTCAATATAACCCATTACATGTTTCCGTTTGATTAGTACCATACTCCAAATCATTGCTTCAATGGTTTTGATAATAGACTTTACATTTCCTATCTAACCCCTGAAAACCAACGAACCCATGAATGGGTCCATCAAATGCAGCTGCTGAATTCAAACATGTGGAACTTCTGGTCAGTTTTAAATTCAAGTGGAAATCGCAAGGCTCCAATGATCCTAAATATGTCCTGCTGTGTATAAAATTATGCACAAGATCTAGAGATTTTCCATTTGATGTAATGCTGGAGCCACAAAAACATGGCGTCCTGCGCTTGAGTATTTCTCTCAATATGTGTGATGTTGCTTTAGTGAGGCACTGCGACCAGCTGACACAGAAGGTGTATGTAACATTGTCCTACAATATGGAAAAAAAAACTTTTTTAACTTTGAACCTACTTAAGGGAAAACATAGTGAAAAGTAAAAGGTTAAGGGATTAATTTTTAAACAAGGGAACTGCAGCCTGAGTGAAAGTGCAGGCAAGGATTTGATTTAGACTTGGGGGCAGAGCTGGGTGAAATGATTAAATGCTGCTTACACAGGAAGAGCTGTAATGTATGGCAGTCTACAATTACAGAGCCCACATCATTAGGGCTCTTTCAGGAGTTGTAGCACTCGCGTAATGAAGCCGTTAATTGAAATTAACCTTATTTATTTTATTAGCCCATGATGGAAGTGCTGCAGTGTACTTAGCTGAATGTTTAGGCTGAATTACTAAGATGAAATGTCAGCACTGTGTAAGAACCTAGTTGGATGCGTATGGCATGCGAAAGCCAAGTTTGCAGTATAGGTGAGAAGCAAGGACAGGGTGTTAAAGGCGGGCGTGAAGGGCATGAAAATGACTTGCGAGGAGCATGCTAGACATGTAACGCATATGTTAGGCATGCATGAGTTTTTTTATTTAATTATTTATTTTTTAAAATCCATTGAGTCGTAACTGACCCCCAGACTGAATGCGAAATATTTCAACACATTCATATGATCGCGGCTGCAAGTGATGGATGTGCACTTTGGATTAGCTAGCAGTTTGGTTTACGAGGTGACTGCTCTGTCGAGGAGGACAGCGGTATGAAAGTTGGCGCATATCACAGCGTCTCTCCGCAATGCTGTCGCGAACACGCGTTGCCTGGCAATCTGAGCCTGCAGGATTTACACGGACGACGTTCTGAAAGTTCTCCCGGGGATTTCAATGCCTCGCATACTGGCAGCAGTTCAAGGTAACCACAGAATGAGTGAGAATAAAATATCCTTCTTATAACAAGTGCCTAACAGATCACGGGGTGCCATGGTTTCTCTGTCTGTCTGGAGTAATGTACATCAACCCTCAAGACAAGTTGTGATTTAGAACTGGGAACCTATACAATGGTGGTGTGTGGTTTTACCCGCCTGAGGTCTTTTGGGGGCCCCAAGCCAAAAAATATATATACAGTGGGGTGCAAAAAATTCGGCACCCCTGGTTTAAATGTCTGTTACAGTTAATCTCCAAGTGATAGAAAGCAAATCTGAACACTGAATGCTACAAAGTTAAACATGACATATTTCATCACATTTTAAGGCAAGAATAATTTTTATTTTTAACTTTTTACAGTTTCAAAATAATAAAACAAGGAAGAAGGCCTTGTGCAAAAGTTTGGGAACCCTGTCAGCAAGTACTTTGTAACTCCTCCACGCGCTGCTAGAACAGCTTGCTAATGCTTCCAGAAGCCAGCTAAGAGTCTTTCAATTCTTGTCTTTGGAATTCTGTAATTGGGTGGTGTAATGGGTGGTGACAGGACGCCAGGTGCCGCGACCAGTGAGAGAAAGAACTGAGAGCAGCCAGATAAGAGGCAAACCCAAAAAGGGTACACACCTCCGGTAAAAGCTCGCGCTTCCAAGGACGAATAAATGTCCGCAAAACGGAGCAGTGTGAGAGAGACTAAACAACAAGAGAGAAGAAGAAGAAATTCCTAACAATAAATGGAATATAACAAATCACTAGGAAATCAGACTAGAGATTTTCTCCAGCCGAAGTGCTAGAAACAATCACTCTAGCGATAGGCGTGGCGAACCCCTGGCCATATATGTAGAGTCCAGAAAACTCCACCCCAGCTCAATCAGCCAGCGTGGCCAGGAATTCGATGGAAAAGAAATTCGATATCATCCTGGATGATAGAACAAAGAAAGGCCCAACAAACAAACGCCTAAACCATGACACATTCTCCCTGACAGAACATCTCTAGTGCAGAGATATTCCTTGGCCTTCTTGCATGCACGGCAGTTTTGAGGTCTCTCCAGAGATTTTCAATAATATTAATGTCTGGGGACTGTGATGGCCATTCCTAAACCTCCGTCTGTCTTTTCTGGAGGTTCTTAATGGTGGATTTTGAGGTATGCTTCGGGTCATTGTCTTGCTGGAATACCCAACGTCTCTTAAACTTCAATTTCTGGATTGAGCTTTGAACATTAGCCTCTAGAACAGTGGTCGTCAACCCCGGTCCTGGAGGGCCGGAGTGTCTGGTGGTTTTTGACTCTGCACTTAATTGATGAACGAAAGCAGTTCATTGTCCCCCGTCGCCCCGGCGGGACGGGGGACATAGAAATGCTGTTCGTCCATCCGTTCGTCCGTCCGTCCGGGAACAGTGTACTCGCAATAACTTTTGACAGCTTTGATGGAGGATCACCAAATTCACACCACTTGCCTCTCGCGAAGGCCTTGCTCAAGTTGAATGATGAGCGACCTTGACCTAGTTTTCAAGGTCACTGTGAAAAAAGATGTGAGGAACATTGTACTCGCAATAACTTTTGACAGCTTTGATGGAGGATCACCAAATTCACATCACATATGCCTCTCATGAAGGCCTTGTTCAAGTTCATTGATGATTGACCTTGACCTAGTTCTCAAGGTCACTGAGAAAAAACATGTGAAGAACACTGTACTCGCAATAACTTTTGATAGCTTTGATGGAGGATCACCAAATTCACACCACATATGCCTCTCGTAAAGGCCTTGCTCAAGTTTAATGATGATTGACCTTGACCTAGTTCTCAAGGTCACTGAGCAAAAACATGTGAAGAACACTGTACGCGCAATAACTTTTGACAGCTTTGATTGAGGCTCACCAAATTCATATGACATTCTTATTGGTTTGTTAGGTAGATCTCAGCCATGGGCACAAAACTATGCCTTGGCGATGCGTCCATCATCCACAAGTCATGAAAATTATAATCTCTCTCATAACCCATGGTTATATTTAGTTCATATCACAATGATCCATCCCACATCCATCTCTCTGTTCAACCAATGACCAATAAGCTACAGTGTCATTGTATTTCACATTATTAGTCGTACAGTGCACCACATTATTTTCAGCCATCAAAACAGTTTTTGCCACATGTTTCTGGTCACTTGTGCGACCAGCAGGCCATTTTTACACGCTTAACTCATCTCACCTGGTGTCTTAGGTTTAAATAGGGTGGAGAAAACCAAACTCAGCACACCCTGTGCTCTCAGCAATACTCCTGCACTGAGGGAATAATAAGCCAATCAATAAATTACCAGGAACTACCCACAAGACTCCTAGAGCCAATTAAACAGACACGCAGGTTGTGACAGAAGTCTAAGTGGAAACCAGATTTGCCAATGTAGTTGGACATTTAGCATAGTTGTAATTCAGACAAAGTAGAGGTTCAAAGTAAAGATAAAAGTTTATAGGGCAGGGGTCGCAAGTCCTGGACCTGGAGAGCCACAGGGTGTGCTGAATTTGGTTTTCTCCACCCTATTAAACCTAAGATACCAGGTGAGATGAGTTAAGTGTGTAATGAACTGCTTTTGTTCATAAATTAAGTGCAGAGTAACGTCAAAAACCAGCAGACACTACAGCCCTCCAGGACCGGGGTTGACGACCACTGCTCTAGAATGTCTTGACATTTGTTGGAATCCATTCTTCCTTCCACCAGCACAATATTGCCTGTGCCCCCAGCTGTCACACAACCCCAAAGCATAATGAATCCACCTCCATGCTTAACAGTTGGCAACGTTTTCTTCTCTACAAATGCTTCACCCTTTTTTCTCAAAACATACCTTCTTTGGTTTTGGCCAAAAAGTTCAATTTTGGTTTTGTCAGTCAAAAGCACTTTGTTCCAAATAGGCTTAAGGTTTCTCAAGGTTTTCTTTTGCATACTTCAGACGCTTAATTTTGTGTTGAGGTCATAGGAAAGGCTTCTGTCTTGCAAGTCTGCCATGTAGGTCTTTGTTGTTTAAGGTACGCTGTATTGTTGTCCTGTGAATAGCAAGACATGTGTCTGCTACTCTTTTTTGCAGCTCTTTTGCAGTGATGTGTGGGTTCTTCTGACATTTCTCACCAGATCTTAGGCCATTCTATCCGAAAATTTTCTTGATCTTCCAGATCTTGCCTTGATTCAATTGTTCCATTAATTTTACATTTTCTTCTGATGTTTCTGACAGTAAAAATGGGTAGTTTGAAACATTGCAAGAGTTTTTTTTGTAGCCCTCTCCTTGTTGGTGAAAGTGAATTATCTTGATTTTGACATCCTTGGACAACTATTTAGAAGAACACATGGTTTTTAACACCAGACATGACAGCCACCATAGTCGGATACTTTAGAAGGCACGGAATTACTTCAGAATATATACAACGTTGTTCAACCATGGAATTATACTGACCTGACTCATTGAAGCCCTAACAAATAAATCACCTTGGTCTGGGCCTTAGTAATCATCTTCATAAAAGGTAACAGAGAATAATCCAAAAAGGTTCCCAGACTTTTGCACAGGGCCCTTTTTCCTTTCTTATCATTTAAAAAAATAAAATCAAAAGAAACCTTGCTTTTAAATTTGCAGAAAGGTGTCATGTTTAACGTTGTAGCATTTCGTGTGCAGGTTTGCTTTCAATCACATGGAGATTAATTGTAACAGACATTTAAACCAGGGGTGCCCAAATTTTTCCACCCCACTGTATTAATTTGAGGCCCAAACTAAACATTGCTGACTTCTTATTTTGCAGTTTCAAAAGCATTGTAGTTGAGACCCTATTGACAGTTCCTGATGTGCCATGTATAAGGAATGACCTACACAGCATGTCACTCAATAAAACACGGTTTTGGGGTCAGTGATGCGGAGAGTTGCTTAAACCTTATTGTATGACAACAATCAAAAACTGAGCATCTCATGGTCTGGAATTAGCCTGACTTTCCAGCTTACCACTGGCTCATGAGTGAGTGAATCTGTGGAACACTTACCTTTAAATCTCAACGCCTTCTGCATCCTGAGAGATAAACATCATGTGATTCGAAATTGTTGAGGAAAAACCTTTAGGGGAGTGAGGGTAATGCCTCAGTAATTTTGATAACTTGATTAACTCTTTGTCGCATGGTGGTTTGGTTTGTAGAAACCCCATTCACCCTATTAGCACTGGGGGCTCGAGAATTGGCAACAGGGGAAGCCCAAACAATCCCTTAAAGTTAATGATTGTTCATGACCTGTTTTCAATCATTCATTTAAATTACAATAACAGACACTCCGAAAACTCAACATTATGTGATGCGGCCAGTTTTCATTAATAACGCATACCTGTCAACTCTCACGCATTCAGTATGAGTTCAATGGCATTTTTACGTTCCTCCGCTGTAGACAGCAATTATTCTATCAACGCGTGTGTAAGAGATTTTTGCGTGGAATTTAAGTACTTGTGCATGGAGGAGTTTGAAGCAATGGAGTTGCATAAAGACGTTTCAAATGATCTTATTTCATTTAAACAATCATGAAATAAATTCATTGCTTCCAGCCCCAACCCCTGCGTAAATAAAATCGTGAGAAGTCTAGAGTCGTAATCAGTATGCATTATAAATGAAAACTGGCCACATCTGATAATGTAGAGAGTTTTCCGAGTTTCTGTTATGGTAATTTAAATGAATGATTGAAAACAGGTCATGACCAGTCATTAATTTTAAGGGATTGTTTGAGCTTCCCCTATTTCCAGTTCAGGAGCCGCTGCTGGTTAAGGGTTATTACATTTGTATGATGATGCTCAGAATCAGGTCTTAAATTCTCAATCAATAATTTGCTAAACAATTCTCAAATCATTTCATAGCAACTCTGCTCGCATTAAGATGGAAGTAGGACTTTGCAGTCGCAGAGGACCCAGCAGTAAAAAAAAGTACATTTGGCAGGTTGTTCTCAGCGATGCCTGACTGAATCTTAGACACCTACTTCCAGTGGGATGTCTCGCTTCCAGAAGTGCGTAATACTCTCAGACTGTTGATACCCCAGCCATGATCATGTTCTTCCTTCTTTGGCTAAAGAATAGTGCTAATGTGCAAATCTAGGCCGTTGCAACAAACTACTGGTAGGGAATTTTACTCTCTGAACCTGGATTCTCACTTGTTTTTTTTTTTCATGGCTGCTAACCCTTGGTATTGGTGAGGTTTCTGTTTTGCTTATTTTGTTTCAGTTCTCTCTCCTGCTCCCAGCAGAGAAGTAAGTTGCAAGATATGCAAGTCCACGAATGATAAATATTGTAAATGCAGGAATAGATAATAGGTAATATAGAAAATATATCACCTGTGCTAAACTATTGTTCATGGAATGAAATGTTTAATGGGATTGTAGGCGAGTTAAAGTTTTATCACAAAAGCTGTGTCATTGCTGACTAAATAAATAGGCCTCTAATTTCCCACAACACATTTATCACTGGTATATATGTGCTGTTTTATCTGTGGAGCATGTCTCTGAGTTCATATCTTGTATCTGGAGCTCTGTTAGCTTTAACCACACTGAAAAACATTCAAGCTAATCCTGCTGAAAGAGATTTAAGTCTTTTTATCTACAACCCCAATTCCAAAATCATTGGGATGAAGTGTAAATTGTGAATAAAATCAAAATGCAATGACTTTCAGATCACATGAGCCAATATGTTATTTGCTATAGAACATAGATAACATTTCAAATGTTGAAACTGAGACATTTTACATTTTAATCCACAAAATGAGCTTATTTCAAATTTTCTGGCTGCAACAGGTCTCAAAAAAGTTGGGACACAGGCAAAAAAAAAGGGCTGAAAAAGCTATTCATATTTAAGAGAATCAGCTGAAAGAATATATAGCAAGTAATTAAGTTAACTGGCATCAGGTGTGCAACATGATTGGCTATAAAAGGCATGTCTTAGAGAGGCTGAGTCTCTCAGAAGTAAAGATGGCCAGAGGCTCTCCAACCTGTGAAGGCTTGCGTAAAAAAATTGTGGAATACTTGAAAAACAATGTTCCTCAATGTCAAATTGCAAAGCTTTGAAGGTCTCATTATTGACAGTACGAAACATCATCAAAAGATTCAGAGAAACTGGAAAAATTTCTGTGCGTAAGGGCTAAGGCTGAAGACCTTAACTGGATGCCCGTGATCTTCGGGCCCTGAGAGGCCACTGCATCACTCATTGGCATGATTCTGTCATGGACATAACTAAATAGTTCCAGGAATTCTTCAACAAACCACTGTCTGTAAACACAGTGCGCCGTGCCATCCACAGATGCCACCTAAAACTCTATCATGCAAAAAGTAAGCCATTGTTGAGCATGATCCAGAAGCGCCGCCCTGTTTCGTGGGCCAAGGCTCATTTAAAATGGACTGTAGCGAAGTGGCAAAGCAGTCAGACCTGTGGTCAGACGAGTCCAAATTTAACATTCTTGTTCGGAATCATGGGCTTCATGTCCTCCGGGCTAAAAAGGAGCTATTATCAGCGTTCAGTTCAAAAGCCAGCATATCTGATGGTATGGGGATGCATTAGTGCGTATGAGGTGGGGCACTTGAATGTTTTAAAAAGCACCATGAATGCCAAAAGGTATAGGTTTTAGAGCAACATATGCTCCCCTCCAGACGACATCTATTCCAGGGAGGGCCTAGTGTGTTTCAGCAGGACAATGCAAAACCACATACTGGAGCTATTACAACAGCATGGCTTCGTAGTAGAAGAGTCTGTGTGCTGAACTAGCCTGCCTGTAGTCCTGATCTTTCACCGATTGAGATTAAATGGATTAAATCTGTCAAAGGAGACAGCAGCTGGAAGCCAGTATTAAACAGTCAGCCTGATTCGAGCCTCGTGGCCCATCGGCCTCAGTTTCTGTGGCATGAAGCAAGTAGGAGTATTACTACTCCCCCTGGATGGGATACCAGTCCATCATAGGAACTCCCCACAGCTCTTAATCAAGTTTCCCTGACTATTTGCTGGTGCCCATTTATACACCTGGGTGAAGTGAGGCGTGGAGTGTGGGAGTGAAGCGTTTTGCCCAAGAACACTCCACAAGGGCCGTGGCCGGGGCTTAAACTCAGGACCTTCCGATGACGCTACCGCGTCTCCCAGTGTCCCATGGCCCCTGTCCCAAATTTTTGAGACCTGTCACATTTGCTATGTTGTCTCTGTTCTGTTGCGAATAAAATATTGGCTGTTGTGATTTGAAAGTCATGGCATTTTGATTTTATTCACGATTTACTCTTTGTCCCCTCTTATGTCCTCATTTATTATTTGTCACCTTAAATATGACAGTATTTCTTGTCTTTGGCTTTGCTCCTGTTGAATTTATTAACATCGTAATGCTTGTGTTCGGCCCACGGTTAAACTTTCAACCCTTGCTGGTTGCAATGCATGGCTTTTGAATTGATGTTTCCTCTTAATTTTATTTGCCAGTCTGCTGGTTACTGTTGAATCTCATTTCTGAATTGGCAATAGTGGCCTTAGATAAATTAATTAGGACCTCTGTTTGGTTTTGGGTTAAATCCATGTACTGTATATACTGGCTTGCTTTTGAAAAAGTACCGTTCCATCGTGACTGAACCTTGGTGGATTCTGAAGTTTTTTTTCTCCATTGCCTATATGACCATATTATTTATGTCATGTTCAGTGGTGTTATAATGTATAGTAATTGTAATTGCTGACAAGGGAAGGGGTTTACATATTGGGGCTGTTACATTATCATGGTTATTGATGAAGATAGCAGAAAATATAAATATCTAAAGATTAAAATAAAAAAATTATTAATCTATTCGCCAGATACAGGCTTTATAAATGCAATTATTTTACTTCAGTATGAAAAACACATACCAGTAACTATTTAATGGCACATAAAAATAAGGCAAGCTTTATCAGTTCCTGTTTGGGTACGAGAAGATTTTTAATTAAAATTAAATGAATTGCTGCGCCAATTGCATGAACCCTTATCCTCCAGAAATCCACTTCCATTGGTTCAAAAAATGTAACTTTTTTTTTGATTGATTTGACATCTTTATCATGGTTCAGACAGGTTGGACAAGTGACCAGTATTTGGTATTCGAAAGCTTGGCCGTACAGTATCTCAAATGTATGACTTATCACTACTTTAAACTTAACCAAGACACGTACTGCTCTCTTGTTAGCGATCAGAGGTGTGTTCAGGACAGCAGGAGCTCACGTGAGCTTGCGTGCACACGTCTCCTGAACAAGGTGCCCTGCTACTTGGAGTTGTTTCTATTAACGAGCAAAGTTGGCATCCAACAATCTGATTCTCGTGGTTGAGACATCCATTACTGGCAGTTTGTCCACAAAATACACTTTCTGTGTATCTGGGACACCTCAATCGACTGCCTGATAAGTAAATATTGTTTCCCCAAGCCACAAAACCCATTGTCCAGATCTACGAAGAGCTAAACATAAGCTCGCATCACCATCAATATGAACAGTCACAGCCATCAGATAATGCAGAGAGGACTGCTCGTTCCATCTCTTCATGTACAGTACTTGTATGTTACAGGAAGCCATCTTGAAAGATTGTGAGTGCACCCGTTCTCGATCAAGATCGATCAGGCTAAAAGGTGTAAGCAGGCACTTACGCGGGTGCTTGTGATCTTGAACACTCCTCAGGAGTTAAGCCTCTGCAAATAGCTTGAGAGGGAAAGGGTTAACAAGCCAACTATGTGTTTAACACATATACAGTATTCAGGTTTATCCGGTAGGTTCTTTTTTGGTCGGCTATGCTGTTTTCAAGAAAGTACTTACGAGAGAGATTATACATCACTGGAAGTCATCAAACTGCGTACTTTGCATGAATTGGATCAGGGCTGCTCAGTGATACATCACACACACGTGTTTCTGTTCCTCTGGGGAGATGTGGAGAGACAGATCGTAGGATCCTCTGTACATTTGAGTCACTCCTCCCCTTCACACCCCCACCCCACCACTTAAGCGGCTGTGACGCAGAGCATGTGAGTCGCCTTGCGCCACTAGCGAGTGAAACCAAAGCAACGCTTACAAATATGCGGCCATGAAGCCCAGCTGGCCCGTGGTATCGTGCATAAACCCACCTGACTTAGTCATCACAGCCTCCATCGGTAATCAGTTGTTGACAAATGAGCGTTTTTTTTTTCTTTGCGGTCTCATGCTTGACCAGGAGGTGTTGTGTGAGGTTAATTGGGGAAAGGGGTGGGGGGGGTCTGTGATTCATTACTGACGTGTAATTCTGTAAGTGGGTGGGACCTGACCCCTCCCCTTTCTGATTCAATTGAAAATGAGCAACAAATTGTTCCAGATGGGCCAATGACTCAGGCCAGAAAATGTCAGGCGCCATAGGATTTATATCTACCCGCCCTGAATGGGGCTGATAAGTGGGATCAGCGCGGATGATTGAGGACTAACAGTCACATTATTCAGCCGATTGGAGCTGTGGGTGCTTCTCTTTGAGAGCTTTCATTACCAGAGGCGCAATAGGTGCCGAATTCTCAGATAAGATTCCCGGAGAGATTTCAATATTTCAGTATTAAATGGAAATGCATGTTTTCCCCTCAGTTTTACTGAGAATGCATGTTCCCTCACTGTATATTTTCAGAATTTTTGCCTCGTATTTTCTTAACAGAATTAAAAACTGAAATCTGTTGATTGCGCAAATAATCAACGGCCGAAAATCCAGATTTCATATATCCATCCTTTGTTTCAGACATCATTTTCTGTCCTGTGGGGATAAGCAACTACCATCTTAACACGTGGTAATTGAGGTGTATTTTTCTCCATTCTGGGTAGATTTACGGCAGGTTGTTCAGGTTGTTTGGTCAATACTTTTTCCGTTTAATTATTAAATCCATCCACAGATGATCATTTGGATTGAGATTCAGACTTTGACTGGGCCACAATAGGATATCCTGTGAAAACTTTGATGAACCCTTGACAGAAATTCAGGTGGGTCAGAGTAAATGCTTTTATCTTGAGATCCTTGCCTACAGGCCAGTTTTATGCATAGCTCTTGATATTGTTGACTTACAGTATATTGCCATTGTCATCACCACATAACTCTATACCTCCTTCAAAGTGCTCGTTAGCCACTTCATGGTTACTCTGCTCATGGTTACGTTGTCTTCCTGCTTGAACCCTCAGATATCGAAGCACTTTGATATTATTCCCTAAGTTTTATAATTCATCTGAAACTTCTGTTTGATTCTCTTTTGTTTCTCCTAATTTTCAGTAATTTCTCTCAGGTATGCAATCAGTCCAATGATCGTTTTACACGATCCAAAAAATATGGCCGTTGCATTGATAAGTATACGATACCTCTTAATGCAACTGTGAAAGGGCATGTTTATCTGATCACATGGATTGAAAACCTATTCAAACATATATTTCAATTCACTAAAATGCACAAATTGGCCCAGGGTATGAATACTTATAATTATAGAATGATGTACTGTCAATAACTTTGCATATACCCTGGCCGTATTGAATTCCAAATCATTGAAAAGAACTGTTACAACAAGATTATCAGTACAGTATTATTGTATTTTCTTAAAATGTGATAAGCCAGCTCATCTCACTAACTTGAGAAGGCAGTCATTCAGTTACTGCAGCTTGTCAGTTACAAAGAAGACATCTTGCCATCTGGGTCAAGGCATTTAAAAACTGCATTAATATCATTTTATTGTGATAAACAGTGTCTGATCTCTCTGGAATTTGCTGTTTCGGATTGAGGTAATGGTATGATATCATTCATGTACATGTAATGGAAAATCGACTGCTGGAGAAAAGCTCCCTTGTGCAACAAAGTGTGTAGCTCATGCTCTAATCAAAGCTGTGGTGGTAGATTGGGGGGCCGGGGGAGGGGGGGCTGCCAAAGAGGATTTACATCTGTGACCCAATCAAATTCCAGCCAGATCAATATGGCTGGCTCAGCAGCACGACTGGGGCTTAAACAAATGTAATAATTGGTATTTTTGTACCATAAAGCATTTTCCATCACTCTGACAGCTACAGACCAGCTCTGTCTTTGTGCTATGTGGGATTTACAATAGATCTGCCGCAATTTAGGTTTTCAGAGGAAAATTACTGTTTCTCATTCTGACCTCGACTCTCACTGCGTTCAGACTTGTGGGAAAATCTATCAGTGGAACTTTTTTCAGTTAAATAAAAGTGGATATGTTTGCTTAATTATTCTTTCTTAATGTTGTTTTTGCCAAGATTTACGCTTTTTACGCTTTCTGTGAGGTAACCGCTCTGGTGAAAAACCGATGATCGAGCAGCTTCGCGAGGTGAAAAAAGCTGACCGTGCATTAACTTTCTACTAGAGCTCAAAATTAGCATCTGACGATTTTTTTAAAAAGAAAGAGAGAAGAAAAAAAACTATCATGCATTTGCGTTAGGCGCAGACACTGTTAACACAGATTTGTCATAGTTTACCCTAAGATCACAATCACAGCGTTAATCAAATAGTAGAGGTGGCTGTTTTTATTCCTAATAGGCTGTCAGTGCACATTGATTCTTGCATCAATTTGTTAAGTAACTGAGAAAGGAAAAGGACATTTGCCACACCACTTTGCATTGTAATGATAATCCGCCCGAGAAAAGAATAGATAAATGTAATGTTTTACAACACTGGCACTTTAGCTGTGCAATGGTTTTGTTGAAGTTTGCCCTCGTTTTATTCAAACTAATGGTCTGTTAAATTCAAATAGTCTATCCTGGTCATTATTTGCTGTTTTCACTTTCCACTTAGAAAATGAATAAAGCTTTCAGTGTTAAACAAATGGCAGCCATGGGGACCGAATCAAATCACCTGCAAGAGCATTAATGTAGATTTTCAGCTCCAACACTTCCCACTGTAGTGTTCCCTTATTTAGTTTACGTATGTAAGCTATTTGTGAACTTTCAAAACAAATATTTATCACGTGAGCAAAGTCATGGCATATATTTATTGTTCAACACGGAATACAATTTCCTACAATGTGGCCATTATCATATAATCATTAACACAAAGGGCCAGTTTAATAGACATAGATAAAGTAGGCTGAAGTCCTTAACTCGGTTTTATGTGGAGAATTTTCATTAAATATTGAATTTAGTCCAGGATTAAGCTTAAACTATGGATATGAAACTTAATATTTACTCTTTATCAGTTGTTTGACATAGACAAACACAAACTTGGGTATCACCCTGTCTCTATCAGCACTGAACACAATCAACCATACTATCTAGTACTGCTCTCATATAAACTGACTGTACTTGAGAGAGAGAGAGCCCTGGAGATATTTAGGTGCTGGATACAGTGGTGTTCAAACACAACCTGGATGGCAAGTTGAATAAAGCCAGACATGGTTAATTTGAATGAAACCAGAAGTCCATCACCCTCAGAGCCAAAATGGCAGCGATTCTACACTGGTTCTTCTCAGGGGCCACAATGATCACAGGTGTCTACTCTCCTCCTCGAAGGAGGAATTATACTGTTGTCCATTATGGGCTATCTGGTGATGCTTTCTTTGCTCAATTATACAACCTTCGCTGCAAGAGGGACCAGTTGTTTACTCCTTGCTTGAACTTCTGAAAATTACCACTCTGATGGTCACCCTTTTGCACTGAATGTACTCCGACTCTCTTCGTCAATTAGCACTTAACTTCAAGCCAGGAATGGCTGCCTGATAAAAGGTGTGATCACCTAAACATGCACTTTCACATTTAGAGTGAGTCAAAGCTGCTGTTGAGATTTTAAGGGTTTAACAAGTTTTTATCTGGTGTTAGAGGCAGGTCATGCTCTACAGTTGTTGGGGGGAGGCAGTGGGTATTTTTATTTTCCAGTAGTTTGTTTTACAGTACCCTTTAATATCAGTGACTCCTGAGAGGATAATCATACTCATTCATGTATTAATAATGGCAACAGAAATGAGACAAATAGATAATTGATTATAATTACAATGCAATTTGCATAGATTTTCATTTTCAAGCCTTCGAGTACCTGAAAAACTATCGCTTGCACTGCAAGCTGACGCTTGCGAATGTGATGTTTTTTTGGTATGTGGTATACATTCAGGGCTTATGTTTGGGTTGTAAGTCATGGTGAAGTTGCATTTTCTATGAACTGGCGATTTCAGCCTGAGAGGTGGTAGCAGATGGGGAAAACTAAATTTGATGAAAAGGAAGTCCCTGTGGAAGCCCTGTTCATTAGAAGCCCTGCTTATTGTCTCGTTACACAGGGGGATACAGGAAAGAGGCTTGTCCTTCCGCGTGTCCGTCTACCCGTCGCGCTTTTTTCCCGTTCACAACTTTAACTATTCAAAGTCTTTCCACAAAATCTAATACATAGATAGATCGCATTGTGTTGCTCCACCTCCTCATTCTTCTGTCTGTCTTTCTGTCCATTTGTTCGTCCCTTCATTGCATTTTGTTTCCTGGCCAGAGCGGCAAAACACTCAATATTTTCCAGCAGAATTTAATGTATTGATACTTGTTATTGCGTAAATGTGCCTTTTCATACCTCCGTCCTCCACTTGTCTGTCCCTTCACAGTGTTTTGTTTTTGGCCACAATGCCAAACCCATTCAATATTTTCCAAGGCAATTTAATATATAGTTGCATCTTATTTGATAGATGTGCCTTTTCATTCTTCCTTTCGTGCTCCATTTTTTTGGAAAATGCTTTTTGCTGTTTCCTGAAATTTGCTTTCGGAATATCAGCCATGCCGTGGCGGGGGATCGGAGTATTTCATGCTTGTTCTGCTGCAGCCGTGTCGCTCAGAATTATAATGGCACTCACTCGTTCCTTTCACATAGGCGTGCATTTATTTACTCCTGTGTGTACCGCACACGTGCAAATTTGTGTTTGCGCATGCGCACACGTGCATACAGATGTCTGTGTACTTCTGCATGCACTACTGCCCATTTAATCAACTGTGTCCATTTGTGTGTGTGTGCGCGCGTGTGTGTGTGTGTGTGTGTGTGTGTGTGTGCGCCGGCAGTGCTATTTATGTGTGTGTGTATTTGCGCATGTGAGTGCATATACATTTTACAAGTCTGTCTATTGCATAAAAAGCTATCAGTAATGCAGCAAGCAATTCACCTACACAGATCACACCCATCAGGCATTTGCGCTGATTCCTAATCTGAAGTCACCATCGCTAATGTACTAACTTGGTTGGCCTCATGTCATTGACTGCCAGAGTGAGTTTTTTTTGCATTGAATGCTGTATATCATTGAAATATAAATGGCTTAGTAGATAATAAAGTTGTGTTTTGAATGTCTACATGAATATGAGAAAAAATTTCAAGAATAGTTTCAATTAATTGAATATATAAAAGCAAAAAAAAAAAAAAACTTTTTTCCACAATAATTGAGTTCACACCTGAACATGGATTGCACAAAGAGAAAGGGCATGCATGGTATTGTGTGGTAATTTCAAATATGTAATAAAATGTATGTTTATGGTTTCTAGGCAACCGCCTAACTCCTTGAATGCAGATCACTCTCTTGAAAATATCTTTTGATTGAGGAAACCGCAAGACTAGATGGTTCCCGCTGTGTAAATGATGTGGCTGAAAATATATCCGTCCTGCTCAATCTAGATCATTTTGTTCTATGCCTCATACTCAGTGCTCTGTAGCCATTAAATATTTTTGTTGCTCTTCTCATTTATAAACTTTAGGGAGATGTCAATGAATGTTGAGGAAATCTCAATGTTGGCAACCACGACTTGCATTCTGGGGTAAAATGCAACAACGTCTTGAGCAATAGAAGAGTTTGTTTCCAAAATGCAATAAGTGCCTAAATGACAAAAACTGAGATAATACCATGGAGCGATAGCTCTGTGCCTCTCACATATGCTGCAAAAATCAGTTCTCAGAAATTTGTGTATTTTTTCATGGTCAAAATTTATATTCTTATAACATGCAGCAGGCGCCAACATAGAAAAAGCTGATTTGGAAACAAGCTCTTCGATTATTCTTTCTCCTGGGATTACAACAAAGTTGTATAGTTCTAAGTGATCACACTGTACAGTCCTGACCATTCTGAGGAGTGGAGCCTTCTATAGAGGGCAGTAATTCACTCTGTGAGTGTCGTTCATCCAATCAGAGATGCAAATTTCTGTGGAGATAGGCTTGACGTGTGAATCTTTCGCTAAAGGAACTGGGCCTTTATGTCTGTGAGAATTTGAACAACACTAAATGCCCTAGTTTAATTGCTATCGGTGGTCCTCTTTAAATCATGGAAAAACTTACAGTAGACTGAACTCAGCCATTTATCTGTCACAAATACTTGTAGGCTGCCACTGGACTTGTGTTGAAAATAAGTTGCCATTGACTGGTGTGTACTGTGCACCACCCTATCATGGCAAGAGGGCAGGCAAATGCCAATGCGCTCATGCATTCGATTCCACTTCCCGCTATAGTCAGAAGAAATTCCCATCATTAATCTAGCATTATTTATTCCAAAGGTGTTGTTACTTTACTTCTTGGGAATGGTCTCCACTTGCGCCAGTCACTGTGCAGCAGAATTTTGCAGATGAGTCAACATTTTTTTTTTTTTTTTTTTCGGACTTGTTTAATCCCATAGAGCCTACAGACCCATAAGAATTGGTCAAATACAGCTGTTTTATATATATATATATATATATATATATATATATATATATATATATATATTTGTGGAACGTCAGGCCTGTTTGAAATTCTAGTGTAGTTTCCAATGATCCCAAATATGGGGGCTGCCAAGCTGTCACGGAATTACAGTCCCACTACATTTTGGGTTGTAACTCTACAACTAAATAAGATAAAATCAAGTATGATGTGTCATATTGAAGGTATTAACTTGTTCTTTAATATTATTTAGTGAAAATGTATTTTTTGAGAAATTTTCATAGAAGAAACAAGCAAAAAGTACTCCGTCACGGAATTACACAAAATTGACGTGGTTTTTTTAATGTTGTGTTTAACTATTCAGAAAATGATGTTCCTGTCATAGTTAAGTTATGAAACTTCAATATGTTCATATTTAAGGTGTTTTTTGTTAATACTGTAAGTTATAGAAACAAAAAATGACTTTAACCCTGTTTTACGGGCAAGAAATTTCAAAAAGTCAATGTCACGGAATTACAAGAGGCAAATTGTCACGGAATGACAGCAATAATTAATAATTAGTTTCAATTCACTTATTTCAATATATTGTACATATTTATCTTTTTTTTATTCTCCACATCAACATTGGCTTGGCGGCCCCCATATGTCCTCATGAATTACAGGGAAATGTTTATGAAATGATGTGAAAGATCAAGATATTTTACATTTGATGTAATGTTGTGGCCATATAAACATGGCATCCTGTATTTGGACACACAAGCGCGATGCAGCTTCAGTGAAGCATTGCGACCACCAGGTGCAGAAAATGTACCGTATGTGACATTGTTCTAGAATATATAAAAAGCTTTTTTTTGGCTTTGAACCTACTTAAGGGAAAACTTAATTGAAAAGTTAGAGCTGAAGGGGTAAATCTTTTAAGATGTGAGATCGCTAATATTTGTTCTTGTTTGAACATTTGAAGGATGATGTAACAGTGGCTTCTGGGATATGATTGGAATGGAGTCCCAGAACACCACTCCACACTACAAAGGGTAAAAATACGGCGTCATTTATTCACAGTTGGTAGCTGTAGTCTCCTTGGAAAAGGGATTCACTAAATGGCATTTCTGATTTTCGCAGACCAGGGTCTGTGTATTGTGTAGGCTGGCAGTGGTAGGCTGTCATCAAGCAGGATCCCTTGTTCTTTGTGCTATTTGAGCAGACTGTGGCCAAATATGCTTTCCTTTTATGCTGTTGTAGGTCTGTACACATGGCATTTCTGGGGTTTTGTTGGCACAGGGGGACATGCCTGGGCATGTTTCGGTTATGGCATAACCTGTGCTATCCTGGACTGGGATAGAAATCTCTGGTGAAAAAACTGACACACTGACTCCACTGCAAATTCCGTCTCTCACAACTTACTGCATTCATATGTAATCTTTCAAATGATCTGATCTTTTACAAAACTGATCAATGACGCTCAAATATGCAAAATTTCATGTTGCTGGTGCTATCGGTAAAATTATCACCCTTACCAAATCCCTACTGGGTTTGACTGACAATGCACAAAAATTAAACCCTTATTCTCTGCGTACAGATAAATTGGTGTGATATTTTTGTGTATTCATGCTTTGTTGGCATCTTTGACTTTCACAACTCTATTTATGTTGCATAATGCGTCATGTAATTGATCATTTCTGCATTCACTGGAATAACCTCAGCCAAAGCTTGCTTGTGCTGAGCATACTGTATATCCAGTTGAATGGAGGTGAATATTAGACGAGGATTCTGCGGTGTGCTTCAGAGAAGCACGGCAGCACAGCAGCATTGCCACATTAATGGATGCTGTCTGTGGCTAACGGTCATCCTCAGTGCTCCTATTTGTTTAATGCTTAACTAAGCACAACTGCGGTGCCCATGGCAGCAATCGCTCCTTTAACTGTTCACCCTTATGGAGGCTGTGTTCCTGTGTGCTGGATCTCTAAAGCATGACAGCCTTTTATTCTCAGTTCTTTTCCTCTTTGATATTTTATTTTTTAGCCTAGAAAGGCCTATGTGGAAGCATTTCATTATCTCCAGTTTACTATCCCAGGCTTATCAATAATAATGATAATAATAATTCTATTTGCAAAAATAACATAGTAATACAAATGTAAACGACAAAGTGAAAAATCAATGCTTCTTGATTGATGTATCAATTTCATCAGAATTAATCCTGTCCATAAAAATAGTTAGAAAAGGTTAAAAAAAGGTTTATTGCAGTTACCCATAGATAAAGGAGGACTAGCACTTCCCAACAAAATAAACTATCACTGGCCCTCTCAGATTAGATACATTACAGAATGGATAAAAAATGATCCCAACTCAACATACCTGGATTTAGAAATTACTGGCTGTGCGTCTCTCATCTCAGATTTGCCATTTATACATAATGTAACCACACAACAGGGAATGAAGGAAAATTATATTATTAGAAATACTCTTAAAACCTGGCATCAGATACGTAAGCACTTAAGAATAATAGATCCTTATTTTATACTTGCACCTATTGTATGCAATCCTGATTTTACACCCTTGTGTTCAGACGTAGGATATAAGACCTGGAATGATGTTGGAATTATTAAGTTACAGGACCTTTTTCTAGACGGAACTCACAACTTCTCACAACTTATGTCCGAATTTGATCTTCCTCGAGCTCAATTTTTTTTTGCTACTTACAACTTAGGAGTTATCTCTAGTCTATACCAGCATATAAGAATGATCTGTATATTTATCAGTTGGAAAGAATATTACTGAAAGCATCTTCTCTACAGACAAAGGTTATAAGCTATGTTTATGATCAATTGTTTGTTAACATCCCTTTAATTAATAGTAAAACATCTTGGGGGGAAGAATTTGGGGCCCATACTGACAATGACATGTAGCGGAATATTTTATTGAATGCAAAAAAAAAAATTACATGCTCCAACAAATCCAATGAAACTCAATACAAGATTATTCACAGATTACCCGTCATCCCAAATATCAGATGTAACTCTGATGCCATGTGCTCCCCATTATGTTTGAAATGCAAAAACAGTTGTGGTACATGTAGTCATTTGATGTGGTCATGCCCCAAAATTGAAAGTTTTTGGATAGCTATCCAAAACGAGATCATTAAAATCTTTGGGATAGCTATACCTTTAAATCCACATAATCTTGTTGTTGTGTTCCGGGGTTCTGGCCTTTGGCCAGGACAGTATTGTTTTTGGTTTTAACAGTTTCATGTATCAGGATTCCAAAGTTTACAGTCATAGTTCATGTCACAGTTTTAACAGTTTCTTGTATTAGGATTACTCGTTTCATTATTCATGTTTATTGTTCATGTTTTTACTCTTCCATGTTTTTGTTTTTGCCAGGTCTGCCAAGCCACTCCACCGCTTGTCTGCGTTCTGCCCCGTGCCTTTGTTGTTGCACATTTCAGAGCTCTGGTTGGCTTTGGTATTTCCCCTTCCTTCTGTGCTGTGCTGGATTCGGGGCTGTCTAAGCTTAATTGACAATGAACTGTTTTTAAGTTACTAACATTTACTAGCACTCACGGGATGGTGTAATTCTTAGATAGGCACATTACTAATATTACTAATTTAGACAGGGAGTTTGTTGTCATGATTCCTGCTTTGCTATTTCAAGACCTTGCTGTGCTTTTCTGTTCTTAACATTCATGCTGCTTTCAAACTGCATACTAAATTGGTACTTAAGCTGAGCACGCTCATTCTCTTAATGAGCAAGTCTTTCATCCAATCTTAGTCCATGTCATGATCTTGCCCTGCCTCTTGTTTCTCCTCCTCCAGGTGTTGCCCCTCATGTGTCCTTGATTTCCTAGCCTTTATCTGGATGCGGTGGAAGTTGGCTGGCAGACAGTGTCTCAAGTTTTTGTTCATGTTTGCAAGTCTTGTTCCAAGTTTCATTGCCAAGTCTTGTTCAAGTCTTATGTTCAAAATCATAGTTCTTGTCTTGTATATAGCGTTTTGTTTTTCTAGTCTAGTCATTGACATCATTAGTCTTATTTCTGTTCATGGTTATCTCCCTGGAGTTTCCAGTGGCTTTTGTTTTTGTCGTTTTTCTGATCCTTAGTTCTTAGCTCTGTGAAGCTCTCTTTAGTTTGTGTTTTGCAACCCTTTGGGCCAAGATTTGTTGGCCCTCGTGCCAGTTTTGTTTATTTTCAATAAACTCCTCATTCCCCTTCATCTCGCTCCTGGTGTCTATCTGATCTCACATCACTTTTACTGGGACTAGACTTTATGGATTGTGGATACAAGTATATTCTGAGTTGCTCTTTATGGAACATGCCTCACAATATTACAGAAGTGGTTAGATGAAGATCCTCCTGATATAAAAACTTGGTATGAAAAGCTAATGTCCATTTTACCACTGGAGCGATTATCCCACGTATTAAGAGGCACTCTTGAGCAATTCGTAAGAGACTGGTCCCAATTGTCCATATTCCTGAAAGAATGGTCAGATGATATTAGCTTGGGAATTACAAATAGACCCTGAAGAATTATTGCGTTTTCTTTGTGAAACAAAACAGCCACGACTTCGTTGTGCGTTTCAAGGTAAGATACGGAGTCAGATTCGGTGTTGAAAAACCTAGTTTTAAGGGAAACAGAGTTTATTCGTCGTCTCGACCAGCGCAGTGTCCAGTATAATGATGATCTGACTGACTTCATTGGGATACAACAGGGTTTAAATACTCCTTGTGAACAAAAGATATTGGCCCAGGAGTTTTGGTATGGTACAGAAACAATAGTGCCTGATTAACTCATTGAGTTAAACACAGATGACATTGTCTCAGTGAATACAGCGCACAACCCATCAGGATGTTCCTGCTTGACTACATCAACCCAGCAGTGGACTGAAACTGCCTTGATTAAGTAGTTGAGCAAGACAGAATAGCTGGTTGTAAAGGTTCTAGATCACTGCCAACAGGACGCCATATGTAACTATATGTGCTGTGAACACTAAAATCTAACAACCCCCTTATGTGCACCATCATTACAGACTACTGTTATGGCCCCAATTTGTTATGACATTAACGACAGCAAAGGCTGACAGACAAAAATTTTAAAACTAAAACACATTTAATTAAACAAAGGCAACTAACAACAAACTACTCTACTCTACAGACCAAGATTGATTATATACAAAAACAGAAATATTTACAGTCCCTTTGGTGGGTTGCTTGGTGATGTCCTGGGTGAGGAAAATGCTCTAACACAGGCAAAAATCCACTAAAAGCTTCACAGGTCTTGAACAGAATGACAGGTCTGGTCACATGTATCCTCCTTGCAATTTCTCCTACTACTTCACTGTCTCAATTCTCCCCATTATATACTCTTTTGCAGACCCCTCCCACCTTTTAGGCTTTTTTTTATTTTTCTCTGGGACTTGTCCCAGACATGCCTAAAACGTGCCCAAACCAATCTCCAGTCTGGGCTTAACAAAAAAAGGTAAATACTGCCATCTAGTGGCCTCTATTCACACTACACTACTTATCAAAATATAAGGTTGTTATCATCGTTGTTTTTTTTTTTTAACCTAGCGTTTATTATATGTTGTTATTGCGTTTATTTTTTTTCCCATTTATTTATTTATTTTTTAACTTTGTTTTCGTTTTCTACTTTGTATTCCAATTTGTGTCATCTTTTGCCACTTTACGTTCGTTTTATGATCATGAATACAGTGAAATTATGAAAGAGGACACAATCAAGATGGAATACACGGGCACCTGGCTGCTCGCGCACTTCAAAGTTTAGTCAGCGGGGGCGGGTCTGGGTATGGGAGCTGAACATGCAGCAGCCCGGGCCCGTCACTGGTAGGAAGGGTGTAGTTGGTAAAGGTAGGTAGGTGAAGTTAGTTAGTTAGTGTGCGTGGGTAGCTGGTGGCTCGTGATTGTGTCCCAATTTTCATACATGACACAATTTACATTCAAAGTTTACTTCATATTTTATTTGTGCTTATCTCATTGTTTGTGTTGTATCATGATTTTCCTTAATAAGAAATATTGAAAGAGAAAAGGTTCTGAAGTATAACAATCTTGAAATAGAGATTACAACCCCATTTCCAGAAAAGTTGGGATACTGTGTAAAATATGAATGAAAACACAATGCGATGATTTGCAACTCATGTAAACATTTTATCTAATTGAAAATAGGACAAAGACAGCATATCAAATGTTAAAACTGACAAATTTTACTGTTTTTTGAAAAATGCCAATTAATTTTGAATGTAATGATAGCAACATGTTTTAAAAACGTTTAAAAACTGGCAAAGTTGCATGATGCTGAAAAAAAGTCAACTGGCAGATAATCTCACAGCTGATTAGATTATTTAGTGACAGGTCATTAACATGATTGGGTATAAAAGGTATCTCATAAGTAAATATGGTGAGGGCTTAACCACTGTGAAATACTGCATGGGGAAATTGTTCATCAATTTAAGAATATGTTTTCAACTTAAAATGGCAAAGAATATGGAGATTTTATCCTCTACGTGTTATGATTCAGCCTGTCTGCCATGTTTCTATTCTGCCTTGCCATCTCCATGATCTGCTTTGCCATGTCCCTGATCTATTTTCCATGTTTTTATTTTCTGTCTGATTTGGATTTGGATCTTTGCTATGTCTGACTTTGCCTTGGATTATGTATTGTGATTTGGTTACTTAGACTTGTTCATGTATTGTCTAGTTTAGTTTTCCCATGTTTTGTATTTTGCCATATTCCATTCCTGCATTTTAATTCCGGTCCATGTTTTTGTTTTTGCCATGCATTGCACTTTGTCTCCCCCTGTCTGGTCTTCAGTCATGTGTTTGTTCACAGCCCCAGTGCTGCGTGTCTATAAGCTGTCTTGTGATCCCTGTCCGCGTTTTGGCTTTTGCCTATTTCATGTGATTAGGTTCTCCCTCGTGTTTGTTTCCTTTGTAATCAGTCTAACTTCCTGCACCTGTGTTGTGTTAAGCATGTGACTTCTCGTGAGAGTATATTAGGAGTCTTTTCACAGCATTCCCTTGACAGAACGTTTCTCTCAGTTTGCTTGTGCCACGCTTTTCCTCGCCTTGTACTCTCAGTGATTCTCTTCTGACTGGACCGTCCCTGTTTTCAATTTTTGGCTTTGTGTTTTTGGATTATTGTTGCATCTGTGTTTTTGACCCATTTCTGCCTGACTATGCATTCTGCGATTGCTGCCCTGGTTACGGTTTGGATTACACCCACTGGATTTTGGCTTTGCCTCTCTGACATACCTGGGCTTATGTACCAAACCAATTTTTGCCCAACCACGAGTACTGTGATTGCTGCCCTGGTTTTCGTCTCTGTTTTTGCCAAACTGGATTGTGATTTTTGGATAGTGGACTTTGTACCTTTTCCTTCTGCCCTGCGGGGGATTTCCCCCTTGATCAATAAAATCAGATCTACTGCACTGCTTGGTTCTCGTGACTGGTTCCTGAGCGTATCATCACACTACGGTACTTAATATCATTAAAAGTGTTGTGATTTTGGTCTTGTTTTTGCCATGTATTTTCATTTTGCTTATTATACATCCCGGTTTTTCTCTTCATGCCATTTCTGTATTCACTGCACTTTTGTTCCCCCTGTCTTGTGATCAGTATGGTACGTTCCGTCTCCCCAGTCTGCACGCCTACTTGCTTCAGGTGATTTAATTGGTTTCTGGTTTTTCACATAATTTCTTCAATTCTCGTTTACTTCCTTCACTCTGCTTTTCTTGACTACTAATAATACTAAAATTTATATTTTGTATTACACTTACTAACCAAACTAATATTGTAGATACTAACAAGCACTTGGGTAATAGTAAAGCTGCACTGCTACTAATTACTACTAAAATGATCTCAGCACTCGCCCTGTTCTAGTCTCCGCCCCTTGCTTTACTGTCTCTGTATCTCCCTGTGATTCCGCGGAATCTTCCGCAAGTGCTTAATTGCCGTCCTGCACTCCTTGTTCTGAGCACTTAAACGCCTCCCGTCAGGGAGTTCTATTTGTCATAGATAGTCAATGTAATTCCTGTCCATGTCTTAGCTTTTGCCAATCATTGTATTAAGGACTACCCCATGTATTCTCTCCTGTGTAATTAGCTCTCATCCCATTCACCTGTTTCTTGATAGCATGTGATTTCCCTCTTGTCTTAAGTTCTTTCAGTGCAGTGCATTCTTGTCAGAATATTGATCCTTTCTTTCAGTGCTGAGTTCCTTGTACGCCTGTCTGATTCTACTTCTACATCCCTTTGGCTGACTTCGAGTTTGCCTGAGCCATTTTTGATTTGTTTGCTGGTTTTTGTTTTCGACCCATTTTTTGTAGGACCATTCTACCCACCTGCCGCCCTGTGTATGACCATTTGCTTTCGTACTCTGACAACCGATTCTTGAATCGTGATTCTGTACTGTGCTCTATGATTTACTGGACATCGACCCCTGCTTTCATTTTTGGATTTTGATTTTTGGCTCACGTATCTGTGCTGCTGCAAAGTCTGTCTTCCTGGCTTTGAACTTGGACTGAAATAAATGATGTTTTTTGGATCACGTCTTGGTTTGCCATTGGTTCCTGTACCAGATTTTTACAAAAAGATACTGAATCTCTATGCATGGAAAGGCCAAAATCCAATTTTGAATGGCTGTGATTTTCAGGTCAACAGGTGGCACTCCAGTAAAAACTGACAGGATTCTATCGTGGAAATCACAGCATGGACTCAGGAACACTTTTGAAAACCACAGTCCGTTAACACAGTTAGGCACAGCATTTTAGGAGAAGTGGAAGTAACAAAAATTAATTGATAAAAATGGAGGTAATGAAAAACGTACATGAATTGAAAAATAGTCATGCTTTATCAAGTGAATTCAAAAACAGTGATATATTGTCAATTTATTTGCTAAAATTCATTCAACTATTCATCATTTACCACACCTCACTGACATTTACAGTTTACAGCAGCAATTTTTGTAACTTCTGCCAGCAAAATAAGGCTACAGTTTGCGTACAGTCTTGTGAGCTAGTTGGCTACCTAGCTAGCAATAATATGGCTAGCGCGCCATTGTATTTACTGTAGTTAATAGCCAACTGGCTACCGATGTAAAAGGCTGCAGTTCACTTTCAATGACCAAAGAAATTCTCAGAAATAATTTCGCCGACAAAATGTCGGCAGAAGTAACAAAAATTGCTTGCTGTAAATGGTAAATGTCAGTTAGGTGTGATAAATGATGAATAGTAGAATGAGGTTTATCAAATCAATTGACAATATCTGTAAAAAGAGGTCAGGAGGATCCAGAAGTGTTTAATAAACACAAAACAAAAGGAGAAAATTGGCAGACAAGCCAGAAATAAAACACTGTGCACATGCACTGAACAAATAGGAAAACTAAGGTACACTGCCAATGGCAGGGGGAAACAGAAATACTCACTCCAGGAGTGGATAAACCAGAAAAACAAAAACTGGACCTAACTAACTGATGGACACACAGGAAGACTTAAACAAGGGGCAGACAAGACATGGGCGCAGCAAAACACAAGACCCCGGAATCATACAAAGGAAATACTCGGAAGACACAAGGAGCTGAGATTTCCCCATGCAGATCAGAGTCATACTCAAGGTTCCGTCTGACAGCTCCTTCCCTCACTGCCTCATAAATAGTCACGAGAGGAGGCGGGGACTCGGAATGCAATTCCAACTGGAGACAGAAAAACATGGGATTAATAAACAATTATATGTAAACCGGGTTAACAATAATGACTCGAGACAAGACGCTGAGACCATCAATCAAGCTAGACAGTTTAGATTAAGGTAATCTAAACGTGACGAGTAAAAAGCACCACAAGAGAAGCGAAGGGAACCGCAGCTTTTAAAACAGTTAATCAGGGATAGCTTCGGCAGAATTTACTAAAGCCAGAAACACACGCACTCGCTAATGAGTTAATTAAGGTTAATACTATATGACGAAATATTTACAATCAACCTCAAATAAATGCTGGTTAGTACGGGTTAGTAATTATCCTATCAGAGAACTCATTCACTCAGAGTTTCGCAAGACCCAGAATTAAACACAGGTGGAAGTAATGAATGAAATACCAGAGCCGAAACCGAAAGAGGAAACGTGATTGGACAACGAGCACTGGCATGCTGAAAGCTGTCACGTGACATCAGTGGAGTTTGGCAGAGAGGGAATGGATGTTCAGACGGCCGAATTGAAATCTGAAATAAAACGAAAGTAAAGCACAAGCACAAATAAGCACAAAGATCGCACACAAAAGGCAGAATCATAACAATATCACTCTATTTTTCAATTCACTTGATAATTTATGACTCTTTATTTCAATTCACATGCGTTTTTTATCATTTTTATCAATTAATTTTTGTTACTTCCACCCCTCGTACTGCATCCATAAATGCAAGTTAAAACCATATATTAACTACATGCAGAAACACTGCCTTCTTCTCTGGGCTCACACTCATTTAAAATGTACTGCGGCGAAGTAGAAAAATGCCCTGTGGTTTGTCTCATCAAAATGTGAAATTATGTTTGGAAATAATGGACGCGATGTGCTCTGGGCTAAAGAGGTGAGGGACCATATTCTTTGTTATCAGCAAATAATTCAAAAGCCAGCATTCATGATAGTATCAGCAGGTGGCGGTGGACCCACGAGACTGTGAGAAGACTGCATTTGCCACACCCCTTGGGTTCTGCCAGTTTGAACGGATGCCGTTCGGCCTGTGCAATGCACCAGCAACCTTCCAAAGGTTGATGCAGAGGTGTCTGGGGGACCTGGTAAATGATTCCATTTAAATTTACTTGGATGATATTGTGGTTTTCTCTCCAGACTTTCAGGGCCATCTGCATCATCTGGAGTTGGTCTTCAAGCGGCTGGGGCAGTATGGGTTGAAACTTCAGCCCCAGAAGTGTCGTCTCTTCCGGAGGGAGGTGCGGTACTTAGGCCATGTGGTAAGCCGGGAGGGGGTGGCCACGGACCCAGAAAAGATGGCTGCAGTCCTGGATTAGCCAGTGCCTGAGACCGAGCGGCAGGTGAGGGCATTCCTCGAGTTTGCCTATTATTATCGGCGTTTTATCCCTGCCTTCTCGAAGATTGCGGCTCCTCTGCATCGATTATTGGAAGGGACAGCCAGTCGGGGTAACAGTTGTTGGCAGGTGGACTGGGGGGTGGAGTGTCAGCATGCCTTTGAGAAATTGAAGGCTGCGCTGCTCTCCACCCTCGTGCTTACATATGCTAATTTTGCCCTTTCTTTTCGCCTTTATACAGATGCGAGTTAGGAGGGGTTGGGGGTCGTCCTGTCTCAGGTGCAGGACGGTAAGGAGAGGGTCATTGCTTATGCAAGCCGGAGTCTGCATCCTGCCGAGCGCAATGACCAGAATTATAGCGCCTTCAAGCTAGAGCTGCTGGCACTGAAGTGGGCCGTGACGGAGAAATTTAAAGATTATTTGTGGGGCGCAAAGGTCACGGCCTTCACAGATCACAATCCCTTAGTTCATCTCGGCACGGCACGGTTGGGGGCTACAGAGCAGCGGTGGGCAGGCCAGCTGGCGAGCTTTGACCTGGAAATCAAGAATCGTCCGGGGGCCCACAATGCCAATGCTGACACCTTGTCCCGATTGCCTGAGGATCAGGGCATCGGGGGGAGGTGCAGGTAGCCAGTAGCCTGTTAACTGGGACTGGTTAAATGGGACTGGTCCCGGTTGCAGCAGGAGGATGACGTGCTACTGATAGTGGCTGAGCGGCTCTGGCGAGGAGAGTTCTTGCAACAGGAGGAGTGTGGTATGGCTCCGCCTGAAGTGGGTAATTGGTGGAAGGAGCGGAAGAGGCTCTGTATAATTAAGGGGGTCTTATGCCACCAGGTGTGTGATTCGGTTGGGGATGGGCTATTGTGGCAGGTGCTGGTGCCCCGGAGGGTGGCGCATAGTGTCTGGCAGCGGTACCACCAGGCACTTGGTCACCAACGTGCCAATAAGGTAGAGAGTGCCTTGCGACTGCGGTTCTACTGGCCCAGATTAGGGAAGAATGTGCGGCAGTGGACTGCGGAGTGTGGGCAGTATGTGGTGGCCAAGGCCGGCCCAGAGGTGCGGGCTCCCCTTCTCCACATTACCACCTCATATCCACTGGAAGTGGTGGCCATGGGTGCTTACGAGAGGAGGAGCAGTCCCGGTGGCCGGAGCATCTGCCGGCTTTGCTTCAGGCAGATAACAACACCATGTTTTGGCTTTGCTCCACATTACATTCTGCCAAGGCATCATGCCAGGTTACCAGTGGAACTGGTAATGAATGTGCCCCCTACTCCACGGAAGTGGGAAATGGAGGGGTGGGTTAAGGCACACCATCGTACCTTGATGGGAGTGTATAAGAAGGTGCTGGAGTCGGTAAGACGCCAGCAACTACATGATTAGACAAGGTACGATTGGCGGCTTAAGACCTTGCCACTATTGCAAGGGGACCGGGTGCTAGTGCAGAACTTCAGGCCCTGGGAACGAGATAAGCTGGCTTCTCGTTGGTCCCCATGTCCTTTTGTGCGCTTTGTGTTCCCAGCACGGTCCAGGTCCCTGCCCAAGTCGCTAAAGGAGAACGGCTGACTTCGGTGTTCGGAAGCAGCAGCCTGGAGGAAAGACATCAGCAGCAGTCCTGCCTCTGTCATCTATTTTATTTTATTTTTGTAGGGGGCGCAAGCGAGGCCCAGCATTGGTGTGGGCCCGGCTACGCCCCACTTTGTTCAATGTGTGAGTGTGTGTGGACCACCTCCTCCCTAGAGAGATTAACCCCCCTCGGGTGGCCGAGAGGTTTCACCGTCGTCGTGTGCTCCGTGCGGAAGTGTGTCATTGGTCAGTGTGGTGTGCAGTGCGCTGGGTAGTCTCTTTTTTTTTGTGTGTGTGTGTGTTGGATTTGTTGTGTGGGTTGGGGTGAAGTTTCGCTCTCGGGGCTGAGTTGTCACGGTGCGACAAAGAAGGGCTGCAGTAGCGTGGGGGTGGGACAGGAGGACGGGGGGAGGGGTTAGCAGAGCGGTGCTGTCCATCCAACAATACTGTTTTTAAATTGTTAATAAAATTAAACCATTGTTACTTCCTGCAACTCCAGTGTCCTGGTTATCTGTGGCTGGTGGGCAGGGGAAGGATACCTATGCTGGGGTGGCAGGGGAAAGTGTTGTGACCCCCTGACACGATCTATATTGGTTTTGGTGCAACATTTACTGCCATCCAGATGCCTTTTCTAAGGGCAGGCCTTGCTCATTTCAGTAACACCATGCCTGTATGAAAGCCTACCAGTCTTGCCTTTAATGAGGTGACATCGTGAGCACACTCTATTTGCCCCTCTTCTGTGCAACACGCACCTGCTTCAGTAAGCTCACTGAAAAAGTCACTGCGAACAAAGCAAGGTCTAGCTTGACCCAAATGTAGTAATTAAGGAACAAAGTTTTCCTGCCAACATGACAGAAAACACCGGAGGAGATACCGATTGTGTAAACCCCATGTGTACATAGTGGACAGATGTGTGAGCCATAACATCCATTTATGCATATTTTGCTTAAATAACTGTTGCCATGTTCTTACTGCTTACCATGTTCTACCTTTGGTTTGTTGCTGCATTGCATTAGTATTTTAGCCGACCCTGCTTGTTAGCTTAATTGTTTGGTAGTTTAAGTAGCAGTGGATGGAGCTAACTGCAAGCTAATATGCATTAGTGTAGTGACACTGCTAACTGTTTATGTTGCTTGGATAGCATTTTTTTTTTTTTTTTTTAAATTTGGCATCTCCAATCCCACCCGAATTTGGAATGCCCAATTGGGGAACTATGTACAAAGCTTGCTCGTATGCGACCCCTTGCTGCCAACTCAGGATAGTGAAGACAGTTCACGGCTCTCCTCCGAAGCACGTGCCTGTCAGCCACTGATTCTTATACACTCGCTGGTTGAATCTTCGCAAGTTCAGAGCGAGGGCGGAGGATACCCGGACATGAACCAAGCCGGAGTCTTCCTGACGAGCGCCCGTCTGGCCAACAGGAGGCGCTGGAGCAACGAACAAAGCAGTTATTGAAGACCCAAATCCGGCAGTCCCTTCCCAATTTGTAACCCTGTAGCGCGATAGCCAATTGTGCGCTACTCTGAAAAAGCTGCCGACCCCTGCCGGTGGGTACGCCGAGGCTCGATCCCGCGACGTAGTGATCACCTCTGCACTGCAGCGCAGTGCCTTAACCATGTGAGCCACCCGGCGGATAGCATAATTTATGTACTGAACAGAGTAGTTTGTAACCAGCTGATTCATTATTGTTTGTCTAATTGGAAAAACTTCTGCAACTGTTTATGTGCAGACCTGGTGAAATATCATTGCCCATAAGTGCAGAATGGATAGTTAGCACAAGTATGTGTTATATAGATTCAGCTAAACTCATGACAGTTTGTTTTAATGTTTATTGCAGACTACACTCCCACAAATGTACTCTCTCATCTTAAGCAGCTCTTGTATGTACCATTCACCTTGGAATAAACAAACTTTAATCTGACAATGGATTCTGTCACCAGAATCATTTCATAGTGTACCAACCCATACCAGTCCATGAGGTCACACTTCCTCACAATGCCAAACACCATACTCTGCACATATTATAATCACATGTCTCTGTAGTAAAAGAGTCTCTGTAGAAAGCGGTCTGCCTGCAGTCCAGCCCTGTCACCCACAGACAATTTTTGGCGCATTTTGAAACAAAAATACCTACATTTATCAGAGCTCTAGGCTTAATTAATGAGTGATTACAGCACTTAGTTAAACAATTTCAGGGAATCCCTGAAATTAGAGAACTTCAGAAGATCACACTACTAGGAACTGTGTATGATTAGAAAAACCTAAATGATCCATTATTTTGTATATTCTTAGTTTCACAAGGTCCATGGGTTGGACCTGTTCAGCCTATCTATCTGAAAAGGCATTCAAACTGTGAATAATAATGATATAACCTCAAAGAATACATTTTGTATGCACACATTACTAATAAAAAAGGGGGCATGTTTTTATGGACCACAAGATTGCAGTTGTTACTCTGAGTTATTCTCAGCAAGACCTATCAGTCTCCATTGCTCTAGGGTGCATTCCACCTCGAAATGAACCTTCTGTTTATTGCTTACGCTACAATTCAATTTACACCCAGAAAGTAATTAAACAGCCCTCATAATTGGCATGCAATTTTTTGTTGGAAAAGTAATGTCTCCAGCTCGTAAGAAAAGAACAAACAAATTTTGCTGTGACTTCATTCCCTGTGTGGTGTGCTTGATGTTCTTGGATTTTCAGAACGGGAAGTCTCTTGCTGACTCACCAACAGACTAACTTCCTGGCTGCAGTAAGTGTTATTGCAGTAATTACACCACGGCGGTTGTAGCCTGACAGAAACTGGAGCAGGGGACCTGGGAATTGGACAGAGGATGAGGAGGACAGGCCACTGTGTATATTTGGGTTAAATGGCTGTTTTGGAAGCTTGCGGACCGTTAACAAGGCTGAGCGCGTCAAAGTACTCAAGTTAATAATGAACCGAGGATGAATGGCCTCTCCGGGCACACAGTACAGACCAACACACACGCCATTGTGTTCTGTAAACGACTGCAGTTGTCCAATATTGAGTGCATCTTTCATTACTTCTGGGACTGGAAATAAAGACTGGAAGTATTTTGGTGCATACACACTTTTTTGCAAAGCTGCTTGACTGGACTCTTGCATTAGTTTAGCGTGGATAATAATCTTCTTATACAACAAAGAGTTGCTTTGCTAGAACCTAAAACTGGAAGGGCCTCTGAAACTTCTGGACTGGAATAATTATGTGTCCTTGAGAAAGAGACAAAGCCTTCATTTAATTTGTTCATTCGGTGATTTAATGGACTGCATGCTGTTTTTTTCCCCTTGTGGGCATATTCACTATGCTTTGAGTTGAATTTGTAAAAGGCATCCATTTTGTCATTGCTAATTTTCAGGATGTAACTGATACAATTTCAAGTTTTTATGAAGACCATCATATTGAACAAAAAATGGCTACAGTCCTAAAAACACCTTCCACTCTTTCAGCTATTTTGAAATCAACACACTCATCCAAATTCATCATAAAGTGACGCTACCTGACCAAGCCTCGATATATGACAAAGAGTTTTGCCGTCATAACATGACATATAGGGTTAGGGTTCGGGTTAAAGGTTAGGGGTTAGGGGGTAGGGTTCGTTTTAAGCTGGTGTCAAATGAAGATATCAAAAGTCTCCTTTTGCGTCGTGAAACATCACTTGGTCAGGTAGCATCACTATATGACGAGTCGGGAGGAGACTGGGTTCTTGAAATTTTTCCCCCTGCATCATGAAAACAAACTGTCTGGTGCTGCCAAATCCATCTGAAAATCACATTTCACATCCACTGCGAACCAATCCCATCAGCTCCCATTTCCACGTAATGTAGCTAATGTCCTTCTGTGAACACGGCTTCCATTACGCTTTTCAGCTAATAAGGGTTGAGAAGTTGAACAATCACCATTCTTTTTTTTTTCTCTCCTGCAAATTACTTCACTTTAACTGCATTAAAATTCTCAGGGGGAAAAATCAGTTAAAAATAAAATATCTCTGGGGGGGAAAAAGTTATAAAAAGTTTTTTTTTTTTTGTATTCCCCATCTTGTTTGCATGTTTACCTTTCCACTGTGGGTTCACACCTGAGACTGCATACTCATCAGATACTCCTGAGTGCAACAATATTTCATTTCTGCTCGCGGCCTGCCAAGGGAGAGTCTCCAGTGTAAAATACAGTCCTTCAAGTCTGAGCAGTGAAATGTGGATTTCGTGTTTGTTCTTTACCCCCTTAATACGGAAACTGCAACACTGTCCCTTGAGTCAATGGTGCGCTGTCTACAAGAACCAATTAGGGACCTTGGGTTTAATGGGATCTTTAATCACCGTGAGTAACAACCTCATTTAATGCTGGATGTATTTTTATAATGTGCTTTTTTTTTCTCAGGGGTCAGGTAGCTAATCCATTTCTATGTTTAAATGAGGTTAAGTATTTTTTTTTAAATCATTATTTAGGTTTGGTCAATTTGAACATGTCAGCATACATATTGTGTAGTATCTGCATGTTGGTTATGAATGGGATTTTTAAGAGGACCAAAACATTGTGTATAATATTGCCACCAGATGCCTATCAGCTACACATTATTTCCTGAGCTTTTGATTGCTTCTCAGAAACAGGTTCAGATCAAATAAATGAAATGCAAGAGTGATCTGATTGCGCTACTGAGAAGCTTAATTCACATGAGACATGAGAGTCATTTATCTGTTATAAATCTTGGAGACTGTATTTAGCACGGCACCTGTGTTTATTGCATGCTGAAAGTATTAATTATTGCATTTATACTGCTTTAATGCCCTTAATGGAAGCACATTAATGAAATCATATAAATTAAGTCAATTAAGTGTTTTTGGTAGAGCAGTCTTTAAAAAAGAAGTGTTACAAAGATCCTTAACAGTGGAACGGTTGGACAGATGCCTGCTTTAAGTTCCCAAAATAGCTAATGAGGTATAAAAAAAAACTCCCAGAGGGGAGAAAAATCCACAAACTCTGGTGAGGAAAAACTTTCCTGCACAGAACATCTGATAGGGTGGAGAAAATAATAAAAAAAATTATGCAGAAAGTTTCAGGCACATAATGCAGAAAAATGGGTCAATGATGCGGAAAACACCCGAGATTTATGTAGAAATTTAAACAATTTACAAAAGGGATTACTGGCCTTTGCAATGTATTTACATGTATACACACCTTTTTCCAAAATGGTTGCAGATTAATTAATTTCTTAAAATAAGCTTGTTAATTGGCTTGTTATGCTCCCAGACAAATTGCAGTCATTTTTCCAAAATTAGCCTCACTAAAAAAGGCTTTCTTGTGGCCATACAGCTGTTTAGTCCCAGCCCTGTAAGTTCTTGCTTCGTTGTTTATGTAGAAATGCTCTAATTTTCACTATTTAACGCAGCCATAAGTTTATTGTCAATGTTTTACAAAGAAGATTCAGCAAGCATTTTATTGATCTCCAATCATGAACTTCATCATTTTTATCTGACCCTTTTTTCCTGCAAAGTTGACAGTTCTGCATTATTCTTCCAGTTTTTAATAATGCATTTATGCATTTAGAAGAGACCCATCTGCCTATGTAGCTTTTGCCGAATTTTTAGACTGTAAAGACATGCTAATTTGGTATAAATATAATTTTAAATATATTCATACTCTGAGTCGCCGTTTAGATTAGGTTCCATTTATTTTGGTATGGATATGGTTACTAGCTGGCGTGTGCATCAATATTTTATGCGACTACTTGCTAGCCATTAGCATTCAGCAAGCCAGCAAAATGGTGGAATTATGTGCACTCAATTGCATAAATGAGTTCACTGGTTGACTAACTATGCACACATCTATACAGTCAATTAGCCTTAATTAGCCACTAAGCTTGCAGTTTTATGGTAACTTCTGTAGCCTGTAGGCAAATAACGGGTAAGAACGTCCAATGCGAGTTATTCCTGAATAAACAAATGACCTAAGATTGTTTCCAATATGTTCACAATTGCTAAATATGTGCAGAAATCCAAACACTGCAAAAGGGGAACAAAATGTCTTGCTTATAATCATGCCCCTCAGTTAAAAAGTATGTTGGGTTTCCAGGTGTCCCTCTAATCAGCCAGCTAAAGCGAGTCAAAACTGGTTCTCTTCCACAGCCTCCGCTGTCATATCTTAATTGACAACTTAGCTTCCAGACCTAATTTAAACCGCATATTACGTGGCAATAATAGCCTTTCCGTAACGCACTTACCTCAAACGGCTGGCCTAGCCCAATGCTTGCCAGCTCAGGAGCAGACTGCTTGCAGCACCGTCCTGTCATGTTCGCTCTGTCATTTAGCCCCAGTGCTCCGATCGCTGTGAACAATCTGATCCGCATACAGTTACAGATGCTGAACTGAATGTATTCGCGCAGGGAATTCAACAGCAAGAAGTATTAAAAATACACCGGGTATAGTAACACAGTGTACATAAACGTTTTTCTGTTTGCTTGAGTGTTATAAGGAGATGGAGTTATATATAAGTCTTTGTGTGTATGCTTGTGCAAATGCACGTCCCTGTGTTTCATTGTGTTTCACTGTTGGCAGAACATCGGTCATTATTGTTGTTAATGTGTTGTGTTACATATTATTATGGCGGAACTGATGGTGAGAAGCGAATAAGCTTTATAGTCAGTAAAATTTGAGCACTTCCCATTTAATTGGCCCAACTAATAACAATATTTTGCCTTTGGAGAGGGAGCTGGCGTTGGCAGTCAATTATGAAAACCTCCCTTATTCAGAACAGAATTATTTGGACTGCAAACTCTTATTGCATTGAAGTGGGTGAAAATTGTGTATTTTTAATATTTTTAATCCAGTCTTTTTATATTCTCTCTACATAGTCTTTCAAGTTTTTAGTGGTAACTTTTTTTCATCGCTAAAGCATTTGAAACAACCTACCTTGTCAAATTGGAAGTTTCTATCTAGATTTTTTGTTGGGGGTCATATTTGGGACACAGTTTTTAAGGTCATTTCATTGTTTATTTAAGACTTATTTAAGTGTTTTCTTCTTTTTTTTCTTTGAAAGCCCACTTTCATTTGTTTTCCGATGTGCGCTAGGTGAGGTCGCTATGATCATAGTTGACAAGTGCAGGAGTGGATGTGCTTTTTTTCCTAAAGCGCTTTATGCAGCTTGTAGACTGTATAAAAATATACTTCAGCCGCGAGGTTGTTGCGCCTGCAGACACAATTCATATGCACGTGCAGCTGGTCAGAGTGCAGGGACATGATTGGTCGGGACTGGTTGGAGCCTGAGGTAATGAGTGCAATTACGCTAACTGTCCCCAGCTCAGATGGTGAACATTTGTGCTTATTACCCTCCGCCGATGCTGACAACTAGCCACTCCTGGCAAACATATAAAATAATGCTGTCTAGGGTGGAAACGATATGTAATTGTGATATCCCTCACTTGAATTCATGTCAGAATGACCACCCCCTGACGGCTCAAATCACAGCTAAAAAGCTAGTTCAAGTCCTGCCATGACTTGTCTGCTTTTCTTCCCACAGTTAGGTCCAGAAGCATTTGGTCAGTAACATAATTTTCATTATTTTGCCTGTGTCCACCGCCACAATGAATTTGAAACAAATCAATCAAGATGTGATTGAAGTGTAGACTTTCAGTTTTAATACAGGGGGGTTTCACGACTATCTCGCATCGATTGTTAGGATTTTATTGATAGTGCTCCATTTTCAGAGACGTAAAAGGAGACCTACTGTATTTTGCTATATTTCCAAGGTTATATTTTGATCTTGGACTCCCCTAGAGTACTCCCGGTTGTTCAAAGTCCAAAACAGGGTCCTTATTTAGCTCCTACTTCCATCCTCAAAAAACCCCATTTGTAGTCCATTAAAGTCACTGCATGAAACACCTCATTGGGGTGGCTCTTCCGCTATGGCTCCCACTCCCCGTGTGCCCACTTTCTTATGACTGGCCAGTTCTGTGGAGGGCAGAGATGGGCGGGACGAGACTGCAGAACCGGGTTCGCCTCCCCAGAGTGAAACGTGAGACATGTCTGTCATCTGATTAAGAATATGCAGGGAAATTCCGCAATCAAATGCAGTACATGTGTATAGATCTAATGAAATTAACTTGTTCTAATAAACGCAGCGGCGAAAGCGGAGGACGCAGTGCGAAAGTCTGGCAGCTCAAGCACAAATTTGCTATTTACCTATGGCAACAGTGGTGAGTACAACGGTTTTTCTACTCTATAGCTAGGATGCAGGGAAAGCTAGAATCCACCTCATGTAGCCAGAGAACGGGTCGACCTGCCCAAGTGTAGCCCAAAGACCATAGAAATCCAGTGGGTCTGAGTTTAGAGGGAAACATGGACAGTGAGGAGCTCCTAAAAGTGGACCAACAGCTTATGGACTAGTTAGGTGTGTGTTATAAGGACCTGATGGTTCGTGTGCATAACTGTGGTATGTTGTTAGCATGGAGTAACGAACAGCTTATGCACTGGTATATGATGGAGGGGTGAAAGCTCCAGGCGAAATGGCCTTTTCGGAAATTGCCCGTGGTAATGGTTTACTTACTGCGTCAGAATGACCAGCATTTGCTTGCAGAAAATGGGCGAGTTATGGATAGTGTGCAAGAGCTAGATAGAGCTCCAGTTATGTCATAAACATAATAAAGGTTTTACAGACCATTAATTCCGTTTGCGTAAACAATTGGTTATGTGGAGTAGCGAATCGATCACTTCTACCGGCAAGAATTTAATATTCAATCGACGGTAATGCAGAGAAATTGTTTGTTATACCAGAGAGGTAATAGCCCGTGCATTTCCCTATTACTTTCACTGATAGCATCAGAGAGCTGGACCAGATATTGGAGAAGTCTAAGGCTGACCCTGGTCATGGATAAGTAAAGCAATCGTTTCACAAGCACCAAAAAATGCACCCCAAGCTTTGCAAACCTACGTCTGGTCCGACTGCAGCTCTCTGGTTAGCTTCAACTGTAGTGGCTACAATCAGGCAACATTTATGATGAAACTGTCACATTGATGCTTACCGAAGTAACACAAGCATACCAATCATAATTGCTGCACATAAGTTAACCAGGAGCATTTTTAAGTAGCAGAGAATGCAAACTAACATGCAGTAGCTGATAAGCGGTCATGATTTTTTTTTTTAAAAGTTTTTTTTTTGGGGAATTTTTCCTTTATTTGACAGTTATACGGTGTAGAGAGACAGGAAAGTTGGGGAAAGACATGCAGCAAATGACCTGAGCTAGAAATGAACCTCGGTCGCTGCAGGAAGGACACAGCCTTTATGGTACCCACACTTAGGCTAATGAGCCACCGGGGCAGCCCGAACAGTCATGACTTTGAATCTGTCGCGCGTAAAATGAGTTTTGCATCCAGTGTGAAAGCTGCTTAACGTGCCCATAACACGTGTATTTGCGTCTTTGCATTGAGTTTTAATTTAACCTGTCGCGAGAAAAATTAGTTTTGCGTCCGGTGTGAAAGATGCTTAACGCGCCCATAATGCGTGTATTCGCATTTTTGCATTGACTTTGAATGTAATCAGTCGTCTGAAAAATTAGTTTCTCGTCCGGTGTGAAAGCTGCTTAAGGCACCCATAACGCGTGTATTTACGTCTTTGCATTGACTTTGAATGTAGGCTAATCTGTCCCCTGAAAAATTTGTTTCCGTCCGATGTGAAAGCAGCTTTATGGATAGTAGGCGGCAGCTAGAGAGAGCTCGATTATGTTATGAACATAATACAGGTTTTGCTGACTGTAAGTTCCGTTAGCACGGACAAGTTGCTTATATGGAGCTAGCGAATCGATCACTTCTACAGGAATGAATTTCCTAATTAATTAACCTCCGTATTTTTCGGCTTTTTATTAGCCACTACAATTTCTTAAAGGGGGATGAAATTACATCAAGGTAGTGCAGAGAAATTTGTTATACCAGACACGGTAGAGCTTTTGCGTTTTGCATTCCTTTCACAGTAGAACCAGAGTGCTTGCCCAGACATTTATGAAGTATTTGGCTGATCCCGGTCATGGATAATTGAAGCGATTACTGACTGTAGTGGCTACAATCGGGCAACGTTATGATGAAACTGCCACATTGATGCTTACCAAAGTAACACAAGTATACCATTCAGAATTACTGCATATAAGTTAACCAGGAGAATTTTTAATTAGCATGGCACGCAAACTAACATGCAGTAGCTGGTAACTGTGAGGAAATTACCTCTGGTTATCCGATGGTGTTCGTAAAGAGTGGAAGACAGGTGAAATAAAGACTTGACCAGATTGTGAATGAATATAGTAAAGTTATAACAGACAGAGAGTGAATTACAAACCGCGACAGAGGAATGTTCTCAGCTAAGTTTGGAGAGCGCTCTGCCTGGGCGTTGCCCGGGCATCAGTTCTTATAATCCACAGTCCTTTAGCTGTACATCAATTTGCTGTACATCTGTCTGTAACAGCAGTCTAATCAACTCCCACCTTTCTACATAGTATTGTTCAGTCTGCTTTAGACAGGTCACGGGAAGGCGGTTACGGGATACCTGAAGCCACATTGGACTGCGCTTAAGCCGTTTTCTTTTGGCTGGATTTCTGCATCCTTGAGCCGCTATCTCCCCTGCATAGTTCTTCACACACACAGGCACACGCTCTCTGTAAATAGGTTTATCAGCTTTGGGGTATTGACATAAAAGATGTTTTAAGCAGTAAAAGATGATAAAAATAATAATAATACAAAAGATGTTTTGTATTATTCCACATAACCCAGCATTCATAACAACCAGAGACAAACCCTTGCAATACAGGTTTTACAGACAGCAAGTTCCGTTACTGTGGACAGTTGTACCAAGCATCTAAATTACAAACAAGTATTAAAAGTTAGCTTCAAATGAGGTTTATGTTCACACACCTTCTGTAGAATTTCCCCTGATATTAATCTAGCATATTTAGGGCACAAACATTAGCAATAGTAACTTGGCTATGTTAGCCGCAGTGCTACAGCCACAAATAGCCGGCTATCGCATCAGGTTGGCTTATGCAGTCAAAGCAACTTACAGCTTCTGTGTCTGTGAGTCACAGACAGTCGCGACCAATCCAGGCTTTATCTTCAGATATTTTACAAAGCCTGCATTTGAGGCCAGTTGTTAGTGCTAACTATCGCTAGCGGTCCTGCTAACCACCTGTAACACGTTATCTTCACTGACATTATTTGCCCTTATATCGTTGCTTACAGCTTGTGGCTCCGAGTGCTTGATCAATGCAACTGCTTCAGTTTTGAGAGGCAGCTGAAATGCTTATCCTGTGTCAAATTATTCTTTATTGACAAAGCTGTCCTTGGTGAAATGCTGAGCACAAGCAGCTAACGTTCCCTTTGGCCGTGGCTGTTTGCTGCCAGCAAACAAAAAAGGTACCCACTGATTTCTGGTGGCATCGTCTTTTAGAAGAGAAATAGGTGTTTTTCTTTGCATCCAAAAGTAAACGGACAAGTAGCTTTGGGAGAGATACTGACAAAACTGCACCTCAAATGATCTGCGGTTCTTCTTTTGTATTTCCAAAAGTGTAAATGCTACTAAGGCATAGTTTGATCTGCTGTTGTTAGTGCCTGCTAAAACAGTTTCCGGTGTGGGCAGGTCCAGTGCTGTGATTGGCTCTGGCTTGGTCTGTACTAATTGAACGGCACAACCTGACGTCAGGTTTTGCCCTGATCTTGCGAAGATCTCGGGAGGAGCTGTTTAGAGAGGAAATCACGTTCACAAAATCACGTTCTTGGATTACGGAAAAACCTCTGTATCTTATGTTTAGAAACTTTTAAGAGGTTGAGTACGGACAACCGCGACTATAGCATTTCTAATATCTATTAAAAGAAGGATCAGCATAATAGGTCCCCTTTAAAAGTAATTGGCCAGTTGACTGACCATCTGTTTCACTGGCAGCTGTAGTCTGTTCCCTCAATGGATTAGGCTGTGGTATGAGGTGCCCAGGCCTACGTCACACTAGTGATCTGTTGGGGGTGTACCTAGGGCAAGATTAGTCCTTATTATGCATCACTGAATGTTTTTTTTTTTTTAGCCAGTCGTGTATTCAGTGAAATAAGAAAGTTTTGTCGGGGCTGTCCCACCTGTCAATTCACTTCGCCAGTCAAGCTGGCCCCAGCACCCCTGATCCCCTTGCCGGTCATCGACACCCTGCTGCAACAGATTTGGATGGACCTGGTGGGGCCTCTCCTGCGGTCCGCCCTGAGGGCACCAATACATCCTGGTAATCGTGGAAAATCAGCATTTTATGATACCCATAAGTTCCAAACTTCAGACAGTCCTTAACGGCAAAGGATTTTCATCCCACAATAAAAAAATTCGTCTTATATAATTAAATATGTTAGTTTGTCCAATTACTTTTGAGCCCTTAATAATGGAGGACTATGTGAACAAATGGCTGTAATTCCTATCAGTTAATGCAAGATTTTTGTAAACCCTGTTGAATTAAAACTGAAAGTCTATATTTCTATCTCATCATGATTGACTTCAAATTCATTGTGGTTGTGGACAGCAGCAAAAAATGTAAATTGTGTCCCCGTCCAAATACTTCTGGACTGGATTGTATGATATAGTTGTTATAATAGTGATCCAGAAATGTGCTCAATAACTGATTATCCACCACCTTGACTGATGTTGATCTGACCGATATAATATTTTTATTACAACTCCAATTCCGAAATAGTTGGGACGAAGTGTAAATTGTGAATAAAATCGAAATGCAATGACTTTCAGACCACTTGAGCCGATATGTTATTTACAATAGAACATAGATAACATTTCAAATGTTGAAACAGATACATCTTAAATTTTTATCCACAAAATGAACTTATTTCAAATTTTCTGGCTGCAGCAGATGTCAAAAAAAGTTGGTGCACAGGCAAAAAAGGGCTTAAAAAGCAATTAATTTGGAAGAAAATAAGCTGAAGGACTATTTAGCAATTAAGTAAGTTAACTGGCATCAGGTGTGTAACATGATTGGCTATAAAAGTGATGTCTGAGAGAGGCTGAGTCTCTCAGAAGTAAAGATGGCCAGAGGCTCTCCAACCTGTTAAGGCTTGCATAAAAAATTTTGGGAATACTTTAAAAACAATATTCCTCAATGTCAAATTGCAAAGGTTTTGAAGGTATCATCACCCACAGTACATAACATCATCAAAAGATTCAGAGAAACTGGAAAAATCTCTGTGCGTATGGGACAAGGCCGCCGACCTTTACTGGATGCCTGTGATCTTCGGGCCCTCAGACGCCACTGCATCACTCACCGGCATGATTCTGTCATTGACATTACTAAATGGGCCTAGGAATACTTCAAGAAACCACTGTCTGTAAACACAGTCTGCCGTGCGATCCATAGATGCCACCTAAAACTGTATCATGCAAAAAGGAAGCCATTGTTGAGCATGATCCAGAAGCACTGCCGTGTTCTGTCGGCCAAGGCTCATTTAAAATGGACTGTAGCAAAGAGTCCTGTGGTCAGACGAGTCCAAAGGAGATTTTGTAGGATATAGGCAAATTTGCCCACAGCCCAATTTGAACTATCTTCTGGTTATATGCACCTACTTGTGGGACTGTCCAGAAAATAGATTTGAAATGTGATATTTGCATACAGGAAGTGAAATGTTACCTATTTAGTGATTTCAAGATTTTTGTGGGGCAAGGCCTCATAAAGTCCATATTTAAACCCATAAATGATCTGAGAAACCAGATGATTTTTAATGGCTACACAACTAGTGATGGCAGTATGACACTGAAGCGTCGATACATGCATCAAACCCCTAGCATAGAACCACTGTTTCAAAGCTTACTTCAGAGTAGAAAAAATCACGTCACGTATGACTTCCGAAGCAGAAGCTGCTTTGCTCGCTGAATGAATCACCTGACTGGTTCGAGTGCGCCAATCAGCTGATTCACTGACTGACAGGTGACAGGATCGGACAGTTTTAAATTTGAGCGCCAGAGAGGCTTTATAATAGCCATAAAGAATGCAGAATTTGTGGGTTGTATTAGGTGGTGTGTTTTTGCTGTCGATTTGTTGTTTGTATTGCGTTGTTGTGGCGAATCATTATGGAGTCAGTCAGGAAGAGAGGTCGTTCTGATATGTGGGAACACTTCAATCTGATCACTCCTGATAAGGTAGGTGTGCTGGCTGTATGTAAGAAAAGTAAAGTTACATATACAACAGTAAATATCAGTACAGTACTAGCCTATAGTAGGGTCTATCTTAAGTCTATTTTTCAGTCACATAACAGTAAATTAGTGTTTCCATAAGGCTATTCTATTCTATTCTATTCTATATTTTTCCAGCACTCTCCTCAATAACACAAAACACTCATCAATCAATTTTCATTTGTAAATACAACATAATTGTGTGTGTGCGCGCGTGTGTGTATACGTATAATTAACCCTCCTGTCCACTGACTAGCCAGCCTAATTTTGACTGCAGCCTCTCACTTGGCCACGAGAGGTCACCCTTACTGAAGCTTTGAGTACTGAACCAATTTTCGAACCAATTGGCTCAATGCTTCACAAAGGCTTCATTTGCCCATCACTATACACAAAAACATGACGGACATTTTGATACCAAACATAAGTATATGTATGAATAACTGAAGAAGTTTCAGACAGTTTCTCAATGAAAAATTCCACTGTCTTGACCAAAATTGATGCAAAACTTAATGTTCATCTTGAAAAACAACCGGGTTGAGTCTGTCTGATCACTCTCTTGGGCTCAGATGCAAAGAGTTAATTTCCCTCTGTATGAGTTGATTTAACTGTGAATATTTTAATCCCCTATTTAAAAGAGAGGAAGGAAGATAGCAGGTGAATGAGTAGAATCCGCAGTTAAACGGAAACACGTTTCACAAACTGTTTTCAGCTAACAGCAAATGCCAAGCCGCAACTTTGACGTTTCATGTTTGATTACTTCGGAGTGTGTGGTCTTTGAGGACTAATAAGGTGCTGGTTAATTATTCATGCTTGGTAAACTGATCTGGTGAATAATTAATGAGAAATTTTTTTTTTTCACTCGCTCCACCATCACACACAGATGCATCAGTGATGGAATTTCCTCACGGTTACTCAAAAACTATTCTGATATTTCTTTTTCCTCTGTCATGGTTTGGTCCCGCCGGATGCAACCTGCAATCCGGCGGGCACTAGGACCATGTATCCAAAAGCAAAGAGGAGACCCACTTGCACAGGCTGACAGGAACAAGACCAGAAATTTAATAAACACACTTTAAAAAGAACAATTATTCAACACAAAAACAGGGGAGCAGCAGCACCACACAGCAGGGATAAAAATCCAGAATGCAGCTGCAGTGCCCATTGGCAAATGCGGCTCTTAAATACTTAAACTTCACCTCCACTTCAATGAGCAACAGGTGAAGTGGCTCGTTGAAGTGGAGGCAAAGACAGCTGGAGGGGGAGGGACTGCAGGGCAAAACCATTACAGTACCCTCCCTAAGGCGTGCCAGGAAAAGGCACTCAACAGAAAAAACCACCACCACACTGGGGCAGGCCTCCGCCCGGCACACACTGAGGCATGCCTCCGCTGGTCCCCAGATGACTGCTCCAAACAAGCCCATGCATGAAAAACCTATTACTGCTCCCCCCACAATCAGCCTGGCTGGGTCCCAAACTGGCAGCTGCATTCTGTCATGGTTTGCTTCTGTCGGATGCAATCTGCAACCCGGTGGGCACTGGGGCCATGTACCCAAAAGCAAAAAAAGGGACCCACTCACACAGGCTGTTATTATAATTAAATGTTTTCTATTTATTATTACAAAAATAACAATTAAACCGACAGAGGAGCAGCAGCAACACATGACGGGGCTAAAACTCCAGAATGCAGTTGCAACTGGCAATTGGCTGTGCAGCTCTTAAATACTCTTAACGTCACCTCCACTTCAAAGAGCAACAGGTGTGGCTCGTTGAGGTGGAGGTGAAGACAGCCAGAGGGGGAGGGACTGCAAGGCAAAACCATTACATCCTCGAAATGGCATATCCTCTGTCGTCCCCCCCCCCCTTTTTTTTTTTTACCTAAAACACATATAGTGCATAATTTTGGTTTTTTTTTTTTTTGTCCTCCTATTTGGCTCTGTATTAAAAAATTGGATTTGAAAAGTCTTGGTGTAAAAAAATTTACATCTATGTAAATTGAAACATTGGCATTATTGTAAAGTCAAAGAAAGAACAAAAAAAATTCTGGGACTAATGCTCGCTATTTCAAGTGTTTCAGCTGCGTTATTGCCACACCAATAGGCCAGAAACGGCAGTGACAGGGTGCACAGAAAATGCACCATTGGTTGGCAGTTGTAGTGAATAACGAGAGGGAAATGGAAACATTCCATCCATCCATCCATCCTTCCATCCATCCATCCATCCTTCCTTCCTTCCTTCTGTGCTTGATCTGGAATTGTATGATAGTTTGCTTTTTAAGGAGATCCCAGTCTGTTAAACGAGTCCCCTGTGTGCCACACCTGTTACTAACATCTCTTTGAATTCACTTTCTAGGAAGCAAGGCCATTCCATTTGGCTGATTGACATTTATGCGATTACTCCCATTTTCACTTCCTTTTCTCACCTCTTTCTCTTATCTTCCTGATAAGAGGAGTTTAGAGCAACAAGGCGGAAAGATGGAAGGATGTTAAATTTAAAAGATATTTTCTGCCAGCATCCACTCAAAACTAACAGCGACATTCCTGTTTTCACAACAGATCCTCTCCTACTGTACTGGTTTGTGCTCCTATGAAGTAAAACTTTGCTTCTTATTTAGATTCTTTTTTTTTGAAGATTTCTTCTTGTTTTCAGCTAAAATCTGCATTGTTGGCTTCAGAAAACCATAGAAGTGCATAATGGGAAAAAGGCATGTGTTTATTCTATTATATTGTCCATATGGCATTTGAATTCTTAGCTTGAGGGATTCAGTTTTTACATAAGATATTTATGGAGAAAACAAATCATGTTTCCTCTAATTTTTGGGTCTTGTTTTCACACTTTTTTGCTGTGTCTTTCCAAATAAATCAATACTTCTTGTGTTACTCCATTTATCAAGTTTTAAAGGGGACCTATTCTGCTATATTTCCAAGGTTATATTTTAATCTTGGACTCCCTTAAAGTACTCCTGATCGTTCGAAGTCCGAAACAGGGTCCTTATTTAGCTCACACTGCCATCCTCAAAAAACCCCATTTTTAGTCCATTGTAGCCTCTGCCTGAAACTCCTCATTAAGGTGGCTCTTCCGCTATGGCTCCCACTCCCCGTGTGTCCACTTTCTTCTGACTGGCCAGCTCTGTGAAGGGCGGAGTTGGGCGGGACGAGGCTGCAGAAGGCAGTTTTCCGGGTCTGCCTCGCCTGAGTGAAACATGAGACACGTCTGCCATCTGATAAGGAAGCGGCGGGCAAATTCCCTGGCCGAAGTAACCCCGGTCTCTCCTGTTGTGCGATACCTAGATAGAGCTCTGGTTATGTTATGAGCATAATACAGGTTTTACAGACCGTAAGTTCCCTTTGGAATTACCCTTTATTAACAAAGCTGTCTTTGGTGAAATGCTGACCACAAGCAGCTAACGTTCCCTTTGGCCGCGGCGGTTTGCTGCCAGCAAACAAAAAAAGCTACCCACCGATTTCTGGTGGTATCATCTTTTGGAAGAGAAATAGGTGTTTTTCTTTGCATCCAAAAGTAAACGGACAAGCAGGTTTGGAAGAAATACTGACAAAACTGCACCTCAAATGATCTGCGGTTCTTTTGTATTTCCAAAAGTGTAGACGCTACTAAGGCATAATATGATCTGCCTTTATTAGTGCCTGCTAGAATAGTTTCCGATGTGGGCAGGTCCAGTGCCGTGGTTGGCTCTGGCTAGGTCTGTATTAATTGGGCAGCACAACCTGACATCAGGTTTTGCCCAGATCTCGTGAAGATCTCTGGAGGAGCTTTTCAGAGGGGAAATCACGTTCTCAAAATCACGTTCTTGGATTACGGCAAAACCCCTGTATCTTATGTTTAGGATCTTTTCAGAGGTTGAGTATGGACAACCAACATTATAACATGACCAATATGTATTCAAAGAAGGATCAGCATAATAGGTCCCCTTTAATAATAATTTAAAAGATTTTCAATTGAGTTCTGCTTATGGATTGACCAAACTCCTTTTTAATGTATGAGACTACATAGAATTTATAACCCAGCAATATGTAGTAGCATCTGGGTGTCTGGTGAGAATTGATACAGGATGGGTGGAAGAGATTAAATCATTGATCTTGCAACAGTTTGAAACGGCACATTTTGAATATAATCGTAATACACTAATCATGGCACTGAGATGACTGTTGATGAGTCTCTGTTCCGGTGTGAGGATGGGCCCTATGGGCTGTTATCAAATCTGGACCCAGCCAGTACCAGCTGTATCTTGCCACACTACTGGGCAACCAGACATAGAGCAGAGCTTTGCCTAGGAAAGGGGGATTGCGATCGGCAGAATCACATTTTATGGTCAATCAGATGCCCAGTTTTTTCAGCGCAAACTGCACACGTACTGCTTTTCCACCCTGTGCCCATGTAAGGCTAACTGGTAGGCCCTGGAGTAATTGAAAGTTGTTGTGTGTACTTGTCTTCTCTCCCAAATTATAAAACGGCTGCTGTGAAGAAAGCAAACTACCAAAGGAAAATGAAATGAGAAAAATAAATGAATAAATAACCAGTGAAATGAGTCGACTCAAGACTATTTTTACGTCTGGACAAAAAAAAAAAACCTGTGCATATATTTACTTGTCACCTTAGTTTTAAGCAGGGCCCCCACGGAGTTATAAAGTGCTAAGAGCCAATATGCTGATGGCGCACAACTGAAAGTAAGGTGTTTGTAAATCAGTGAACTGGCCCTTTTACATTGGGCCAAATCCAAGTGCTGAGAGAAGTGTGTTAGTATTTGTTATTACTGTACGCAGGGCACAGTCAATTTCCAGCTTATGTGATTTTACCACTTCAGCAAATTTTAGACTGCTGTTTGTACTGAGCAATCAAGTAAACCACAAGTTACTTAAAGAAGAAATTAAACAAAAAATTATTTTCATGTCTGATATTTCATTTTAGTTGGCAAATTGTTTGAAATGAAGAAATGGTTCTCATGAAATGGCAAGTCTCAGAATGTCATGGCTTTGGGGGGTTGCTGACTGCTGTGCACTTTCCTCGCCACTTGAGGGCTGTCCTGCTCTCTGATCAGGTGGTTGATTGCTTACTGTTTGCAGCTATGGAGAGACTATTTAAGAGGCTCCTCCAGCTCATTCTGGTGCTTTTGTGTCACTCTTGCTAGGACTACGAAGCCCTGAGCGTTTAGTCAGAGAAACTCCTTTAAAGAGTTTAGGATTTGATGTTTGTCCATCCGATTTATCGTCTGTTCCTCGGAGTATATGCTCTGTCCTGCAGAAAAATCTGAGAGGATTCTTGCCCTCTTTTTTTGGGTTGTTTTTTGTTGGCAGAATCGCCGGAGAGTAACGCTCCTTTTTTTTTCTGCTACTGTTTCTCCCATTAGTGGTCACTTGTGTTTTGTGGGTGGCTTTTAGAAACCCTATCCTGTGTCGCGTCTGGGCCTCTGTCCCATTCCCCCCTTACACAGAATCTCAGAAATGGGAATAGTCCTAAATTAAGACTTGGCGGCGAAGGTCACTATATCCTTTGCATTTTTTGAGCAAAGATAATGTGAAACCTATGGCAGGTAAAAACTATGATGAACTACAGTCATTCTCTTGGCCAAGTTGTGACTGACTGATCTACATATGATGCAATTCTAATCAATAATGATCGCTTATGCAACGGAAGTTATATTCTTAGAAGAAAATTTAGAATATTATATTCTTAGAAGAAATTTGGTAAAAAATTATGTTAATACTGACGGGGTGGCACTGTGGGCTGTTGAAGTTGCTCTGTCAGTTAGCTTGGTCTCAACATCAGTATTTATTGCACACAAAAATACAGATGATATATCATATGACTGGTAATTAAATGCTGCATTTTCAGACCAGAGCAGCAACAATGAGCTGATTTAATTGAAGGCTTATTGCATTATTCTCCTAGTAGCTGTTAATTTGCAGAGATGGGAGCGTCCTTCTTTGGTAGAAATGACCGCTTCCAAGTTGGATTGGTGAGCAACAGATGGAAGCCAGCACTGCAATAGCTGCCTGGAGAAATATAACCTCTGTGCGAAAGGGACTAAGGCCAACCAGCTCTTCACTTCGTGCCATGATTTGTGATCTTTTGCAATACTGCTCTTTATCTAGGTTTCCAGCAAAGAAATTGTGTTTCACACAATCAAGTGTGCCATGTATTAAACACAAAAGAGATAGCAATGACGAGGGAATGACCCACTTATTTTTGGGGGGGGGGCTGTCCCAGATTTTCTTTCTCTAAGAGGGTTTTCGGTTTCTTTGTCCCACGGACTGCACACCTACCTATTCTTCTTCTGTAAATGTGTACATTTGTGTCGGGGTGGCTCACTTATTCAAACAAACCCAAATGCAAAGTGATTTGGTCTAAATTCTGTCGAATGGACCAAAATCGCTGTCTGTAAAAGCTTAAAATGCTGGTTGACACTAATTGTAAAAAAAAAAAAAATTGCTCTCTTAATTGGATGTTGGAAATTTCATTCTTTTTTATCTTAACTGGATGTAAGAAATTTAATTTAACATATACAGAATGAATAGAACAAAAGTAGTAGCCAGGTTAGAATGCAGGTAGCCTTTTGGTCAGACTCAGGAAATAGACAACCCTGCATAGTCCCCAGATCCAGCTGGTCCAGCAGGTCACACTTGGTTCGGTCAAAATCTCTGAAAGCAACATGATGGATGCTAAAGGAGGCACTAGATGAGTGCTGTCTTGCACGGCTTCTTTGACACGGATTGAGTTTACTTCAGCGAACGATCAGAGCTCACTCAGCAGAGATTTTTCCTACTACTGCGGTCGCAGAAAGTGATAGCAGCCAACTGCAACTATTTTAGTCCGGAGGACCTTTGTTGTACCGTGACTTAAACTTAAACAACACTATGCAAAATGGAGCTGATTGGAGGACATTAGCTGAGGGTTCGAGAAAGTACATTTCTGCAGTACCTTTCCCTGACTTACACCTTTTAAATCTCTCCCTGATTTAACAAACCTGATTCAGCTGATCGGTGTGTAAGTTCATTATTTGATGAGCTGAACTAGGTGTCTCAGATCAGAGAGGGATATAAAAAGGTGCAGGGCTGGGGTTGTAGAATCTGGAGACGTTCCTGCGTATGGCTCGGACCAGAGCCTTGCCAAATAGCAATTAAACTCGCTCAGCCTGCATAGGGTAGGGGATTAGGCCCCCCGAACCTTGTGCAGAACAGGCGGCGGTGGGGTTGCAAAGCTCCAAAAGCACGTTAAAAGGTGATATAGTGCAGGGGAGTAAACTGAAGGCCCTTGTGTCCAGTGACGTATGAATTGAAATACTGCCGTGGTACCGTCTAGTCGGCGTGTTGTCGCATGTAAGTGTGTGGGCATCACGTGGTACGTGGGTGACAGCCCACACCTAAGCAGAGGGATGCAAAGTACGACCTCTGTGAACAGGCAAGGCTGGTGAAAACGGTCAAAGTTTCTATACCCATAGCTAAGTGGGGTAGGGATCAGACCTTCGGTTCCCACCTGGGTGGCTGGTAATCACTATGGGATTCGGAGTTCGCTATCGACTGGGTCACTGGCCGGTCGGGTCACATATGGCAGTAAGACCCTTAAGTTTGCCGCCGGCTCAATGTACAGTCAGGCCACTGTAGTAGGCGAGTAGTGCTTCTGTGATTGGTGAGCTTTGAAAAGAAGATGCCGGGAAGCAGAAGGCAGATTTCTCAACCTGGGGGAGCCTGGGCGAAGATCTCTGTGGAAAGAGATCTAGCTAAGAACTGCGCCCTGGGAAGGGAGGTTCAAAGGATCAAAGTGTGTTATTCTCGGGGAAATCCAAGGAGTTGAATGGAGTATGTTTCATTCCCTTTGAAATTATGGTTCAGTCCCTTTTGGAAACTCCTGAAAATTGGTCAGAATTCTCTCAAGTAATCGCCCTATTCTCCTCTCTCAGCTAAATTGCTTTATTACATCCTCCAAATGGTGGAAACCCAAAAACCAGATTCTACCCCCCTTCCAGGGTGTTTATGGCCATGCCGCCTGGATCAAAGACGTGGTTTGGCTTAAAGGAAGGAGAAACAATCCATTCTGGGAGAATCGTATCCGTTCTCTCCCCGCGCAGGTGAGTGCGTGTGTAGTACCCAATCTATATAGTCGGACAGAATCGTATCCGGGCTCTCTCCGCGCACGTTAGTGTGTGTGAAGCTTTTCCTCCAGGTATGACTTTATTCTCCTCTTCTAAATTGTGTGTAACTTGTAATTGGCTTACCGTTAATTTGTTGATTAAAGCTCGTGCCGACCTGGTGAATAAATTATTGATGTTCTTGTTAAGCTTGTGTGGTCTCCATGACTCTTAACACTGGTACATTTTTTCTAGCCTTGTTGCGACGGATACCTAGGGGTTTAATCCAAACCAAGGAAGGACTGGCCAGTGGCCTGGTATGGGAATTGGTTTTATTACATTGGAGAGACAATCATGATCTACTTACATAAAGGGTTTATGTATTGCTGGTTCTGGGATTTTAGCCTTAAGGAAACCCATGGACGAAAAGTCGGTTCTCCGTTAAAATTCCCTGAAGGAACCCATGGGCGCGCATAAATCTGGGTTTGCTGTATTCACACCAAAAGATGTTGTTGCAGTGATGGCTGACTTCCAACCTCTAATCCAACCAATGAACCTGGGATCCGGCCATGGTGTTAAACCCGGGAACATTAATGAGTGACAGGGGTTGTCTTTTAAGAGTTTGAGGTATAATCAACCCGAGATTCACGCATGTGTCCCTAAACTATAAATTCTAATTCTAATTTGGAGTCCAATATTTAACGAGGGTATAACTAAATTTGGTATTCTAAATGTATTATGGAGTCTGATTAATTGTAACCGTTGTGCTTTTTTGCCCCGTTCTTTGAACGGAGTAAATACATCCATTTTACTGTGATCACACCAGCCAGGAGGTCACGCAAGTTAACGCCAGCCAAAAGAACACATAAACCCTTCGTCCCTGGCAATGTCTGTCGCTAGTATTGTTTTGTGGGGTTCAACAGGGTACTCCAAGAGTAGGGACATGAATCACTGATCTACACAAAACAAAGAGAGAAAAAAAGAAGTAAATAAATGAATAAATACACTGCCCATCCAAAAAAAAAGTTGCGCACTCAAATATTTAGTTGGAGCCCCTTTAGCTTTAATTACTGTGCAAATTCATCTTGTCAAAATGGTTGAACCGCTCGGTGGTTTTCTTGAGCCCATCCCAATAACTTTGAATATGGTTAAGGTCAGGACTTTGTGGTGGAAAATTTGTGAAAATGATTCCTCTTACTTGTTTTTGTCATTCATAGTTTTCTTTGCTAGATATAGGCCACTAACTTGCCCGTTCTGAAATACTGTAACGTCATTTCCATCATCAAGGGATGCGTCTCCCGAGATGATTTTATAAGAAATAAGTAGCAATACGCTTCATCAGTCCGGGTTAAAATGATTATTGCCAGCTGAAACATATTAATAACAGGCTACTGCAATCACGATCCAATAATAAAATTTGTTCATTCATTTCCAAACGGTGACTTTTTTTTGGACAGGCAGTGTATTTTAAGAATAAAGCAAACTTTAAGGTGCTGACCGGCTCCGCAGTACCCTACATGACCCTGCTGATGTTACAGATGGGTGAATCATTGGTATAAAGAACAGAGTTTATTTCTTTTTTTGTTTTCATGGGTGTGGGAATTCTTAGGAACAAGAGTCACGGGCTAAAATGAATAACTCATTTAACTGCAGCAAAGATGGCAGATCTCGATCTATTTCTGGGTCAGGCGCATAAAGTAGAAAGATTGTGTGAGAAATTAGTCAATGGAATGATCCCAGCCCACTTCACAGCAGCCCTCTCTCAATCTTTCCTCTGGACCTGCATGAAGAGGTCTCTCCATGTATAAAGTCTATTTATAAGTCTATTTTAGGGCTGATTCTATCATATCTTCTGACCAATATCATACAGAAGAGAACAGAAGCTTATAATCTTCGGTCCCAAGAACTTTTCTTACTATCTGTTCTCAAGGTCGGAACTGAACTGGGGAAAAAGGGATTTAAGTTTGCTCCTCCCTCTACTTGGAACAAATTACGAAAAGACCTGAAACTCAAGCATCTGGTTTAATTAGATGCTTTTAAGGTGCTTCTGAAAGACCAGGAGACAAACACATCTGGCTGTAGATGTTCTGCCTGATTTATTTATGATTGCGGTTGACTTGTTTCACTCATTAATCTATGTCTTTATTTTATTATGATCTTGTATTATGTTTTTATGCATGGCTGCTTCTTGTTTTTATCTCGTTATGTTTGTGTGAAACTTTTAAAACTGTGCTGCTGTCTGTCTTGGCGAGGAAACTCTTGAAAAAGATTTTTAATCTCAATGAGTTTCCCCGGGTTAAATAAAATATAAATAAGATGATTAAAAATGCTGAAGTAAATGTGGAACTCCAACTTGTGCTTTACATTGTCTTTTATATCATAATCCTAAGGGTATTATTCTTGATAACAGTTAAACACTGTATTACTTTACTGTAGACTCTACAGTAGCACTGGAATCATAGCTGCTGAAAAATTTTTGTATGGAAGTCATTTGTTGTCAGAAATGGAGGAACCTGGAGCTAAAAGTACTGGTCTGAAAAAAGTCACAAAATATCCATTTACAGAAAATTGAACAGTAAGTCTCTGTTGCTCTTGAGTCTTTGTTTGTTTCGGTTTTTTTTTCTCCCATTATTTAATTCCCTCTGTGTAATTGGCTTATTAAAAACTTCAGTTGTATATTTTGGGGCAGACGGAGTCTCCTCTTCATCACCTATCCCTCATTTTTATCCTGACATCTGCTGTTGTGGTAAAAAATGTGTCTAGCAATGGTATTTTCTGTCTTTCAGAATTCATGATCCATGCTAGCCTCAGATTAATGGCAGAAAACCTTTAAAGGTCTCCAGCAAAACAACAATCATTTACCTTTGTGACATGGGCTGTATGAAATGTCAGAATTTGGCGCCTGTTGTGCCATAGAAATGAAATACACCTTCAGGGTCTGGAAAACAAACAAATGCTTCTGATTGTTTTAAATAATATCAGGAATGAAGACTGAGGGCTCTAATATAAAATCCCAAAACTTCAAAAGCTCATTCAAATCGTGAATTGATATTAAATGAAAAAAATTATTATATTTTTTCAATTATCATTTCTAAAAAGGGTTAAGGGGATTTATAGTTAAGCAAACATTTTTCCAAGATATTCACTTTTTAAACTAAGAATTTTTAGCAAAGTAATTATATTAGAAATTGCAACTTAAAACACTGAGTTTCTGTAGCATGATATCAGTGGTTGCCATGGAAACGGCTGTTTTAATGAATATATAGATACTGCTGTAGCCATCTTCTAAACATATAATTTTAGATAATTTGAATTAATATTCTGCTTGAGATGTTTGAGTTTGAAGTATTTTCTGTTCCGTGTTGTACTGTGGAATGAAGGTTTGTCCTGTGACTAATGATGCAATGGAATGGTGTTTTCTCATTGGCTGCTGTGTGTATAGGATAAATACATCTTGAGCCCGCAAAACGGCAGGAGCCACTGGACCTTGATGCAACACGGTCTTTTGACCAGCGCGCTAATTTCGGTTAGTTTACTAAGAAAAGTCAAAAGTCTGTTTTTCTATTGTATGATTTCAGTTTTGTGATAAAGATACGAAAAGAAGAATTTAGCTTCAAGACTTTTGCTTTCCGATGTCAGTGTGTTGTGTAATATGGGGGGGGAAGCCACTAGATGGCAGTATTGACCTTTTTTTGTGTTAAGCCCAGTTTGGAGCTAGGGTTTTGGGTATGTCCTGGGCATGCCTCAGAGGAGAAAGTCCCAGAGAATTGAAAAAAAGTCTGGAAGGTGGGAGGGGGCTGGAAAAGAGTATATAAGGAGAAAAATTGAGAGAGTAAAGGAGTATGAGAAATTGCAAGGAGAAATAGTGGAAGGGTACATTTGACCAGACCTGTCACTCTTTTCAAGACCTGTAAAGCTCTTTTTGTGGATTTTTGCCTGTGTTGGAGCATTTTCCTGTCCCAAGATATCGCAACAAAAGCAACCCCATCGCAATTACCAAGGGACTGTAACTATCTCATTTTTTTAATATTCCAATCTTGGTCAGAAGTGTGGTTTATTAAATCTGTTTAAGTTTTTAAAATTTTGTCTGTCATCCCTTGCTGTCTGATATGTCATAACAAATTGGGGCCATAACAGTTGCGTGAAAAATTTTTGAGGTCTGGAGCTTGTGAGGCAGCCAGCTGCTGCACCCACAGATACTTACAGAAACACAGCTCTTGAGATAATTAAACAGTGTTTGGTGATAATTATGAGTTTTTTGTTTTCCACGTCGGCCATTTTCTTTATACTTATTATTATTCTTACTTCTTCTGCCATTCTAGTCCTACATACTTTATGCTATTTCAACAATTCATATATCAAAACATGCAGCTTTTTCTGGGTATTATTGCTATTACTCCTGTCTTACACATAACTTATACTTTATAAAATATTTAACTTTTTCTTATTTTTTGTCCCATAGAAATGCATTGAAACAGTCTTCAAACTCTTCAAACTGCTCTGCTACTTTGAACCTCTATAACTTCAGCATACTTTCTCCTAGAGACTTCATTTGACTTCTAACATTAGCTAAGTTAGCTGAGTAGCATGGTTAGCATTGTTAGCATAGTTAGCCTAACCACTAACAACATTAGATTAAAAACATTAAGTTAGATGGGTAACATGGTTAGCATGGCTAGCATTGTTAGCATGATTAGCATAACCACTAACAATATTAAGTTAGCTAAGTTACGTGGTTAGCATGTTTAGCATTGTTAGCATAACTGCTAACAACATTAGCTAAGTAAGCTGAGTGACAAGCTTAGTGTGGTTAGCATGGTTAGCATTGTTCTTTCATTCTTTGTTCAGCTTTCTTTCTTTCAGTTTTTTAATAAACATTCAAGTATTTTACATAATTCTAATGCTATTATATTTCCATGGCAGCTGTACAGTGTGCTGTCAGCAATCATTCAAACTTTATTGCATGCAAGACAGCTTCGCAGTGTGGCTTCAGCTTTCAGCATTCACACTCGCAATTTCTGCAGAAATTGCTTCTCTAGTTTCAGCTGTAATGTGAAGGAAAACACATTCCTAATGTCACTACAGAACTTTCTTTTCTTCAGGTTTCTATGTTTTTGTATTGATTTTGACCCCCCTAAATCAATGTCAGCAGGAAACAGCCAATTAAATATGCATATTTTGATTTACTCATATTCAGAGGTACAAATTGCAGAAAGAGCATTGTACAGATCATCACATCAAATGGAGAAAACTGCCAAATATGAAATTAATTGGATGTACAGTTGCTGAGAAATCTGTATTTTTTTGTTGAAAATCTGTATTTTTAGAAAAATGTGATTTTAGTTTGACGGTAAAGTTCTCAGGAAGAATAAATTTAGTATTTTGTTTTTAGTGGTTTTTAGGATTTTTTTTGCCTCCTTAAAAGGCATCAGCCTCATAAGTTACTCCCTCTTCTTCAATCTGTGTTTCTTCCCTAATTTTACGCGCTTGTCGAGTGTCTATTTGTTTCTTTTTTCAAATTCTAGTGCGCGTTTTTCACTCTTTGTCACACGTTTTCTGTCCATTTCGTGATAGCCTTTCATTGAATGTGCCCCTGCCTATATGCCAAGTTTCATTAGAACGGAGGCAATTCCTCATTGGCCATCATTGAAAGTCACTATACTCATAGCTGTTCCTGCCTTGAAGACTGTGTTTGTGACGAATGTTTCCTTCAGAACACAACTCCATATTATGGACTATTTGAAGGACCACTTCATGTTCTTAACTCAAATTTAAAATTTTGAACCAATATTGTCATTTTGCTTAGCTAAAGGTCCCCTTAAAAGTGGTCACATAAGCCACAATAGAATGGACATGTACTACATTATCATCAATGAAAAAAAAGGAACACTGGGTACCATGAGGACTTAGAGCTTTTTGTCACACGTATGTCTGACACTCATTTTTCTTAGGTCTTATTTCTTACTTAAAGGGGAACTCAGGGCTAAATCATAATGCTGTTTTATACAAACATAATCAGTAAATAAATGTTGAAAAATACAAAAATGTGGAATTTTTGTTTTCAAAGACAAGATAAATGAGGTTTTATTCCCCCTAATTAGTTGTCATCTGCTTCAACGGTCGCGTGATAATGACGTAATCGCGCCCGAGAATGACGAACCGTCACCCTTCGCCCAGAGGTATACGCTGTTATTGTGTTGGATAGTGTGATTTTCCCAGTCCATTATTCTATGACGAAAGATTGTTCAATTTGTTTGTATTTTACAATATTTATTTACTAAGTATGTTTGTATAAAACAGCATTATGATTTAGTTTTGAGTTCCCCTTTTTAGTGCTCTGTCAATTCCTGGACTGAGTGCAGGCAGCTTCAAGGCTGTTTTTCTTCATAAAAGGGGAACAGAATATTCCCTCTTTTTCTTTTTTGTTTTTTTTTTGTTTTTTTTTTGTCACTTTGGGAGTAAGCTGGAAAATAAACATTTATAGAAGGGTTCACCGGTGAGAAAATGCCTGCGGTCATCAATCCCAGGGCTTCAACCTAGGGGGCTTTCATTCTTTTGCTGAAATAACAGAATTCATTCAGGTCATGACTGTGCAAGTCAGAACATTATGTTGGCAAAACTTCTGCCTGGACATGCTAAAATTGAAATATATACATTATCTTTTGTTCAATGTGGATGATAAACTAGTGAACTGTTGGGATTCTGTGTTCTACCCATGCCCTTGTTTAAGTCCTGTACCTGACCCTAGCCATGCTTATTGATTTTCGTGTTTAGTGACCACTGCTTGATTCTGACCATTCTTAGTATTGTGTATTGTGTGTTGGTAATTTTAGATTTCCTGGTTTTTTATTTCATGTCTTGTATTATTCATAGTCTTTGCCTTGTTTATTTCTGCCATGACTTGCTTTGCACTTCGTCTACCAAGTCTTGTCTTATGTAGGTCTTTGCTCACGGTCCTTGTCTTGCATGCCACTCATTCGGGTGATTTATTGGTTTCTGGGTTTCAACCTTCTTTCATTATCTCGTGTTCTTCCTCCCTCTCTCTTTTGCTATCTACTAACCCATACTAACAGTTTGTTGTGTTCGCTTATTTACTAACCCACATTAAAATTGTATATTTTTACTAACTTATTAACATGCACTTGGGATTGTATAGCTGCACATACTAATTGACTAACGATCTCTCAGCAGCCGTCCAATTTTAGTCTCCGCCTCCTTGCCTATCCCTGCTATTATCTCTGCTGCAGTTTTCTGTGGATCTCCACTTATACTTTGTGCTTTCCTTTCTTTAATCTTTACACTTTAGTACTCCTTAGCCGGAGCTGTTGTTTTGTACATAGGTTTGTCTTGGGAACCCTGTCTGCGTTTTGGCATTTGCCAAATTCATGTAATTAGATCTATTCCTCATGTGTCACTCCTGATCATTGTATCATTGATTGCATCTGTTTCTCCCTAGTCATGTGTTCACCCCGGATGTGTATTTAAGATGTCTGTTCATGCACCTCCTTTGTCAGATCGTTCTTCCTAGTTTCCTGTGCCACGTCTGTTTTCCGCCTCGATTCTTAGTGATTTATCTTTCTGACTGGACCGCCTGACTACAACTTTGCCTATTCCCTGTGTTTTACCGCACTCTTGTTTATCGACCTCTTTTTGCCTGACTACGATTTTTGTGATTGGTGCCCTGGTTTCGACTCTGGATTACGCCCACTGGATTCTGATTTTGTATTGCGGACTTTGTACTGTTGCCAGCTCTGTTGGGGGGTTTCCCCCTTCAGAAATAAAGCCTCCTTTTTGCATTTATCTGGTTTTCGCGATTGGTTCATTTCGTAAATCACAACAGTGAACTAGTTCAGAAAGTTTGTATGTAGAGTCAGTTCAGTAATTACAGCTACCGTGATTACTGACACAAAAAAAAATTAAAGATACAGGTATATAAAATAATGTAAGGTCATCAGATTAATATAAAACAATATAATTTAGCAGTTTCAAACTACCATCAAATGAAAAGAAAGAGTGATTAATTTAAACTTAATTCAATTAAATTACACATGGTTACATAATAATAAATATCAGTGAAACAGTGGGACGAAGGCAATTGAAAGGTTGGGGTTGAAGTGACTCATTCAGCTTAGACAGATAGTAATATGATGATATTCACATATTCTAAAGGCATGATAGAAAGTGAATTGATAATTAAAACAGAAAGGAGACATAAGTGAAAATTACTATTTCATGGAGAAAAATAATGAAAGAAAAAAACAGGAAGCAGTACTCTAACCAGCAGGAAAATCTCACTTGAAATAACTAAGAATTGTACTAAGAGTTTCTTGCGCATGATTACATACCTCTGGTCAGGACATTCCTTCCCTATTGGTTTGAGCTTCTGCAATTAAGAAGAATATGAAATTTATTGGCCCTCAGCTTGTGAGTCACCCAGGCTAATTGTCCATGCACTGCATACCAGAGGCACACTGTATCAGATAACATCCTAATCATATTCTGTCTGCTCTTTTGCTTCAGGACCGTTTGAGTGATACAATATTGAAAAAAATATGACCATTTATATTTGATATTGCCTGAATAACAAATCTTTCAAAGTTCCAAATAGTTTGTTCGAACAGCCGTTACTCTGGTCAGGCTTTAATGGGATGAAAAGTGCTTTCTTATTTTGTATGCATTTCAGACCAAAGCAATGATTAAGTGCCTCCTTGCCTGCTCATCTAAGCTTGATATGGGTGAAGACAGGCTAGAGAGGCAGGAGAGAATCACCTCCCAGTCTCTACCTGTCCACACACTAAAGCCCTTTGTCGGTTTACCATAGACTCTGAAACCCTAACCCCAGACACTTGCATACCTGCTGAATGTCGCCATTACTTTTTTACCTTTCATTTCACCAGGGAAGTTCCATTGAGAACATGTTTCTCTTTCTCAAGGATGCCCTGGGAGAAATTCTGGACAGAACAGTTGCAAGTGAGGAAGGAAAGAGTAAAACAGGGTAAAGCTGCTGGAGCGGTCTTGGGGTTAAGGGCTTTCCCTAAGGGCCCAACTGCAGAATTCTTCCCAGCTTCATCTCTCCAAATCACAACAGAATCCCAAGCCCCACCAGTCTGAATCAATAAGTTACGAGTCAAGCAGTCTACCACTAGGTTAGCCTGCATCCCCAAAGCGATTGCAAAGCAATTTGCAACTGACTCACTCATCTAGAGTTCTGCTAAATCTCACTTCCTGTCAATCTAATCGCAAACATTAATCAATTACCAAGATCAAGTATGGATTTGAGTTGAGACCCGCCCCTCCCCTGTTTAAAGTTCTAGCTTTGAAATGAAATGAATACATCACCATTATATTCCACTTATGCACAGGTGAGAGAGGACCTCAACCCTGCTCCAGAGTGCTACGACTGAGCTTTGATTTCTCTCGGTGTTCTCTCCCAGTGTTCACAGCTGATGATGCCTTTAATATTAGACAGAACAGACTAACCGGGGGAACCCTTGGCTGATTTCTAATTTTTTGTTGGCAGATCAGGTTTTTAAAGCTTTGAGGCCAGGAGAGCACATTCATGGGTGTATTTACTCAGCATGTCATACTTATAGTAATTAACGTGTAACGCTGTTTTTTCCTAAATCCAAGTCTGACTGGAGAAATATAACTTCACTACATTTTTGAATGTTGATATTTTTATAAATAAATGTCCAACAGTACATTTCATTTGTTAGCTTTAATTAGATAAACAGATGATTAACATTCATTTCTGGGATGTGCTGGTTAATAATAGTGAAGAGAAACTCATTGCTGAGACATAAAAGATGTGGCGGTGAGGGTGCTGCTGTCACTAAGATTACTTGCTCCTACCTTGTCATGAGCCCCACAAATCTGTGCTGTGAATGTGTTTTTGTTGCCAATGTTTTGTATTTTAGTCACTTTACTTATGTTTTTTGGCTCTGCAATAGTTTGTATACTCTGAGCTTCAAGATTTTCGTCCCCTGATTTTGTTTTTTTACAACACATGAAATATAATGGCATAAACACATGAAGACCTGAAGCATCCGAATTCCTTGCAATATTTTTATATCGAGGACACCAAGTGCTTCTCTGAAACCCAATTTACCCTAAAATGTCAAATTTGCCTTTAAATGTGAACCAAAAGGTGATTTCTAAAAAACGGTTGGGTAGTGTTTTTATATGTGTGGGACAGCTTTGGGCTTCTTACTCGTGTAGGGCTTGTTTGCGAACAGGTTGTTGTTTCAGACCAGAACTAGAACTTGATTAATCTTAAAGCTACTGTAACCGATTTGGTCATTTTCGTAGCTTTTGTCCGAAGCCTATGAAAGCAGTCCCAGCCCCCCATCCCCAAGCCAGGCACAGCAACACACATCGGTATCCGGCAGAGGAGAGTAGCGACTCAGTCACAATATAAGTACATAATTATATAGACATTCTCAGTGATTGTCGTGTGAAAGCCTCTCTGAAAGCATGGACCATCGACACATTACATCCATGCAGAAACTTCAGTATGAATGGCTTTTGAAGGTCTAAGCTAAAACTAGCTAGTGTCCTATAGGCACTCATGCTAATGTTACTTGGCTAAGCAAGCTGTTGTAGGCCACAAACGCTGACGGTTAATGTATAAACTGTTGATTTAACTCTGAACATTTTGCTGTGAAGGAATGTTCTGCACTTCACCAATTTTCATGCTCTGTAGTGTTTTCCATAAGCCAACGCTTCAAAATCAATGTTCTATCTTGCATGCAAATGAATTTATGAATGTTGCCATGTGAGATACTCCATGCTCTGAATAAAATATTGGGTAGTATTTCTACTTCAATGGCTTCAGTTATTACATAGCTTTCAAATAGATTCATCACAGTTCTTTAGTTGGCATCAATCCATATTTCTGTGCTGTTAGTCCTCGAGGTGATCAGAGGGTGTTCATGAGAGGGAGAGGGTGTTTCAGGAGTAAAGGGATATCTTGTGTTTTCAGGGGACAAAAATCCTAAAATATTTCAGGAGGGTCCTGTACAGACACTCCTGGAGATTTTGATCTTGTTACTCTGGCCTTCCAATTAATATATTCTGTGTGTGTGTGTGTGTGTGTGTGTGTGTGTGTGTGTGTAAATAAATGTACTTTTTGAAAAGACGTTTTGAACACTCATATTTGCATACATTTTGCAGCTCAGGGAAAAGAAATGTCTGTTCTCGCAAAACCTAAAACTTTTCTTTGATTTCACACATCATGGTGTTTATTGGAAGCAAATGTGATTTTTTTAATCTCAGTATAGGAATGAGGCATGTTAATGAGACATCAAGTCCATCTGTTAGCACCGAGTCATTCAGACACGTGGGCCATGTCACATTGACCTTGATTCACTCCTGATCAGTCGTTTGTCTCTGGTTCACAGCATGGGTTGGATGACACCATTTTCATGTACTGTAGCAATAACTAGTGAGAAGTCAAGATTGATCATAGACCACTTCAAACTTTCAGGCAGGTGCGCAAAGTACAGATTATAAGGAAGTCAATTATGTGTTTACACCTATCTTTTTGGGTGATACAGTTACAATGAAAGACCATTCTGTACTCCTGAAAAAAAAAAAAAAATATATATATATACCTCACAGGGTACATTCAGGAAACACAACTGGGGCAGACAAAGCCGGACCAGGCTGTTTAATAATGGACTACAAGTACCAAGGAGCAAGACAATAATAGTAAACCATAATTAATTCATTAATTAATTAATTAATTAAGAATGGAACGAGAGATAAACTAACACAAAAGGCAAAAGCATTGGAGATACTATATTATAACAGCAAACGCTGAAATGATCACTAATGGTAAAAGAAGGCAAAGCACAAAAGCTCAGAAAATGTTCAATGACATTAATACTAGAACAACTAAATAAAGCTCAAAGCACAGAAAAACATTCTAAAATGCAATACTTAACTTTAGAAAGAACAAAGTAGAATTCAAGAAAACCAAAACCACAAAACACAAAGTACAAACAAAATAAGAATAAAACCGTATCAAAGTTCACAATATTAACACCGGAAAAGAAGCACGAAAGAGCAATGCAGGATCCGGGAACAAGAATTGTTATAGACAGCGCCCGGTGACCATCTGAGAGAGGTTGAGAGATTAAATAGGGCAGGTAATCAGTACTCTGGAGAGTTTGAATGAGGAAATGAAGAGTAATTGGATGAAGAGGGCATGGTGAGTGGGCAGTCATTTTTTTATATATGATACATATCATTTCCTTTGTTTATTTTAGTCTGCATTTTTTGGTTAGGAGTATTGAGAGTGCAAATTAGTCCTCCTGAAGGAGGAAGGGTATTATTTTTGGTGGGAATATTTGGTATATTTGTTTGTCTGTGTGTCTGTCAGCAGTTTAGCACAAAAAACAGTGAATTTTCAGAAAAGCGGTACAGTGGTTTAAGGATCACCAGGTTAAATTTTGGACCTATCTGGGTCAAGGTAATCATAAAACGGAAGTTGTTTCAGCCATCACCCTTGGGCAGGTTAGGTTGTGCCTGGCACCACTTGTTTTTGTTCAGTGAAAAGTTTATGCCATTTCGCAGCTATGACTGGTTGAATTGTACTGAGATAAGATTTGTTGGTACCTTTTACATGCAAAGTAAGCTGAACATTCAGATTTGAATGTGCCCATTGTTTCCCAATTGTAATTCCTGGCACAGTTTGTACAGTGTACTTCAGCTCAGTTAGACATATTCCTCATTGCAGTAAAAATTCATTCTCATCCCCTACCTGCTTTTTGTTAAATTTGAATGAGGGTTATTTTTCAGTGCTTTTTTCCCTCGATTTTATGGATCATTGAACTAATGATGTTGGGAAAAGGGAATCGAACAACATTGTTAATAACGGCAAAAAACCAATTATAAAATAAAATAATAGTAATAACAATTTAAAAAATGCTGCATTCAACAAAAAAATGGTCTGGTGCAGACACAGGTCACTTTTTAATTGCATGCCAATGAGCAGATGTTCAACTCAGGCAGTTCACAGGGAAAACTCTCTAATTAATAGCATGATCCTGTACTGTGCTGATTAAATGGTTTCAATTAAGAGTATAATCAGACCTCAGGGACTGACTGAATGTGCTAAGTCTGCGCCAAGAGGATGTTGCAGACACCGTTACTCTGGATGAGCAACATGCAAATGAAAATTCAAAATGGAAGCCGGGCGATTACCCTTTCCGCGGGGAGTGAGATGAGGGTTTGAACAGGACCTGTGAATAAACTGGGGGGTGGATCTTTAGATAAAAATACAACTGAATTATCAAATCTTAAAGCACTTAACTTCACAGCGGGAGTTCTGGGAGCTTTTTCATGTGACAAGTCAATTGACCAAACTAGACACAGGTCCATTTAAGACAATGGCATGCCCTGAAATTGAGATGTGGAAGTGCTAAATGAATGCAAACTCTACAAAGAGCTATTCCAAATGGTGCTCTGTATGTGATAGGAGAGTGTCCCACTTGCACATAGACTCATAGGAAGGTGTACCGTGTACGGGGACTGTGCTTGGGACAGGACAGAAGGAGGCTGCTAAATATTCAACAGTACAGACTCTCATTGTGTGTTTTCTTTGAACACAGGAGCCAGTTCAAAGGCTTCGTATGAAATGCAGCTGCAGAATGGGGCCCTTATCTTCATGGTCGCAGATGTGCTCCGGTGGCCAGGTGGGCAGGGACAGTGGAGGAACAGCTTTAAATAATTGATCATTTAGTAGCCCGTAAATCCACACACGGGGTAATGCAAACACAATCTCTCATACTATGTGTTGTGCACAGGGGTGTGGGGCGGGAATGTGTGCTCCGCGTAACACATCCACCTGCTGAGACATGGGATCTGCTGCAGTGAGCTGTGTATATAGGTGTTATTTTTAGGCCAATGCATTATTCTTATTTTTAAGTGGCATCATACTTATTATTCAACCTGTTTTTATAGATGTTTCTTTGACAGTTTTTGAGATGCTGACACAAAACCACTCATGTCCATGATATCTCATGTCCATGATATTACCGTTAGGTGTGTGTGTGCGTGCGTGCGTGCGTGTGTGTGTGTGTGTGTGTGTGTTTAATGATGTAAGGATCTTTCTGTTGTTATGCTGCCATTGACATTATTTGACAGGTTCCACAGGAATTGCCTTCTACTCTTAGAAACACCTTGTCTCATTTTCTTGGCTTATCCTTGTGCATGTCAGTTAAAGCCATAGGTGTCAGACTATGGTACTATGATATGTCTAGGTACGTGAATTTCATTATAGTATTTATTAGTTTTCATGTTCTTTTAGAAGATCTTTGCATTAGTCTGGTCTTTCCTTGCGTCCACCTGTCACTTGCCACGTGTTATCTGTTTCATTGCCCCACATACATTACCCCTCATTGATTGGTTGATTGTTCCCCAATTTGGAGCCACACCTTCCTGCACTCTACTCAGCTTCTCACACCTGCACCCCATATAATTAGGCCCTTTCCTTCCCTCTTTATTCTCCCAGTTTTGTGTAAACCAGGGCAATTTTGTCAAGCCTGTTTCCCAATGTCTTACCTATGAGAGTTTTTAATGTCCGATATTTCACATTTATGGTAAGGTTTGTTTTTTGAATCTGTCCTTGTCCCTGTGTATGACTGATTAACTGGGTTTGAATTCCCATTTAAATTTTTGGTTTTTGATTTGTCTTACAATTTGGCTTTGACGTACTGACTTCCAGGTTTTTGACTTTTTGGACTATTTTCTGATTGTGATTCTGGATCCTACCTTATGCACCAATATCTAACTTCCTGATGACCTGGATTGTTTCACTACAATCATTAAGAAAACCTATGAACTGGATTTTTGTCTGTGCCTGAGTTCAGACCCTCCCTCTTTTATCAAAACGTTCATGCAGTCACACTTGCATTTTCTGGCAGAAATCCACGCCTTGTCTAACTTAAGTTGAACCGAAAAAGAGAATTTGAAAAAACACCTTTACAGTTTGGGAACAACATCCCATGGACAGATGAGCCAAAGATCATCTTTTACCAGAAATTTCTAGAAACTGCTGATCTGAAAATTTGCACCTTATTTATGTATGAAATATGTCTTGAGTGAGAATTGATGTGAAATCAGGTCAAGTCAAGTAAATTTATAAAACAAATTTTAAAACAATATATACAGTCAAAAAAGAAACTTCACACTCATAAATTTGTAAATATTTTCTTGAAACTTTTAATAAAAGAGTTTTTATCATCACTAGGGGTAAATGAGATGTCAAAGACGTCATGACACACATCAACTCCGACGTGCACAGGTAAATAGCACGTGCGAGCGTACTTTAAGCTAAAACCATGTTTCCTTGTGTTCCTAGTCACGTGACCATATGAGAAATGTGCAACTGAGCTCCGGTTAGCAGGTTAGAGTGACATCTCTGAGAAGAACGTTTTTACAATTAATTATCCGTTGATTTTCAATGCCATGGCTGTCAAACATTCAGCGTGAACGTGCCATTGGCATGCTGAATACGGAAACGTCCGTCACTGACGCTGCAAGGGTTATGGGATGCAGTCGACGGACTATCCATGATCTTCAGACACGTCTCCAACAAACTGGCACCACAGCTGACCAACCTCGTTCTAGTAGCCAGTGTGTGACGTCAAAAGCAGAAGATCGACAAATTGTCTTACTGTCATGATTTGGAGGCGGAGTCCTCATTTCGTCTCCTGGGGAGAGTGATTTTTGCTCATCTTGCGACAGGTGTTGTCTGTCTCCGCTTTTCTATTTAAATCATACATTGTCCTTTTGTCGGCGCTTTAGTGTTGCCTTTTGGTCGTGCTGGAGCCGGTATTTGGAGGTCCTTATAGCAAACTCCTCCAGGTTTATTCCTCGTCTTTTGCGAGTTATATCATAGTGTTTAGGATTTGCCTGTCAGCTTTGTCAACTCTTGTGGTTCAAAGCCCAGGTTCTTGCATTAGAGATTCTTCTTTCTAAATTTGTGCTTCAAAAGAGATTCGTTGTTTTCACGATGGGGAACAGCTGGCCTGTTTTTTTCGTTTCTCTTTTTCGGAGCTTTGCTCTGTAGTTTTGGGTTCTAATTATATAACATATGTTGTCTCTCGGGCCGATTTTGCTTTTATATTCCCTGTCTCTCTCTGATTAGTCTGTCAGCAGATTTAGTGGTTGTCTAGTGTTTTAGGTAGCTTTTAGACTTCCTGATTCTGCACGTGGATCCATGTAAAACACAACCCCGCTACACTTACGTCATTTGCATAATCGATTTGTCACTGCAACATCCACAAGGAATGAATTATTTAGGGGTCATGTGACTGCCCAAACCATATGAAATCGCCTGCGCACTGCTCTTATTCAAGTTGTAACTTGCCATTTTTACTCTTGGACATTTTCGTAGCATTTCCAGTGGAACTGGTTACATTATGGACATTATTTTTATGATACACCATCTTAAATGAGTACAGAATTAAGTAAAATCATTATTTAAAACCTCATTTCTTGGATGTTCAACTTATCGACCTCCAAACGACATGACTAAAAATAAAAGATCAAGTAGACTGAACAAATAAGTACAAATAAGTTTTTGAATGTGATTTAAAAGTGGCAGTGGAAAGTGAAGGCCTGATTTCAAGAGATACAGTATTCCACATCTCAGGAGCTGCAACAGGAGGGGCGCAAAATCACCTTTAGCTTTTAGGCTGAACTGGAAGGAATTCTGGTCATTCATCCGATACTGCAAAAACCAGAATCTTCCCTGTCAGTCTCTCAGGTGTTTCCCAGCCAGGGGTCCCATCTGAGAGAGAGAGAGAGAGAGAGAGAGAGAGAGTCACTCCCCTCTCGCTTTCCCGTTGTTTTGTGTTTTTTTTTTTTTTTTCCATTGTGCTCCTGGAGTAATTGAATCCTTGAGTTTCCAAAGGGCCAACTCCAAGGAACACTCTTTTTCAAGAAAGGGAAAATTGGTTTTATTTTTCTTCCCATATGTTTTGTCCCTTATATTTTTTTAGTTTATTTCTTCACTAGAGTGTGTCATTGGGATACTTTTGGCTGAAATTACAAGAAGGTTCCCCATTGTGCTATAACATATGCAGACCTCTAATTCATTGCTATTGGGTCCTTTGGAAACTCACTGATTCAATTGAAATCTCCCCTCCTCTTTTGCTCTTCCTGTTCTGCTAGAATACCAGTTCTGATGAGGGGATTCCGCCGAGTGCTTCATTACTCTCAGGAGCTGCCTTGTTGAGTTACAGGTCAGGTGAATGTCATTTATCCCTCACACTATTCTGGGGGACCTCTCCATGGTGCTGAATGTCTACTCCCTCCTCTGTGGTGCTCTCCAAGGTCCTGGAGTGGACGTACATGCAGCAGGTAATTGGGGAGATGCTTGTCCTCAATTACCTGTCTGACCCAGAGAACCAACCAGCCTTCAGACCTGTGGAGCACTGGAGACGTGCGAGAGTATATGAATATTGAGCAATCAAAATGAACCCCTGGACATACTTTCAACATTCCCACCCGTCATTTCTATGGTCCTAAAGCCGTGAACCAAACCTTGATTCGGGCGTGTCATCCAATGATGTGCATATCTTCATGGATATCGATGGCCTCATGCAAGAAGGGCGTGAGTGAGGCTTCAGTCACCAATGACTTTTTTGATTGTTTTGGAATAACTGAGACTAGCCCATCCCCTGACCGAGTCTGGAATCTCAATTTTCTATCCTAAAGGGGTTAAAATGCCTTTTCAAAAAGTCATATCTGCTGGCAAATTTTTTAACAGGTGTGCTGTAGCAGTTTATTTGGCTCTCCTGTAAAATTTGTAAAATGTCACTTACGCCCTTCTTGCATGAGGCCATCGATATGACGCTGACCTCCACACTTTACATGAATAAGTAGGACAGTTCACATTACTGAATTCGCCTCTCTGCAAGTATTAAAACGAAGAAAGAACATCTAATTTGTTTAATTTGCCTCATCTGAAAATCTGGGCTGTGTCGTGCCTCACAGTGGGAGTCAGGAATGATTTCCAGCCAATGTTTGGCAACCCATACATTGACTCAACACTGGACTCGGAACACGATACTGTGCCGACGGTCTTCAGCTCAACTTTTCAGACACGCCAAACTAAAAATAGTCTACTTATGAGGCACGGTTCCCATGGAGAGAGAGGTGTGTTACCACGGCGTTTGGCCGTGTCTTTTCCGTATCTCTGATGGTGTGTCTTAAATAAGGACAGAGAGAATGAGAGTGAGAAGAGGAGTTTTCCCTTTTCTTTCTGCTTAAAATGTAAAAATACAGTTTCTTTTTTTTTTTTTGTTAAAGTCCTTTGATATGGCTACAAAGTGTAAAATCCGACCAATATTTGAGAGTAACATCCACAACACACAACAAACCCAGACAAGATGATAAATTAAAAATGATAATCACCAGGTGAATAATTCTTAAAGAAGGAATATTGTAGGTAATTTTGTTTTTCATGAAATTCTTTTACAAAGTGTTTTTACCGTAAAGGTTCCTTTACAAGTCACCAGGTGCATAGCCAATTAACAATTCCAAGTCACTTCAAAATCTGTTCCCTCTTGACATCACATGGGAAATGTGACCACCCAGAGGCAAGAAGGGCTGATCAAGTGTCAGCCAACCAATTAATCAGTTCCTTCAATATTCTGGGTGGTCTTTTCCCCTTGTGATGTCAGGAAGGACAGATATTAAAATTCATTGTAATAGCTTAACCCCTCCTCCCCCCACCATGTTAGAGCAGCACATTCCAAACGTGAACAAATTGTTTTCGTGTGATTCTATCCATTTGCAAATTTTATGGTCATTTAGCCATTTCAACACAGAACATGATTTAACATAATAGCAACTATATGGGGTGTCCTGAGCACTACATTCCTGTTTGCATTCCATGACTAATGATTCTCCATGGCAACTGGTACTCGGCCATGTCTATTACTTCTGGTCCATAAATTCGGGGTGGCTGGGGGATGGGGGGGGAGCCATTATACCGTGCTTGTGTCAATGTGAAAATGGAGGGTTTGCACTTCTCGAGGGTTATTTTATCAAGAAGGTCGAGAGATGGCGTGGTCAGAAAGTGATGCATCAGCACTTTGGCAAGTTTGCGGGCGGCATTTTGTTGGAGGAGGAGCGGGAGGGGGGAGGTGACTTTGTCCCACAGGCTCGATCAGCGCAGAGCTGTCGGAAATTTCCGGGCCACGGAACATTGCTGCTAGACTCTCAATTGTTTTCCCTATTGGATGCGGAAGGACCAGGAATTCAGTTTTAATACCCCAATAAATTTTGTGTTTCAAGCGGAGCTCACTGTACAATTTATTTTTTATGACTGAGGACAGACCCCTTGATTGGTGAAGTAAGCAAAAGACCTCTTGAGGAAGTAAACTTAGAGGGAGTGACGTGGGGCTCATCTCACAGTCACAGGACCTCCAGACTGCTTATTATGTGGTCACATTCATATTTGCTAGATTGATGGGAGAGGTTGAACTGAAACCTGAGGTGCAAAGTTAAAAAAGACTTGGATTTAGTGAGTTAATTAGTTAACCCCTTTGCGCAGAATACAAATAATGCCAATTTTTTATGCATGAGCATATTTGGGCTTTATAACTTCTCAATTGTGTCACAGAGACTGTGGAAAATTATTCCAGCGAAGCAAGACATTTGGATATTCAAATTACAGAATTATTTCGGAATTAAATTCCTGAATTTACAGATGCTGGCATCTATATCTGTGCAAAGGGGTTAATTGCCTCTTTTAGGGAAATGAAAGTGTAACAGTTAGTCAGTCTTTCCTCTGTTTCTGTTCCTTTAAAAAGCAAACTATGCACATCAATGAGCATGATCATTTCTATTTTAACATGGAGGGGGCTGGATGTAAAGCGACAGCTGTGCTTTCTGAAACTAGCAAAAGTAGCACAGTCTCCTAACCTTCAGTTAACTTCAAAATGCAATAAAAACATTTCACAGACAAGGGGCCTTTACCTGTGTACTGTATATTTTGGCATAAACAACCCTCTCTTGTGCCTACTTTTATACCTTGACTGTCTATTTGATGATTAAATAAACTACAGCTGGGAAATTAATCACAGCATGGTTCTCTGTTGTTATGATAATACCGTGCAGTTCTATTGTTGCAGTACATGCTGTTGAAGTAGCTCATTAAAGAGAGCAATCATTTAATTTTATGTGATTCAGTGTGATCACCTACACTTAAACTAGTCTGTCCATGCAGTCATTCTAATTCAAAAGCTCTGCCTTCCCCATGCTTTCATTTTTCATTACAGAGACCAAACAATATGCCTGCATACCAGATAAACACAATAAACAAAATTGTTTTTTGATTGCTTTTTTGCTATTCCTTGCAATTTTAGTGTCAAGAAGGACCGCTGAAAGTAAAGCAATATACGATACACAAATATTATATTTCACCGTTGCCACTTTACATCCACAGGCTACCCAAGCTGAAAGTCAGCAGACACATAAGCTTTTAGGGCCAAAATGTGCATAGCATTAGTACCAAAAACAATAAAAATATAAAGCATTTGGTGGGATGGGAGTGTGGCTGTGGGATCAAAGTCAGATATCCAGAACAGTGGAATTTTTACGGTGTGGCCACCAGGTGAACCATGGTACAGAATGGGCCCCCATGCCCCTGACTGGTAATAGACTGGGTGAGACAGACTTTTTTTGCCGTCTGCTCTCATCCATGTGGCCTCAACCCCTAATTGGACAACAAGGCCATCACTGGGCCTACTATAGTCCGCCCCCCCCCCCCCCCCCCCCCCCATATGTACTTCTCACCAAATAATGCACTTTATTAGTTTATTAGTTTATAGCTCCTATATTATAAAACTGACTTTCCTGCCTTTACACATAAACTTTGGTCATCTCTTTACCTTAAATCTCTCTAAACTTGAATCCAGGCTGTCGAAGCATTGTCGCTGGAGTGCCCTGCCTGAGAAATTATGTGCTTGAGTGACCTGTTTTGATGCTGTACCCCTTTTGATGTCACAGTCAGATTAATTTGCATAATGCAACCCATTTTAGAGTCATTTATGCTGCAGTGAGACAGCCAATCAGAGCAGTGCCTCAGCACCACTGAATCACCACCCACTCAAACAATGCATAGTGAATGAGGAGTAAGACCATAGCTGGATACTGGCTGCAAGTGTTCAATTTGTGTTTGCTTTTGGCTTTTTGCTACAACCTTAAAAGCATTGTTTAAAAGGCTGTAGGGAATTAGGTTCAATAGGGGAAAAAGCACCATAAGTGACCTTAAAAACTGCAATACAAGACAGGAGAGCAAGCCCGATCATACCCCATTCAAAACGCTTTGCCCTCCACTCATAAATCTGCAGTGATGGCCCTGCTAAAGTGAGTGTGAGTCAGCCCCTGCACACCATCCATTCAGTCCCTCTACACACTACTCTGACAATGACAGTAATCTCTTGCTGGGGTCTGTCATCAGATGCAGACACATAAGTGCTCCCCTAGTCATGTGGAGACAGACAATATTCTGACATACAGTTACTATATTACCCAACCAGACAAATGCAGGGCCATATGTGTTTTGCATCCCACTCCTTATTTCACTCTTTAGCAGAGAACTCACTGTTACATACAACAACACAGTAATATTGTACTCAGACCGAGACCGAGACTTCATTCTTCTGTTAAATGAAGACTGACGGACTGACATTGCAAATGTCAGCCATTTCAGTGGTCACAAACCTGCAAGGTCATCTTGTGTACACTTAGATATGCAAGCTTAGGATGTAGACATGTTTGATTTTTTCTCACTCGCATTAGGCCTTGACCCACCTCACACTGCTTCTGACTGGATAATGTTTGTCGCTGTGTTTGGTTTGATTTGGTTTTGAAGTGTAATATGGTTAAGGTTATAAAAAATTATGGGTCAGAGTCTATCAGAAGCAGTGTCAGAGCGGGTCTATGCGGTCTATGAGTGGTAAAAAAAAATCATGCTATGAAGGCAGATCCACAAACATGGTCGCTCTGGTAAAGTGGAGATGATGCCCACAGACACACAGACAGACCATCCTGGCTGACCTGCTCACAGACTGACCCAGTCCCCACCCTTTCTGAAATCTGGAGTGAGACAAAGAGCAGGCCGAGCTTGGGAAGAGCGATGGATCCTGGCCAGAGCAGAGGAAACGGCTGACAGCTGCAGCAGACATGAGTACGAGCTCACAGAGACGACAGTCTACTTCATGTCAGCAGAAGTGCTCACTCAATGTAGCACAGGTGAGATTTAATAAAACTGCTCTGTTGAATTAACCAAGAACAACAATAGCAGGATTAAACAAAATACTGCACTTACTGCAACTAACAATACTCCTGTGGCATTTAAGCCCATGAGTACAGTTCTATCGGTTGTCAATCACTCTGATGCAGAAGTGCCTTTATGATTCGCTAGCCTGCAGGATAGTTAGTTTATAGGCCATACATGTGCATGGCATGGTGGTGTAATTCTGCAGTGGGTGCTGTTGCCTTGCAGCAAAAAGGTCAGAGGTTCAAATCTTGACCTAAACCTTTCTGCGTGCAGCATTCATGTCTTAAATATCTTAGCAGTATCTTAAGTAAACCAAGCGTCAAGTACATCTTATGGTTGGAAAATGGAGAGCGGCTTCTATGAATGGCCTGTTCTCATCACTGTTATGTTACGAAATGCTATGCTATGTTGACTAGGTTTGATCTTCCTGTGTTTGGCTGGGTTTCCTCCAGGTACGCAGAGATCCTCTCAAAATAAAGCAATGGGCAGGGTGGGTTAGTGGCAGCTACCTGGGCCTGTATTCATAATCCATTCTTAGGGTGCTACGTATGCTCTTAATGCTAAGTGTAGTCACAGGCAAAAAGTTTGTATTCACAAACCCTTCTTATCGCTATGTGAGTCGTAACTTCATGCATACGTCTAAGTATGCCGAGGACTAGTACTACACCCATTTGTTAGACGCAAAGCCCCCCGAAGCTCCTAGGTTTTAGTGATTTTTAGTGCCCTAAGTGTACTAAGAATTCAATAAAATAATAAAAAACAGTATTACTATCCAATGTATATTCAAGCCAACAAACACATGTAATCTTTCATTTTTAAGTCAAGTCAAAATTAGTCACAAGCCTCAAGCTTGTAAAGAATTTAATCATTCAACGAAAGTGAGGTAGGAAAATAAAGGTCCATCAGGTTTTGTTGGTAAGCTTACGTAATGCAATGTTATGGTTTGACTAGCCATACCATTAATGGGAGCTGGCGAAGGTGCCTCAAAGAGCTAAGACGAGCACAAACTCGCACTCCTGGGTGATACTGATACACACTGAACCAACCACGCAACTCACCAGCGGTGTACAGCATTTGTCTCGACGAGTTACATAAACGGACGCAGCAGTGTTCAGCCATCTACCACTCAACCACCGCTGAAACTTAGGCTACAAGACTGCTTCATCCTCGCTCCACTAGCAGAATGGGCTACACAAAATACAGGTATACGGACTATTAATTATTATTACTACAAGCTATTTTTCGTCTCGAATATCCGCAATATCTAAGTCGTTTCTTTTCCGCAGTGTTGAAACTTGCCGCCGCAGCCCCTGCCCACACAGCATGACATTTGACTTCTGTAGGATGCATCATAAGACCAATTCAGTTACAGAAATGGTAAAAGTCGGAAAGCGGTAGATATGAAATCGGATTTTCATGGCTGAAAAATCAGAGATTTATTTATTTTTTTAATTTTGAAGATAAAAAAGCGGAATTATGCGAATTAGCAGAAAAATCACTTCCCTGTTTATTTAGGAACGAAGTCAAAATTCTTTTTCAATTTCACGAGAACTAATCGCCCGTGCCTGCACTGATAGAGGGTGGACCATAGTTATATATATCTATGGGGTGGACGGGTGAATTTAAAAACTGGGCTGTGTGTTGGCCATGAGCCAAGCAGGTAGCACAGTGGTCGCGACAACATATGCAAGTCAATGAGAATTCCGGGAACGAAAATTCCTGGGCCCATTGACCCGCATGCATTGTAGCGTCAACAGTGCTACTTGAGCGCTTGGCTCACGGCCGTCACGGCTAGCTGTGTCTGTGACTGTCAAAATCAAATCGCCAGCCGGGCGAGACAGTGAGACCGATCATATCGCCCTTACATAATCCAATTCACCTCGGGCGAGCGGGCGCTTACGCGCATCAGAGCTAAGTGGCGCCCTGCGCATCGATTTTGAATACCTCCTTTACGTGTGTACTGACTACTGAGCTCTGATGTATTTAAGCCTATGCACAACGTAACTTGCGCACGGTTTATGAATACGGGGCCTGGTGTGGACTATCCTGGCGTTGCTGTAAATGAGCATGTGTCGTCACACATTGCAAGTAAATGTTTAATTTTGAAAAATCTGTTGCTGAGTGTAGCTGAGCTTCTGACACCTCATTGAGTGGAGTTGGTGGTGCAATTAACCTGCTTGACTGAGCAGTTAGCAGCCATAATATCTCAGGGCAAGGCCAGTCAACACATTCTTTTGACGCTACCTGACCAAGCATCGATATATACGAGGCAGAAGGAAGCTTACGGAGTCATTATTTGATGGCTATGGTTAGGGTTCGGGTTAAGGGTTAGGGGTCAGGTGGTAGTGTTCGTTTTAAACTGGCGTCATAAAGGACGCAGAAAGTGACCTTTTGCCTTGTACATTGACGCTTGGTCTGGTAGCGTCAACATATGACGCGTCGGGATGAGACTGGGCTCTTCCAGTTCAACCTTTATTCCAAAAATGTTGGCCAATTGTAGAGAATTAAATAAAATTAGTGATTTGAAAGATGCATTCACCCTTTATTACAGATAAAAAATTACAACATCACAATTCTTTTTATTTTTTTCCGCTATTGAATTCAATTGTTTTTTGAAAATGTATAGTCATTTCAAATCTGATGACTGCAATGTACTCCATGATGTAACAAGTTCCATTATGACATAAATGATGTTGAACAGATGAGTTAATGGCATAATAGTAAAAAAGGAGCATTTGCAATTTCATAGAGCAGGCATGGATTGTAGTTTATCAATCAATAACTTTAAGAGCAAAGCTCCTCAAAGACAAATCGGTAGGATTTAGGGCATTTCACTCTCTACAGTGCTTAATATAATTAACACATGGAAGGAATTCAGCTGAATCTCGAAGTGTGAAGGGCAAGGTCTGAAAACCATATTTGAATGCACTTGGTCTCTAATCCCTCGGACTTCACTGTCTTAAAAGCTGTCATATGACTGTAATGGATATCGCAGCATGGGCTTGGAAATCACTTGATAAACCTTTGCCAATCATCGCCATATGAGTAAAGACTCAATTATGCAAAGCTGAAGCCATACATCTCCACAGTCCAAAAGTACTGCTGATGTCTCTGTGCTTGGAGTCATTTGAGATGGACAGTGGCATCGTGGATGTGTTTAGTTGGTCTTACAAGTCAACATTTTCAGTGATTGCACCAGGTGTTCTGGAGAAGGGCGCCAGGTGTTCCGGAGATTGGCGCCAGGTGTTCCAGAGGAGGGCGCCATGTGTTCCGGAAGAGACGCCGTGTGTGCTGGAGGAGGGCGCCGCCGTGTGTTCTGGATGAGGGCACCAGGTGTGGGCACCATGTGTTCCGGTGGCGGGCGCCGTGTGTTACGGAGCAGGGCTCCGCCGTGTGTTCTGGATGAGGGCGCCAGGTGTGGGCACCATGTGTTCCGGTGGCGGGCGCCGTGTGTTCCAGAGGAGGGCGCCGCCGTGTGTTCTGGATGAGGGCGCCAGGTGTGGGCACCATGTGTTCCGGTGGCGGGCGCCGTATGTTCCAGAGGAGGGCGCCGTGTGTTCCGGTGGCGGGTGCTGTATGTTCCAGAGGAGGGCGCCGCTGTGTTCAGGATGAGGGTGCCAGGTGTGGGCGACATGTGTTCCGGTGGCGGGCGTCGTGTGTTCTGGAGGAGGGCGCCAGGTGTGGGCACCATGTGTTCCGGTGGCGGGTGCCGTATGTTCCAGAGGAGGGCGCTGTCGTGTGTTCTGGAGGAGGGCGCCAGGTGTGGGTGCCGTGTGTTCCAGAGGAGGGCGCCATGTGTTCCGGGGGTGCCGTTTCCTGGCGTGCCTTGCAAGGACAAACCCTTACAGTGCCCTACCCCTGCTGCATTCTTCACCTCCACCTTAATGGAAAACAGGTGTAGCTCGTTGAGGTGGAGGTGAAGGTCTGTTATTTATGGGTTGGCTGCATCTCTCACGGGTGCTGCAGCATTCTGTGTGTACAGCCCTGTCATGTGTGTGTGTGTGCTGCTGCTCCCCTCCTGTTTTATTTTTTGATTAAATTAAGGATTTTTATATTTTAATACTCAGCCTGTGCGTTGGGTCCCTTGCCAAGCTTTTGGGTCCATGATCCCAGTGCCTGCCAGCCTGTTGTCCTCAGCCGGCGGGGAAAAACCATGACAATGAGGTTATGGCAGTGCATGTCGGATTGGTGACTAGCATGTTTGCAAGGGCACCATGAATGCAGAAAGATATGAATTAATTTTGGAGAAACATATGCTGCAGTCTAGATGTTGTCTGTTCTGGAGACAACCCTACATTTTCCCGCGAGACAACACAAAACAACGTATTGCACAGTGTATGGCTGCCATAAAGAGAGAGGTGCGGGTGCTAGATTAGTCTGCATGCAGTCCTATTCTGTCTTTGATCGAGTATGTATGGAGCATTATGAATCAAAATTGATGGCAATGTTGGCCACGTACAGTTGTTTAGCTGATGACTGGCATAATGGAGGAGTGGGGGAAAATTCCACTGCCTAGACTTGGCTAACTGGTGTCTTCAGTACACAAATGCCTCAGATTAAAAGACATGGTGACTTTATGCCGTGATAAACAATCGACTGTTTTGGACTCAACGTGCAGCCATTAACTTGTTTAATTATTATTACCTGCTCCCCCCCTAGGGGGGTGAGACAGGTCAAGCAATGATCATGTCTGTGTGTGTGTGTGTGTGTGTGTGTTTCTGTCACTCTGTCTGTCAGCCCGTGGCCATTACCTGCCCCCCCCCCCTAGGGGGAGCCAGGTTAAGCAATGATCATGTTACAAGGACAGTTAGCTAGCTACCTAGCTGCCCGGGATAAACTACGCCATGCCACGTGGACCAGCGCATTGTTCGTCTGTCCTCGTATTAAAATGGAGGCCGCTGCGGCTCGTAGGCCTATTTGCTTGATGCCTGAGGAGCCTGGATTGTCGTGTATTATATTGTTTTCTATGTCTGCTTAGGTAATTTTTCTATTATTTTTGCGAAATGAACATTACGTAGAATTTCTGTGAACGTTTGTGCTGTATGTCATTATTTCCTTGTAAGTGTGTAGCTAGCATGCTAGCTAGCTACATGGAGCTCCGTGTTGTGACACGGACCCCTGCGAACCACAATCGCGATGCATTTTCATAAAACAGTATGCTAGTTTGCATTAAATAATTATGTTTCCTAATTGTATGAGATTTGTCGATTGTGATGTTACGATTGCATTTGTGCTTTTATTTCTATTTGCGTTGCATTATTCCGCATACTTTCGCTGCATACTGCCCGTTCCTCGTTGGTGGACAAAGTGATCGCGTTGACACGGATCTTGCATGGAATTGCTCATGGCACACGGGGTCCGCTTTCCAGCCAGCTGGGCTTGCTGAAATCACCGATTTTTAATTTTTTTTTTTAAAGATGGTATAACGTGTTCTATCGTCTTCTGTGTCTAGTTAGCATTTTGTTTCACCTAGCTGGACACAGCTAAGCATTTTTGTGGTCATTTGTGCAGTATGAATGAATTTGACCTATATTACAAGGACAGTTAGCTAGCTAGCTAGCTGCTCGGGATAAACTACGCCATGCCTCAGGGACCAGCGCAGTTCACCGCTCTTCGTATTAAAATAGAGGCTGCTGCGGCTCATGGGCTTATTTGCTTGATGCCTGAGGAGCCTGGATTGTCGTTGTATTATATTGTTTTCTATGTCTGCTTAGGTTGTGTTTGTATTATTTTTGCGAAATGAACATTACGTTACATTTCTGTGAACGTTTGTGCTGTATGTATGATCGTGTCTGTGTGTGTGTGTGTGTGTGTCTGTCACTCACTCTGTCTGTCAGCCCGTGGCTGGGGCCAGGTCTGCAATCTCTGATTGCCTTGTTTCATTAAGAAAATAAATTCACATTCAAGCATCTAATAATGTGTTGCTGTACTCTTTTCAGTGTAATAAGGGGTGAAAAAAACTTTTCAAATCAGTCTTTTTGATGTTATTTGAATTTTCCATGATTTGCCAACTTTTTCAAAATTGACATTTTATACATTACCAATGTGCACTCTTAATTATGGCCGAATGATTAATTACAGCACAGCATTGAATCTGCAACTGAAGAACTGCTCTGGCAATCCTTTATTGGGAGTGCCACTCAGGGCACCTGTGTGTGATATTGTTTTCAGGGCATAGTGAACCTTGATGTATTTTAAGATTGTTTTCTGCAGTGATGCGCAGTGCCTAGAGATAGAGTGACCTATTTAGAGTTGAGATTCATAAATCGATGAGGGCAGCCCGTTTTGTCTGTTTGGAGACAGATGGAAGAAAAAGTTGCTCATTTTTCTATTCCTGCACAAATGGTGTAAAGCCAAATTCAGATCCATTGTAGCATAATTTTAATCTTCAGTTATAAGTTTGCTACGTGAATCGAAAGGAGATTTTGCATAAGTACACTGTCTCTGGAGAGTCTTACCATATTTTCTGTCCTATAGATAAGCCCTCATCACAGTATTTCACTAATTATGCAAGTTTTAATGGGTTTCTGAAACTTACAGACAAACTTAGGAAATCACAGCTCAAAATGAGCTTATTAGCCTGACAGATTTGGGCCTGTTTGCCTTTCTTTGGTTAAGGTTTGCTGAGTCGGTATGTTTGTATCTGCATGCTGAAGTGAACTTTCTTATTAACATCTTTTTTCCCCACCCCACACTTTTATTTTGTTTCCTGAAATTGGAAATATCTTTTGGGTTTCACCAGCATGCTCCAGAATGCTCAGAAATGTTGCCCCACACCATCCGTTGTCTTAGCTATGCCTTTCGGCCTCTGAAATGCATAGTCATCGCTCAGAAAAAGCCCATACCAGCAGCCGTAGTCTCAACTGTGGGCTTCACTCTCTTCCCTTCTGTGGAGCAAATATGAATTTTCTGGTTTTTAATACACAGAACTAATCTGGAATTGTGTCACACTATATATAGCTCATAATTTTCAGTAACAATGTTACTACCACAAATCTCACAAATAACAAAAATAATTTAGTATTGAATTTGGAATAGGGCAAATATCAAACTGACCTTTCTACATTGCGAGCTTGTAGCAGTAGTTTGCTGATTTTCCAAGTAAATCTCCCATCACTTGTCAGGTATATTCAAATTGTCAGGTCTACTACTATTATTTACTTTCAAATTGAGACATTGAGTCAATGCAAAATGTCATAATGTTGTCTCTCTGGAAGGGCATTCAATGTATTTCTCTCTTTGAAATGCCTCCTTTTTTTCTGTGGCATTTCCAATTCTGCCTGAATTTGGAATGTCCTATTTATGAGCTGTGTACAAGCATACTCGTTTGCAAGGTATACTGCCAGTTCTGGCTTACTCTGACTGTTCACAGTTCTCCTCCACAATACGCACCTGCCAGCTGCTTTTTTTTTCACCATAATCGTGATCACCGAATGCACAGAATGTGGGCAGATGAAACCAAAATATGTGCTTTCTCTGAGAATAACTATGGGCGTCTAAATCCAGTTGGCTTGGCTGAAGTAATGAACAATACCACCCAGATGAACTGTATCCCTTCCGTATCCCCTAGCAGCGCGTGGCCACTGTTGATGGTGCTGGTCTTAACAGGATGTCTTGGCCAAGGGAGTGCCCGTAGGTAACTCCTCAACAAGCATATTTTTGGGTCTCCTCTGCCCTAGCTCTGTGCATGCCAGGATTGCGAACACAAAATAAAAAAGTGGCTTACGGCTGCCACTAACAGGACCAGATTCAACCCCAAGACTATGGTGGTCACTTCTGCACAGCAAGCCGCACCTTTACCATGTGAGCTACTCAGCAGCTACTCTCTTCTGCATTAATAACCAAATGTCAGCCTAGCGTGTAATATCCCTTTGTGAATATACAGAAGGTGGTTCTGTGCAGTTTATTCAACCAGCTGGCTGCTGGTAAAAAAAAAAAATAGTTAGGAGCCTGGAAAGAACTAAATGAGACTGGACCACAGGTGTTCTGACCTAATCCACTCTGGCACGATGAGGCTTTCACATGTAGCCTCCACAGTGGAGGACACATCGTCCCTGTGTAATACAGGGGCCTGAAAACAATGACACCACAAAGAGCTAATTTTGCAGGAAAAGTGTGAGCCTTAACCAGGCAATGCAAATTATTCTTTTTCTCTGGTACTGGAACATCTTTCAATGTAGCTGTGCTTTTAATAGTCTGAACTGGTCGTAGTGCCTTCCTGTACTTGTTGAAAAATGTCAATGCCAGTTTACCTTCTCTCCAAGTCTCTTTGCAAATTGTTGACTGTTATTGTTTGCTGGATTGAGCCTCTATGTTGAAAATATATATATTTTTTATCCTAACTATATGTGCAACGCATTTCCTGATTTTCAGAAAGTTTAAACCATAAGCAAGCTTACATTATAAACCATATGCAGTGTTGAACAGAAAAACTCAGCTGAGAGGTAGGCTTCTATTTGTCTTACTAATTTAAGAATTAATGTTATTGACCCCACCAAACAGCATGGAATCAATCGTAATTTATGTGCTGTAAATGCTACCGGGGTTGTAAACTGTGGAGTGGAATGTGCAGCCAACAAATAATCTCATAAGATAACAAAAATCAGTGAGCTGTAATTACTGTTTCCCTATGGTGTTCCACAGTGATGGAGTCAAAATGTGTGGACTATTCATTAAAGTTATGTGGCTGAGATAAAGATATTAATCTGTGAAACTGGATATAAGAGCATTAGAATACAATGTGTGAAATATACAGTGCTGTGAATTTTTTTCCCCATTCTGATTTCCTCTATTCCTGTTGCATTTTTCCCATGCCTTAATGTTTCAGATCATCTCATTTTAATATTAGACAAATATAACCCACGCAAGCACAAAATGCAGAAATAGGCTAAAAGCGACACATAATGCTACGATCTGAAGAAATTCAAAAATGGGTGAGAAACAAAGTCACTGACATTTTCTCATTTATCAGTCCGGAAGGGGTTACAAAACCGGATCATGTCAATTTGAAGATGTACTGCTGGTATGTACGAGAAATGTCTATTTCTTGTTTACCAGAAGGTGGTAATTGTTATGATTCTGCTTCTGCCAGGCCATGTTTTGATTTATTCCATGTCATGTTTTGTATATTTCCTGTCTAGCCTTGCCTTGTCCTTTTTCTGCCATTTCTCATAGTCACTGTTTAGATTATCATTCTGGTTTAAGTATTTCTCCATGCCCTGCATTGCACATTGTCTCCCCAGTCTGGTCATATGTGTTGAGACTGTTTTGTTCCCCAGTTTTGCGTGCCACGTTTTCAGGTGATTTCATGGTTTCTGGGTTTCCAATTATTCCTTCCAATCTTGTTTACTTCCTTCGCCTTGCTGTTCTATCTTTACTAATAAATACTAACAGTTAATTATTTTGGATTACTAACAATAACTAACATTAATAACTTACCAACGAGCACTAAAGAATTGTATAGCTGCACATTACTAATTGAATAACAAGCTCTCAGCAAACGCTCCGCTCTTATCTCCGCCCCTTGCCTTCACTCACTTTACTTTGCTGCAATTCGGCGGATTCTCCACACCTTGTTAAACACTGTTCTGCCTCTCACTCTCTGAGCACTTTAGAACTCCCTAACTGGGCCGTTTGTTTGTCATAGGCTGTCTGCGTCATCCCTGTCCGCATTTTGGCTTTTTCCAATTTCATGCGGTTAGGAACTTCCTCTTGTTCATTCCTTTTATAATTAGTCTGATCCAGCTCACCTGTTCCCTATTATAGCATGTGACTTCCCGTATGTGTATATAAGCAGTCAGATCTCAGCCAGCCCTTGTCAGAACGTTTTCTCATGTCTGCTCGTGCTACTCTGTTCATGCCCTGTATTCATATCGTTATACTTCTGACTGGAACATCCCGAATTTTGATTCTGCCTCTGCCTTTGATTATACTTTGCCTGTGTACCGAACCTGCTTTGCCTAACTTTGAGATTTATGATTGCTGCCCTGGTAATGAACCGTTTCTGGCCATCTGGATTGTGTTTTTGGATTCTGGACTTTGTACAGTTGCCTTCAATCCTGGCGGGGTTTTTACCCCTAAATTCAATAAAACCAATTTTGCTGCACTTCCTGGTACTCACGTGTGGTTCCAGAATGCACCCTCAGAGTAATGTTTGTACAACGGTCATTGCATTGTGACCTAGAATTGTACAGTTCTGGTATGCATGAACTGAGAATACTCAAGATCCAAGAATGACATTGATCCGGTATTCATGAATTGATAATAATTATGAAGAGTGAACTGGAATTTTTTTCCTACAGCTGTCAAAGTCATAGGATAGATTTAACTGTTCATTTTGTTCTTGATCTTTGAAGTTGCCGTTAGACTCATCCATTGTAAAAATTATATACGGAGAATCTCCAATATCAGCCCAATATATCAATGGTAGTAGTAGTAGTAGGGGGGGGGAGACAGAGGAATTGCACAGCCAATTAGATCAGGGGATGATTAGGCGGCAGGTCAAAAGATCCAGGTCGGGACTTTAGCCATGACACCGGGGAACCCCCTACTCTTATCGAAGAGTGTCATAGGATCTTTAATGACCACAGTGAGTCAGGACCTCGGTTTAACGTCTCATCCAGAAGATGGCGTCTCCTTCAGTACAGTGTCCCCGTCAATGCACTGGGGCATTGGGATTATCCCGCCAGAGGGAAGATCGCCACCTACTGGCCCACCAACACCTCTATTTCTTCTTATATTGGTGATATACTGCAGGCTTTGAATCAATCTCTATCTTCAATAAATCAATTAATTAACCAACCACTCAAAAGCCGCATTTTGTGTGTACTTATTTTGTCTTTGTCTTACATTATAATTTGAAATATGACAGACAAAGAAAAATGGAAGAAATTGGGCGGGGGCAAATATTTTTTCAAGCCACTGTATTCTTTCTATTTGTCTGTTATGTAGGCTCCCAAAGTTCAGCTGTCAGTGATTTTTTTAACTTTGCTTGATTTCGCATTCCCAGAGCATCTTCACATATCCTGCTAATTATTGATTATTTATTGATGGCTGTCTTAAATGTTCCTTATACTCTGTTTTTCGCATTAAGTAGACACATACCGCTACAGCGAGCTTGACACAAGACTTTGAAATAATAGCACAACCTAGAACAACAGTGGTGTTGTTCCTTGCGTGCAGTGTGATTCAACTCGAAATGGCGATGACCTGTCTACAATAAAAATACACTGAGGCCAGCATATTTAGAGTTAATGGGATTGGCAGTTCACCAGGTTTTCCATTAGAAATATTGCCTAAACTAGGCAGTAATGCAAAGACCATACCCTGATAATCGTTCGTCAAGCCTGCTATGAAAAATGACCAGTTATATTACACAAATTTCAAAGGAAACCTATTGCTTAAGATAGCTGAAACCACTCCTGTTTTAGTTTGAAACAAACTCCAGAAAACAGTCAGTGTGAAATTGATGGTACCAACAGTCTGTAATAAATTAAAAAAATGCTCTCCAGATAATTACTGTCTGCAATGAAATTAAGGGTTGAACTAAGTCAGCTGTTTTACTGACCATCTAATACATAGATGCAGAACGGAAGTCATGTTTTACGTACACATGAATTAATTTAGATTTACTGACACATAATTTTTATAAGCAGGCATAATCTTATAGGATGCAGCAAATTTATTACTTATTTTAACAACTGATGATATTAACATTGGCTAATGAGTTTTAAAATCAGTATTTAGATGTTTGGAATGGCACAGTGGTGCAGTGGGTAGCACAGTCGCCTCACAGTAAGAATGTTGAGCATCTGAATCCATATCACTTCAAATCCACTGCAAAGAAAAGGCTCATTTGTACAGTCCTGTAACTTTCATGGTCATCAGTTAGGAAGCCTTACCAATGAGTTTCCCGGAAGACTTCAAACACAGTAGTGCTAAATACTTACTGTAGCAGTTATTAATGTATTTTGAGCTTGTACCTTGAGTGCATTGAGACTGCTTTCTAACAGTGCAAATCACAAACAATCAGAAGGCCCTCCTTAATGATTCAGATAAGGTATTCAACTTAGTTGTATCTTTTGGCCAAGTGGCTTTAAAATGTAGTGAACTCTTCTTGTCACAAATCTCAGAACTAGAGCCAAATGCAGATCACTGATAAAGCTGAATAGACTTCTTCACAAATTGAAGAGGAATAACTCAAAGGCCCTTTAGAGGAGGCTTCGTCAGAAGACGGTCCAAAGTCAGGCAGGAGCAAACAGGCAAGGCGCTGTTGACGGCACTGGTCTGAGGTCAGCAAGAGTGAAGACAAGACACATGAGGCAGGGCACACACGGCAGGTGCACACCTTTGAACTGGAGTGTAGGAGACACTGGAGGAAGCCACTCGCCAGGACTGCAAACACTGGGAAGAGATTCTATAGTAAAGAGTGAGTTGCTCTGCTTCGTAGTTGACACCAAGGATGGGTGCGAAACATATAACAACGGGAAGATGCAGATCATGGAATTAAATACACAAGACGTCTATTAACAACAGGTAACAGGTAAGAGGAAGAGCACAAAGGGAGGAGCCAAGCATGAGACAATAATCAAAAGCAGTTAGGGAAAGGAAAGAGACACTGACAAGGATGGACTGTGGAGGAAAACAATTTAGAAAAGACTGAGATGTGACACTTCAATGGCTCAGTGCCAATCTTCATATAAAATTCCATTTAAATCTGTTTAGAACATGATGGCAGACAGACAGACTGACAGACAAGGTAAAACCATAACCACCACCTGCTTGGCAATGGCAGTAACCTTGTCAGCAGCTAACTTCTATTCCTTGTCCTCAGTTGTGCATGAAACAGAGCAGTTGTGTCTTCAATTCCTTATGTTTCACCTTAATTGCTCCTGTAAAACATCAGAAAAAATAGGTTATGGGATCGCAGACATCAGCTTTGCAAGTTTTGTGTAAATTGGTCTGTGGGGACTGTAACAAACATTAGGAACTGAGAACAGGGAGGCCAGAGGCAGTAAGGATTGGAGATAACACCTCATCCACTTCAGTCCTGAACACGGTATGCCTCAGGGTTGCATCCTTGGTCCACTTAACTACAGTCTTTTGATAAATGGCTGTCATGCAAAATTTGATAATTTTTTTGTGTTATCAAATTTGCAGACAATAAAACCATAATCATGATACATAAGAGGTCAGCTGCAAAGATGAGATGAAAAAACTCTTCCACTGGTGGACTGACAATAATCTTGATATTAATGTTTGTAAAACATTAAGACAGAGGAAATAAGTAATAAGCATGTGTGCTTTTAATCATTAAAGGGACCACTGCTGTGATTGTCGGCTGCTTTAAATTCTTAGGTTTTAATATAACTAGGGATCTCGTGCTCACTTAATTGTTCCACCATTAACTAGAGGGCCCCAACACTTACGAAGAGTAACCCCCAAAACAGATTAATTTCTACAGCTCCACAGTGGAGAATGTACTGATTGATTCCACAACATTGTGGTGAGAAAGCTGCTCAAAAGAAGATTGGAATGGACAGATAAAGTTGTGGGAGCTGCCAAGAATATGATTGGGGTTGAAATGGCACAACAGGGGGGCTTGTACAAGACTTGGTGTCCTGACACAATAAAACACTTCATTGTGAACCCTAGCCATCTAGGCAACAACTTAATACCTTTATTTTGGGGGGGCCCGCACAAATCTTCATCTAATCCTACTGTTCATTCAAAGAGTTTCAAGAATAGTTTTCACAACAAGGTAGTCCAGTTTTTAAATTTAGTCATAAGGCACCCAAATACTTAATTGTCCAACTGCTTTGTGACAAACTTGACTTTTCTTATTTATTGATAAATCAACCATTTATTTTGCATATTTATGTCTATGTTTGGCATATCTATGTTATTTTTGGTATTGTGTACATGTTTGTGCTCAGTTTCAGCAGTGTCATATGACATGCATCTTCATGCTCTGTGTAAATTGCGTATATTTCTTGTGCTGTCATGGAGTTTTCTGTAGGGAGAGACTCAGCCACCCCCTAACTCAATGTATTTTTATGAACGGCAAATAAATGGACTGAACATAATCTTCATGAAATGTACCATTGAAGATTATCATCTGAAACATAAATTTTATGTCCTCAGTGAAGATAGACTACTTATACACTCTCACATGCTGTGAAATTATGTTTTGTCATAAAAAGAAACAAATGATTTCAAAAGGTAGTAAAATATTTTACCTGCTGTCAGTGAATGTATGCTGTATTGTCTGGGAAAAATGCACAAAAATTGAGGCCACAGAGGTACTTGTTGCTGAAGCAGTCGACTCAGAAATACACCCATTGTCTTTACATTACTATTTTAAGGTATAGTTATAACCTAGTGAGGGACATTGAACCCTGAAAAAAAAAACATTCTTACCATTCTTTTTCCTGACTATGTGTCATATTGAACTATATAATTATGGTGTCCTCTGTTAGGTAATGACTGAGAGACGGTCATTAGATTCCATCTCAGTCAGGCTGCGCAATGAAAAGCATCACTGATGCGGTATCTGCGTTCAGTCAGTGAAAGCAAATATGTAAATGCATGAATGTGAAGGGCATGAAGGCATTTTTTTTTCACTTTCACAAGCATGTCTGTTCGTCTGTGATCTGCTTCCAGCAGTGCTGTCAGCGGTGTTGAAACAAAAGAGAGAAAGAAGAAAATGCACTGAGCTCATTTTGCGAAGAGTCCAGTGATTGATATTTTCCCAGATGGGAGATACAGTTTGCTTCTATTTTTAAAAATTGTTTCAAATTCATTTGCTGTCCATTCAAGTCCACACGTTCACCCACACGCACACACACACACACGCACGGACGCACACACACACAGTTTTTCAAGTATAGTACCACCTTTTTCCTTTTATGAACCGTTTCAGTTATTATTGGCAACCTAACCTCAAAACATATTTATTGCCATTCATATTAGTAAATTGAAGGATGTACTCTTCAGAGCCCAACATTACAAGTAGCGAGGTCTCCTTTGTCAGAAGAAAATTCAGTGCCCCTATGCACATAAAATGATTGCAATGGCATTGCTCTCAAATGCTCACTCTGTGCTTGCAAATTCTAGACAAAGGAGCCGGGACGATGGGACGGGTAGATCCAAACCCAGCTCTGTCATTGCGCATGATACTGCGGCTCCTGGGCAACCGCACACTCCAACTCACCTTGAATCAGGGCTCGCCTTGTCCTCCTGGCATCCGACAGTGGGTTTGTAGTAGGAGGGACGGATTCACGCCCACTGAAGTACTCACTCTATCCAATGAGACATCGCGGAGGCAGACAGAACGCTACAATCCCCAAGTTCGGTTTCACCGTATCTCGCTTTAAAAAAATTGCTGGAGCAGCGATCAGCTCAGTGTGGTGCAGGTGTTGTGTCTCGGACAGAGAGGATGCAAACGGAGAGAAGGGGTGGGAACGGAATGAAGGGATGCGCTGAAGAAAACGTGCGAGGGGCATGAGTACAAGGGTGTCAGTGGGAGATTGTGCGTTTGCCGTCCAAAAGGGCTCAGCTATGAAAGATTTGTCGAAAGGGGCACTTTGAGATATAATGAGGTTTCTCTCTGGCTGGCGATAGTACTATGATTTGGTATGTGGCTACTTTGATAGCAAGTGTATTCAGCATCCGAGGAACGGCAGCTCAAGGTGAGTTGAAGTGCAATATTTTAATAGCCTACCGCTTTCTCCTCAAGTTAGAACTACTGTCGCGGGCATCATTTGCCTTCTGATCATTTTCAAATCAGATATTTCTTTTGTTAGAATATCGCGACTTTTTGTTACCACGCTTCATTTGCCTTTGTTTGAAGGGAATGCAATTATTACGTGATTCACTGTAAATGTCATATTAACTTTTGCGAATTTTCTTCTTTTTTTCCTGGAATTATTTTAGGTTTTGATTTTTTTTTAAATCTTTTGAAAGAAAAATTGTCGTCTTTATTGTGTGTTTGAGGCATAATTCGATGTCTGACAGACACTGTAGCCTTTTAAACGAGCAATGCCTCGGTTGCAGCTTTTGCACATCTTCAATATATCGATCTCTTTGTACGTTTGTGTGCGGGCTGTTTTTAATGTTTAAAATATTATGAATTTAAGTGGTTATTTGAAGCCGCTTCCCTGAACTTCTGCATGAAAGTTGAACATAAGTTATATTATAGCTGTGTTCCTCACAACTGGCAATGATAATCATAAATGGTTGATAATTTCAATCAACTGTCGCTTAGCCTACATGTAGCTGCTGAGTGAGCATTCGTTATCGAAATGATTAATTTGAATAGCGCTGGAAACTGTATTAGTATTGCAGTCTAAGCAGGGAGAGCTCAAAAAACTTAATGGTGAAAATCTGCATCTTTTCCACCTTGAGAAACCCCTCCAGTATTTTTTATTTATTTATTTTTGCTTAATTGATGTTTAAGCATCTCTATCTGTATTAGCATATTGCTTTGGCTCTGTCCGATGATTGAGCTACTGTATAATGACTTTGTCCCGAGGACTGACAATTAGATGCGTCTCATTTCAGTTATTAATAGAAATGCGGAACTCAAGACTGCACTTATAGAAAGGTGCTGCGAACGGCTCATCTGGTCTTTTTTTCATTCTCGACAAAGAAAAATCCATGTTCTAATGGACTTATTTAACCTTGCACTACCAATTTGGTCCAGAGGTAGGCACAACTCCGCAGGGCCTCCCATGAATTGGTTGCAGTGGAGTGGTTGGGGAGTATTTGCTGTCATATTTGATGATTCGTAAAATTTTGTATTTAGTTTGTATTGTGCGGTTCCTGACGGGTTTTAATGCAGTCAAGTAAGAAGGTTCATTTTCAACTCCGATTAAAGACACAGTATGTCATTTCACAGAGATTGACTAATTGAATGTGGGTCTTATACTTTAACAATCTAACATGACTGACTTCAAAATGGACTGAGTTGTAAAACTAACCTAATTCAACCTGTGACACAGATTACTGTCCTTGAGTCTGGCTGTAAATCACTCAATACCAGAAAAGTACACAGTGTACAAATCACTGCAATGGAAGGGTAAATAGAAGCACTGTCTACATTTATCAAAACTGGAATAATAAAACTTGAATTGGCATCACCGGCTCCCCCACTGGTGAGGATCCAAACCAGGTGACGCCTGATGCACTTCAGTGGTCCATTGCCCACAATCCCAAAATAATTATAAGAAATTATACATAGAAATTGTGCAGAAAAATCACCCATGTTATGTCAGCCTAATTCCGTTGGTTATTCTCTGGTGTGAGACAAAGGGCGCCAAGTTGTAGCTCCTTTCTTGCTGGTGTCTGTAAGGTGGTGCCCAACCTGTGGTTGCCTGTGCGTCTGAGGCAGCCTCAGGTTCATCTCTGGCTTGATTAAAGGACATGGATGCAACCCCCCCCACCAGCTCTGTCGCTCTTGTGCCCGTTAGTCTGCATATGCTCTGTACTCTCGTTCCTCTCAGCCAAAAAAACAAAAAAAAAAAAAAAACGGCGTTGAGCGCTGTGTCCATCTGCTGAAAATGCTGCCATCTCAAGCTGTCGGCTGGCAAAGACACTTTATTTATTTATTTGTCTGTTTATTTACTTTTTTATTTATCTGCCTGTGTTAGGCTGCACTATTCAGCTCTTGATTGCCGGCAGACTTTGCTTGCTTTAAGAAAGATCAAAAAAAGAAAGAAAAAAGACAATACAAACATAGCAAGAGCCTCCTGTTTAATGCCCAGGGCATTGTGGGACAGCCAGAGCTGGATAATTGGTAAAGTGTTGAGAACAAATATTGTGGCAGGCCTTAACCTCCATATTTTCTACTCAGGTGTCTATTGTTTAAGTTATTTTATAAAACTAAGAGTGTATGCTCAGTACTCAGTAAGACAGCATTCCCTTCCTTCCCCGACCACACACACACACACACACACACACACACGCACACACACACACACATACCCAGACCCAGGCACTCAAACACACATCCACACACACATTGTTGTACTTCTATCCTTTTGTGGACATTACATTGACTTCCATTCATTCTTTTTGTGTGTGTCTCTGTAGACTTTCCATAATTTTAACAATAACCAAGGCATGCCAAACCCAAACCCTTACCCTAACCTTAACCAGTCCTTAATTATAGCCTTATTCCTAACCTTAACTAATAAGTCACAGTTTACCTTTGCAGTTGTGAGGACAGGCGTAAATGACCTCACTTCCTAATAATATCCCCACTCTGTTGAAAAAAAAACATGTATTCTGGTTCTCACTGTGCAGCAAGTACAATTACAGAAATACACACACACAGGCATGCACAATTACCATGATTAAAGATCCTCCAAATCATCAAGTGTGTGTATGTGTGAGTGTGGGGGGGTGGGGTGGGCAGACAAGATTGTAACACAGAGGTATTACTAAAAGCTTGTCCAGACATTACACTCACCTTGCCCCTGGTCTGAAATTTCAGTAGCCACCAACCTCTGGCCCAACAGTCACTTGGAAAATGGCCAAAATGGGAATTTCTCTCGCAAATGAAGGACTTCAGTATGTATTCCCAGTCAAGTAGCTTGCAGCATACTACTCCCTACTGTGTCATTTCCAAGCCTTGAGTACGCGGCACTTAAACCTTCAGAGGAAACGATTCTGAAAGATCATAATTGCTGAGAACTTTGTAAACTATTGGTGCACTAAGGAGGCTATATATAGCAACGCTGCGTGCTAGCCCAGTGTAGTGCTTGGCTTTAATTTTAGGCTGCTTTGAAAGAAATCCTGTTTTCCGTCAGGTTCTGCAGCAGCCACAGTGCTGAAAGGAGCTTATTTTCTTTCTCCTACACGAGCAATACATTCAGAAAAAAAAACAAACAAACAAAATATCATGTCAACTCCTTGATTGTTCCACTCTGCTCGCGTAAGGTTGGCTAAGGAGAAAGGATACAGGCATAGCACTCAAGTACTTGCCCTTATTTATTTATTTTTTTTCGTAGCATGACCATTTCAAAGGCCCTTCCCCATCCCTAATTAAAGCTTACTTTACTGTGAAATCTCTGGACTATCTTTGCTGTCTATGTGTTGTCATTTCAAAATTGCTTTTCCATATCTAAATGCTCAGTTTGCTTGGTTTGGGTTATTAGCTGCCTGTAAGCTGCAATCTGTCAGCCAAATACACCGTTTCAAGCTCCACTATGCATATGGCTCTCCTAAAATCATGCACAAGTGGTTCTCCTATTTATTTAATATTACTGCTGCTTAATTGCCATCTGGGCAGTCCCTTGTAAGCCCGTGGGAAAAGGCTTTCGCCGTTGGATTTAAAATTATTTTCAACTGGCATTTAACAGGGATTCAAGGATCCCAGTGGGCAGTATTCTGTGAAATTCCAGTGAATTCTGGGGGCCTTGTGATTTGTAATATTGTCATTATCTAGTAAATTCCATGTTTTGGTAAAAAGGAATGGACCCGTTATCTTTATTTTAAGATTAATCCAATCTTCAGCTCCAGCAGTGTGGCCAATTCCATTGATCTGCCGTGCCTAATTTACTTGTGATTAAGAAGGGATGTTTTAATGAGAACTGCACTCTGTAGACTGTATTTCACTGTAGTATTGCTGTTCCTTGGTTGTCTGTGTGATTTTGAGTGTGCAGCAAATTTGTGAATTAGATGTGCAATTAAAAGCAATCTCCTGGTGTGGTTTTTAGTGATCTATGTCGACATATTGCCGGTCAATGCCCTCTGCGCTCGATATCCCTGACTCAGGGGGATGAATGGTGAGGGAATACTGAGGTTCTGTGACCCCGGTAGTGGATTTGGTTACTGAGTCCTGTCAATCATTGATTTCAGTCAACTGAAGAACCTCACTATCTTTTGCTAAATAAAAATTTTAGGTTCATTGCACCTATCAGAGTTTATAGAAGTCATAATCTCATTGTTAGTTAATAAGGCATCATTTTCCATCGGAAAAATAAGCGCATTGTATCAATTGTCATGTTTGCCTAGTGGTGGAATTTTGCACATGGAAGGATGCGGCCGGTCTGGAATGGTGGCTTTAGGGGGAAAATTTGGGACTTTCCTTCACCAGGTTGCTTCAGCTCACCTGATAAGCCCTGGCCACTGCTTTTCTGGTGAAGAGCATAGCTTCTTTTGTTATTGAGTTTAGTTCATTTAAGTTAGTTTTTCTTTAAGCAAGACTTGCACACAAAAAGGTAAACAAACAAATAAGAAATGACGGTGATTGGCTTTCCAGACAGACACCTATATTTCAGTGGCCTTTTGCCATGTACTCTCCACTCTCTCCTCCATTTTAACATCTTTTTAAAAGAAAAGCCTGCCCCTATCCTGCCACTCCATCACCAACCAGTGCCCAACACAGGAGATAAGACGTCATCCCAATTGCCCTACTAGTCACTATTCTCAGCGTGCAGCCGCCAGGCCATTGATTGAGTTTTAAGCATAGATACAGTATTTACCTGTAAAACCAGGAGGCAGTGGGAGTTACGCCCTGCTCACTAATCCATGGGCATAACCCAATCCATAAATTAATCCAGTAATGAGACTGGTAACATTTGTGTGCAAAATCATGATCTAAGGGCACTTAAAGGTGTCATCTCACTCGTTTTTCTTTAATTTTGTTATGGTCTCTGGAGTTATTGAATGCCCTGCGAGCAGTTTTTGGAGAAAAAAAAATGCTTTGGTTGGCCTACTTCACTCTGTTCTAGTTTGGTACGGGAAATGGCTGGGAAGAAATGACAGGATTGCGCCTCTTGCTCATGAATACTCCGTATGTGAATTAACTTGCCTCTAATTGGCTAGCTGTGGCCTTCTCCTCTACAGCTGTATCCAGAGGTGTTTGTCTGTTTGATTATTTGTTTTCGACATCAGTTCACAGTGCGGATTTCTAAATTGCTTTCAATAACTTCAGAGATACAGCCCTTCGTGTTTGATTCTGAATCCGAGGAGGAAACAGAAGCAGCACAAGAACCACTACCAGAACGTTTATTAACATTTAAGAATGGTAATATTTGGATGTCAACTTCGATTTTCTTCAAGAGGCGAACGTTTGTCGCAATCGTCATCATGGCCTTTCACGTTGCACTAAACTGTGGGAAACGTTATAAAATAAAGGCTTGTTTCTTTACACCATCAACAGTCTTGGCAATCTTCCTGGTAGCTGGTCTAGTGCTTGTCTATTCCCAGATTACCTGAAAACACAGCGCACCGCTAGACGCAGTTGACCGAGATGCAGACATGTCAATTTTCTAGCGTTATGGCTCGAATTCGAGGCTACCATTGACCACCCGAAGATCATTAGCTCATGTCTTAGCCTACCAATTATTACATAGGCCTAACAAACACACTTACCTATTTTGTCAGGTGCCACAGAACTAATGAGGAGCTGTAGTTTGCTGGTTGCGTACCAAAGAAACTCCAATCATTTCATCCTCAACTCCACGTTCTTGGGCAAGGCAACGAGCTATATATACTATGAGGCGCTATGTTACGATTTCAATATGCAGGTCAAGGCGGCATCTTGTGATGGGCGTCCAGTACAGCAAGGTGCCGCAAAGTGGATGCTTCTTTCCAGAAATTTTTCTCTGAATGCCTGACCACTGTGTCTCCGTAAATTGCAGCCACAGGAGAGGGGGAACGTTGTTGTCTTAACCTTTCACATGTAAATTATTTTTAGCTTGAATAACAGATTATTGGCTTTAAATCATCAAACTTAGCTATACGGTGTAAAGCTAGTCTTTACTATCCCTTTCCTACTATCAGATCACCTGGTTACCTCGGGGGTAATGTCGTGGCTTATAGGACCGGATCTGCCAGGTTATTTGGATGGGAAATAGACATCTTATTTGTGCATGACTGCATAAACATTCGGTTTAATTGATTCCCACTGAGCCCAATACTTGAAGTCCTAATGGGCGAAAATACCACAGTACTTTGAACTACTCCCTACTTCAGCGTCAGGTAGGTCGAATAACCCATTGAAATCACTGTCAGCGTAGGCGAATAGCTTTAGTTGTCAGTGTCTGGGTCTGCACCATGCAGCAGTATTTCTATCAAATAAAAAAAAGTCATCGATATGTGTCTGATCCAATTAAAACTAATTTGTTTTTTGTTTTTCTTCTTCTAAGATCCAATAACAAACCCGTGTTTTTGTTTTTGTTCTTAAAAAATAGGCATTTCTTCTGCGAGAGTTCCCTTTTAAACAAGTTTCCCCAATTGGCAGCGGTCACAATAAGACATTTCTTATCAAGGTTCCCGGCACTTACGATGATAAATTACAAGTGCGCTGTCCTACGTCATACTGCTAGAGAAAATAAACCCAACCTGAAAGAATGAGATTGGTCATAATATTACCATACCGAAGGGGTCTTAAGATTGACTGGATGTATTCCTTTGTATTTCCAGGCAGACTTAATGGAAAAATATCAATCGCTCAGGGGTGTGTTTCCTGAAATCACCGATGCTAACTTGCGTCATAGGAACCATTGACAATGAATGGGCGAACTATGTAAGTTGCTAACTTAGTAACTACACTTTTGGTAAACGCAATAGGTGGTCATAGGAAAAGGCCGGAAATCAAAGCGCTGCTGAATGCTTATTACTGATATTTACCGAAATATTATCCAGAGCGTATTTGTTTACATTAGTTCCAGCAGCAGGCACACCCGTCATATGGCGGCGGTCAGCTCTGCTCACATTGGCTGATCTGGAACGAACAACGTAGCACCTCTAGTTTATATATCTCTTTGGGGCAAGGCATGCAGCGTTGAGGTTTTATTGCCACAAATGGAATAAGAACGAATTTGTTCTGCCATGTTAACGACTCGCTGTTCCTCCTGCTTCTCAGCTGGTACTTCCTGCTGGCTGCCAATGATTTGGTGGGCGGTCGCAGGTCAAGGTGGGCGAGACCAGAGCGAGGCTATGAATAATAATTCACAAACCTTCGTAGGTTCGTTGAGCTTTTCTGATTCACCCGTTTTTCTGTCAATTTTTTTTCAATTCACTATTACACAGAGTGGGGGTTCATATTCATGTTCACACGCAGCATGCATACGCAACTCATTTTGACCAATGGCATTTCAGAACGAACACGTAATACACGGTTTCCCATGGGATGACACCTTTAAATACCTTTTGTCTCTGTGCCACTTCATAGTATGATTCTAGGATGTTTTTCGCCTTGGTAGAGTCCAAAATTTTTTATGTATTATTATGTTTTTCACAATGCAAAGTCATGTTCTGGGGTCCGCTGCCAGTATTGATAATTGATAATTGAGATTTCAACATTGAAATCTTAAGGTATGAGGATTCTAATCACAAATGTTATACCTCGATGGGTTAGGCTGTAAACAAGCATTGTTTCATACCTTACTCCTTCCTCTTCACTGGTAGTAAGTAAGTCCAGCAGGGTTAGGCTTGTTTAAAACGTAGGTCATGCGATAACAGATCAAGATTTGACCAGAAGTGGTTTCGTCGGACCTGCAGAATACAGTATCCCCTCCAGACAAACCAGTAAGAAGACACCCTGATGAAAAGACAAAGGCACTATATGAGATGCTGTCTGCTTCCTTGCATGTTAAACTGAGGGCTTGGCTCACTGTAGTCTGAGAGGATCCCATGACACTTGTCACAGAGAGCAGGTTGTCAACTCCAGTATCCAATTCCCAAACTGTTACTGTCTACCCATTTAATCAGCTCTTGACGATCAAGTTAATTATCTAGCTGTCTTTCTCATTTGACCTTTCCTCTTTAATGCATGCAGAAGTATACTCCAGGAAGAAGAAGAACTAATGGTTCAGTCAGGTCCACTTTGTCAAAACCCTGATTTATATTATCATTTGCAGTGAAGTTATTTGCAATATTTGAATTTGGCAACAAGGCTCAGTTCTGGGGCCTCCCTGCCCTACCACTTGTATGTATGAAGAGCCAGTCGGCAGGGAGAGCCAAAAACCTGCCTGCCCTTCCATGTGAAAGCCATTGGCGGAGAGAACAGCAACAGCAAACCCTCAGGGCTACAGAACAGAGCTGCATCAATGAGCTGCATCATCATTGAATACGTCAGAAAAAAATGTAAAGCAGGAGGTTGGGATGGAAGTGGGTTACAAATGAGCAGAGAAAGCAGCAATAGTAGGCAGGCAAAGCATCTTTAAATATGGCGCCTTGTTTAAGATTCGCCAATTGAGTGCCTGGAAGGAATCAGCTGAGCTGTCAGCTGATGTGTGCTTGGCTTGCAATCTGTACCATCACTTATGAAAGCAGGCTTACGAGCTGGGTGTGACACCGTGGCCTGACTGAACTACCGCTGTGCCGAATTAGTAGTAATAGTAATAGTAGTAGTCATCATACAATTTACGGAGACTGAAATTCATTGATAATGGCAATGTAGCTGGGGTTCGGTCAGATGCTCCTGAGGTAAATACCTCCATCTCCCTCACTGCATGACACTGCAGTTTCAGAAGTGCGCTAATGGTAATGAATTTCGATTGAAAGGGACGGGAGGTCCAGCTGCCCATCCAGGCAGCATGTTGAGAACTGCATCTCCTTCACCTCTGTGGCCAGGATTGCATTTCTCTCCGCTCAGCACTTCAAACGGCCTCCCGACCTGAGCTTCCTGTCCAAGACTCCTTCCTATTCCCGTACATCTGTACCCATCCTCGCCACCCTCAGGAGGATGTAGACAAACTACAAAGGCCTTCACAGGAAGTGCCCATCTCAATACACCTGAAATAAGCACCTCACAAGGTGTATTTTTGCAAAACTGAAATTGATTTGAAGGCACCTTTTTTCCACATGCAGGTCTTATTGGCATTTAAAGTATAAAAATTGCGACCTCATGATTAGTTCTGCTCGTTGCATGTTCCCCAGTTGTTTGGTCCTCGTACATCTTTTTCTCATCCAGATTATAGATGTTCTCCTTCCCTGTAGTAATTGGGTTATGTTTCTGACAGACGGCCCAGCCTATGGGAGTCAGGGTTGCGTGCTGATTGAAATTGATGGGCCTTAGCAGGGTTCCTGTAGCTCCAGGCTGGCTGCATGTGCCTGGCTGGGGGAAACTGCGGCTAGGATCAATTTATTCTTCCCGCATCCCTTTCAATGCTTTTTATTTGGGTTATTCGGATGATCTGCCACACAGAGGATTTTGGGGGGGAAAGGCTCTGTCCATTTTCTGTGGTTATAAATGGATGATTTTTAACTGTGTGTTTGGCTAGTCAGGTAATACTGTTCTGACCTGCCTACCAGTCTCTCTTGTGCACTACCAAATTTTTAATTATCTAGGGGCGCATTTCTCAAACGCGTGACAATGACAATGACAATGACAATGAATTTATTTCCCATAAGAGACTCCTATCGGGGTATAAGAGAACTTAAAATGAGTATCAGCATTGAGCTGATTGAGACAGGTTTAAATTCTATACTGTACATGTATAAACATACAATCATGTAACACCTATGGTACATATTTTGAAAAGATACCGTAGAAAAATATACATTACTATTATAACATTATAATGAAATTACAAAATTATTGTGATGGAATTACAATATAAGTGTAGGGCAAGAATTACTTCCTAAAGATATACATAATTTCTTTGATAAATTTAACAAGGTTTGACAGAGTTTTTTTGTTTGAGGATGAGAATAACTGAAAAAATTTTAGACAATTAGGACTTTTCCAAAAGTACGGTCTGATTAGGCATTTTCTAGAATTATCAAAAGCAGGACAGGACATGATATAATGAAATTCATCACTACAACTGTCAAGACAAAGAGGACAGGATGAGTCAGTATAGTCACTATGTAAATACCGTTGATCAGCTATAGGGAGCAAATGATTACCACAGCGGAATTTAACTAGAATAGTTTGTTCATCAACAGGAAGTATCTTAAGATACGGTTCAAAGCATAAATTACTTTTAAAAATTCTATAATTTGAACAAAGTATATTCCTATTGACTTAAGCTTGCCAGTTCTGGGTAGAAATATCATCCAATCTTTGATTAATAACCGATTTAAACCACATAATATCATAATTTTGAATACCATACCAAAAAGCTGGGAAACCACATTCGTTTTCAATAGCATGTAACCTTGTTATCCACCTTGAACTTAAAATATTACAGTCATGATATTTCTTAACCAGCTTAAAAATAGTAAATGAGAATTTGTGATGACTACCTTGCAAAATTCTTAACCAGAAATTCACCATCCTTTTATCAATTAAATTTCTTACATTAAATTTTCCCAATTCACCATAGGCCATACAGTTAGCGGTTGACTTATTAAGATGAAGTAAATTCTTATAAAAACGTTTCTGTAGCATTTCCAGTTTGTCAATATTTTGGAAACCCCAAATCTCACAGCCAAAAGTCAGAATGGGTAGAACTAATTGATCGAAAAGCTCACAAGAGACATCAATAGGTAAATCTAAACGTTTTGCCTTTGACAGCAAATTGAACATAGCTCTCTTGGCACGGGTAATTTGGAGATTTATAGCTTCGTTGAATTTACCGTTGAAATTAAAAGTGACCCCAAGATATACATAATCGTCAACTACATCAATAATACTCTGACCAAAAGTAAATTTTTTAAACTTTTTGACTTTACCTCTAGAAAATATAATTATCTTGGTTTTGGAAGTATTGACCGTGAAATGCCAGGAAGAGCAATATGAATGAACAGCATCTAAAGCTGCCTGCAATTCATCTTCACTTTCTGCAAGAATTATAGAGTCGTCTGCGTATAGCAGTACATATAAACGTAAGAAGATTTCAACATCTTCATCACTCAATAACTTTCTGATATCACCTGCCACTACATCCAAACCATTATAAAAGCGACTTATATAATACTCAAAATCATTCAGATACTCTGCAAACAATAAGGGAGATAAATTTTCTCCCTGTCGTACACCCATTTCACATGAGAAGGAATTTGATAAATTACCATTTACTTTTATACATGACTTAGCATTCCCGTACAGATTGTAAACAAGCCTAATAATATTACCATTAATGCCACAACTAATCAATTTTTGCCATAGTGAGACTCTATCAATCACGTCAAAGGCTTTAGTGTAATCAACAAAGCAGCAGTACAGTCTTTTCTTTTTAGCAAGGTAAATATCAATAATGGAGCTAAGTACAAAAACATGATCAAGAGTGGAGTAACCACTTCTGAATCCTGCTTGATTTTCGCTAAGGATACCAGAACTTTCAAGATAGTTATTAAGCCTAAAACTAATACAGGATGTGAGGAGTTTACCTATGCAGGATAAAAGTTTGATTCCTCTATAATTATCAGGGTTGTCTGAGGACCCTTTACCTTTGTACAGAGGTTTTATAATTCCAACACACCAATCAAATGGAATTTTACCAGAGGCTAGCACCAAATTAAAGAGTTTAGTTATCACTAACAAGTAATTCTTGAGGACAATTTTTTAGAAATTCATTGATAACATTATCGACACCGCAAGCTTTGTTATTACGGAGATTCTTAATAGCACCAGAAATTTCACTAATATCAAATGGATGGTTTATCTCATCATTGGTACTATGGGTTATATCACATGGGTTGAAATCATTTGAGTTTCCAGCTGAGGCAGCCTTCTTATTTAGTGATTCAAAATGTTTAACAAAAGATTCTAAGTTACTTTACAGGGTGGAACCTTTTGACCCGAAGCTTTATTGATTAATTTCCAATATTCCTTCGAGTTGCTCGATTTCAAATTCCTAATAGATGTATGAAAATTTTTGATATACGCTTTACGAGAACTCCTTAATATACGTTTATAACTCTTGGACAGATTATGCAATTCAACCTGAGCCTCAACTGATTTCAACTTTTTACATCTATTCTTACATTTTAAAATAAACAACTCTAGCATCACAACATGCTTTAGTAAACCAAGGCTTATTGAGCTTTTTACAAGTTTTCGAGGAATTTAACTGCACCCTAGGAAAGGTTTCCTTGCATATACCAATTTTCTTAGCAGGTTTAAGAAAAACATTGCATAGGTTATTACCGATTTCATTTATCATATCCTGAGTAACTACGCCAGTATCACTATGTAGATCATCCAAGTGCTTCGAAAGTGCTGCTACAGCCTCGACATCAAAGGATTCTATATAGTCTACTTTCAATTTCGGATTCCAATTAGAATACAAGAATGAATTACTGTGAGATTCGTTAACATCATGATTTTTGAGAGCTGCCTTAGGGTTACAATTACTTTCTATAACTTTGATGTCCAGACTCAGAGCACAATGAGCATCAGAAATACATTTATCCAATGGTTCAATACAGAAATTGTTTTTTAAAGGAATTACAGAAGGAGAAGCAATGAAATAATCAACAGTACTACAACCAGAGGCAGTATAGCAAGTAAAATCACCAACTGCTATATTACATAATTCAATTAGTTTCTGCCCATTTCTATTAACATAAGTATCACGGCTACTTCTCTCCAATGCAAGGTTATTATCAATAAAAAATCTTTGACAATTAATACCATCAGACATAACATCATTATCAATAAAGGCCGATTGATCTTTGACAAAATCATCCAGTAACCCGGTCCTGGAATTGAAATCACCAGCCAGGAGAATAGGAATATCATATTTGCTATTAAGAGAAATAATATCATCTAAGATGTTATCAAAAATACCTGAATTATGAAAATTGGACCCTTTATGACGAATGTACACAGTACCAAGCAGAAATTCATAACCACAAATAGATTTGCTAAATTTGATCCATAACACTGAATCAGAAACTGGGTTTGCAACCACTTCAACATCACTTGACATAAAATCTTTGACAGAAACACAAATGCCATGACCACCACCAAATGTATGGCTTTTAGCCAATTTTGGCATAACAATAGGAGTAAACCTGGAACGTCAAACTCATTTACAAAGTCTGTTTTAGTTTCAGTCAAACATGCAATGTCATAACTCTGCAGCACAGAGTCCAATGCTCCTAATTTGAGCTTGCTATGTAAGCCACACACATTAAGACTGACAATCCTTAGAGTCTCCTTAGACGTAGGCCTACGACTGTCACGTGGAAGTGCATAGTTATGATCATGCTCAATGTCTGGCGATAGATAGGGGTCTGGACCGTCCTATACTTCGAAGAGATAAGTTCCAACTCCTTTCACCTTTTCCTCTGACCAGCCAAGTTCTAGTAAGTCTTTGGGCGATTCTATGGACTTCTTCTGAACCTTGTTGTTCCCAACACCCACTGTGCAGTAGATCTTACCATCAATGGACCACACACTTTTAACTCGTCCTTCCTCAATTCACGAGTTATCCTCCCTCTAAGCGCAGTAAGGTCGTCGTTTATGTAGAAATCTTTGTAGGCAGGATTATGACGCAGGTTCTTCTTGTTTCTCATCAGAAGGGTCTTCGTTTCACGTCTAATGAACCGGACGATGATGGGTCGGGGTTTGCCAGCTTCTCTTTGGGTATTACTCTGAGCCAGACGGTGACTAACACTTATGTCGTTCACAGATATGTTAACACCAATATCTTGAGCAAGTATAACTGCAAGATCAGTTGTTGATTCGTTAGCAGACTCAGGCAATCCATAAATCTTGATATTTTCTTTTCTGGTGTACTGCTCCAGCTTGTCTATTTCTAGCGAGTTTTTGTGGACAGTAGCTTTAACATTATCACGACTTGAAGAAAAGTTTCTCACCTCCACATCACGGACATTATATTTCTCATTAACTTCTTCGATAATCCTTTGAGTTGATTCATTCACAGCTTCGATCACCGTTTTCTGTATGACAGGTTGAACAGCAAGCATGAGTGCAGTCAGCAGGTCACCGAGTACAGCGGGGTCGTTCAACGTGGTGCCACTCGCGCTCAAACCTTTTCCTCTCGTGTTTGTAGTAGACTTCTGTTTGCTGAATGATTGTACGACATTCTCAATAGCATTACGTACCGTACGTTCATATTTGGATATTTTATCGTCACTTGTGCAGGTTTTAGTCGACATATTCGCTTTTTCATCGGAGAGGACAGAAAATGGGTTTGTACAGTCCGCCATGTTGCTCGTGTCCATAGTCATGTCCCTACATTTTTTTGCTACTATTCTCTAACATCATCCCATCCCTGTTCTTAGCAATTTACTGACCCCGATGTATTTATTCAGGCCGTGACAAAGCGTACCTCACTCCATACCAGGAGATCTCAAAAAGCTTCTATAGTATGAGATTGGTCAAGTTCCAGGAATGGGGTTGGGAAGCTTTGCCAAATATATTTTGAGTCGGTGTGAAATGTGTCATTGTTTGAAAGGAAAGATGGCCACTCTCATCACTCTGGAAAGGAGGATGTGCAAGCCGAAAATCTTAACCTTAATGGAAAGGATACTGAAACTGATAGGGTAAAATAAATGTCGTACTCACTAAAGATGCCTATTTTTATCAAGGAGGACCTACAGTATAAGTGTCTACCCGGAGCTTATGGCAGATATGGAACTAAAAAACCGGACTCTTTGTCCAAAAACTAGACATATGTCCACCCTTTTAAAGACTTACCACTCTGTGGCCTACTGTGCATTCACTGGCCTCTGGAGTTACAAGCCAGTCTGCATTAGCACGGTCAGCATTTGTTAGGTCACATCCTTACAAAGGAAACCAATATCAGATTGACTGGAGCTATCTTTCAAGACTCTCTGCTCTAATGCGTTTCTAAGTAACACATATGCTCGCTCAAGGCTGGTGGCTTTTCTATGAATTGAAAGTGAGTGCCGCTGCTTGATGAAAATTCAAGCGGCAGCATGACAGGCAAGCACAAGTACGTTCCTGTTGCCTCTCTGGGAAGGATGCTGGTGCTCGGATCAGCGGGATGGAAGGTTGGGGGATGGGGAGGGTTGGTTCTCTGTCTCCCGTTCTGTCTCCCAGGCTGTCTGCTTCCTCGGACGGTCTCAGTTTACCCCCCCACCCTCTGCTGTGCAGTCAGCTCCCCCCATACCGTCTCCTACAGCACCATCAAATATTCATGCAGGGGTCAGGAGATACTGTACTCCAGCAGCGGTCTTCATTCAGCCCAGGAAGTGAGCCTTTATTCTGGCTGCCACCCTGGCCCTCTCAGTCACTCCACCTTTTCACCCCTCCCCCACGGTCCACCATTTTGTTTCACCTCACTTTCTATTCCCATTCATGAAGCTGCCCTTAACTGATTTCAGGTTTCTATGTGTGTGTATGTGTGTGTTTGTGTGTGTATTGGGCGAAGCTGAGGCAATGAGACTGAGAAAGGTTCTCGAATTTGGTCTTGAGTTTTGTTTCTCCCGAGCAGGTAACTAATTAATGGAACAATTTGTGTTCCTGATTGGTCAGAAGGTTTTTTTTACAACTTTCTCCCAGCTGAAGGGCAGAAGGAAAACTAGTAGTTTGAGGACTATGATTTGATACATTTTGATAATTTTTTATAAATTTATATATATAAATTTTATTGCTCTTTTAAACCTGTTGTATGGATGGATAGGGAATATTTATTTTTATTTTTTTTTGCAATATTGAATGACAGCAAAAAGTACAGGTTTGTGGGGAGCGTGTATCTTTTTCCACCCTGACCTGAATTACCCATTACCATTTGGTACCTGGTTTTGTCTTTGGGTCAGTAGAACTCAAACCATGCAAGATGCTTAATTGTTTGTTCATAGGTTGAGATATTTGTAGTTTATAGTGAGTGCATGAAACCTATTTGTAGTCGCAGAACATTTTTGTGCGTTAGCCCAATAATCTTACCCAGTTTATCTGAGAAAGATACAATGGACAGAGTTGACAACAGGCACACCTGTTCTTGTTGCGTCCGTCAAGGGGAAAAAAGTCTGACTGGAGCTTCAGAGACATTGCAAGGGACGGCATGGAGACTTAAGATGGAAATCACAGGGGCGTGTGCAGTTCTAATGAACATCACAAACACTCCTGCCATTTTGACAGACACAGGGCTGTTACACCTGACTTCAAGAGTGTCCGCTCATTATATTTCACTCAATCCGCAAGCATTAAAGGAGATGATCAAATTTCTGCCCATCAATACCTGACCCAATTTGCCTCTGTGCTGACATTTACGAACACATCAGTCAGCCTAGCAGTCAATAGCAACCCTTTGCTCTGTACGTTGCAAAGGATTACATTGGCCCTCATTTATCAAACTTGCATAGGATCAGGTGTAGATTCTGGTGTAAATATCAGCGTTCGCCAGGTGTCACTTCTGATTTACTAAAAGTGTGTACGTCGCAGATTTTGGTGTAGAACTGCCGTGGCGTTGATAAATCTGGCAGCTGAAACCACTGTGATTTACATGACACGCCCCTATAAATTCAACCTCAGGAAAGCATAGTCCTGCCCACTTTACGACAGGGACTTTCGAAAAACGACAAAGAAGAAAGAACTTCACTAGGGAGGAAATATAAATGATCACGTCCGAGGTGGAGAAAAACAAAATGATTTTATTTGGAAGTCTTAAGAGTGGCATAAAGGGAACCCAGTAGGCTGCAGTTTGGAAAACTATTGCTGCTGCAGTAGTAAACACCGTTGGGGTGGAAAACCGGAGTGCAGCAGACGTTTGATTTAATTCATTAATAAATCGAAGCGACTATTCGCAAGTGTGTGCCCAGATGCACATTTCTCCATTGCCCGTACTTATTTTAAGTGTGTCCAAAGCTAAAAAATTTTTCTTGGCCGAACTTATTTTAAGCGGTACTTTCTAAAAGGGGCACTGGAATGATTATCAACTGGCGCACTTAAAAGCGTGGCCAAGAAAAGAAAATAGCATTGGCTATACGTATAAGTGCGATTAACATCGGCCTTATTAAATTCAATTTATAGATCCATGATATTTCATGTAATGAAGCCTGCATAATTGACAATCCAAATGCTTTACATGTAGGTTAATAAAAGTGGTCCGATTTTAAGATCGCCACCAAAAAACGGGTTGCGGCGCTTAGGCTCAGCAGCGCACGGACCAGTGGAGGCCAACCAGACTCCAGCTGTCACCGTTCGAGGAGCGGATGAGTCCCCACCGCCTCGATCGGAGCTGCATGAGGGTAACTGTTAAAATACTGTCTGCAGAGATCACTCTTCATTGTACTTTTAATAGTATTACTCCATGACATTTTATTGGGTACCACAAAAAAACGAGCAGCCATTCGTCACTTTCCCGGAGGAGATCTTCTCTGTGCCGACAGTTCCTCTCACGTCGGACAGAAGCTTATTCCTCTAGCAATAGAAGATCTGTCATTGTCAAAATGTGATCGCGGTCAAAGTGTTAGTTTGCCGATATATATCTGATTGGATGAGCATCCCACCCATCACACTGCATATCTGTGAAGCCACGTATTCCGCTCAATCAAATTGATTGTAATTGCCAGCCTTCTGGCCTGACAAGCAGGTTGTTTCCAAATAAGTGTAATTCATTTCTCAACACAGGTGCAATTTATTTATTTAATAAATAAATTAAATAAATAAATAAATAAATAAATGACATCTGTGTAGAGAAATTAATTACATTTATATTTGGGAACAACCTAGTTTTATTCATTTATTTATTCATTCATTTATTTATCCTATTTATTTTACTAATAAGAACAACAAAAGCATGACGTCTGCATCGCTGCATATAGTTTATTACTCATTTTGTCAGCTGCACTCATTCCTGCAGGTTGTTCGCTGTTTTCAGATTTACGTACACCTGGTCAGGGCTGGCGTGAGATTTTTGCGGACCATTTGCTCACGTTCAGATTGATAAATGCCGATTATTGCGGGAGATTTGGCATACACCCTTTTTTGGTGTACGCACGTTTGATAAATGAGGGCCAATGTGTATCTGCACACATGCATGCTGTAACACACACACACACATACACACACACACACACACGCACACGCGCGCGCACACACACGCACACACACACACACACACAGTACTTCCATCAAATATCCATCCATGCATACAAACACAAACATGCCAGCATGGACACATATACTAGAAAGTCTGATTCAACACTAGATCATTTGCACATACTGACTGCACATTGCAGTAACGCCTCAATGACCACAGAGGCACGAATACTACGCACTGGCACTGCCTCAGGGGAACGTTTGGCAACGTCCATAATGGTCAATAAATACTCATTACCCCTCTTGATTTTTGGAAGAGGACCTACACAGTCAATGATTACACATGAAAATGGGGCTTCCACCACTGGTGTAGGGTGCAATGAAGCAACCAGGAGAGAGTGACCAGCCTTAGCCGCTATCTGACAGGCATGGCAGCAACGACAAAAACCACATCACGATGAACCTTAGGCCAATAAAAATGTTTTAGGAGGCAGGCCAGGGTCTTCCTCACCCCCAAATGACCAGCAAAAGGGGTCTCATTCGCTAACTGCAACACCTGACCCCGAAAGCTGGAAGGAACTACAATTTGCAGGTGGACCCACCAATCTTCATCAGCCGGGCAATCTGCAGGCCGCCACTTGCGCATTAAAATACCTTTGCCCACCAATTCAAATGCTCTCACTCTCTTCCAACGTCACAGCTCGCTTCCACAGGGGAGCCAGTGAGGGATCCTGGCTTTGCTCTTTGATCAAAACCTCTCTAGAAAAATGTGTGGCATTAGCCGCTTGAGATAAAGAAAGACCTGAACTTTTAACAGCAGATGTCCCTTCCTCGCTCACAGTTTGAGCAAAAACCATATCAGTCAAACTAACGGGCTCCTCTTCCCCATTACCAATGGGGACAGAGAGCACCTCAACTACAGGAATCAATGCCTCACGAGCTTGGACTTTGGCTTTATGTGCTGAGCACGTGTAACCACACATGCTGTAAACACTTCTGGATGTTACTGTTCTAACTCCAGTGTTTCTGGGACTTCCAGGTGATCTGAGACTAAAACCACAGTCACACCACCACAGACCCTGCTAAGTCATTACCCAACAATAGGCTAATGCCTGGCACAGGTAATGTAGGCACCATCCCATCAGTCACTTGCCCCATAACTACATTTGATTTTAAATAAACTGTGTGCAACGGAACGCAATCGTACTGCCCCCCAAAACCTTTAATGAGCGGTGACCGGGAAAAACCCTCACTAGACAACTCAACCATTCCTTCCAACAAGAGGGACTGTGCAGCACCAGTATCTCACAAAATGGTAAGGGACACTTCCTCTCCACCCTGGACCACAGAAACAGTTCCCACAGAAGTAAAAGGCTGATAGCTCAGTGGGGGCCTCTCCCTGGAACCATTCCAGCTCATTCCTTACCTCGCCCTTCATCAAGGAGGCCACCAACGCAACCACTTTAGGTCAGCTCTCCAGCTGGAAGCCCTGGGGACACTGGGATTTCCCATGACCTAGTCATCAACAACCATGGCATATAATGTCAGGGTCCCTTTTAAACTGAGGACAACGGGGCTTAATGTGACCAGTTTCCCCATAATGATGACAAACCACAGCAGATATAGGCTTATTACCTCCAGGCTGTAAAGCATCAGATGCCTTACCGCCTGGAAGGAGGCCCTTACCAGATCTCTGTCTACCCTGGCCATGGTCAGCGTGCTCACTACCTTGGCGAGCTAAACCTACTAACCCTCCATTGATGACCTCATTAGCATCTGTCGCTTGAGCTGCCTCCAAAAGAGTAGAGACCTTCTGCTCACTAAGATAGATTTCAACCACTTGAGGCACACTATTCTTAAATTGCTCCAACAGCATGAGCTCTTTCAATTGTAAGTCTTGGTGGAATTAAGCCAACACTCACAAGCCATCCCTAATTTTTGAGACAAATCCAAATAAGACTCCCCTTCCAGCTGTTTCACAGAATGGAATCACTGCCAGTAGGCCTCAGGGACACCGCCATATGCAGTCAAGACTGCTGTTTTTAAGGAATCATACTCTAAGTCCATGTGCGGATCCAGAGCAGCAAAAGCAACCTGGGCCTTGCCCTTTAAAACACTCTGCACCAATAATGGCCACTTGGCTTCAGGCCAGTCAGATTCATGAGCAACCACCTCAAAAGCATCAAAAAAGGTATCAACATCTTCCTCAAAAAACTTAGGCATGAGAGATATAGCAGACTGTATGTCAGTGGCGTAGCCATCGGGTGTGCCAAAACACGTCCCTTTATGACAGCGATAAGTCCTGGCTAGTTCTCAATCATTAGCCTTTATTGACTCGTTTTCCAATTATCGTAATTGGCAACTGAAGATCCTCTCCACATGCGATCTAACAGCGATGAAATCATGGGCTAATATCAGTACAGTTGCGGAACAAGATCCGAGTTACACAAAACTTCCGTTAAAAAAAATTTTTTTAGTCCTGACCTGTTCTCAGTCATTCATAATTACCAGAACGTTCACTCGGAGAGCCCTACACAGTTAACAGGTGCTGCTTGTTCTCCCCGATTAGGTAAGACGGATGAATGATTGTCGGGCTCTCGGAGTGAACGTTCTGTTAATTATGAAAATGACTGAGAACAGGTCAGGACTAATAATTGTTTTAAACGGAAGTTTTGTGCAACCCAATTCTCTGTTCGATAACTGGAAAACGCGTCAATCATGGAAAATGATTGAGAACAAGCCAGGACTTATTGCGGTCATAAAGGGATGTGTTTTGGCACACCCGCTGGCTACGCCACTGCTGTATGTCAAAACGAGGCTCAAAAAGTAGAACCCTCTTGGCAGCTTGAGTTGACTCCTCCTCAAACTGAGCCAACCGCTCCCAGGACTCGCGCTCATCTCTCACTGCCCGAAGTGCATTTTCCCTCTCCTCATCTGCCCACAACTCTTCCAACTCCAGTGTGGCAACAATAAGTTTAGCTATAGCAGGTTTCAGTATACCCTTCGTTACCTCCACCTCTTGCTTAGTCGCCGACTGTAACATCTGGTCTTTAGTGAGCTGCCGGAATTTGCGGTGGGAGGACAATGCCATCTCCACAACAGACTGTTCCATACCGTCCAGTCCGTCACTGTACATTTTAAGATAAGTAGGAACAACCACACGCAGAGATGAATCCAAAGCCCAATAATCTACAAAAATATATAACAGTATTGTACAAATACACCGAATCACAAAAACTACAAAAAAAAACCCTAATACTGTGGCCAAACTGCACTGCCTCCAATAGGCTACCACAAGTCTTATATTGCCAACCAACAAGAGAATTCAAAGGGTGCATATATACGTAAATACTCCAAAACATGGGCAAACTGCACAAAGAAAATGCCCAAAATATTATGTGAGGGCCAATAACATGTTGATTAGAGCGTTAACAGCAAACAAAGAGGAGATGCATCTCGACTCTTACACGCTTTACCTGTTTGCTTCATGCGTTGGCCTTCTGATTTCCCGATTTGTCGAGCGATTTGGCTTTGGTGAACCTACCTCATAGTTTCTGATTATAGGACTCTCTTTTGATTTCGACTTTGGGTTCGCCCTTCTGTGCTGAAGTACCAACGCTCGTGTTTGATCCTGCCTGTGCAACTATAAATCTCAATAAAGTCACTGAAGTGGATTCCCGTCTGCATGAGTTCTGTCTCTGCTTGCTGTTACGTATCCCAATACTTTTAGCTTGTATTCTATTTAATAGTTCAACTCATGTGCGGGATGATTTCACCGTAGCCAAGTCTTCTCGTATGTGCCCATTCACTTAATAGGAAATACTTGGCCAAATAGTTTGTGTGAGAAAGATATGAAATCCACCACTGAAGAGGATAACTGGAGATCGAATTGAGTAGAGACATAATGCTAATGTGATGTGGTCTACAATCTGGAAGAGATTTTCCTCTCAATTGTTCCAGCAGAGAAGTAGTCACAGTTCATTGTATCGATGACTGCGCCCCAACAAATGGAATTTCACGCTGACGGTCGGGTAATTAAATTGCAAACATTGTTTGTTTAGTTTGTTGCATGCATTTTATGGGTATGCTGCACACAGCCTCTAGTTAATGACCTAATTTACGATGACATAAACTGAGTGCCAATCTGATTTAGCATAGAAAACACTTCCATTGTCACTGGCTTCCAAACCGTGATTAGGGGCTCAGTCCAATGCAATAAATCTGACTGCTGTCCATATTCTGTGACTGAATTGGCTCACGCCCGCAGATTTAAATGACCTTTTACGGCAAGCAGGATTCCACAAATCAACTCAAAAAGGGGGGTTTTGTTGCGGTATGGTTTTGGGTGGGTCTGACATGGCAACATGGCTATTTTCATTTTATTTTGGTAGGCAACAAATATGAAAAAAAAAAAAAGCTGAGCTGCGGAATGTCAAATAAACGATATAGTGCTGAGGTAATTTTACTCCGTGGTGTTAATTATAAATACTTTTCCTCCTGATTTTGGTTGTTGGCAGCCAGTTTTCTGCAGCCTTATGACAATGCCTACGTTCACGCTGGCATGTGTGTATTTCTGGGTGTGGGAGGGTATATGCGTGGATGGATGCGCATATACGTGCCTGTAAATTTATGCGTGTTTGTTTTGACATGGGTTTCTTGGTGTTCTTACTGAAAGATAATATGGGTGTAATGTAAATTAAAACACTGTATGACAGTCTTGTCGGATTCAACTAATAACGGATGCCTTGATTGTGAAGATCTGCTTGATTGATAGATATACACTGTTGCTCATAAAATTGGAATAACATTTTTTTTTACCTCTTTTCATGACAATGTGACAATATAATTGATCGATAGATTAAGTATCTGAATACAAAATTAATCCAACATTATATACAACAGTGCTCATGCATTTTCCACAACAAAAATAGCCCATCTTTTCTGAGATGTGATAAGAAGTTGGCAAAGATTGCCATCTGGTAGGTATAGCTCGCTGTAGATTTTACTTGTTCTTGATGTGAGTCAATCAATCTATTGATGTCATAATTCTTCCTGAGATGTGTGAGTCAGAATCTGATTGGCATATGACTGATACTGCAGTCATCAAATATAGCCACCAGTTCCAATGATTATGGTGGAAAAATCACTTAGTGGTTTAAATGATCTTCAATTTCTTTAGTTTCCCCATAGTTATTGCATTTTTTTCATGTTATTCTTTTTTAATTGGCCTATCATTTTTGCATGTATTGTTTGGCATTTTATTGCTACGTATGCAAACATTTTATGAATCAATGCTGATTTTCAAATGTCAGATAGAATCTGTAATATCTGTAATATGTGAAGATCTGTGTTTTCAAGCAAAAACGCAAGGTTCGACTGACTCCCAAGCAATTTGTTCTGATGTATCAGAGCAGAGGTAGGACCTATGCATTAGCTAAGAGTGAAAGCAAATATAAAATTATGCCAGGCCAGAGCTGAAACCTGTTGATAAATTAATAGCCTTGAAACACTGCCAGCATCCACTGCTGCTTGCTAAATGGGCCACATGATGTGTCGTTCCTGACACGCCCATATCGGATTTTCTGGAGTAATGAAGTTAAAGCATTTCAAGTGGCCAGCGAAACAGACATGTATTATTTGAGAAGCATTTTAGTCAAGTTAGTTATCTGTCAAGTGGTCTACAGCCATCGTGACCTGACCAGTGAAGACATGGCACCATTTAAAATCTGACTGTCCATTGTCTAGTGTCATCACTAAATTTGGTTTTGTTTGTCACGTTTTCCTGCAAACACTTTAGCTTTGGAACAAAATGATATTATTGGGAGCTTTTGACTTCTGCACTGCTCTAAGGTCAGCTCTGCAGATGAAAAGCTCTTGAGCAATCACAGCATTCCTTGACTGGTTGAAAAGCTTTTTTTGTGGTTCATGGTTTAAATTTCCTGAAGGTGATGAGTGGTGCTGTTGAAGTAAGTAAATCAATGGCCCTTTCAAAAAACTGAGGACTTAATGCCAACAGCCTGTTGAATCTGATTTTGACTGTTGTTCATGTTTATTCTGTTTGGAAAATTTACACAGCTCCTGGCTGTTTGGCTGTTTGTCTGTAGGGGAATGTTACAGGGGAGGAGACCAGTTGTTGAGGTACTGACATGGACAATATGTCTCCAGCCATGCTGTTCTCCTGGCAGTAATTGGTTATAGATCCAGCCTTGTTTTATGATCCATAAAAGTGTATGTTTGCTTTTGCCCATCTTGCTGCCCGGTTGCTTGACAGGCCTGATCCATAATGCTGTGACGTCTCTTTGAGGCCATAGTGGCTTTTATTTTGATTAAACATCATTGCTATCTGTGACGAGTTCAAACCCGGTTATTGTAACAGAGTGGAATCCAATAAACTAAGATTTTCTTACTCTTGAACCCGTTTTCAAAAAATACCATTTTCGGGCTGTGTTTTCGCCATATCCATCCATGCGGACGCAAGGCCGAAACCATAAAATAATTATGCGTTTTCAAAAAAAAACAAAAAAACGTTCTGGGGCCTAATTATCAATTTGTTCCTGCTGCCAAAATATCTGCCGTCAGGTGATGCTGCTTGTTTGTTTAATCTTTGTTCTTCACCTGATTTGCAGTTCTGAGCTCTATTGTAGAAGAAAAGGAGAGTCTCTGAGCTGACATTAAAGGTGCCCTCTCTCAGCAGTATGTGCCGACCTGCTGTCCACCAAATCACCCATCACTATTTCACTGCCCTTTTACTGCTTCTGTCGGTTTCACTCGACCTTGGCGCAGGTATCTCAACAAACCCTCACCGTCGCTGCTTCGGAAACCGTTGTATTATAGATTGTCAATTGACAATTTCCGCTTGACCAAGAGTTGTTGTCTTGAGGGTTTATTTTTGATTTGTGAATGTGCGAAGCGCATTGTGGGAACTGATATGCCAATAAGTTACTCACTCGGCTGTTAGCAAAATCATTATCTAAACATTATTTTACTTGTTATTGCGACTGAGATTTCTTTTGGAGTAGAAAATAAAGGCTTGTTGGGAGCTCATGTTTTTGGGTCATGTTTTTACCCAATTGACAAATCTTGAAATGGGCCCAAGTCCGTTAAGTCATTGCGGTATTTTTGTCTTGTTTAGGGAAAAAATTGTCGAAATAAGATTGTAAGTGAAGATGAGACTAAAATACTTACGACTAACTTATTTTTGCCTATTGTGGAGTGTTAGAATGAAACAGGTCTTGTTCTTTTTTGTTTATTTTGGCAATGAGTTTAACTGATGTTGAATGAATAATCATCACTTAACGGAGTCACAGCTCATGAGTTTTTTTGGCAGTATTTAAATGGTGGTTGAGTATTGACTCGTTAATTTCAACATGATAGGGATCAGTGATATCTCTGAAAAGCATAGCCTCCCATCGGAAAATTATAATGAGTAAGACTCTAAACTACTAGGGCTCACCACACATTATTCTTATTTTATCTGCTCTTACACTTTTAAGATTAATAGTATGAGGGGGTATCAAAAAGTCCTAATTATCACTGAGACATAATCAGGGTAGAAAGTTTATTGTGCTTTCTTGTTTTAAGGCTTCTCTACATTGTCACCATCCACAGTTACGCATTTCCCCCACCGTTTCTTCACCTTGCGCAGACCGCCTGAATAGAAGTCCCCTGATTTCGTGGAAAACCAACCCTCCACCTCTTGAATGACCTCATGGAAATTCATTTTCCATCTCACAAAAGTGTAATAAGATGGGCTATCATCACCATAAACAGACTCTATCTCATTGTGAATCTGTCAGGCAGTGCAACCCTTCAAGTGCAAGAACTTAATAACACTGCGCGCCTCAATCTTCTCCATACTTGTGGTTACTCGTGTTTCACTGAATAAAGTGAAGTAGATAGTTCTTGGTCCAACTAGATAAGGATCACTGATGTTAAAATCAAAATTTCATCCTGAATGCTCAATAACTTCTTGGGGATAGTCAGAACTTTTTGATACCCCTTCGTATATTGTGGTTGGAATAATTATGCAGATTGGCCTATCTCAAAATTTTTTTGTCCTCATGTGCCCTCTTTTTGTTAATTTATTTTGTAAATGTATTGTAATGAATACTAAACAGCAAATTGAAAGTACCACTGACATTATGATTTTGTTTTCTGAAAAGAAAAATTTTCACCCTACACCTCTTGTCACCCTACATAAAACATTCTTTGATCAAACCTCTGCAAAAATCTATATTTGTGTATGCAGCCAATTAACTAGATTAGTCAGGGTAATTGATAGAAATAAAAACCTGCATACACACCGGCCCTCCAGGACTAGAGTTACTCATCCCTGATCTACACGTACATCTATGGTAGAGAACTACGCATTTTTTGTATGTGATGACTGTAATTGACAGTTGAATGTGAGAGAATCAATACCATGTCGAATTTTTTGCTTCAGGTCTAGCTCAATTTCAGGTGTGGCCATTTTGGACGCGTCTGGCAGGGGTACTCCACCACCAGAAATGTCTGGCAGTGGTCATTCATGATTCCTGGAGTTATGCTGGGCATTTTACAACAGGTTCCAAGTGGTAACCTTACATGCTGATCTAGCCCAAGTTTTGAACTCCTTGTTTTTGGCTCTGGCGGATCCCTCCCACCAATGAAAATGTCTGGCATCATTATTCCGAGCGTGTAGTGGTATGCAATTAATTGTGATTTCAAGTGATAACCTCTTGGAATGATCTAGCTCATTTTATGGGTACCATTAAAGCGGTCCCCATGACCACACCCCCCAGGGGGGACCCGGCAGACTTCTAGATCCTTGGTCAGGGGCCTTGCTGGGTGTTGTGAAGCCATTAGAAATTGGTAACCTTCCCAGCTAGGCTCAACCCCCTGGGCTCCCGGTCTACTATGTTGCTGGATCCAGCAAGAATGTCAATTACACAGAGCTACCATGGCTATGTTTCAATATCACCAATGATTTGCTCTCACAGGGTTGTGTTCTGTTCAGTTCAGTTAAGTTCAGAAAAGATTGAGACTTATGATTAATTAACTTTAGCAATGGTCACATTGGTCAACTTGCTCATCACTCTTCTGAGTGGATAGCCCACTAAAGTCCAAACTATAATATGCATAAAGAATGAATGAGGACTCATTTGACCAATGTACTGTCTCAATTACATTTCATATTGCAATAATGGCTGCACTAATGTTGGAACGGTTTCCACAGCCTCTCAGCATAATTCCAGAGAAACGGACTCTAATAATGCATTACTAATGTTAGAAATGAAGAGTCACGATTTTTATTTGTCAAATAATTTGTTACCAAGTCAATTTGATGACCCACCTGCCTACGCACTAACGTACCATGAACGAACATACATAAAGTTATTCGACTGTAGAGAATATTTTAAATGTCCCTGCCTACATTAAATAGAATTAAGTTAGCCAAACTTAGCTGAATCTTACTGCCCAGGAGAAAATGTGTAAATAAGTAAAATTAGTCAAATTCTTCTCTGCTTTCAGCCGTCTCCATCTTTCAAAGGCATGTCCTATACAGATCCTTGTTTTGTTTCTGACTTTGTCACGACGTATTTCGGAATCATAACGAGGCCTTTTAGGTTTAGTAACATCAGACATTTGTGCTCCGAAACGCTGGTAGCTGCAGCTCAGTGGTAACGGGCAACCTGGATGCCGAAATGCTACTGACTTCGTGATTGGGAGATGGGTAGAGGGCAGCGCAACAGGCCAAAACACAAAAAGAAAAAATCAACATTAGTTGTGGGCTGCAACTTCGCTGCAATATTCTGGCTGGACTAACTGTTGTCAGTGATATAAGTATTTGAAATTAACATCATTCCTTAATGTCTGGTGATCTATCAGGGCCATTTACTGATTAATCAACATACAGTTCTTACATACTGCTCCTTTAAGACTGTTACACAGAGGAAGCCACATATCATCACCATTTTAGAAACACTGTCGACTTCTGTATATTTGAATTTGACAGACATGAAGTGGAAAGGAGTGCTGTAGTTTGATTTATGGAACTACAACCCCAATTCCGAAAATAGTTGGGACAAAGTGTAAATTGTGAATAAAATCAGAACGCAATGATTTTCGAATCACACCAGACAGTATTATATTCAGTATAGAGGAGACAACAAAGCAAATCTTGAAAATGAAAAATTTTATGATTTTATCCACAAAATGAGCTCATTTCAAATTTGATGGCTGGTACAGGTCTCAAAAAAGTTGGGACAGGGGCCTGTTTACCATGGTGTAGCATCCCCTCTTTTATAACACATAGTGGAGGCGTCTGGACATTGAGGAGACACATTTCTTGAGTTTAGCCATTGGAATTTGATCCCTCTCTTGTTTAATACAGGCCTCCAGCTGCTGGAGAGTTTTGGGTCTCCTTTGACAGACTTTTAGTTTAATTATGCACCAAATGTTCTCAATTGGTGAAAGATCAGGACTGCAGGCAGGCCAGTTCAGCCAGGTACTCTTCTCCTATGAAGCCATGCTGTTGTAATAACTACAGTATGTGGTTTTGCATTGTCGTGATGAAATGCACAAGGCCTTCCCTGGAATAGATGTCAACTGAAGGGGAGCATTTGTTGCTCTAAAACCTTCATATACCTTTCAGCATTCATGGTGCTTTTTAAAACATGCAAGTGTCCCACACCATATGCACTAATGCATCCCCATACCATCAGAGATGCAGGCTTTTGAACTGAACATTGATAACAGGAGGGGTGGTCTTTCCCCTCTTTAGTCCGCAGGACATGACGCCCATGATTTCCAGCAAGAATGTCAAATTTGGACTTGTCTGACTACAGGACACTTTGCCACTTTGCTACAGTCCATTTTAAATGAACCCTGGCCCACAGAACACAGCGGCGCTTCTGGATCATGCTCAACAATGGCTTCCTTTCTGCATGATAGAGTTTTTGGTGGCATCTGTGGATGGCACGGCAGACTGTGTTTACTGACAGCGGATTCTTTAAGTATTCCTTCCTGGGCCCATTTTGTAATGTCAATGACAGAATCATACCGGTGAGTGATGCAGTGGCATCTGAGGGTCCAGAGATCACAGGCATCCAGTAAAGGTCTTTGGCCTTGTCCCTTATGCACAGATATTTTTCCAGTTTTTCTGAATCTTTTGATGAAGTTATGCACTGTCAATGATAAGACCTTCAAAGCCTTTGCAATTTGAAGTTGAAAAACATTGTTTTCGAAGTATTCCACAATTGTTTTACGCAAGCCTTCATGGGTTGGAGAGCCTCTGGCCATCTTTACTTCTGAGGGACTCAGCCTCTCTAAGACATCCCTTGTATAGCCAATCACACACCTGATGCCAGTTAACTTCATTGCTTGCTGAATGTTCTTTCAGCTGATTCTCTTATATATTAATTGCTTTTTCTGCCCTTTTTTTTGCCTGTATCCCAACCTTTTTGAGACCTGTTGCAGCCAGAAAATTTGTAATAAGCTCATTTTGTTGACAAAAAATGTAAAATGTCTCAGTTTCAACATTTAAAATGTTATCTTTTATCTATTTTAAATAACATTGGCTCATGTGATCTAAAAGTCATTGCATTTTGATTTTCATTCACAATTTACATTTCGTCTCAACCATTTCGGAATTGGGTTGTATTCATTTGCCCATTGCATGCTGATTTTATGCTGATGGTCTTTTAGTGGTTTCTCGAGTCCTGTCTTTAGTTTTTAGTCTTTTAGTAAGCTTACGAGTACCCGTTTGTGTCCATGTCATATCTTTGCCAGTGTTTTTAATGTTTTTATCGTCAGTGTTTTTGTCTACTAACATGGACGCCCTTAGTTCTGTTTTTTTAGTTCTGCAGGACAAATCTACCTACAGGTAGAAATAAAGTCACCTGAACACCTGAACCTGAAGGGGTAAGACAGAACAAAAAGACGTTGCTGAAATTTTCTTGCACGGGTGCTCAGAGTCCGTAATATTACGGATTTCTGTATTTTTTTTATTTTCCCCCGTAAGAACAAATCTGGCACAAATACAACGTAATTTCGGGTATGTGAAAAACTACATTTCCCATAGGTTCGGTTGATTGAGCCAATATGTGTTTTTGTACAAACAAACTCGTAGCCAATCAGAGAGCCTTTTGTTGGTGATTGTGAGCAATGAGAACCGATTACGTCAGGGGCTGGGGGCTGAGTTATTGTGAAGCTGAAGTGGGAAACTCTCTGTATATTTGGAGGTAAAGGTGAGGGGAGTGATCAGTGGTATGCTGGTATCAGTTGAGGCTGAGGAGTTCCAGGGGGTCCCAGGCATTTGTGGGGCAAAAAGAATGACCAGATTCAGAGACGGGCAACAGGAGGACAGTACATCTGTTTGACTTTTAAAGGAAAGTTGCCGGAAAGAGTGTATTTCAATTATATCAGTTACAGAGTCAGGCCATTTGAGAGAGCTCCCCTGCGTTGCTACTCTTGTCAGGAATACGGCCATGTTACTGCGGTCTGTAGAGGAGTGAAAGGGTGTGGGAGGCGTGGCAAGGAGGATAGCAGGATTGATGTCTGAGGAATTGGTAAAGAAATGGCAAAGTGCCTACATTGTGAAGGCAATCACGACACTGGAGTGCGACAATACCCAAAGCGACTTAAGGAAGGAAAAGTTAGTATGATCAGAATAGAAAAGGGATGTTCATATGCTGAGGCTGTTAAGAGGGTGGAGAGGGGTACAGAGACTCCCCTGCTCCATGGGCCGTGATATCAATACTTCCTTATTTTTATGTCCGGCCATGTGGAATTTCCTTACTTTTGAAAAGAATCTCTGAGCACCCCTGGGCACAGACCTCAATTGCATTTTAACCCTCCCAAACCACCTTTCTAACCCAAACGATGTCGCTGTATGGTAGTTTCGTGGGTCTGAATCGCAGTCAGCGGAGCTGGTTGCACACAGACATTCATACTGTGACATTTTACATTTCTAGAATTCTAAGCTGGTTTAAGATGGTCTGAGTTGTGTTATTAGCTGGTCAGAGCTGGTGTAGCTGGTCTCTATAGCTTGATGAAGGTGGTCAAAGCTGGTTAAACTGGTATTTTCAGCTGGAGTCTGCTGGTGAAAGGCTGGGCGACCAGCTAAAACTGCCCAAAACACAGCTTAAACCAGCCTGACCAGCCTAGGTTGGTGTTTTTTCTGTCCATGGCTGTCCATCTTATTGTTGTGAATGCAAAGGAGGAGGCATACAACTACGAGACAGTAGTTTTAGTTTTAATTTAATACCATTAAAAAACAAGAGATTGGCAAATTCCTGCTTGCTGTTTATATTCACATTTAGTTTTAGGTTTTAGATAGCCTGTGGGTTAATTGGGAACATACAGGCTCTGTAATCCTATATGTTACCCTGGACGTTTTTTGTCCACAGTTCATTGCTGCTTTAGAAGCTGTGATACCATTTCTGGAAACCTATGACTTGCAAAGAGACGTCAACCAAAGATTTTGCAACGGGTTGGCGTGTCATGGGTTATGTGGCTAGATTTATTTTTTTTTAGAAGAACAAGTGCAAATATATCATTTCTGTGCTTAATGAATTGCAGTTATTAGTTGGAGGGGTTAACCCTGGGCAAGACAAGCAAGCTTGTCAGCTAAAAAGGCGCTTAGTTGGCACTATTGGTTCGTCAGTCCGGATTTTAATCTGATGCCCCTTTGAGGCATGAAAATTGACCTTCGATAGCAGGGTTTTAATTAATACTTTTACTATCCTCCTGCTGCGGGTTGGAGGCACAATGACCCCGAATAGAAATAGTGTATTTGGATGTATGGCTGCTCGGTTGTTACCCCTGCTGTTGCCTGCAGTTATTAATGAGAGTATGTGCTAGCACTACAATACCTTTATAACCAGCTACTGATACTACTCTTTGCCCACTAAGTGTCCCGACAAGTGAAGATTGCTGGTGTCATATGGGTCAGAGGAATAGTTATTGAGTGTTGAGCTGTGGGATTAGCAAATGCCCAGTTGAATCCAAGGTAAATTGAATGTCCTCTCATGGCACAGACAACACAGAGATGGTGATTATTTAATTTTGCACTGTGGGGCTTTGTCCATTAAGAATTGCACTGTAGATAGAAATCCTGTCTCACCAAGTATCATAGATGCTCCCCTCACTAGATAAAGGATGATAAATATATGAATGAATTTCTCTATAATGAATTTGTTTCATTTTTGGTCCTTCGTGGTTCTATTTCTGTTTTGTTCATGGGATTTATTTTTTTCAAAGGGTGGTTGGTTAGAGTGGGGTCAGAAGTATTTCTTGATCTTAGTGTGTTAGAGGCTGGCCAGTTGGAGTTCACAAAGTAATTTGACCTCAAAATACCGCAACAATTGTATTTCATTATTCTGCTAAATGCATGATGATGTTGAGGACAATCACAATGATGGTGAGGATTATTATTGTTTTAAGCAAAATTGCTAATGATAACTTATTAGACGTGCACTTAATCTGTTTTAAACACAGCTGTGAGAGCTTATGCAATTTAATGGCTAAACCAAGTCTCTACCGACTGCATTACCAAGGTCATAAATCTCTGTTCAACCAAATGGATTTCTCACTAACTACATATTGATTAGCAAGTGTGTAGCCTTATATTTGGATACTGCTATATTTGTTGAAGGCCCTTTAAACTCTTTGGTTTTACTTTTGCATCTTTCTGCTAAGCGTTGTTGTAATACCGTTTTGACACTTGTGGTTTTTTATTCGCTCCTATTTTTTTTAATTTTGTCATAGAGACACAGATTGAAATGGCCTGAAACCTAGATTTCACGGTGGGGAGGTTAGGATTGGAGGAAGGTAGATTTTCATGAGATTTGGGACCACTTGCTGCTATCAGGGAACAGCTCTGCATTGTGTGTTGAATATTTATCAGGCTGTGTCAAAACGCTTGATTACAAGATTATAGGACCCTCACAATTAAGGAAGTTGCTATCTTTCAGTTCTTGTTTTTCTTTGAAAAGAGGACAATATGCTATATGATTCTTTGAGTGATATTTCCGAGACAGAAAGCAATCAGTACAGCTATGGCACAGAATGAAAAATAAATCTGATGAGTAAAATTCAATCTTTGTGTCCCTGGATGGCACAGTGGCATTGCCAAGCCCAAACGCCATTATTCCGCTTTGTAACGCCAGATTATTGGAACAGTTTTGGGTGTGTGGTATATTAAGGAGCAAATAAGTAATTGAAGTCTGGCAGAGGTCATGAAAACTGTTATCTTAATTGTAAACCCGCTCATAGAAGGATAGTTAACCTTCAGCCCTCTCATATGAAGAGTTTGTTCTAACGCCCCCATATATTGAAAATCTATTTTCGTTAGAGAAGCGTTGCTATTTCAAGGTGAAGGTAGAGCCTTTTTATCAGAGATTTCATGCCACTTAGTTTCTTGTCTGGAGATGTAAACGTTGGGGAGAGAAGAATCATTAATTAAATTATCCTGAGGTTCAGAAGGTGAGAGAAGGTGCATGTGACAATGGTAGAGTAATGAAGGATTTACAATACAGCGCAATTAAGCAGCATACACTGTAGGGTCTTTCTCAGAACCATTATTCATAGAGTACTTGCATAATGATTTACTATTGCACTGAACTGCCTTCTCTTTAGCTAATCATTTCTGAAGCCATGAGGTAGAGTGAGGTACAGCAAGTCATGTCCATTACGCTGTAAAATGCTGGCTTTGTTCATGGAAACATACCTCAGGGTTTTATAAAAATGTGGCTTAAGTTTCTGTGACCTGCCCATGGGTATACATCAGCCCAGGGCGTAAAACTATCTTTTCACCTCACCTGCCATTGGCGAGTGACCTCCAAAAATTTACTGGCCAAAAATATTTTTCATTGGCCAAATAAAAAAAAACATGCCGTATTTGATTTAAAATAATTACCATACGTTTTTATTATGAAAATCCAACTTCAGCATCACTTAGGGGTCTATTCTCCCACTTGCGGGTAAATCCTTTTTTACGTGATTCGAGTTAAGGGCATTTGAGTTATTCTCCCCTACACGCTTCGATCACGCCCTCAGTGCTTAACTTCAGAATGTAGGCGGCCTTGTGAAAGAGGTTGTAATCCAAAAGAGAGGCAGACTCAGTACTAATCTCATTAATTATGGCTATCAGGAAAACATGGAACAAGAATTTTCTGATTAAGCATGAAAATGTTAAATGTGAAAAAAGGCCCTATACGTAAACCTGCTGGTCAAGCTTTCCTCCCTGGTTAGTTCCGACCCAAACTCTTGGCATTTTCTGTCGGTAAAATATAACACACACATTTTTTCATGAGCTTTAAAACACAAAATTCAGCCGCATTTGTAGAGAGGGACGAACGTAACTGTTGCTACTTCCGTCCCAACAGTGACTCCTGACATTTGAACCAGGATTGCTTCTTAAGTGGAAAAAGTCTGACATTTAAAACTTCAGGATATGTTACAAAACTAAATGACCAATCATTTCAGAAAGGACCACTTCGTCAAAAAAGAATATTTATTGCAACATACAGGCATACAATCATACATTGAGTTTGGCGACATGGCTCTGTTATGAGAGATCCCTGCCCGTCCAAACGAGGAACCGAAGGCAGGGAGCTGCTAGTAATCCCCCTCCAGGGAACAGAGCCACAGCAGCAATGACCTCACTGAAGAGACATTGCTATAGAACGAAAATTTAGACAAAGAGAGCCGGGTTAATGAATACAATAGATCGGTGGAGCTGGTGTGGAGGAGAGTTGTTGAGCGAGTGCACTGAGGAGCAGCTTCCCGAGGCGTGCTTAAGTAGAGTTGCATATTACCAGCCAAGCAATCAGGCAGCTAGGTCAGATGACAGTCATGTGCACTCAGGTAGAAGCTGCTCCTCTGTTGGCAGGCTTGACTCCATGGCCTATCAGAACTTACGTCAAGTCTTCATTTGATAATAAATATGACACCTGGAGCAATAAAGACAATATTTAAATAAAAAAACTTTACCATTTGCCTGAATTTACTCACCACTGTGGAAAACGGTCTTCTCGGTCTCGGGAGCGACGAAACCTCAAGATTTTTCGCAGGTCTAGGAGAGTGTTGCGAGTAAATCGCCATATTACTTTCATCCCATATTACTTTCGCACCAGCTCTCCCCAAATGTAGACATCTCTTTTTTTATTTCTTATTCTAGCTACCATGGCATTAAACCTATGCAAAAAAAAAAAAGACAAATTGCCGCGATAATGAAATAAAAATAAAGAATTTCGAGCTTCTCAACCAGCGCAATCAGCATTGAAAATGTGCCCCTCCTACACCAGCCTGATTATTCTGTGGAAGACAGGGAAGAAGACAAATAAAGAGAAAATTCTAGTAACACAAAAAAATCATTATAAAACGGGTGCTTCCCATCCTTAAATGTGATTGGCTGAGCTGCGTTCCATGCCCGAATGAAATCAAATTAACACTGTATTTTGAGGCAAACTGCAGCACAAAGTTTCCCTGCGCGCCTGGTCTAGCAACCAACTATTCTGCTCTCAACTGAATCGTTAGGTTACGTTTCTATCAAGACTTTTAGCTCGCTATTTCAGCGTTAGTGAAGTTTAGCCTTTTATCCCACTAACCAGTTGGCTATCTACCTAGCTAGCTATAGCATTATAGAGTTAGATATCACTAGCTTGCTAGCTACATTGCTAACTGGTTCGCTTTTTCAGTATTAGAGATAAATTGTTTATTTTTTGTATGTTTATTTTATTGGCTAAGTGCAGGACAACCACATCCATTGTAGTGAACGCTAGCTAGTTGACAAGCTGGCTAGCAAACTGATGCACAACTCGACGCATTTTCCTGGACACCGGAAAGTGTGGAAAACAAAAGTCAATCGTTCCCTACTCTCGCTGCTGTTTGTAATGATTTGGCCGATCAGCGCGAGTTGAGAACAAGGAAACTGTAAAACTGAAACGAACGTAAAATTGTTTAACGGGGTATTCGGGAGACCGAAGGAGACATTCCAAAAAGCCTGCTTTCAAAGAATAATCTACATTAACGAGCCCAAATAGCCTGATGTGACATGATAATGGCGCTAGATGAAAAAGCAATCTCAGCGTCTGTGTTGCTTGCCAACCATTCTGTCCACTCGATCTTGCTTGGTGGAAGCCTTGTTAATGATGGAAAAAATAGCAATTTCTTTACATGGCAACGCTATGCCCAATTCACTACCATTGTAAGCCTCTTGGGAGCTTCGGCTAAAAAGCCATGTATACTGTATTTAGACATGTTGTGTGCTTACAGAGGTGGGGTATTCAACGAAAGTTTCAATACGCCCCAAGTCAATTTCACACTGGAATTCTTTAAGTCAAGGGGAGAATACACGTTGGCCGAAAAGCGCGTGGCTACCCGCATGGGAGAATAGACCCCATGACAGTTATGTACAGATAAAATGTGATTATTGCTATTTTATTAGGTTATATTTCATTTGAAGGTGACTGCTGCATCATCATGTATTAAAAATATTCAAAAGTGCAACCTTTTACATCTCACAGCTTTAACAGGAATGTTCCGTTTAACCCGCAGGAAAAGGGAAAAGAAGAAAAAAACATCAACTGGGATTGAGTCAAAATGAAATGAACTCCGCAGACCATAAATATTTTTCAAGAATGCTATATGACGACAAGTGCATTTGCAACTGCCTTTTGTCAAAGGTCGCCCTCCTCAACTCTACTGTCCTTGTAGTTCAGGTCATCACCACATCATCAGCCTCAGAGTCAGAGATGTCTGTGTCTGTGTCAGCAACCTGCATAGAGCGATCCTTCAAAGTAGAAAAACATTTTCCATCGGCCACTGGCAGGTGCGTGTCTTTGTTTTACATGCCAAACTAATTTTTTACCTGCCAATAGTGATTGGCGGGTGTTAATTTTACGCCCTGCATCAGCCTCAACACTGTACGCCTTCATTACAAAAGGTCTATTTTAGCCTTTCTATTATGTACATTTGAGCTGAATTTTTCCTTCCCATCTCACATAAGTTCAGCAGAAATTAATTCCTGAAACTGTTCAATAAAAGATGGCCTTTCTATTTCCATATTCCTAAATGTGTAAGGCTTTCATTCCACTATTCATTGAGCATTAGTATATTTCTTTAGACAAGCGTAGTGCCTTGTGAAAGACACAGAGCAGATCAATGTCAACACCTTCCTCCTTTATATAAGTCAAAACAATACTGATATTAAACCAGATGATGTATTCAGTACTGCATTTAGCCTGTGAAAAATATTTTATCAGCTTATCTTGAGACAGACACGATGCATTTTAAATTGCAAGTAAGCTGGAAGCAGTGTCTGGAGATTGAAAAATGTTGCTTTAGGTCTGACTTGAAAACAGTTTCACAGGCGTGCTGTAATATGGCATCTATAGTTATATAGTTAAAATAGTTTTTAGCCTTTAAGGTGTAAGATAAAGACAATGTGTGGTGTAACATTCAGTGCTTGTGAATGAATTCAGTTCTAGGAGTTCCGGAACACTACTCAGCAGTTTTGGAACATTAACTAAACAACGTTATAAAAAATGTATTCAGCGGCCTAAGGTGTAAAATTTGCTTGAAGGGGACTGATCCTTCTGATCCTTATGCTGATCCTTCTTTTAATACATATTAGTAATGTTATAATGTTGGTTGTCCAGAGTCATCCTCTGAAAAGTTCTAAATGTAAGATACAGGGATTTTGCCTTAATCCAAGATTTCATGAACGTAATTTCCTATCTGAACAGCTCCTCCCAAGATCTTTGCAAGATCTGGGCAAAACCTGACGTCAGATTGTGCCATCCAATTAGTACAGACCTAGCCAGAGCCAATCACGGCGCTGGACCTGCCCACACCGGAAACTACTGTAGCAGGCACTAACAGCGGCAGATCATACTATGCCTTAGTAGCATCTAGACTTCCAGAAAGGCACACGGGGAGTGGGAGCCATAGCGGAAGAGCCACCCCAATGAGACTTTTCAGGCAGTGACTGCAATGGACTACAAATGGGGTTTTTTGGGGATGGCAGTATGAGCTAAATAAGGACCTGTTTAGTACTTTGAATGATCATGAGTTCTCTAGTGGAGTCCTAGATCAAAATATAACCTTGGAAATAGAGCAAAATAGGTCCCCTTTAATGAAGCAGATAGTATTTGTCCAGGTCCCAAGATGCGGATATGAGGTACTGGCGTTAATGTTAGGGTATGTTAAAGCGCAATGGATACTCTAGTACTCTGCTGAGCTCCAGCAAGCACCGTTTGGTTTTGTTGAACTACTCTGGGTCGCTTTGCAACCTTTTCTGGCTCCTCTCACAGCATTATAGTGGCACAATTCAAATCCAAAGTCCTGATCAGACCTTTTTCATCCCCCTCGGAATACAATACACCCACAGAACCTTTTATTAGGGTTTTTTGGCTCACTGTAGGAGCAACATTGAATTGTCTGCCAGGTTGAGGACTCCCCAATTAAGTGATTACCTCTCATTGTATTGTAGATGACATCACTGCCATTCATGGAGTTGACACTGGTTCTTTGAAAGGTTCGGATTTAATGCGATGCAGCTACATTGAACGAATTTGGTTTTTTGTCAGAAGGTTTTAAAGGCTGTCATGTTATCGTAATGATGTTCCTTAAGACGGAGCGGGCTACAGTCTTGAGAGCAACTGGTGGAACACGTAAAGCCTTTTTTTAACATCCTTTTAAGATGAAAATTAAGGCATAATCCCGCTTATTGCAGACAGAAATGCCAGCTGACATTATGCGACTAAATCATGGGTAGGGGACCCTGCATCTGGAGCGCGATAGCCCTGCCTGCTTTATGTGTTTCTTTTCTCTAAAACACGCGATTGCCTTGTTGTCAAGCATTTGTCTCAACATCAAACCCTTGACATGCTGCAATCATTTGTATCGGGTCTTTTAGAGCAGAGAGACATCTAAAACATGCGTGGTTATGGCTCTCTAGTCGCAGGGTTTCCTAGACTTGGACTGTATTATGAACAAGAATTTAGTTTAAATAGGCTACTTTCCAAAAATTGAGATTCCGTGGTGCTTCCGCCCATACCCACGCCCGGTGGAACGCTAGCTAATACAATTGCGATTCATAGCGTTTAGTTCCAAGACGTGGCTTTAATTTGAATTTATTGTTTTTTTTTTTTTTTTTAATTTTGTGGTATTTTTCATGTTCATATCCACAATGTTTTTCTATTGCGAAGCTGCACGAAGCGCATCGCATTCCGACATGCATGGCTTGGCGAAGCTGGCCCCATTACTGGAAGTGTGGACATGTACAAGAAATCCCATTCATTCATCTCGTCTCCCGATTTACGACAGTTTAGCGCTATATCAGGTCGCTCCAATTGTTGCCGCAGTTTGATTGAGTTACATGAAAGAATTTAGTTTGCCACAATATTATCTTTCATGAAGTAAAGAATTTGAATTTCACTATTAAATTACTTGCTGACTTTATTTTTTTTTTTACTAATTAAAATAAGAGTGGACCAAACCGTCTCGATGAATGGGATTTAGCAGAAGAAAATGGGTTAAATGAAGAAAGTGCATAAAGCTGCACTTCACCAACTGCCTGCCTGACACCTTTGCTGGGTGTCAACTGTTTACCGACTATATTGTTTATTTATTTATTAGCCAATATCCCCCCGGGGATCCATGGAGTACATATGATCACTACGAGGCAGCAGTCAGTGTGAACGAGAGGTCTTCACTGGCTGTTTCAGAAAGCCATGTTTGAGGGTTATGTCATGATGTTGCTCCTCTGCTGGGATACGATAGCTAATTTTAGGAGCTGCACCCATGACCGCCAGAACATAGCTCTGCCTCACAGAACTGTGGTTTTATTACATCTAAACACTGAAGTCAAAAACATAGCAGCATCAGATAAAGGCCATTAATCCCGGTGAGATTAAGAAAAGAAAGGGATTAGAATGATAATAAAAAACATTAAACTGAAACTGAGCGGTCAACAGGAAAACAAAAATGAAAATAAAGGAAAATTAGCATTTTGAGAAATGATAGTAGTAGGTGAAACTAGAATATCAGAAATTACAAAATGCAATAATGAAGAGTCAGATGGGGTAAGATGTGGTAAAACAAACTTTGAAACAGCACCACAGTTAGTGCGGTAAAGCCACTGTAGCTACCTTGCCTCAGTGATTCATTTTCACTTAGTTGTAAATTGAAATTGGAGATTTGACAGCTCGGATGTTATCGAAAATACCATGCTGTATTTAGTCTGGTTTCCATGTATAGCAAATTTATTGTTGCATAACCCTAAGATGAGTGTGCTTGCAGAGATCTTTTTTTTTTTTTCCCGGGTTCACCAATATTTCGGTGGGGCAATAACCTCGAGATCTAAGGAAACAGCTAGAATTGGCTGGAGTCCAAACTTGAAGTCCAGTATTCTGAGGTCACATGGCATTACAGTGGTGATTCGTCACTTGACAGCGGTTCTTTTCAGTCAGTGTCTTGTGCCCTCTGACTCTCAGGAGTATTGGGGGTTACAGCAGATACAGTATTTCCCTCAAATTGGATATACACTCAACAAAAATATAAAACGCAACAATTTTTTTTTGGCTCCCATTTGTCATGAGATGGATTCAAAGATCTAAAATTCATTCCAGATACGCAATATTACCATTTCTCTCAAACATTGTTCACAAATCTGTCTAAATGTGTGATAGTGAGCACTTTTGCTTTGCTCAGACAATCCATCCCACCTCACAGGTGTGCCACATCAAGATGCTCATCAGACACCATGATTAGTGCACAGGTGTACCTTAGACTGTCCACAATAAAAGGCCACCCTGAAATGTGCAGTTTTTGCTTTATTGGGGGTCTGGGGACTCAGAACCAGTCAGTATCTGGTGTGACCACCAATTGCCTCATGCAGTGCAACACATCTTCTTCGCATAGAGTTTATGAGATTGTCAATTGTGGCCTGTGGAATGTTGTCCACTCCTCTTCAACGGCTGTGCGAAGTTGCTGGATATTAGTGGGAACTGGTACGCGCTGTCGTATACGCCGGTCAAGCACATCCCAAACATGCTCAATGGGAGACATGTTCAGAGAGTATGCTGGCCATGCAAGATCTGGGACATTTTCAGCTTCCAAGAATTGTGGACAGATCCTTGCAACATGGGGCCGTGCATTATCTTGCTGAAACATGAGGTGATGTTCATGGATGTATGGCACAACAGTGGGCCTCAGGATCTCATCACGGTATCTCTGTGAATTCAAAAAGCCATCAATAAAATGCACCTGTGTTCTTCGTCCATAACAGATGCCTGCCCATACCATAACCCCACCACCACCATGGGCTACTCGATCCACAACATTGACATCAGCAAAGCGCTCACCCACACGACGCCACACACGCTGTCTGCCATCTTCCCTGAACAATGTAAACCGAGATTAATCCGTGAAGAGAACACCTCTTTAACGTGCCAGACGCCATCGAATGTCATTTGCCCACTCAAGTCTGTTACAGCGACGATCTGGAGTCAGGGTAAGACCCGGATGAGGACAACGAGCATGCAGTTGAGCTTCCCTGAGACGGTTTCTGACAGTTTGTGCAGAAATTCTTTGGTTATGGAAACCAATTGTTTCAGCAGCTGTCTGAGTAGCTGGTCTCAGACGATCATGGAGGTGAACCTGCTGGATGTGGAGGTCCTGGGCTGGTGTGGTTACACGTGGTCTGCGGTTGTGAGGCCGGTTGGATGTACTGCCATATTCTCTGAAACGCCTTTGGAGACGACTTATGGTGGAGAAATGAACATTCAATGCCCGAGCAACAGATCTGGTTGACATTCCTGCTGTCAGCATGCTAATTGCACGCTCCCTCAATGCTTGCGCCATCTTTGGCATTTTGCTGTGAGACAAAACTGCTCATTTCAGAGTGGCCTTTTATTGTGGGCAGTATAAGGTACACCTGTGCACTAATCATGGTGTCTGATGAGCATCTTGATGTGGCACACCTGTGAGGTGGGATGGATTGTCTCAGCAAAGCAAAAGTGCTCACTATCACACATTTAGACAGATTTGTGAACAATGTTTGAGAGAAATGGTAATATTGTGTATCTGGAATGAATTTTAGATCTTTGAGTCCATCTCATGACAAATGGGAGCAAAAACAAAAGTGTTGCGTTTATATTTTTGTTGAGTATAATACATGCGCCCCTGAAAGCTGTCCATATTCAGCACATTTTTGGCTTTCAACAAACACCTATCCATTTAGCCACGAAATGTGGTTTCAGTGGTTTTAGCATTCAAAACATCTCAATGCTGATTGAATGCTGAAGAGGGAAACACTGTGAATGGCTAGTGGCGAAGTGCACTGTTTTGCCTTTGACCTCGACCATTCCACATTAACGTTATTTACGTTGTCTGTAGTGAACTTTGCATTAGCACAGTATTGGCATTGTTGATAATTGCACATTCAAGCGGGAAACTGTTATGGTATTTCAAAGCTAGCAGAGAAGTATGTGTATATTTTTTGTATTTCATGACGGCCATGTCACATTAACGTAATTCACGTCTCCTTTGGTGTACTTGGCGCTAACACAGTATTGGCACTGTTGGTAATTAAATATTCAAGTGCATGTAATGACAGCCATACTGCATTAATGTCATTAACGTTGAAATTGGTTGACTCTTCAACCCCAACGTCCCTTTGAGGCGTTGTTTTTTCTTTGTGGAAAAACTGCTCCTGAATTTGAATGGTTAGAAATTTCATCATACTTTTATCTAAACATATTCTACAAACTATTATTTTGTTTTTATGAATACAAGTGCTATTTTCTCCATCACTGCTGTTGCTTTTCAAAAAAAAAAAAAAAAACCCAAATTTGAATTTTTTGGGCATTATGGATACATAAGCCATCAAAAATAAATGTCAGATACTGGACTTGGATTGAAACAACTTTTTGATGATAAAGATTCAGTTCTCTGGCTTCAAAAAATTTGAAACATATTTCTGTCATTTGCAGAATTTTTGGTTTTGATTTTTACCCATTTGGCCCTGGTGTGGAAGAGGCATGGAGCTCGCACTCTGCTGCTTGTTAAATGCTAAGTATAGATTCACATTATGGAAAGGTGTTGGACTCATTGCGCACTTAGAATTAAAGAGAAAGGGTGAGAAAAGTGTAGAATGTGACTGGACTGGGAGAGGTTAGGTTGGCAAAAAAAAAGCTGATGAGTCACAGTGAAACAATTTAAAGGGGACCTATTTTGCTATATTTCCAAGGTTATATTTTGATCTTGGACGTGAGACACGTCTACCATCTGATAAGGAATAGGTGGGGAAATTACGAAATCTAACGCTACACTTGAATATGCATCTATTGAAATAAACTTGTTCTAATAAATGCAGCAAAAGTGGAGGATGCAGTGCAAAAGTCTGGCTGCTCAAGCTCGAATTTGCTATCGGCTACAGTTTGCTACGGCAAAAGTGGTGAGTACAGTAGTTTTTCTACTCTGTAGCTAGGTTGCAGGGAAAGCTAGAATCCACCACATACAGACACATTTGTAGAACGGGTCGACATACGCAGGTGTAGACCGGAGACCATAGAAATCTGGTGGGTCTGAGTTTAGAAGAAAACATGGACAGTGAGGAGCAGCTAAAAGTGGACCACCGGCTCATGGACTGCTTTGGTGAGTATTAGGACCTGCTGGTTCATGTGCATAACTGTGGTGTGTCGTTAGCATGGAGTAAAGAACAGCTTCTGCGCTGGTGTATGACAGAGCGGCGAAATCTCCCGGCTAAACAGCCTTTTCGGAAATTGCCTGTGGTAATGGTTTACTTATTGCATCGGAATGACCAGCATTTCCTCGTGGAAAATGGCCGCGTTATGGATAGTGCACGAGAGCTAGATAGAGCTCCGGTTATGTTATCAGCATAGTACAGGTTTTATAGTCCATAAGTTCTGTTTGTGTGAACCGTTGCTAATGTGGAGCTAGCGAATCGATAACTTCTACAGGAAAGAATTTAATATTCAATCACCGATTTAATATTCAATTGACGGCAATACAGAGAAATCGTTGTTTATACCGGACACGTTATAGCCTGTGCGCTTCCCTAATGCTTTCACTGGTAACATCAGAGAGCTTGCCCAGAAATTGGAGAAGTATCAGGCTGACCCCGGTCATGGATAAGAACAGAGATAATTTCACAAGCACCCAAAACGTGCCCCTAAGCTCTGCAAAACCTACGCCTGGTCTAACTGCAGCCTTCGCAGCCCAACTCTACAGACACAAACAGCACCTCTTCGGTTAGCTTCAACTGTAGTGGCTACAATCAGGCAACGTTATGATGGAACTGCCACATTGACGCCGAAGTAACACAAGCATACCGATCATAATTTTTCATTTGCACAGCACGCAAACTAACATGCAGTGGCTGAAAAATGAGCAGTCATGACAACTACAGAGACAAACGTTACTCTGCAATACAGGTTTTAAATAAATTCTGTTACTGGGGGGTCAGTTGTACTAAGCATCCAAATTAAAAACAAGTATAAAAAGTTTGCTTCAAATGAGGTTTATGTTCACACGCACCTTCTATTGAATTAACAGTAACTTGGCTTCGCTTGCCGCAGTGCTACAGCTACATTCAACAGGCCATCAGTTGGGTAGGCTTATGCTGTGAAGCAACTGCTTTTGCATCTGTAGCCATGTTTTCATCCAGGCGTTCTTATATGAATTGTGTAATATCGAATTAAAAATGCCTCACGGAGACAGAGAAATTACACTTGATTTCAAGACTATCGACTCATAGTTTGTACGGTCCATCTCATCAAATTTTCTCTTGATCGGTAAAAGGCTTATGTGATAAATGCTGATGGAAATTTTATTCACCCGATAAATCTGCTACTGCATCTTGACAGTGTTTTGATCCCGTCGTTTCCTTCTGATAATGGTCTGCTTTGCTGCTAATAGCTGGCACCTAAGCACTACTACAACTTGTGCAATTATCGTCTTTTGTTGGTAAACGCAATCCATTTTGGCTAACCAGCTAAATAAGTTGGCTAACAAACTACTTCTGTTCACTTAGAGGTTCTGCGATTAAGTGCGATAATGAATGGAAACAGCTTAAAATGTCAGACAAGTACTCGATACACCAGTTCGATCACATAACAGCATGTGGGGTCATTACGCACTACTTTTTATTCACTTTAATGCCATTAGATGGAAACGTATTTCACCAGCTTTATTCGCATGAAAATTTTCGCAAACTTCAGATAATTTGATTGACAAGTGGATGGAAACTTAGATACAGGCCGATACAGGCTTTATCCTCAGATATTTTACAAAGCCTGCATTTGAGGCCAGTTATTAGTGTTAACTATCCTTAGCGGTCCTGCTAGCCTCCCATACCTCATTAGCTTCACTTACATTATTTGCTGTTATATTGTTACATACAGCTTGTGGCTCAGAGTGCTTGATCGAGGCAACTGCTTCAGGTTTGAGAAGCAGCTGAAACGCTTATCCTGTGTCGAATTATCTTTTATTGACAAAGCTGTCTTTGGTGAAATGCTGAGCACAAGCAGCTAACGTTCCCTTTGGCAGTGGCTGTTCACCGTCAGGAAACAAAAAAGCTACCCACTCATTTCTGGAGGCATCATGTTTTGGAGGAGAAATAGGTGCTTTTCTTTGCGTCCAAAAGTAAACGGACAAGCAGCTTTGGGAGAGATACTGACAAAACTACACCTCAAATGATCGGCAGTTCTTCTTTTGTATTTCTGGAAGTCTAGATGCTACTAACGCATAGTGGGATCCATGGTTGTTCATGTCTGCTAGAATAGTTTCCAGTGAGGGCAGGTCCAGCGCCGTGATTGGCTTTGGCTAGGTCTGTACTAATTGGATGGCGCAACCTGACGTCAGGTTTTGCCCAGATCTCGTGATGGTCTGGGAGGAGCTGTTCAGAGGGGAAATCACATTCACGAAATCACGTTCTTGGATCATGGCAAAACTCCTGTATCTTACGTTTAGAAACCTTTCAGAGGTTGAGTATGGACATCCAACATGATAACATTACCTATATGTATTAAAAGAAGGATCAGCATAATAGGACCCCTTTAAGCAATTGACAGTCATCATATCAATCAGCAAACGCAACTCAATCAGCAAATGCCCGGGCCTTTGTAGCAAGCTGAGGTGAAGCAATTGGCCATCACTGAGAATCTTCTGCTTTATGGGGCTGTAAATCCTCATAGGGGCTGCTTTGTGGAGATGGGTTATCATCTACCATCCTTCTCAATTACAGGTCCATCAATGTTCCCGCCTTCTGCTCCTCCATTATGACTGGGGAGCAATTTGTGAGTATTAATTGTTGCAGTTTAATGATTTAGCTGCCCGTCCTGTCTTAATGGATAAACTAGCCTCGATAATGGTCTTACAATGTCTTCGTCTTTCTGACGCAATGGAAGAATAGCTGGCTTGAGGATGTGATTTTTATGCTGCAAATGCCTTGATGGAGGGGTGAGGATATGGCTCAAAGGCCTAGGACAGTCAACTGTTATTTAGCATAAAAACACAAGTGCAAAGGATTATTTGAGGAGCATTAAATGTCTCCCCTTAATATTGCTTAATTGCCTAACCATGTCTTTACTTTGTAAAGACGTATTCATGTACATCCCCAATTCCAAAATAGTTGGGCCAAAGTGTAAATTGTGAATAAAATCAAAACGCAATGACTTTCAAATCACACCAGCCAGTATTTAATAGGACAGAGATAACACAGCAAATGTTGAAACTGAGAAATTTTTCAATTTTGTCCACTAAATGAGCTCATTTCATCAGGCTGGGTGGGGTGACTTTGATTATGTGGACTGGGCAGCATTTGGGCGTGCCATGGACCAGATGTTGTCGATGGTGAAGACCATGCAGTATTTGGGCATTGGACTGGGTTGGTGCCATGGATCAAACATTGTCAAGTTTTACTTTAAAAATTCCCTTAGGGCTGTAAAAAGTTTTTAAATGCTTAATTCCAGTGCTTTTGTTGGGTTCTGCAAATGTGCTCCCGTACTAAAAACAGGAAATTGTAAGCTTGTTGAGTATTTTATACTCATAGATGTGTTCAAACTGCACGTGCTTCTTCTATTTTCAATTTTCCTGTCTTTTTCTACGAGTTATCAATAATCTATTATGGGGAATAAATGTGCTGTTATTCAAATGGTATAAATTTTATTGTAGAGATACTGCATATAAAAAAGTTATTTTTAAACAATTTTTTTTTTTCAAATTGTAATATTGCCATTGTCACTGAATTTAGGTTACTTTTGTACATTAATTTACATTCAACAGTTCTTCAGGAGCTTTCAAAACAGCAGGCACAAGTGATTTGGTTGTTTTCCATCTTAGTTTGTTGTCTGTAATAGTACTGGGATGCCTGCCTACTGTTATTTTTAGGGTTTTTAAATGATTTGCTGTCAATATCAACTGCCTTCATGTCAAGAGACTTGGAAAAAAAAACAGAAATAAAATAAAACACATGCTGTGCATTCCCTAATCTTTTCTTAAGGCGTAATTCCAGGTGCATCAGGATTAGTGCAAACAGTGGAACAAAAGCATTTTAAACAAACTTGCTCTTTAAATGTATACTACCCAAAATTTCATAGGGATCAAAGGAATTTTTTTGTTTTGACATGCAAATTTGGTAACTGCCACTGATGAGCAATATATTGGGTAAATGACATGCAGTCAGACACAAAACACAATTGCACATGCATTTCGTGACATTAAATGAGCGTGCAGCCTCACATTTTGGCTTTGACTAACATTTCACCATTTCAACTGAGACGGGTGTGTTGCTTGTTGGTGAAAATTTGCAAGTTCCCAAATTTTTTGCATTACATTTGGCAATAACAATGTCTCGTCAACGTCTTAGACGTCGATTGACTTCAGAGCAATTGGGAAGATGCATCGGAATGCTTGACTCTGGTTTCTCACAACGTCACGTTGCTAATGCACTTAACGTCAGCCAAAGCGTTGTGAACAGAGCAAGGAACCGGCATCAAACGTTTGGTACAGTAGCACACCGTCATGGGGGTGGTCGTCAGACATTGACTACTCAACGACAAGACCACTTTCTCACACTTCAGGCACAACTTCATCCTTTCTGGACAGCCACCACCCTAGGAAATGACCTTCATAATGCCTTGGGGGTCAGGGTATCCACTCAGACGATACGGAATAGTTTTCATACTGCCGGCCTCAACTCAAGGCCATCCCAGATAGCAAGCTCCTCTGCTCCAGATCTGCCGCGGATCCGCTGGAGCCGGGGCAGATCCACGGCAGATCTGGAGCGGAGGAGCTTGCTATCTGGGATGTGTTCAAATCCCACTGACCGTGCGTCATAGGCGTGACCGGATTGGGCTCACGATCAAGTCACATGGACATGCAACGATTGGGCTCCAGTTTTACTGATGAGTCCCGTTATTGCTTTGACTTAACTGACAGGAGGCAACGGGTGTGGTGAAGACAACGTGGGCGATTTAATGAGGCCTACATCAACGAACACGGCCGTTATGGTACCGGATCAATTATGGTCTGGGGAGGAATAAGCAGGAACGGCAGAACAGACCTGCATGTCATGGGGAGAGGGATGATGACAGGGGTACGGTACAGGGATGATGTCCTCAATGTGTACGTAAGATCATACGCTGGTGCTGTTGGCCCTGATTTCATCTTGATGGATGATAGCGCCTGTCCCCATCATGCTAGGGTGGTGAATCAATTCCTAGAGCAGGAGACAATTGTCCGCATGGACTGGCCCGCGAGTTCGCCGGACCTAAACCCTATCGAGCATGTGTGGAACATGCTGCAGGTCGCCATTTCCGGTCGTAGGGCACAACCCACAACTCTAGTAGAGCTGGGAAATGCCCTTGTTGAAGAATGGAACAACATTCCAATTGCAAGCATCCAGGTTCTGATTGACAGTTTGACCCGACGTTGTCAAGCCGTCATTCAAGCTAGGGGAGGCTATACCGGTTATTGACATTAACTGTGGTAATGAAACATCAAACGAACACTGTCTGTTTTCACTTTACATGTCAGAGGTGAAACCATGAAGTGTTCGTGAAAGCCAAACGTGTGAGGCTGCACGCTCATTTAGTGTCATTAAATGCACTTGCAAATGTGTTTTGTGTCTGACTGCATGTCATTTATCCAATATATTGTTCATCAGTGGCAGTTACTAAATTTACATGTCATTTCACAAAAAAATTCCTATGATCCCTATCAAATTTTGAGTAGTGTATATATAATAATGATTAATTATGATTAAGATTTCATATCTGTTCTCTGAATCAACACAGACCACTAATGCTTAAAAGGATATGCTTATGTAACTGTTAAAAGAATTCACTTGATGTTACTGCTCTGAACAATTTAGCCGTTAGGAAGAATTATGCAAATTGCTAGTTCTCACAGTGCATGAGATGGTTCCTCATTAATTATCTCATCTGTTTACTGGGTATATAGGAAAAAATATATAGCATTTTTCAAGACCGTGATAGATTGCTTAATCAGTTGCTCCATGTGAGCTATGAGTATTATCAATTGAGCACCTTGGGGTATCTGATTTTGGCCATCGTTAATTAATTCTGTGGACTTAAACAGAAGCAATCCAAATAACAGACCTTCCAACTTCCCCTGATAAGATGAGGCCAACTATGTCCCACATTTTGTGATACAATCATTATTTTCAGTCTATGTATGATTATTTGTTGTAGCCTCATAATGAGTCTAATTTGTGGCACCCAGATGGTACACTTCTAGATGCTCTTCTCCTATCGTAACCGATGCAGCCATGTTCTCTATTACATTGATAGCATAAATGTGCAGAATATGTCTTTTGACAATTGAACTAGTTTTTTTTGTATTTTATGTGGTCCCTTGGCTCCTTCCAAGTCAATAATGTTACACCTTGGCGAACACTTTGGAAAAATTCTTGAATTCGTAAGGCTCTGACTGGCTGTTAGCATCGCAGTATGAATTTAATGGTCAGTGGAAACCATTTGGAGAATATTGCTAATACCAGCCAGCTGGCACAAGCCCGAGCAGCCGTTTAGCTGCTGTCAGTTTTCAGTCATCAAATGCAACGCAATTGAACCCCTTCCAAGTTGTTTAATAAGGAATAATTCAATGAGAATACTTTTAATTTATTGTTTGTCTAGGTCCTCTTTTCCCTGCGGCGACTGGTCTTAAAACGCACAAGTTCGCTGGCGGAATGCTAAATATTATGGTCAGAGTGAACGGAGGGCCAGCGCGGCTGACCGGGCTAGCTCCTGCTGACTGGGTATGAAGTGTTAGCATGAATGACTCAGCAGCCCCCTGTAAAAGTCCATTTATGGGGGTCTTCATTTCCGCTGTGGCACAACCCATGACTTTTAGCACTCAAGAATCTAGCCCCTCTCTCCTCAGCGCCTTGGGGCCGAATGCATTGCCCTTGTGTCCTCGCACCACTGCCCAGATTTAGTGCCTGAATCAATAGTCCAACCGGACGAGAAATCCTGCCCTCGCCATTGATCTGGTGGATCCACCAGCCAGCTTGTGACAGAATAACTCTAATCAAAACATCCCATTTTGTATATAGTCCCTGCAGCAGGGCCGAATAAGGTGTAAAGGCCAGTGAGCCGACTGATCTGACCTCAGCGTCTAATGCCGCATTTTATTGGACGATCATGCGGATGATGGACGCTCATGCGTGTGATGGGTTTTTTTACCTTCTCTTTCCTGCGGCTGCCACCGGGTAACCCACATGCACTGTCTGTTTAGCCATCTTTTAAAAGGTCAGTTTCCTTGAAGAAAAAATTAATAAATGCCATCAACTGCGCCTCCATTTCAAAATTAAAGTAAATGACTCGCCATATGTGGAGCATTTTCTCATCAGATGTTTACTCACATGTTGATCTCAGCTGGCTTGCTGTGTGAAACTGCTCACGCATGTATTCTTTTGAAGGGCTGGAAGCTTATTCAAAAGAGAGCCAAAGAGTAAGTCTAAGATCAAGCTAAGCAGTTGTAATCCGATTTGAGTTCCGATTTCAACTTTTGGCATCAGTGTGCATGGAACAGACGATGGTCATTTTTCTGTTTTGGATATCATGAGGCATTGTTGCATAGGAAATTGAACAACAGAGGGCTTTCACAAGGGCTTTGCGAGTACTGTGCTCTGGATTAACTTTAATTTTGTCTCTTGATTAAGTACAATTACTTTTTTGTTGCTGAGCAAAAAGCCTGAGAGATTGTGAGTGCATTTTCCCCCACTGAATCGAGCCACTGAAACGTGTTGAGTGCCTTGCTCACGCGCATCATTCCAAATGACCGCTGTTAGCAATGCGTTTAGAAAAAGCCATTTTAATGGCTCCATATCTCTGAAAATTATTTGTATCTGCAACTCTGATGATCAAAAAAGACTTTGCATGTTTAGCCTTCTGCTTCATGTCATTAGCTTAAATGAAGCGTGCAAGCATTGCAGAGAGATTAGTCATATTTTTAATGCAATGAAAGAATCCATTGTCACGCGGAACAAATGCATTGCTTGATCAATAGTGCACAAATAGCTACACAACTGTTTGGTGGTGTTTTCACATTATTCTCCTGTTGACTTGACTATCCCATTATCACAGCTGTCAATAGCTATTGGCTAATTTAGATCACATAGTTAGAGGTGTAATTTATACCTGCTCTTCTGCTGCTCCTGTCTTTAAGCCTCTAGTATAGCGTTTCAAACAGGGGCTTCAAACTGGTCCATAAAAGGGCGGGGGGACAGCAGGTTTTCATTCCAACCAAGCAGAAGCACAACCAATACAACTAATCAACTGTGCAGGCTGAGACCAGTTAATTAAATAATTTGTGACAGGTATGCTTCTGCTCGGTTAGATTGAAAACTTGCAGACCCTTGGTCCTTTTATTGCCCAGTTTGAGACCCGTGTTTTCAACAATCTGTAAGTACCGCACATTCATTTGGGGAATGCAGTGAGCAAACTTTGGAAGGACCACGCCTTAGTTCTTCTCTTTTGTTGACCACGCTCTACCTTCCACCCTTTATCTCAAACTCCTTCCCCACCCAAGGTGCCCACGGAGTCCGGGACGAGCCCCAGTTTGTGACGGCGCGCTCAGGCGAGAGCGTGATCCTGGGATGTGACACGTCGCACCCGCTCAATGGCCAGCAGGCGCCCTACGTGGTGGAATGGTTCAAGTATGGAGCGCCCATCCCCTTCTTCATCAACTTCCGCTTCTACCCTCCACATGTGGACCCAGACTACGCTGGTAAGCCCATGAAAGTTCAGTTGTCTTTTTTGCCATTTCACAAAATGGCATCTGCCCCTCTCCCATTGTGGGATTGCCATATTTTGAACTTGTAAAAATCTGACATTGTTTATTGCTGGAAGCATAATTTTAAACTACTTCAGCTTTTAGCCTTGGAAATGGAACAGTGGAATGGATCGACAGCGAACTGGGATTCCATCATTTTGGATAGTAGAATTATTGACACCAACTCAATTGCACCTGGGGCAAATTCTCTTTCAGCAATAACTTTCACTGAACATTGCACCCAATTGGTGACACGCAATGGAAATTCTAGACCCCTGGTCCACAAATCATGCCCTACGAGGTTCGAGGACTGCTGGTTTTCCACCCTTCCTTTACCTGGGAGTCAGGTGTTAACACAGTCTGGCCAATCAGAGGCACTGACTGTTCATTTACTTGCCTGGGATAACAGAAAACCCTGGGCTGGATTTGAATTCGAGGTCCAGATTTGGGGACCCCTGTTCTAGACCAAAATTGGAAGTCTGGCCATCCTTCTGCCACATGCAAATCTCAGATACTGTATGTATTTTTGCTTGACTTAGCAGTTGTGAGACATCGCACATGGAATTGCGTCCCTTCCTTTTGATGATAGCTGATATTAATGGCTGAATTTAACCTTGTGGGGTCTGTCTGTTAATTTCTCATTTGCATGACTCATCCAGTGTTAAACTAAAAATTGGCAAATTAAATTTAGTAATGTTCTGGGAAAAGGAGGTGATTTCTTTGAAATTACACAACTCCGTAATGCAGTGGTCTTGGAATGAAATTGCATTAAAGCGCTTGGAAAGGGAGATAATTTTGCTTAATTATTGTTAGAGCTAGCTTATGTCTCAGAGGATACAGGTTGGGTCTTTGACCTGAAAGGCAAAGTCTTTAACCTAGTAGGTGAAAGGTAAAATCTGTCTAAGTCACCCTGATACATTTCCAAATCTCTTGGATGTGTTTGACTGGTGCCCCTTTCAACTGGACGGCCAGTCCCTCCTGAAAAAAACAGGCTGAGGGGAGCATCATTATGATACGGGTGCAAATGGCTGGAGAGATGAGGGTATTTCCTCCCATCTGCTTTTGATATCCTCTTATCATTAATTTTGACCAAATCTGCTTTTATATCTGCTTTTTGATTGCTTCTCTGATGCTTGACAGTGGTAAGGTACAGTGTATTCTGCCAAGATGGTGACATCAGAAAGATGCGAATCATGAAATGCACGTAACCATCCATCGAACTGCCACTGAAGCTTCAGTGATGGCTCATCGACAGGGACTTGTGCTTTGAGTGATAGCCGGCGATTAATCTACTTTCATGCTTTGTCTCTATCATTGTCAGCCTTTTTTTTCTTTCAAAAAAGTATGCATACATTAACTGGCAAGCATTTACTCTGGCTAGCTTGCACCTTAAAATGAAGGTGGGCCAGTGGGGCGACAAAATAATATTTTGCAAAGCAAAATGCACAGAAAAAAGCCCAGAACTGAGGGTGAGGAGATAAGCAGTGGGCGTCACGCTGCAGTGCCTTGTCATTCAGCACCTGCAGACATAGGTCTGAGTGAGGCGCTTGCAGATGTCAAAATATAACTGTCCTGCCCTGGTCTGAATGGAGATTATATTTCTCCTGATCCTTTTGTTAAATGGAAAGAGGGGCGCGACTGGTTGATTACTAACGTGGATTTAGCGCCTTCGTCACGTAATTCCCAGTTCACTGACATTTTGTAGCAACTTGCAACTTTAATATCGAAATTTCGTTATAATTGTCGCGGTATGAAACCAAAGACTACTTCAACTGGATAATCAATTTGATAAAGTTTCGTGTACAAATTTCTCCTTAATCTGTCAGCTCAAGTCATTTTAAAGCAACATTATTTTAGATTTGTTTTTCCAGGATTGATCTGCCCAGAAACATCAGTGCAGCATTTTTAAACCATGTTTCCATTCCACAGACTTCTCTCATTCTATAGAGAAGTGCCCACAATAGCCTATGAGACTCCTTCAGTTGGCTAAATAAGGCGGTAGCAGATGTTGGCCTATCAATTTGTTTCCTTGTATTCCTAATTTTCTTTTCAGCCTTGAGACCTACTGCTTTGTGAAAGTTGCGTGTGAGTTACGGATTAAGATGAATCCACATTCACTTTGATTGTTCCAAATGTAATAATGCATTTCAGTCAGGTAAACTCATGTATTAAGATATTATATTATATTATTTAGCTGTAATGACATTTGAGTTTGGCGAAAGGTTCTGCTCTGGAGGTGCTCTCTACCATGCATAGTAAGAACATACTAAACAAAGACAAAATTAGGTAGGGAGCAGAACTTATGATTCCCCCCACTGTCAGACAGAGCTGAACCCAGCAGGTGGAGGCTGGGGTGGAGGTGGCAATCAAAAACACATTTCTCACCTTGCGCATGAGGTATCGGAATTGAGCGGCAAAGGTGTTCATGCTGATTGTGCTTAAATAGACCAACGTAATAGGATCATTGCTGTTGCCGCCCTGTGATTGGAGTACTCTCGCTGACGCAGAGTACGGCATAGGTGATGAAGAAGACCTGAGTTTCCTGCCTGAACTAGTTCCACTTATAATATTGTGGAGATTACGTAAGATGATGTTCAATCAGTTCAGTTATTTCAGAGACCTGCTTCAGCACTTCAGAAAAATACTTATTGATCATCATTTTTGAATCACTCATCACCATTAATATTGTTTACTGCTGTTTTTTACATTGTACATTTGACAATTCAAGTAAGTTTTTCGAGCCTCCATTTAAATTTGTTGTGGGAAAATGCCTCTACCCGCCCATCCATTTCTTCGTTTTAACAATTCACTCTCTAATTATGGTGTATATTTCCAGTATGGGCACTTTTGCTCATGTCTTTCTTCAGAGATTGCATTGGCTAGCTACAAGGAGTTAATTAATCAGTTGTGCCCTGACCTTTTGAAAGAGCAAACTTTTGTTTTGCTGTGTAATTTTTCTTTAAAAACTCCAGCTTTAGAAAATAATTACCAGCATTCATTGGAGCATTGTTTACTCCGGCTTCATTAATTCACATTTCAGAATGCATTGTGTGTTTCAAGGTACACTTCTAATTGGTTTACAGAATGTCCAAGACAACGCATAGTCAGAGGGTTCTACGCTGTGCGATTCCCCCACTATCTTACTCGAGACCAACCATTTGTCACAGGAAAAAAAGCTGCATTCCAGCAGGGATTCCATTTAAGATTGTCAGACTTAAAGAGAACAAGACACACTTTATAATATTTACTAAAATAATCAAAGATTTTCCACACAAAAACAATAGCCTGTGACTAACACTGCTAATGAGCTGAAAGAAAAGAAATGAAAACTCTCAGAGTTGTAATGTGTAAAGAAGGCACTAAATGGCAGTATTGCCTTTTTTTTTTGTTAAGCCCAGTCTGGAGCTTGGTTTGGGCATGTCCTGGGCATGTCTGAGAGGGGAGAGTCCCAGAGAATAAAAAAAAAGTCTAAAAGGTGGGAGGGGGCTGCAAAAGAGTATATAGGGGGAAAAATTGAGAGAGTAAAGTAGTAGGAGAAATTGCAACAAAGAAGGATACATTTGACCAGACCTGTCACTCTTTTCAAGACCTGTGTAGCTTTTTGTGGATTTTTGCCTGTGTTGGAGCATTTTCCTCACCCGGAACATCACCAAGCAACCCCATCTCAAGGGACTGTAAATTTTTTTTTTCTTGTATATTATCAATCTTGGTTAGTAGTATAAATTGTAGGTTAGTGTAGGTCTTTGTTTAATTAAATCGGTTTGAGTATTAAAATTTTGTCTGTCATCCCTTGCTGTCTTATATGTTGTAGCAAATTGGGGCCATAACAGAGTTTACTTTGCGAAACAAGGATGCAGGGATATTGTCTTGGTGTAAAACATGATGTCATGAGGCTAGTTTGGTCAGCAGTTTTTCAGTGATTCCCTGTTGATAACAATAACTTAATGGAGCCAACAGAAGCACAAAGTGAAAGGAGCAACAAATTAGCTCATTTTTGTTTTATTCTGGGTGTATCTGGGTGTTACGGTAAATTCAGTAGAGCGAAATACCAGGAAAAAAATATGCATTTTCACATTTTACCACAAGAGCAAGGATCAGTTTTTTGTCATTGGCTGATGTTACACTTGCTCTGAATGCCAGAGTCCATGTCAGCCCTGTAGCCTGGGTAGATGAAGACTTCATTGACAAGAAACCTTTCAAATCAGGTTTACTGGTGAGCAGTACAAGACAGATTTATTCTGAACCTGCCTCATCTGTATATGATTTTTCCACAGACATTATAGGATCTACAGATCCTACATGTTTATTGATCATAAAATTTACACGGTCAGAGGCATAGTTGTGATATTCAAAGAGAATGTGCCATACAATGAATTTGCTGTCATATATGAGAGGTCAAAATCTTACAATGATGCATTTTATTAGGTCCTTTTCATAATAAATCTAGTTAAAAATGTTGCACACCCGGACAAAGAGCGGACATCCAAGCGTGCATGAGTTTAAAATGACTCTTTTTATTCGGCCTCTTTACACTGAAAATACAGAAACACAAGCACATCAGAGCAACGTAGCTGCACGCTACAAGCTACGATACTGAATGACACAGGTTTTCCTTTGTTTTCCCCCTCGAATTCGTAAATAACACATAAAACTTCCGTGTATAAACTCCGTACGTATATACTGACAAGATTCCACACACTCACGCAACTGTTATGGCCCCAATTTGTTATTACATTTATAACACAACAGCAACAGCAAGGGATGACACACAGTTTTTAAAACTTAAACACATTTAATTTTTAACAAAGGCAGAGACTAATAACAACCTACAACTAAAGACCAAGATTGATAAATAAGAAAAAACAGAAATAATTACAGTCCCTTTTGTTGGGGTGGCTTGGTGATGTCCTGGGTGAAAAAAAAATCCACAACAGAAACTGCACAGGTCTTGAACAGAATGAAAGGTCTGGTCACATGTATCCTTCTTCTTGCAATTTCTCCTACTACTTTACTGTCTCAATTCTTTTCCTTATATACTCTTTTGCAGACCCCATCCACATTTAGACCTCTTTTTTTTTACTTTCTGAGACTTGCCCCAGACATGTCCAGGACATGTCTAAACATGACTCCAGTCTGAGCTTTACAAAAAAAAGGTAAATACTGCCATCTAGTGGCCTATATTCACATTACACCTCCATTCCAAAAGGGAAAAATTTTGACTCATAAAGGCAAAATTTTTCTTTTCAATACAAAATGGTTAAGTGAACACTTGTCTATATATACATATCATACAATATTCAAACACATGATATATATATACACATTCAAACACGGGATAAGCAATCAGCAATTACATTGTCTGTACCCTTCACATGCTTAATTTCCAAGTCAAACTCCTGTAAAATCAAACTCCAATTCAACAATCTCCGATTCTTGTTTTTCATCTTACTCAAAAACATTAACGGATTGTGGTCAGTGTACACAATCATTGGCTTTTGTCCTGTACAAACATAAACCTCAAAGTGTTGTAAAGAAAGGACCAGAGCCAACAGTTCCTTCTCTATTGTGGAATAGTTCCTTTGGTGGCGATTGAACTTCCTGGAGAAGTATGCCACGGGATGCTCAATGTCATCAGAGTCACTTCTCTGTAGGAGCACAGATCCACAAGCTTGGTCGCTAGCATCGACCGCGATGGAGAACGGTTTGTTGAAGTCAGGAGATTTGAGCACGGGGAAGTGACACAGCAGAGACTTCAGGCGATCGAAGGCTCTCTGGCATGCATCATCCCAGGTGAACTTTACGCCTTTCTTCAGTTGGTTAGTTAGACTGAGAGCAATCTCAGCAAAGTTCTTGCAGAACTTGCGGTAGTACCCGATCATTCCAAGGAAGCGGCGCAAAGCTTTTTTGTTGTCAGGAACTGGAAAGTCCATGATGGCTTGGACTTTAGCATTTATGGGTGCCACCTTACCCTGGCCTATGACGTAGCCAAGATAGGTGACAGTAGCACAACCAAAGTCACTCTTGCTCAGGTTAACAGTCAGGTTAGCCTGGGTCAGGCGCTGGAACAACGTCTCTACATCTTTTAGATGTTCTTCCCAGGAGTCACTCCGTGTGATCAGGTCATCGATGTACGCACCCGTGTGTGGCAATCCGGCGATTGTAGACTGTATCATCCTTTGGAACGTGGCTGGGGCATTTTTCATGCCAAAGGGTAGGACTTCATACTGGTACAATCCAGATGGTGTGGCAAAAGCAGAGATGCTCTTGGCCCTCTCAGTTAAAGGCACACACCAATAACCCTTCAATAAATCAATCTTGGTCAGAAACTTTGCTTGCCCTACACTATCAATACAATCATCGATCCTAGGTATTGGATACACATCAGTTCTAGTTACAGCATTGACTTTGCGATAATCTGTACAGAATCTAGTACTTCCATCAGGTTTTGGAACTAGCACACAGGGTGAACTCCAATCGGAGTGGGAGGGTCTGATAATATCATGTTTTAACATGTACTCAACCTCTTTCTCAGCAATCTTTCTCTTTTCAGGATTCATCCGGTATGGATGCTGTTTTATTGGTTTGGCATCACCAACATCTACATCATGAGAGGCTATAGTAACTCTCTTTGGAACATCAGGAAACAAATCCTCATCATTGTCTTGAGAGTGGAATGAAACCGCTCTAAGGCACCCTGACTTTCTGGATGATAGGCACTAGAAAGAATCTGTTTTGCACCTAGTTCATACACAACCTGCTGAAACAATCCAGAAGTGAAATTGCTACCTTGGTCTGACTGAATTTCCCTGGGAAGACCAAACAACGTGAAGAACTTTATCAAAGCCTTCGAGATTGCAGTTGCCTTGATGTTACGTAGAGGTATGGCTTCGGGGAATCTGGTAGATGCACACATGATTGTCAACAAGTACTGATTTCCAGATCTAGTCTTGGGTAATGGACCAACGCAATCAACAATGACCCTAGAGAATGGCTCCCCAAATGCTGGGATAGGCTGCAATGGAGCTACAGGTGGGTCTAACTGGTGTTTTCCAACTACCTGACAAGTGTGACAGGTTTTGCAAAAGTTGGAAACGTCTTTCCGAAGCCCAGGCCAAAAGAAGTGTTTCATGATCTTATCAACAGTCTTGTTAACACCAAGATGACCTCCTAAAGGTAAACTATGAGCCATTGTTAAGATCTCATTCCTATAGACCTTCGGAACAACAATTTGCCTGACCACTGCCCAATCTGCATTGGCAGGGATATCAGGAGGGCGCCACTTCCGCATCAACACACCATCCTTGAGATAATACCCAACTGGAACTGCATCTATTTCTTTTTCAGGAAGGGCTCTCCTCTTTAGTACACCAATTTCAGGATCATTAGTTTGCTCCTCAATCAACCGCTTTCTGGACAGAGACAAGTCTCCAGACACATCAGAATCACCAGACCCATCCGGCTGGCTGAATAGAGAACTGATAAAAGTATCTGATAAGTCCTCAAACGGAGAAACCATAGTAGGCCAATCAGAGTCATGAGGCGAACCACCTGAGTCCTGACTATTCAATGTACTGGACGGCACCACAACATCATCTTCTTTAGCCTTCTTGGCCATAGCACGAGTCACTGCGCAAGAAGGATACAGAGATGGGTCCTCATCCCCATTTTCAGTGCTCGGCTGGGAAGTAAGATGTACAGGGGGAACTACTTTGCCCCCAGCCAGGTCATTGCCTAGCAACAGAGAAACACCCTTTATAGGTAGACTTGACATAAGTCCCACCTTTACCTGTCCTGTAACTAAATCTGACTTCAAGAATATAGAGCGCAGGGGTACAGATACAGTCCTCCCTTCAATACCTTGTACAAGTATGAAATCCCCTGAAGCGGTCTCATCACGTAACTCCAAGGAGTCCATCAACAAAAGTGACTGAGAAGCTCCGGTATCCCTTAGGATATATATGGGGACAGGAGTAGTATGCTCATTCAGAGCCACAAATCCCTCTGACACAAATGGAAGAAATTCCTCCCTCACGAAGTCAGCTGTATCAGGCTTTTTAGCCCCACATGAAGCAGGCAATTTAGCAGATTGGTTATCTACTACAGGGGTTTCTAACCTTGTTTTCACAAAGGCATTTGGTTTGGTATCCTTTTCTTTTTCTTTCTTAGCTTTAAGGAACCAACAGTTAGTTGTAACATGACCAGATTTCTTGCAATAACTGCAAACTAGACCACTTTTGTCACTGTCAGCTTTCACACTTTGATCAGACCTGTTACTGGATTTCTGAGCACCATCACCAGATTTGTCTTTGTCTTTGGGTGAGGAATCTTGGGTATCACCGTAACCCTTTTTCTGAAATTGGGACCATTTATTGTTACTGCTAGACTGAAATTTGGACTTATGAGTGAGAACATATTCATCTGCAAATTTGGCAGCTGATTGCAAGTTCAGTGCTTGCTTCTCATTAAGGTAGGTCTTAACATCATCCTTAACACAGTTCTTGAATTCTTCAACTAACACCATCTCTTTTAGTGAGTTGAAATCATCCTTGACCTCCATAGAAGTACACCAGCGCTCAAAGCAAACCTGCTTCTCATTAGCAAATTCAACATAAGTCTGATTTTCAGATTTCTTCAGACCTCTGAATTTCTGTCGGTAAGCCTCTGGAACCAACTCATAAGCTCTCAAAATAACCTTTTTGACAACCTCATAATCAGAGGAATCATCTGCAGACAAAGCCGAATAGGCTTGTTGAGCTTTACCCTTGAGGACAGTTTGCAACAACAGAGGCCAGTGTTCCTTTGGCCACTGGCAACTCTTTGCTACCTTTTCAAAACACTGGAAATAGTTGTCAACATCCTTTTCTGAAAATGGAGGCACCAGTTTTACCTCCTGACTGGCACAAAATTTATTTTTAGTTTCAATTTTAATTTTTAGTTGCTCCATTTGGAGTCTTTCTTCTCTATCGAATTTCTCTAATTCAAAATCTCTTTGTCTCTGTCTCTCTCTTTCTGCTCTTTCCTCTTTCTCTCTCTCAAATTCTCTTTGTTTTTCTTCTCTTGCTAATTTTTCTAACTCAAACTGCCTTTGTTTTTCTTTTTCTTCCCTCTCAAATTCTCTTTGTTTTTCTTTTTCCTCCCTTTCTTTTTTCTCTTCTATTGCTAATTTTTCTAAGTCAAACTGCCTTTGTTTTTCTTTTTCCTCCATTTCAATCTCTAGCATTTTTAATTTAAGTTCCATTTCTATATTTGGATTTTCCACTGGAAACTGTTCCAGATCTCCGGGTGCAAACACATTTTCATCAATGTAATATTCAACTATCTCTCTAGCCAGTCTTGCTTTTCGCATGGCTGGTTTTACCTCTGTCAGCTCAAACTGTCTGCAAATTTCTAGCAGTTCTGTCTTTTTAAAAGACTTCAAAACCCCTACGGTTGGTGATGCCAAGAAATCATCCATTGCTGTTGTCAATATATATGTATTCAATTAAAAAAAAATTTTTTACAATTTGAAATGTTAGATTTTTAATAAATGACTCACAAAATGGTCTATCCCGGACCTTGAGCCCCCAATTTGTTATGGCCCCAATTTGTTATTACATTTATAACACAACAGCAACAGCAAGGGATGACACACAGTTTTTAAAACTTAAACACATTTAATTTTTAACAAAGGCAGAGACTAATAACAACCTACAACTAAAGACCAAGATTGATAAATAAGAAAAAACAGAAATAATTACAGTCCCTTTTGTTGGGGTGGCTTGGTGATGTCCTGGGTGAAAAAAAAATCCACAACAGAAACTGCACAGGTCTTGAACAGAATGAAAGGTCTGGTCACATGTATCCTTCTTCTTGCAATTTCTCCTACTACTTTACTGTCTCAATTCTTTTCCTTATATACTCTTTTGCAGACCCCATCCACATTTAGACCTCTTTTTTTTAACTTTCTGAGACTTGCCCCAGACATGTCCAGGACATGTCTAAACATGACTCCAGTCTGAGCTCTACAAAAAAAAGGTAAATACTGCCATCTAGTGGCCTATATTCACATTACACAACTTTAACGCTAGCAGGAAATATGTAATTACTTTTCCTATTTCCTCAATAGTGCATCGCTATGCGAAAGACGGCACATTTTCACGTTCACTCGCAAAACTCGAATTTACATCTCGCTTTAGCGTACTAACAGTCTACTGCTCACGCAAACTCATTACACATCAGTGTAGCAGTTTTTATACATATCTTCGTCACTTTCACTCACCTGGAAATACAGAAACACAAGCACATTAGAGCAACGTAGCTGCACGCTACAAGCTACGGATACTGAATGACACAGGTTTTCCTTCGTTTCCCCCAAAGGACCCCAATTAGCTACCCATAGTGCCCGTGTGAGCATTACTCCATATAATCACACATTAACTACTCAGCATCAAAGTTGCCATCGCCCGTACATATACATACATTTAGAAATCAACAAAATGATAAAGCGCAACAATCAAAAAATAATACATGCAGTAGGGGGGGGGGCATCTAGTATCCATCAATATGCCCAACATTAATGTGGGTCCCACACTCTCCCGTTCAAAATTAATGTCGTCTCGACATTAGGCATTTCCCAGAGTCCCAATGTCCTCAACTAGTGAGTGATAGTGGTAGGATATATGGGAGTCAGTCTTCAAGATACTCCTGTACTGCAACAGTCTTTGACATGACATGCATCTCCCTCTTTCTGTCATGTGGGAGCAACAAACATCACTGGCCAGGTGATATCAGCACTGCTACTCCGCTACTTGGGCGGGTTATGTATCTCAGACTGCAAGGTTTTGACCCTATTTATACCCTACAACCCCTTTCACAGACCCACACATACTATTGTATGCGTCACATTTATCTCAGTATGCTTCTGTGTTTTAATGGTCAATGTCTGGTACTCTGCTTTTTAACTAAAGTAAATCACTACACATTACTGCATGAATTATCCTTTTCTCGCCAAACATAAAATGCTAATATGAACTCTTCCTTCTGAACTGTTCCAATGATGAACTCAACAGGTGACTATGAACTTGCATCATGTACTTTTAACTGCAAACATCATTTGTGTCTGAATTTGACTGATGGTTGACCTAGTGTATCGTAAATGAGCGTCTTGGGTGGATTTCTTTGACGTAAAGGATATTTTCTCAACAAGGGTGACTGTGGCTCAGGCTCTCTCTCGTCTGCTTCATCAGATGACGACCACCCCTCAGTGTTGATCTGGTCTATTTCATCAGCTGACGCCTGCCATTCAGCCCCTGCCGTTCCTCCATGCTCCGCTTCCCATTGCATTGCATATTTGTCCCCCTCATTTGGATGCTCATCTTCTCTCCCAACTTGCTCCCGTTCTCTTTCAGTTGTTGGTTGGAATTCCTCCGCCTCTACTCTCAACTGACTTCTGATCTGGTTTGGTGGCTCTGCGGGTCGTGTGGTGATGAATCTCCAGGTACTTTCATCCTCCGAACTGCTTCCAAGGTCTCTCTCTTTCAGCTCTGCCTGCGTTTTACTCTTCTTGCCGGTGATTGTTTTTCCCTTTTTTTATTCCTTCCTCCCCTGTTCCTCTTCTACCAGGGGCAGGAAGTCGCAGGGCAGTAACAGGTTCCTGTGCAAGATTCTCGGCTTTCCTGGGCCCCTCTCTGGTCGTACTATATAGACTGGGCTGTCCGCATTTTTCCTCTCCATTACGACGTGGACTTGCTCCTCCCAGTAAGACCTGAGCTTGCCTGGCCCGCCTCGGTCTCGGAAATTCCGCACGAATACTCTACATCCTGGTTGCAGCTCTACTCCATACGCCTTTCGGTCATACTGCTTCTTTGCTCGAGTTTGCTCCTTCTGAGCGGTCTTTGCTGCTAACTTGTATGCCTCTTGCATTCGCCTTCTCCATTTATTGGCATATTCACTGTGAGAAGTGCTCCGATTATCAGGTGTCAAGCCAAACATGATGTCTACTGGTAGCTGGGGGTTTCTACCGTAGAGGAGATAATATGGAGCATATCCTGTCGCTTCGTTGCGCGTGCAATTATACGCATGAACCACCTTGGCTAAAGAACTCTTCCAGTCGTATTTGGCTTCTTCCGTCAGGTTTCTGAGCATGGAGAGGAGTGTTCGATTTAACCTCTCAACCTGACCATTCCCAGCTAGATGGTAAGGTGTTGTATGTGAGCCTTGGATCCCACTGTACTCTTCCAGCTTGGAGAAAAGCTTGTTCTCAAATTCTTTACCCTGGTCATGATGCAACCTAGCGGGAAACCCAAACTTGAGCACAAAATCTCCAAAGATTTTCTCAGCAGCTGTTTTTGCTGATTTGTTAGTACATGCGTATGCCTGCGCAAAGCGCGTAAAGTGGTCAATAACCACTAGAATGTACTCGTATCCCCCTTTACAGCTTTCCAGGTGCAGGTAGTCTATTGAGACCATTTCAAAAGGGTATGTGGTTACCACGTTGACCAGCGGTGCTCTGGTGGGCTTGTTTGGGTGCTTCCGTTTCAGGCAGCTACATACCTTGGTTACCTGGTGTTCCACGTCCCTTTGCATGTGAGGCCAGTAGAACCGGTCGCGGATCAAGCTAAGAGTCCGCTCCACTCCCAGGTGTCCCATTTCCTCATGCAGCTCCCTGTAGATCAGCCCATGGAATGTTGTAGGTAGAACCAGTTGAGTACGAGCCGCTGACTTCCGATAGAGGATACCATCCTGGTTGAGGTACAACTTGTTTCTCTCCCTCACTAGGACCGAGAGGTCATCACGCCGGTCCCTCCCCTCCAGGCGAGGCCACTGTCCTGTCATCACATACTGTCTCACCTTGCCAATAACTGGATCATCATCTTGTGCTTTCTTCAAGTTCTCTAAGGGGATTTCTGCCACCAGGGATGTTGTTCTTTCCTGCTCTACATCAGTACATGCTGCCGTGATGGTAGCTGGACACATCCAGGGCTCATGTTTGAAAAATTCCAGTTGGATTGCCTGCGTGATGGTTGCTATTACCTCTGGCTCCATTTCCTGAGAGCATGTGCGGATGTAGTGCTCCATATCCAGTGGCATTCGCGATAAGCCATCCGCATCCCCATTAACCTTTCCAGGTCGATATTTGATTGAGAAGTTAAAGTCTGCTAGCTCAGCAATCCATCGGTGCATTGTGGCATTCAACTTCGCTGTGGTCAAGACGTAGGTTAAAGGATTATTGTCGGTATATACACTGAATGAGGGCGCGTAATGCAAGTACTCTCGAAATCGTTCACATATTGCCCACTTCATTGCTAAAAACTCTAATTTTCCTGAATGTAAGTGATAATTTTTTTCTGGAGCTGTTAATGTTCTTGACCCATAACCAATAACAGCCAATTTACCTTGCTGCCTCTGATAAAGAACTGCGCCAAGCCCCTCCTGAGAGGCGTCACAGTGCAACACGAAGGGTTTCTCAAAATCGGGGTAACCTAAGATTGGTGGACGGAGCAGATACTCTGTTAGCTGGGAGACAATTTCTTGATGTTGTTCTGTCCAGGGGATCGGCTGGCTAGAGGGTAGCTGGTCTGACCTCATACCTTTTCCTCTGCTCCTTCTCCCCCTTGAACCTTGGACCCTACTACCTGGAGACTTCTCAACAGATAACAGATTGTATAATGGTTTGGCGATGCGTGAGAAATTTGGGATATACGGACGGTAGTATGATAGGAACCCCAGCATCCTCCTCAAGTCTCCCACCGTCTCGGGTTTGCGGTCCTTGAGTGCTTGTACCGGTGCAATCTCAGCAAGATCCATACAGTAGCCATCTTTGGATACAATCCTTCCCAGAAACTTCACCTTAGCCTGAAAAACTTCACACTTTTTAGCTGTCAATTTTACCCCGTGCCCTTGGTAGCGACGCAACACCTCTCTCACATCGCGAAGATGCTCCTCAAAGGACTTGCTGTGGACCAGATTGTCATCCAACTATGGCTGTGATGTTTCATCTCTAAGACCCACTAGGCACTCCTCCATACTACGCTGGAACTCTGCTGGAGCCGAAGACAGGCCGAAGGGGATCCTGACCCACTCATATAAACCCCACGGTGTTATAAAAGCTGTGAGTGGTCTACTGCTCTCTTCCAGGAACCCCTGGTGGTATGCCTTGCCCTGGTCCAGTACAGAGAACCATGCACTCCCACTCAGGCTGTTCAGTATGTCTTGCACTCGAGGGATGGGGTGACGGTCCGGAATGGATTTCCGGTTCAGCTCTCGATAATCCACACACAGACGTAAACTCCCATCCTTCTTACGCACACACACTACTGGCGAGGAGTATGGGGACCGGGATTTTTGAATCCACCCCCTGTTAAGCAGGTCCTCCAAGTACTCTTTCACCTCCTTGTGGAGCGGTTTGGGTACTGAGGTGTAGGTGCGCCTTACCGGAGTGGTGTCACTCAATCTGATTTTCAATTTCAGAGACGGTATGCATCCCACATCATTTTCGTCTTTTGAGAATGCGGCACACTCTTCTCGTAGCATCTGCCTCACCTTTTCTTGTTGGTCTGGCGTCAGGTGGTCGACTGACACAGGAGGGTCCCATAAATTGCCATTGCGTGTGCTTGGCAGGCTCTGTTCACTGTGGTTTTCGCTAGCTAGGCTGGCTGTGTTTTCACTAGCACTGACTGTACTGGTTATATTGTTGGGAGCACTGGCTGGCCTCACATCCACTGGGTAGACAGCCTTGACTTGCTGCAGCTGTCCCAATACTGTACGAGGGGTGAGGGTGATGTCATGGCGGCTGTCATTCGCGACTGGGATAGCCACCCTCGACCAATTTCCCTTCTGCAGGCAGATGACAGTTTCCGTGATGTTCAGCCCATCTGGCCACTTTGGGATCTCCTCTGGTTCGAAGAGGACCTCCTGTTTTGAGGAAAGGGGACCTGTCCTGATGTTACATTGGACGTCCCTAGTCTGGCCTGCTGGAATGATAGTTTTTAATTTTCCAACTATCACCACGCCCTCCCTCTCATTCTGGTCACGATTCTGCACTAAGTGAATCAGCACATTTGCTTTTTTACAATCAATGGAGAATGCATCACTCACCACAGTAGGCGTCACTTCCGGGTGCTGTGACATCCCATTCATCACCAAGGACTCAATAACATTGTAGCCGATAATTGGGGGTTCAGCTACTCCGGGCTCTTTAGAGACTAGTACAGGGACCAGCAGCTCTGGTTGTGGACCCCTATTTGATCCCAACTTAAACGTCAGCTCAACCCAGCCTGCAAAGGGCATCGGTGTCTGGTTTGCTGCTTTTCCAATAAGAGTCTCATTACCCCCCAGGAGTTCATTCATGTTCCGTAAATGGACATGGGGAAGACAGGACTTTCTCCAGCTTTCGTTGATAATGGTTACCTGTGAACCCGTGTCCCACAGAGCTGGTGTTGCTACCCCCTCAAAGAAACAATCCACCATACACTTCTTACCAATGAGGGCCCCTAGCTTGGCTCGGCGACGTAATGAGAGATGGCTGGCGTAGGTAGCCCCCACCATTCCCACAGTTTGACCACTTTTCTCTAACTCCGCCTCCAACTGCCTGATTCGATTGCAAAGGAGCTCATGCACCTTATCGTCAGGTTCACTTTGGCTTGACGCTGGTGCTTTTGGGGGTGTGACCGCCTGGATTTTCACGTTCATGCCATCCGATTTTCCTGCTAGTCTCCCCTGTCCCCTACAGCCTCTCGAGAAATGCCCTGACTGCCCACACTTGAAACAGTGTTCACATTGGTCCCCCATTCCCTCCTCAAAACACTGTTTACATCCTCTTCTAGTACTCACCCTTCCCTGGCGGGTGGGCCCCAGGGGGTTGGCTATGCTTCTCCTCATCTCCGCCACTTCTTCCCTCAGCAGTTTAACAGTTTCATAGAGCTCAGAGTCCCTTGGGCTGGTGACAGCAGGGGTTTTACGACTCTTAGGCTTCACCACTTCAGGGAACTGTTCCAGGACCCCCACTCCGTCTTCGGCAGCACTCTGACCCTGCTGACTGGTGTGCTTTTCAGTCTGCAGTCCATTTACTTTAAGGACTTTACTTGTATTCTTCCGTTGCTTACATTGCCTTTCTGCTTCAACACTAGCTGCGTCATTCATCCTGTCGATGAGTATTTCGTCGGTCACATTCTGGTCATCCAGATAAGGTTTAAGCTGAAACTTAATGTGGTCACTTAACAGCCCAGTACTCACTGACCTCAAGAATTTCCGCTGGATGAGCTGGGGACTGTACTGTTCATCTGACTCTACCTCCCTGGACGCAAGCCGCAGCCTCTCCTTTAACTCGATTGCTCGAAAGAGAAAGTTTTGGGGAGACTCACGACCGTCTTGTGTGATATTTACTAGTCTGTGATATAAATCTGTAGAGCTGTCCTCTTTGAAATGCCCCTTTAATATTGCCTTTAACTGGAGCAGGGTGAGATCACTTTTTATCTCAAGCATATCACGAATACTCAAACCTGGACTAATTGATTTGACTACAGCTTCAATAACTTCGGCCTCACTGTGCCCTTTACTGAGGCCTCTGGAAATCTGATGCATCAGATTTGTGTAGGAGAGTCTGTCCTTCTGACCCCTCTCCCCAATCTGACCACAGATTTTAAATTCTCTCCTTATTGTTACTTCTGGGGGCCTGTTCACAGCTGTAAGCAGCATATTTGGTGAAGCTGAAGTTTGACTTGGGGATGCACTATTCACCCTTTCACTAAGCCTCCGGACTTCATCCTGAAGGGCTTGACTGTTCATCTGAAGCTGTGAGTACTTTGTTGCTAAACTAATATCTTCAGCGGTATTAGAGTCACTTTGAGCTGTGCTCTCTGCGTTTTCCTCACTATCCATATTTCCAGTATTTTCTGTTGTTTGCTCAATTACTTTCAGCAGTGAATTTAAATAATGCATTGCTACTTCCTCCTCTTCATCATTAATAACACTGTCCATGGATTCTGTGATTAGTCTGATTAACGCCCGCTTTGTGCTGGCACTTCCACTTGAGATTTTGACCTCAGCACACACCCTTTTAAGCTGATCCAACTGCAAGACCCATAGTCTCTGAGACGCGATCTCAGCCAGCTCTTCCCGGTCCATTGTGTCCGACGTAGCCGCGTCCCCCTTGCTGTGCGCTCCAGTCGTCATCATCTCTCGAGTCAATCTGCTTTTCCGTCTCTTAGCGCGACGTTAACCATCCCAGCGGTGCCTCCAATATTTGTTGCACACCCGGACAAAGAGCGGACATCCAAGCGTGCATGAGTTTAAAATGACTCTTTTTATTCGGCCTCTTTACACTGGAAATACAGAAACACAAGCACATCAGAGCAACGTAGCTGCACGCTACAAGCTACGATACTGAATGACACAGGTTTTCCTTTGTTTTCCCCCTCAAATTCGTAAATAACACATAAAACTTCCGTGTATAAACTCCGTACGTATATACTGACAAGATTCCACACACTCACGCAACTTTAACGCTAGCAGGAAATATGTAATTACTTTTCCTATTTCCTCAATAGTGCATCGCTATGCGAAAGACGGCACATTTTCACGTTCACTCGCAAAACTCGAATTTACATCTCGCTTTAGCGTACTAACAGTCTACTGCTCACGCAAACTCATTACACATCAGTGTAGCAGTTTTTATACATATCTTCGTCACTTTCACTCACCTGGAAATACAGAAACACAAGCACATTAGAGCAACGTAGCTGCACGCTACAAGCTACGATACTGAATGACACAGGTTTTCCTTTGTTTTCCCCAAAGGACCCCGATTAGCTGCCCATAGTGCCCGTGTGAGCATTACTTCATATAATCACACATTAACTACTCAGCATCAAAGTTGCCATCGCCCGTACATATACATACATTTAGAAATCAACAAAATGATAAAGCGCAACAATCAAAAAATAATACATGCAGTAGGGGGGGCATCTAGTATCCATCAATATGCCCAACATTAATGTGGGTCCCACAAAAACATCAACCATCAACAAATGAACTATAAAGTCAACATTTTTGAGGTATGATCACTGAAGGTGCTGTGTATATGTCTTTATGTTTTATTTATCATTTATTTCGCTAGTGAAATATAAATTACATTTACATGATGCTTGCTGCTGCTTCTTTTCAAGTGGATTCTATACTGAGGAACAGGGGTTCCCAAACTCAGTCCTGGGGCCTCCCGGTGTATGCTGGTTTTTGCTCCACCCTGGTTTGCAATCATAGGAATTTAAGAAGCTGTTAATTTGTCTTAATTAGGTGCATTTTTGTTCAGAGTAGCAATTTATCCTCTCTTGACAAACAGTATTTTGACAGATATGCATACAAACAGTGAGGAATAAATTCCACATTGGAATATATGAGTGACAACTGCATAAAGAGGGAGAAAATGTACCCAATCAAAGGAAAAAAAAATCAATGGGTTCCTAACTGGTGAAACTGTGGGCACATGGTTGCAAAAACTGACAATTTACTAAACAAGCAAATGACAGAATTCTAATCACCTGTCTTCAGCAACCTAATTTGGAGGTTACTGACCTTCTCAGTACCTGATTTGATCTGTTTAAAAATGTTACTACCTGAAGTTGCTTGCCACACAGGAAAAAAAAAAAAAACTTAATATGCAAGGGAATTTTATTCGGTCTTTTATTCTTCATGGCACGAATGGATATTTCTATTAAAATTTGCCTTAAAACAGCAAATAACATATTTAATCACAAAATGCACTCAATTTGGACAAATTAACAGCTTATTAAAGTCTTATAATGGCAATTATGGTTGGGACAAAAACCAGCATACACAGGGAGGCCCCAGGACCGAGTTTGGGAACCCCTGCTGTAGAACGCTTACTCTGAGTTGTGACTCAGTTAGTTTGTCTTTAACTTGATTACCTACAACTTATCAGTCTGAATTCTGCGTGTGTTAGTTTTGCATTGCTTCAAAACTCCCCTCAGTTTTGTTGCTTTTTGAGCCTCTTTATACAGTGGCGCCTATCCAACAGATCAGCCTACCAAACTGGTGATATGGCTAATGACGCAACAAAATGGCGGCCAATACTATGGGAATAGTAAATGTGTGCAAATAAATCTCCCCTAGTTTAATGAAGAATCACTTTTTATTAAAAAAAAAAGAGGATTTCGGATTCTGATAGAAACAAGGCCTACACTGTTGCCTCCGACAACAAACAACTATCCCTAAAATGCCTGAATCTCCTGCCTCCTGGTGGCAGATTGTGTGAACCCATCGATAAGATAGTCAAAATGACCTAAAATCGAGGACAAATTTCTTGTCTTACAAAGAAAATGGTGATAGAAATAAGTGTTTCAAGTCTTTAGATAAGTAAATTTCCCTTTCTTGAAAATCACTTTTTGCAGTGTATCACATGATTGATCAATTAAGACAGTATATTACTCGGTTAACTCGGGTTATGTGGTTCCCCAGCCTAAACTGGATGGTGAAAACAAATATTGATATACCCTGCAGCTCTCCAGGACCAGTGTTGGCCACCCTTGAGCTTAAGGCATGATCTTCATGAAAGCAAATGTGTTTAACAGTCCACCTCTGGCAGATTGTGTAGGAGGGGCCAGGGAGATCATTTCTGACAGGATGTCAGAGAGAGACGCTACCATTCTTTTCTCTGTCATGCAGTTGGATGAATTCCATCAATTAGCCTCATTCTTACAAGTGTTATGTTGTCAAGCCGGCGTTTGTGTGTGTAGTGCTCTGGGGGGTTAACCTTTTGTAAGCACTAAAAATAATGACTCTTTCTTGTTTTTGATTGACATCTTACTTGAGCGGAACTGAAGAGTTGACAAATACTGATTTTAATTGCCTGGGAGTTCAGCAGCTCACGCACTCAGTGCCAAGCATAATAATTAAATAGTACAGTTAAGAACAATTTCACTGTGTTTCATTGACTAGCTAACAAATTAACTAACTAGTTAACTGCAAGGGCGCTCAGGAGAGTGCACATTTCCCTCATGCCACTTATTTGACCGATTGCAGTCAAAATCAGTGGAGTCCATCTCTGATGTAATCGCAACCCACCCATAAAATATCAGATATATTCACTCATTACTTTTTGAGTTATCTTGTACACAAACAGACAGACAGATGACTACCACTCAGCAGAACCGTTTTCGAAATCGTCTGGTGTCTGACTCGAGACTTCAAATCTATGACAGCATAGCTGGATTTGTTCTTTGCCCTATATCTCAGCTGTACTTTGGCCTAGATGTGCCGAAATTTAAAGGAGGGGACAGCACATCGGAAAAGTATATTTCAGCGGAAAGAAGAATTCTTGAAGTGTCTAAAATGCTTAGTTTTATACATTTTAATTTGGTAATGATCCAGTGCGATGCATTTTTAAACCGGAAAGTCTTCAAATCGGCGTCAATACTAGGGAGCAGACATTTTTACTTGGGAATCTAAGGCTGCGTTAGGAATGCACACTTGTCCACTCGCTCACTCACTCTCTGTATTGTTTTCAATGTTTCACCACTCAGTGCCCAGTGAGTGAGTAGTGAGTGAGTGTTCATTTCGAATACGCTAGTGCCGCGATGCTTGTGCGTCAGTTATTCTCATATGTGACGTCAGATGTTCTCTAACCTTTCATCCGGGATATGGAGTAGTTCAAATGGCCTTCAGTGAGCTCTCCCTTTATGACTTGGCTGCCCGCAAGCTGTTTTTATTTAAGCTGGCCTGAGAAACAATCAAACAATTTATTGACTGAGTGACCAAGTCCCATACATGACCTATAATTGGAAATTAGTAATGAAAGGTGAATTCCCATTGCCTACATTTATGTAATTGATATGGCATTGTAAATTCAAAACTTTTGCTGACTTTGCAGCATTTATTTTCACCGTCCTTGGGATTGTTACACAGTTATGCAACCTTACAGCGCCCTTTAGCCGTGACAACATTCAAAATAAAGAACAGATTCCCGCAGCCTCGCAAAGTAATTTCTACAAATTTGTGCTGCTTAATGAGCGCCAAAATGAAGACATATTGATATTTTACGACGTCATTTATGCGCAGAAGACGCCTCATAATTTTGTGGTGCAATGCATAACAATGCTATCAAAAGTAAATTAGACTGTCATCGGTTTTTACCAATTAGTCTGAGCAACTGTGGCTAATCGGGGGATGTAAACTGCGAGAGGTTAAGGTTATGAAGCATTTTTTAAAGGTGAGGTGTTTGAAGATCAAATTCAAAATCAGAAGATTCCCCCTGCCCCCTGAAACTGAAGCCAATTTGAAGACTTGCTGGTTTAAAAATGTGTCGCCCTAGATCATTGCCAGATTAAAATTTAGAAACTATGCATTTTAGACACTTCAAGTATTCTACATTCCGCTAAAATATGTCATGGTTTTGTCCCCCCCGGCTGAAGACAGGAAACCGGCGGGCACTGGGACCATGTACCCAAAAACACGTGAAAGGACCCCCAAGCACAGGCTGAGTGCAAATGTAAAAAATCTTTAATTTAAAGATAAAACAAACAGGAGGTGCTGTCTCCTCCTTTAATCACTTGTTCCTCTTGTGCTTCTGTAACATCCTGCAACGTTTGCTTTAAATCTGTGTAGCCGTTGTTGAGATATCCTGCTAACAAACAGACGAACGGACAGAGAGACGACTAACGGAACAAAGTGATATGGTTGTCAAACCAATGCCAGCAAAAAAAAAAAAAAACTGTCTAAATATGCTTCTTTGTTTTTCAAACTGAGACACTTTCTCACATTTTCTACACTTATCACCCTTTTTGATCCCTATTTGAGCCTCATTTGCAGTATTGTAGTATCATATGGTGTAACACTTTTCCTGCTTATATTAAAAAAACTTGAAATACTCCAAAAGAAAGTCATACGAGCCTTATCATGGTCTGAATATAATTCTCCCACCAAAACTCTTTTTTGCCATTACAATTTTCTGAGGCAGAAATAACGGGCTTCAGGTATATCTGTTGAATTTGTTGTAATATAACTGTGCCATTCCTCCTTCTGACAGTGACAGATGATCCTGGCTACCATTTCCTAAGACGTAGTATGACCAGAGACATTCATTGTGCTTTTGGGAAACACACCCTTATTCAGTGTCCATTGAACCTTTCCCGTCATTTGCATTAGGCAGCTGTGTTTACTTGGCTTCATGAGATTCCACTAACATTCTAACCATTCATATAGAGCACATTGCCGTTTGAAATGTGATCTGTTCCCTTAACAGAAATAGCATATAAAAACTCATATTTTACCAGAATTAATGTAAATTTAATTAGTGCCATACTGCTGGGACAGATCTCTGAATTTTGAGGGTTTCTATCTGGAAAAATGGCCTAAATCTGCAAGCACATGCATTCTTGACTTTAAAATATTCACTGACAGTAAGATTCAGTGTCATCTAGTAAAGAGTGTCATAAAAAGAAAGGAATAGGTGTGGTTGACTAAACAAGTGGTCTGAATTTTGAATGACAAAGTACAAAAGTACTTCCAAAAAAAAAAAATGAATGCATTTGCGCTTGGATGGAAGTTCAGAGAAGCTTAGGAATGATTGAGGGCATGTACATTTGATCTTTGTCATGACTCATAATGTTGAAATTGAATTGTTATGTCATCTGTGACTTTAGAGTATGTATGATGAATAATTACATTAAGCAAGCATGTGCCAACAGTTTATGTGCCCGTTGTCAGGTTAAAAAGTGAGGACAATAAAAATGTGCACATTCTGAGGAAGAATGGTTAATTATGAGAACACTTTATTTCATAAAACAGTTATTTCTGAATCGCAATGACTCGGCCATATCTTTACCAACATTATTGCCATTTTGTGAATGGATGACATTGATAATGGTCCTTAAAACCTATTTTTGAATGGCTACATTATGACATAACTATGTTTGGGTTATAAATAAGAAATGATCATGTAAAATAAACACTTGTTTTGTTTAGAAATATCTACTTAATTTCTGCGGGGGCTGATGCAACATCTTTTGCTTTCTCAGACTTTTTTATTACCTTAAAATTTTGATTGCATTAGCTTGATGGTGAATTTGCCATTGTCTAAACATGTGGGAGGAAAGGCTGACTGATAAATCAGGCTAAGATAAATAAAAAATTTTATTATTTTTTTTATTTTTGGAAGATTGCGCAAATATAAACGCCGACGTCCTTAAATTCCAAAATTTTATCAGAAAATAATTCTGTAACTGAACTTCCAAATGCCTTGCTTCACTTGATTAATTTTCCCAACTCTTTGCGACACTAATACTGACTTATAAAGCCTTAATTAGGCTCATGCACAACAGGCTAAAACTGGCATTATTTGTATTATGCATAAAGGGCATGAAGGGACAGCGAGGAACACGAGGACACTGAGGACAGGTGATTTCTCTGTTCAGTGCCTCAGCCATAACTGACTGTGAGTTGCACTCTAGCTCTAGATGGGCAAATGTGGCTGGATGCAAAAATTTGCTGAATTTCTTGAAGGCAGTTTAGATCGCTGGTCCAAGATTCACAGCTTGATATCCACTTAATTACTCCACACAATCAAGAAAACTGTGAAAAAAACACAATTCACAGGGCCCCATATTCCTGCAAAAGCTGTTGTATTTATCTTTCCGGAATCTAATTCTGGTCTGCGATTTCAATTTATCGCTTATATGAGAATGAACTCACGCCGCCTGTCTTGAACCTTCATTTATCAACATGCTGCAGGACCAGAGAGCACTCCTGGCCTCCTACCAGAGCCCTGTAATCTCAGAGCTATCCGTCAGGGAGGAGCTATCAACCACAGAAAGTCTGAATTCCTCTTCCCCTACACCCTGCTCTTGAGATATACCGTTCTCAAGGACTCTGATGACTCTGTAAGCACAAAGCAGTGGGAAGAAATGTAGTGAGTTGTAGAATGGCTTAAAATCCCAGCCACAGATGGATTGAGATGTAGATGCAATGCCAGGCTATATTGTTCCTCTCTGGGGAGGAAGTAGATAACAGAAAATTTCTGATTCATCCTGTTAACTTACAGCCCTACCCCCCTCATAGACTTACAATTTCCACAAAAATAGAGTTTAATAGAACTCCTCCTGGAATCTGCAGACAACCTGGTTTGACCTCCTGCAGTATTGATCTCCAGCCTTCTAAAAACTGAAATAATAAAAAAAACAAGATTTCTTCCTCTCCTCCCTGTCTTGGATGGAAGCACGGCTGCTCTGATTGTGGAATCGCCACAGTCATCTCAGAGTTCATTTAGAACAGAGTAGCATTTTTTCGCCAGAAACTGTGACACAGTCAGTCATGGGGCTCATGTCGTACTGGCAATGAGGAAATTGTGAGTTCATTTTGTTACACAACCACCCATGGGGCATCTGTATTAGGTTTGGCTGTCAAAGGGGGGTTGCTGTGTGATTTGGAATGGTTATGTTTTTCATCTTAAGAACATGATGCTTTGTGGTTCTAAATATTAGTCCTGGGGGTCGATTGTGTATGTTTATTTTTGTTCTATCCACAGTCACAAATACAAGTTTGTAACAAGTTCTTAATTTCTCTTTGTCTTTACTGACTTGAGTTTATGTTTAGAGAAGCTATTTTATTCTCTTACGCCACCTTTTTCACATAACTATTCATGCTTGCCATGAAGAAGAAAAGAGCCTTTGACATGTTATTCCTTTTTCTACATTGAAAGTAATTTCAGCCTATAATATGATTTTTGCGTAGATCAAATTAGACACTGAGAAAATCAGTAATACCCAAATTAGGTCAATGAACACAAATGCTTCAGTTTGTTCAAAATTTTTTGCTTGAACGTCATTACTTCAACATGCCACGAAACGCATTTGACTTTATCATTTGCTTGCATACTATGTGGTTAGTTTTTGCGACCATACGTCAATAAGTTCTCACCAATTCTTTAATTTGATTGGTTAAAATTTTCCCCTTTTTCATGCTTTGCTTCCGATATACTGTATCATAATAAGGAAATTGAATTTTTATTCTTCATGGCATTTATGAATATTTCTGTCAATATGTTGCTTAAGAGAAAAAAAATAACTATAAAAAAAAACTCTCAACATGAAATACATCCAATGAAGACAAATGAACAGCTTTTTAAAGTCCTGTAATTGAAGACCTGTGTGCAAGAAGTACATAAATTACAAAAGAATACTTTTGAGTTTTTGGGGATTAAAGTTTCTGCAACATTTTGCAGATCTTTTCATTTTTTTATGGAGGCATACTATGGAGCCTATTGCCGTTTCCAGGGCCTATAGAGAGCTGACCAGTTCTTTTTTGTGGGAAAAAAAAACTCATTTTTTATGAAATAAATAAGAAAATTAGTTTTGGTCGTAAGTACTTTTTTCTGATAAAGAACTGTTAACTACTGAATGGCTGGACTTGGGTGCTTTTAACAGATGAATCCAACTGTCCAGCTTCCATAATCACCATCTCCACAGCTATTCACGTGACACATACTAGCGTTTTGATTGGGCAGTCATGATCTCAGGTACTTCTTGCACTAAATTTTTGTGAATTTGACAATGGCTACACTCTAATACACAGGACTTGTGTACTTTAGTATCAGATGATGCTCTGGCCATTGTAGCTTTTAATACTGGGGTCAGCTCAGTTTTTGCAAAATGTGACTGAGGTACCTCTTCATAGGTCTTCAAATGCCACTGTGATTAGAATAAAAAACAGCATTCACAGTTGGCCCCAAGGACCAACGTTGAGAACCACTGCTTTAAATCAATCTAATTTTTAACGCTTGCTCCTTTAAGCATATTTGGCTCATGATATTACATCATATAAAGCCTTGTGTTTCCATGTGTTGGGCACATGGAAGTTTGCCCTGTTGTGTGTCGAACAATTATAGGGCGATACTCTGAGGCTGCTTGCAGTGTAAAGTCAAAGGTTGTACGACAGTGACTGATAATGAAGTCAGCAATGTGCCCAAATAAGTTTCCTACGAGTAAAATGAATCATTCCAAAGTAGACACTGTGGAGACTTCTGGCTTGAGCTGTAGTGCATTTATTTGGATGAAACCAGCGCTAATCCCATGCTTGTTTTACAAACTTTTACCCAGTTTCACTGGCTCAGAAAAAAATGTCAGGATTACAGTTGGTTTCTTAAGCTGCTTAGTCATGCTGTGGAGAGAGTAAACTCAACTGTATGTGACCATGACACAAGGATTTCCATTTTATGCTTCAGAATGAATTTGTCATTATGCCTAAATAAAACATTTGTTTGCTGAAAAAAAGCTTAAGAGCCATAAGGTTGCTTATAATTTCCTGAAATTTGTAGATATGTTGAGCCACGTCATTGATAACAGTGATGTGCTATCTGTGGCATGAAAGGATTGTAACCTCACCATTCAATGCTTAATTATATTAAACCTGTCTCTGTTCACCTTGCCTAATTAGGAGCCATAAATTGATTTGCTCATTTGGTAAGACTAATTGGTAATGTACGAAAGACTAATCCATTTGTTTTTGATGCCATTATTGTGTGTTGCATCCCAAAGTTGTGAAGGCTTTTTCCGATGCACGAAAATGACAACATACACTGTAAAATCAAATGTTTAAGTTCTGAACCCATGCTAAACACTTCTGTGTAACACTTCTAAACATGTCACAGTATTAAGATTCAGTTTTAAAGTGTATTTAACAAATCTGAAAAACCTTGATCGCAACATCCGATGAACTAAAGTGTTTGAGTGAGAACACCTATTACAAATATAATCACCAGGCATTTAGCTTTTACACACTGGTGTTCAGATAATACACATGTCACTTGTTCCACAGTTTTACAGTGTAAAACATTGCAGTCTACCAAAGATTCTGAACTTATGTGGCTAATGAAATAGCACAGACTTGGGTAAATTTGTTTCGCTTATTGAAATTATAACCTTTTGGCCAAATGTTTGGTTTGATTTGGCCAAGATTTCTTCCTCTCCACAGGTATTGTCTAGAGTGCTAATAACAGTCTGCTGAAATCAAGCCCCATCTCACGCAGGAAAAAAAAAATGCTAAAATAAGAGATGGAGGTAAAGGTAGCGGTAGTTTTTTTTTTCTTCTATTGTCAGATTATTGCCATCCTTGCACAAACACATCCAGTAAATAATTTCATCCGGGAGGAATTATCATTTTAAATCATCCAAGGATTCGTATTGGTTTAGGTGAATCATTTGACTGTTAATTGACAAAAAAAAAAAAAAAAACGCAAAAACAGTCAAACAAAAAATGCCGTAATCAAGCATGAAAGGTAAGGTGACGACAGGCTTCTTGTACATCTGATAGCATGCCTCTGATTAATAAATCTTATTGAATTTACAGTCAAGGAATTAAACGTGACTCCTGCTCCGAGACATTGTAAATGACATTTTTAATTGTAACACGCAGAGGTAGATCAATTCAATGTAGATCACTGCTTTGCCAGACCCTGTTCCTGGAGAGCTACCATCCTGTAGGTTTCTGCTCTGACCCTAATTCAACACTCCTGATTCAGCTCATCAGCAGCTCGTCAAGATCTGTAACTGGGAAAGCAGGAGTGGTTTGCTTTGGTTGGAGTGATGACCTTCAGGATGGTAGCCCTCCAGGAACAGGGTTAGGCAGCCCTGACCTAAATATTTGTTTAGTACCAATTATTGGCCATGTTATTGGATCAACCGGTGCAAAATGTTTTTTATGTACAAAATGTTTTAGTTAAAATGCCTTTGCATGGTTGACATTAAAACATGTACATGTATGTATTTTTTTGTTAATTTAGTATGTCTCAGTGAAAAAAGCCTCGATTGGAAAAATAAATTGCTGCCTGGTATTTTCCTCAGATGTGCAAAGCTGTATTTCATTTGAAAGGGGTAAAAAAAACTGGCCACCATCTCAATCTTATAGCAGACACATATCCACTTTCTGCAGCTAGGCGTCTTGGGTAATTCATTTCAAAAGACAGTTTGTGCGAAAACTTGGAGGCTGTTCAACCATATATCAACTTCCAGTGCTCAAAGCACTTTTTCATACATTGCCCAGCATGGCTTGGCTTGAGATAAAGAGTGATATGATAGTTTGTAATTTGCCTACAGACATACAGTGCAGATGCAATCTGAGCCATTATAACATCTTGCAATTTGAGCCGTTTTGAACATTTTCCGTGATGTGTGTTTGTGCTGAGCACAGAATGCAGATGGAGGCGTAAAAAGACCCAGACAAGTGTGGAGGGAGTGTAATATTAGCGCATGAAGTCAGAATACCATCCAATATCATACACACACCACCATATAAATATACACTAACAGACAAACACACACATGCAGACTCACACACAGATACAAACATTCACGCACACATAATATTAGTACACTAAGTCAGAGTGCACTCTCACGCACTACTACATACATTTACCTTTACAGACAAACGCACATAGACATAAAATGCACGTACACACATGCACACACAGACGTACATACACTTGCACAAGCACCTACACAGACAAACGCACACATTCGCATGCGCACACGCACGTATGCACACACACGCACACACAGATGAAGACATACACACGTAATATAAGCACATTAAGTCAGAATACCCTCCCACACGCTACCGCATAAATACACCCTAACAGACGAACACACGCACGCACACAGACATACACACACGCGGGTGAAATTGCAAAATTGCACAACTGCAGTATTGTATCACTTGCAATATGATCATGGTACACCTTATGGAAGGATCTCACTTGTTTTGGTTGAATTGCATAATGATTAATAATATTTGAACATATTTGTTTCAGATATGAGAGAATTGATATATAAGTTTACTTGTGGCCTGTCTGTTACAATACAATGAATTTCCAGTTGTCTTTTTTCAATTTTTCTGCAAATTTCTTGTGTTACTGCCTCTTTCCTTTTTTTCTAGTATACTTTGTGTATATCTCAGCACAGCACACCTGCACGTGTACACTTATGGCACGTATGCGCGTCATCTAGTCCTGTATATTTCAATTATCTGACGGACTGATGGAATTATCAAAATTTTGCAATTCTGTCAACTGTATCCTCTGCATCTTCACATTATTTGGTGACCCTCTTGCAGAAACAGAATTTTCACAGCATTGTAATATTGCTGCTCACAACATGAAAAATTGTGCTTCAGCTTTATGAATGTTGCAACTGGCTGAGTATTTGATATGAGAGTTTTAATGCCTCTAATAGTTTTAACTAGGTTTCTCCCCCACACAACTCTGCTCCAATGTTGTGACATCATTGTGACCTGAACTGTGTTTTTCTTTATGATTGTTGCAATCCTTTAATAGTTTTCTGCATACCTCTTTTTGCTGTAGTTCGTGGTGATGGTTGTGTGTTGTTATCATCCAACAGTAAGTTTGAGGCCTAAGTATTTGATGATAGGGGGAGGAGAGAAAATTAATCTCTTGGCTTTTAGTTGAATTTAATTTTTTTAATATGTCATTGAAGTACATCAAAAGTAAAAAATAAAATCACTACCATATCTCATGTGCAGGCAGAGCCAGCTTGTACGGGAAGGCCTCTCTTCGGATCGAGCGTGTTCGTTACGAGGACCAGGGCTGGTACGAGTGCAAGGTCCTGATGCTGGAGCAGCAGTACGACACGTTCCAGAACGGGAGCTGGGTACATCTCACTGTCAATGGTGAGTAAGGGTGATGAGTGAGTGCGGGTCATGAGTGAGTGAGGGTTATTGAGCTCTCTCGATATACGTGAGTGAGGGTTACAGAGCTCTCACTGGATATGAGTGAGTGAGGGTTACAGAGCTCTCACTGGATATGAGTGAGTGAGGGTTACAGAGCTCTCGCTGGATATGAGTGAGTGAGGGTTACAGAGCTCTCACTGGATTTGAGTGAGTGAGGGTTACAGAGCTCTCACTGGATATGAGTGAGTGAGGGTTACAGAGCTCTCACTGGATATGAGTGAGCGAGGGTTACAGAGCTCTCACTGGATTTGAGTGAGTGAGGGTTACAGAGCTCTCACTGGATATGAGTGAGCGAGGGTTACAGAGCTCTCACTGGATTTGAGTGAGTGAGGGTTACAGAGCTCTCACTGGATTTGAGTGAGTGAGGGTTACAGAGCTCTCACTGGATTTGAGTGAGTGAGGGTTATAGAGCTCTCACTGGATATGAGTGAGTGAGGGTTACAGAGCTCTCACTGGATTTGAGTGAGTGAGGGTTACAGAGGTCTCACTGGATATGAGTGAGTGAGGGTTACAGAGCTCTCACTGGTTATGAGTGAGTGAGGGTTATTGTGCTTTCGCAGGTTATGAGTGAGTGAGATTTACTGAGCTCTCACTGGTTATGAGTGAGTGAGAGTTATTGAGCTCTCCCTGGTTATGAGTGAGTGAGGGTTATTGTGCTTTCGCAGGTTATGAGTGAGTGAGATTTACTGAGCTCTCACTGGTTATGAGTGAGTGAGAGTTATTGAGCTCTCCCTGGTTATGAGTGAGTGAGGGCTATTGAGCTCTTGCTGGTGATGAGTGAGTGAGGGATATGGAGCTCTCACTGGTTATGAGTAGGTGAGGGTTAAACAGCTTACACTGGTTATGAGTAAGTGGGAGTTAATGAGCTCTAGCTGGTTTTGAGGGAGTGAGGGTTACAGAGCTCTCACTGGTTATGAATGAGTGAGTGTTAAAGAGCGCTCACTGGTTATGAGTCAGTGAGGATTATAGAGCTCTAACTGGTCATGAGTGAGTGAGGGTTATTGACCTCTCGCTGTTCATGAGTGCGGGAGGGTTAAAGAGTTGTCCCTGGTTATGAGTGAGTGAGGGTTATGGACCTCTCACTGGTTATGAGTGAGTGAGGGTTATAGAGCTTACGCTGGTTATGTGTGTGTGAGCGTATTGGAGCTTTTGCTGGTTTTGAGGGAGTGAGGGTTATTGAGCTCACGTTGGTTATGAGTGAGTGAGGGTTATAGAGCTCTGGCTGGTAATGAGTGAGTGAGGGTTCTTGCGCTCTGGCTGGTTATGAGTGAGTGAGGGTTATTGAGCTCTCACAGGTTATGAGTTAGTGAGGGTTATTGAGCTCTCTCTGGTTATGAGTTAGTGAGGGTTATTGAGCTCTAACTGGTTATGAGTGATTGTGGGTTATAGAGCTTTCTCTGGTTTTGAGTGAGTGAGAGTTATAGAGCTTTCTCTGGTTATGAGTGAGTGAGGATTAAGGAGCGCTCACTGGTTATGAATAAGTGAGGATTATGGAGCGCTCACTGGTTATGAATGAGTGAGTGTTATGGAGCGCTCACTGGTTATGAGTGAGTGAGGGTTATGGAGCGCTCACTGGTTATGAATGAGTGAGTGTTATGGAGCGTTCATTGGTTATGAGTGAGTGAGGGTTATGGAGCGCTCACTGGTTATGAATGAGTGAGTGTTATGGAGCGCTCACTGGTTATGAATGAGTGAGTGTTATGGAGCGTTCATTGGTTATGAGTGAGTGAGGGTTATGGAGCGCTCACTGGTTATGAATGAGTGAGTGTTATGGAGCGCTCACTGGTTATGAGTGAGTGAGGGTTATGGAGCTTGCTGGTTATGAGTGATTGAGGGTTATAGAGTTCTCACTGGTTCTGAGTGAGTGAGGGTTATAGAGCACGCACTGGTTATGAGTGAATGAGGGTCATCGAGCTTGGACTGGTTATGAGTGAGTGAGGGTTATGGAGCCCTCACTATTTATGAGTGAGCGAGGGTTACAGAGCTCTCGCTGGTTATGAGAGAGTGAGGGTTATTGTGCTCTCGCTGATTATGAGTGAGTTGGGGTTATAGGGCCTTTACAGGTTATGAGTGAATGTTATAGAGCTCTCGCTGGTTATGAGTCATTAGGGGTTATAGAGCTCTCCCTGGTTATGAGTGAGTGAGAATTATGGTGCATTTGCTGGCTATGAGTGAGTGAGTGTTATAGAGCTTTGGCTGGTTATGAGAGATTGAGAGTTATAGAGCTCTCTCTGCTTATGAGTGCGTGAGTGTTATGGAGCTCTGGCTGGTTATGAGTGCCTGAGTGTTATGGAGCTCTGGCTGGTTATGAGTGCCTGAGTGTTATGGAGCTCTGGCTGGTTATGAGTGATTGAGGGTTATCGAGCTCTCTCTGGTTATGAGTGTGTGAGGGTTATGGAGTTCTGGCTGGTTATGAGTGAGTGAGGGTTATTGAGCTCTCACTGGTTATGAGTGTGTGAGGGTTATGGAGTTCTGGCGGGTTATGAGTGAGTGAGGGTTATTGAGCTCTCACTGGTTATGAGTGATTGAGGGTTATAGAGCTCTCGTTGGCTATGAGTGCGTGAGTGTTATGGAGCGCTCACTGGTTATGAGTGTGTGAGGGTTATTGTGCTCTCACTGGTTATGAGTGAGTGAGGGTTATTGTGCTTTCACTGGTTATGAGTGAGAGAGGGTTATGGAGCTCTCACTGGTTCTGAGTTAGTGAGGATTTTTGAGCTCTTGCTGGATCAAAGCGATGGATATCTCGCTGTCATTGGTCATGAGTTTTAACTGTCAATATAAAATTTCTTTCGTAGTGCACCTATTCCAGCCACTTTAAGCTCAGTTTCTCTCTCAGATATACAATAGTTTACTCAGCTTTTCCATTTTAATTACTTCTGTCATGCATCTTACTCCAAAAGAAAAAGAACATATGTAAGTATACTTACAGAAAAAGCAGTATGCTAAATATGTTTGAAATACAAGGCTCCTCTGCACAACAAAAATAAATAAATCTGATTATACGTAAATGCATGAGCATTATTTGAAATTGTAATAAAGCAGACTGGGCACGGGGCGCATCTTTGGTGCCTGCTTAAACAAAACAAGAAGCAATTTCCACACATGGCAGTCCCAGGGTTACAATTGTATGACATGTCCCGCCTCTTCCCCCCCCAAAAAGCCAATCAGCTGCTTTATATAGCCAAACAAGGAAATACATACAGCTAATTGTCTTTTTGCATTGATGCAAGCACACAGCTCAGGTTCGTCACAGATTCAGTCCTCATGGTTTCAACTGATTTGGTGGTTTTTCGTTCAGGTGCACTGGTAAGATGAGCCCATTGTTCATCATTCAGTTCAGTGGAATGAGCCAACGGTGTCACGGAACAGCACGCTGTAAAGAAAGTTGATGTCGTGAAACCGTGTGCATGCGTAGTAGAAGTATAACCTGTCGGTTCTTATTTTCAGGCAAAGTCACCAAACTTTTTCTGCAGTTTTTAACAGATTTAACTGGTGATTCTGTAAAAGCAGTTTTTTCTGGCCTGATGACCACTGAAAGTGAAGTTATGGTGTTCTCCTCATGTATTTAAATAGGGTCTTATTAGCTCAAAGTTACTACCCGATGGCGTTGCCAGGATGACAGCTAAGTGGCAAGACTAGCCTATAAGGACCTTAATGTTTCCCGTCTCTCGTGGGAGAAGGTGGAAGAAGTGGGTGGAGCCTTGGGTCCCTGGGCGTAGTGCTTGCTCTGTAATTGGGTGGCTTTTCAAGGGCGGCAGTTTGGAGTGTTGACAGGCCAGTTCATCACCCTGGTGCCTTACGACCCTGGTTGACTAACAGCAATATTCTATCTTTGTCAGAAAACCACAGGCTGCATATTGAGGGCTCACTGCATCAAATCGGATTGCTTTTGCAAACCAGGACTAACAGCAACAAATCTGGTGTATACGCCAGAGTATAACGATTATTGATGTTTCCACATATCTTTGACTGCAGTATTACAGAATTTTTGTCCTCATGACGATGGACTAAACACTCCCTCTTTTTCTTGTGTTGTTCCTCTTCTTCTTGGTGTGGACACTAACTTTGAAGCACTTACTCCTCCATTATTACTTATTAAACTTGACAAGTGTGTTCTACGTGTCACTGCGTTTTTCACCTGAGCCCGATTTTGCAAAAAGAACTGAGGAGGCATGTACCACAGCGCTACACAAGCACTCTCTATTTACATGCCATCATCCTGAGGAAGTAGTTAATTTTAACTTGCTTTAATGAGCAATAACATAAATAAATGTCCCATCTGTTGTAGATGAGTGCACATCGAATGGTTTGAGAACCTTTGAAACAAATATTTAGCATGATGTTGATAATAACGTATCACCAGAGTAAGTATTTTACAGTTCTCTCGGATACAGGGGTCTTGATTGCGCCTCTTATGAAGGACTTTTTTTCCAGTCGTGATAGGTGGTGCAGGCTTGTCACACGGTTCACATCTGGCAACCCAACAAACCATTTAATAGTTTTGGTTTTGTTCTTCCTCTGATCATTTATGTGTATGTGTGTGTTTGTATGTGTGTGTGTGGATGTGTCCATGCGTCTGTGTGGGTGCGCGTGCGTCTGCGTGATTATGTACGTGAGTATGAGCGCGAGATTGTGTTTGCACAAAAATAGCTGTATCTGCGGGATGATCAAAGCAGAAGCTTTATGGTTTACTCTCACAGCCGGAATAGGACGGGTAGATAACTTCACAAAGGCGGAGATTTTAAAATGCGTTGTTATGGCAGATTTGCCGTGCTCTTGTTGGTATGATGGAGGACCTTTTGCATTGGAATAATGAAGGTAGCTACCCAAGTGAAAGTCATCCTGAGTGATGAGGAACTGTTAAGATTATTTAATTTGCTCCAGCCCCAAGAGGGTGTAGAGTTCAGCTCTCTGGTATTCTCTAACAAGGTCTATTACAGGGACTGTGTGCTGCCACACTGCTGGCTATAGCCAGAAGGCAAGCTCTCGAAAAGAAAGAAAAGGCACCAAAGTGGGAAATACTCCCTACAGTTTTCAGAAACAGATTTATCCAAGACTTCTGGCTATCGCTAATCCTTTTAGGATTAAGAGCCAACCATAGCATGAAGAAAAAACAAACTCTTCCTGCTATTTATGGCCATTGGTTCCACATTCACAGAAGAAGAAAGTAACCTTTGTTGTTCTAATGGGAGATCCTTAAAAATGCAGCCATGGAAGGGAGGTCAAGGTGACTCGCAATAGGGCGATATGAGGCTGTTCACCCCTGGTGCACTCCTCAGCTTTGTGCATTCCTGCTTCTGTAGACTGATAATTTTGCTCTTTAGCTTAATATTATCACCAACTGAGCTTCAGCGCTAATGATATGCATGAAAGAGAGCGTGTACACTTTGCTAGAATTCAATTACTGAGTAAGTAAAGCAAACCATACCTAGTTATTTCCAGAGGTGTATGATCCAGGTTCAGAGGATAAAAGTCCTCTCCAGAATATTGTCAAAATATACGCTACTTGGCACAATTTGCCAGCTGGTAGAAAGAAGTAACAAGTTAAATCAGCTGGAGTTTATGGTTAGAATGACCACTCTGTCATAAACTTGCACCTTTTTGCCAGTTATTTTAAGTGTAAGTTTACAATAAGTATATAACAGAGATCTTTGTATGTTAAGTGCAAACCACAGTTAAATGCATGCAGGAATCTGCTCACAGTTAAAATAACCGGGAAACAATGTGTTATTTAACAGTTAAATTCAGTCAGTATATAACAGTGAACAATGCAGGATTTTAACTTTCTGACCCCAAAACCTCCCACCTTTGGCTATTTTTGAAGTAGAAACTCACTCTAGAAAATATGACACTGTAATGATTCACTCTGTCACCGTACATATGAGTTCAGAATTGAGTGACTGTACTCTAATTGAGTACAATCAATTGAATATGGACGGTGCTGTTCACCAGGCGTACTGGAGTTTGCTGCTGCTGTAAATCTCTGTTCCTGTCAAACAAAGAGTGTCTTGTCTTATCAGATCATTGCCTCTTTTGAACTTCCAATGCTCCATTCTCTGTTTTCTTCCTGTTGATGGTTCACATAGATACTGCTGAGTCCAGCCAATGTGGTTTGGGCTGTTGTCAAGAGGAAGGGTTTGTGTTGTCTTATTTTCTCTCACCTTGAGATTTAGGCACTTGGGATTTATACAAATCCTGCGGGTTTGAACTTGGTGAAAGGCCTGCTGGGATACATGAGATTTCTCTGGGGATTTTTACCTGAAGGGATGTGTTTATCCACAGACAAGTAGTTCTACCCCTGGGTGATGTGCTTTCCTGGTATTAGTTTTCTGAAAATGTATAAATATTTTAGAGGGTGGGTAATGTGCACATGAGTGCTGGGAGAATTTGAGGTAAAATGTAAATTTAAAAAATTGTGTTTGTTTGAAAATTAGATGCTGCATGACATGGAGGAATGAAAGATAAATAATTAATTTTTTTTTGGATGGTGTCTGTAAGCCAGGTGAGGTTTACTGTCTCATTTATTCCGAAGGTTTTCTGATCTGAGGCCGGTATTGAGTGGAGAATCTTTGCCTCGCTCAGCGAAAAAGTTTCCAATTATACCACATTCCGTGGAATAATTAAGCAGTGCATTTTAATGCATGCAGAAGTGCATCAGCAAAGCCAGGGGAAAATGAATTCTATTTTAATCCCTGTCTTGACTTCACTCTGTAAAATCTTAAACTTTCCATAGTGGGCCATTTTAGAATTTGGGATTGTTGCAAGTGTTTGCTATTATGTACAGGGCCTTCGTCATAGCTTATAATTTTGCTATTTCATCATAAACCATCTTTTTGGAGAATCAGGCCACACTTCATGCACGATTGGTGTGACACTGCGCTGTTTTAAGAAACACTTTACAATTAATGATTTTTACCATTTTAATTGAAATTACTTTTATTAGGCAGGTGACACCTGACCATTTGAGAATGACTGCATGTTTTACGACCTATTTGTCAGGATAATGTCATGGTGGATACTATATGACTGTTATTTTGAGCTGATTGAATCTTTGGAATTAAAGTGACTACCCATAAGATATGAAATGGATTATGGATTCCCACTTTGACTGGATTATCTGATTAAATCCGGTTGCTTAATATGCTTAAACAAATAAAGATTGAGAAGAGATGGGGAGAAAACTGTTTTAAGTCCGACAGAAAGCTATCATTTCTCAGTTTATGACTATCTTTATGTTCTGGAGATCCAGATGTCTGACCTTGCATCTTCTAATTTACTGTTCAAATGAGCATAATATAGGAAGGGATTTGATCACTTTCCAAAGTTGGTTATAGTTTTAAATAATTTGGGAGCAGAGGTATATCTGAAAGAATCCTGTTGCTAGTCTGACTAAAGGACACGGTTTTGGTTTGGTATTTGTTGCGGTTTCTTTGTACACCATATAAGCCCTGGGGAATACAGTAAAGAGTGGTGTTGAAAAGGGTGGTGAATACTTCAACAAGACTGAAGTGTCAGTAGGTGAAAAAGAGGAATGGCTCTGTTACGCTGTCAAAATCATTTGGCGCAACAAGATCAGACACGATGTTAGCCTTGCTTTTTGTGTCTGTGAGCTGCACCAGGTTAAGTTGTGATCCATGTCTTACACAGAGGCTTCCCCTTGGGTGAATCTGAGATTATTTCAGAGCCAACTGAAACAAAATGTACTTGATTTCTCCCATCTTTCAACCTTTCAAATGTAACTTTTCTGCTTGTTTAAAGACCTACTGATTTCCACTGAAAATCTAGGTTGATTTTAGATGAGTATTTTTATAGCATATTGGCTGTTGGCTGGTGGAGCCAATGGGTTTATTTGTGCTGAGGAGTGTTTAGCTTAGTACATGTTGGATTTTGTTGTGTCTGAAGTTTAAACAAAAGGTCTGGATGTATAAACCCTAATTCCAATGAAGTTGGGATGTTGTGTAAAACGTGAATAAAAACAGAATACAATGATTTGCAGATCCTTTTTGACTTATATTCAATTGAGTACACAACAAAGACAAGATATTTAATGTTCAAACTGATAAACTTTATTTTTATTTTTTAAATATTAACTCATTTTGAATTTGATGCCTGAAACACGTTCCAAAAAAGCTGTGACAGGGGCATGTTTACTGCTGTGTAACATCACCTTTCTTTTTAACAACACTTATAAGTGTTTGGGGTCTGAGGACACTAATTGCTGAGGCTTTGTAAGTGGAATTCTTTCCCATTCTTGCTTGATGTACGACTTCAGTTGCTCAACACTCCGGGGTCTCGTTTGTTGTATTTTGCACTTCATAATGCGGCACACATTTTCAATGGGATACAGGTCTGGACTGCAGGCAGGCTAGTCTATTACCGGCACTTTTTCAGTTCGAAGCCATGCTGTTGTATCACATGCAGAATGTGGCTTGGCATTGTCTTGCTGAAATAAGCAGGGATGTCCCTGAAAAGATGTCACTTGGATGGCAGCAAATGTTGCTCCAAAACCTGTATGTACCTTTCAGCATTAATGGTGCCTTCACAGATGTGGACGTTACCCATACCATAGGCAATACCACATCCCCATGTAATAGCACATTGAGAAATGTTGTTCTTAAGCTTTTAGACTATTTGCTCACGCAGTTGTTCACAAAGTGGTGAACCTCGCTCCATCCTTGTGAACGACTGAGCCTTTCAGGGACGCTCCTTTTATACCTAATCATGACATTCACCTATTTCCAATTAACCTGTTTGCCTGTGCAATGTTCAAAACATGTGTTTTTTTTAGTATTCTTCCACTTTCCCAGCTTTTCTGGAACCTGTTGCAGGCATTAAATTCAAAAAGAATATTTCCAAAAAAACAAAAAGTTTATCAGCTTGAACATTAAATATATTGTCTTTCTAGTGTACTCAAATAAATATAGGTCGAAAAGGATTTGCAAATCATTGTATTCTCTTTTTATTCACATTTTATACAACGTCCTAACTTAATTGGAATTGCGGTTTGTAATTTAGGCGTCCCCTTCATGATAATGAACTCTGCTCTAAATGCCTGATGCACAGAGCTAGTGACTCCTTTCATTGTGCATCAAAACGATGGCTACCAATTACCAATGCATAAAAATCCTCAGCTCAATCATCCACAGTCTTTACATACACATGGACTGATTTAGCTGTAACCTACACATGAATATGGAAAATTAATGTTTGCCAGCTAAGCAGCTTTGAGTATTAAACTTAAATACACAGCCAAGCACAACATGCGGTCACCATACAAGTTTAACTGCACTTGGAATTCAGTTAACAGGCATTCTTTGTGAAAAAAATGTGAAAAATGAATTTGCATCTTGCAGTCTACAAGGCCCAAAAATATGAAACCCAACCCATTTTATATGGGTAGTAGTAGTTCTTTCAGTATGTATACAGAAAAACAAGTATGAATCCGCTCTGATTTTTTTCATCTACACCAATGCTGAACAGAGAACCCACAGGTCAGCTGACGATTGAAGCACCTATTACTAAAACCCCATAAGTCACACTTGACTTGACTTGACTTGTGGGGTTTTAGTAATCAGTGTTTCAATTTAAGGCTGGGGAAATGGAAATGATTGGTCTTGCTTCGATTATAAATCAATTTTGATGAAGGTTCACTCCATAGAAACAGAAAAATACTTTGAAATACTGATTTTCACATGAAATTCTCCTTTAAATCTGAAAAGTAATTGGAATTACCAGCCAAACTAGAGATTCCATGTTTGCAGTTTGTTCACAGGCACTTGGAGTGAAGCCATCCTTCAGTAATAACTTCCTGTGAGTCATTGGCCTTTGCACTGGCTCTTGTTCAAAAAGCAATATGTAAAATTGTAAATGTAAAATGATTAGCGCACGCAAGCAGATGTGAATCTACTACGGTCAGAACGATTTTGTTGACTTACGCTAAAAAGTAACAGTAGTACTATGAAGTAGAGAGGTGGGGAGGTCGACCAAGGCTTTGCGAGAAGGCGTGACTCACAGACAGCTGGCAAACCTAAACCATGAAGGGGTACATTTCCCGGAATCAAATATGAAGACCACAAAGGAAAAATGATCAGAGTTCAAATTTTGGATTTTTGTATATTTTATATTCTAAATATTATTATAATATTGTATATATTTTATATTTCTTGCATATTTTTTCAGTGCTTTCTTTCTAGATTATTTAGAATTTTTTATTCATCTCCACAATGTGAAAATGCGACTGATCATTTTTCCATTATGGTCTTCGTATGCTTATTTACATAGTTGGACCCACTGACTGTGAATGGACGAACTATGTAAGTTGCTAACTTAGTAAGCAACTACGCTTTTGGGGAAAGTGCCCAGAGCAGGTCAGTTTTCCTTATTGATTACAGCAGGAATTTCAAAATCTGAAGTATAGAAGGGGTGGGGGGGTCTGACAGCTAAAGTGCAGGGGACCTGAAAGAAAACCTGAGGGCTGTTTGATAGAGTGGAACCCTCTCTACAGGTGGGCTGAACTGGGGAAAAGTATTATCCAGAATATGGGTCTTTTATTTTGCTGTTAGGCCACCATCAAGGCTAGTGCAGCCTTCATGTCTACCTGAGTCCATAGTATTGTTGAGTTGATGGAAATGGAAAATGCTGAATCACTGCAATACTTAAGTACTTCTACATCTAAAGAATTAGAAGGCTGTAGCCTGTAGTCTTAAATGGTTCTGGCATGACTATCTCTTTTAGATCAACTAGCACTTCAAAAAAAAAAAATTGAGGTGTATTGCTGATGCAAATTCATGGCGGTAAATTAATAAACAGCATCTTAAAGGGCATCCAAATTACCTCATAGACAGGATGTGGAATACACACCACAAGCTAGCTGCAGGAGAATGCGAGAGAAATATTGGTTGGCAAGTGTTTAGTATTTAAAGAGTGGAACCCACTCTACAGGTGGGCTGAACTGGGGAAAAGTATTTTCCAGAATATGGGTCTTTTATTTTGCTGTTAGGCCACCATCAAGGCTAGTGCAGCCTTCATGTCTACCTGAATCCATAGTATTGTTGAGTTGATGGAAATGGAAAATGCTGAATCACTGCAATACTTAAGTCCTTCTACATCTGAAGAATTAGAAGGCTGTAGCCTGTAGCCCTGGGGCCCTATTCATGAAGAAACAACATCGTTGTCGATGGGCCAGTGAAGTCTATCTGCCCACTATACTGTCTGTAAAGTTAGAGGCAGGACAGTGAGCCTATAACTCTCAGAAAGTGACTACAGTCGAGATTTTAGAGCAACGGTGGTGTTGATTAATCTGATGCGACGCTGGTGTAAGTTGAGAAGCAACTGCATTTTCCCCATTTCTCCTCCCTGCATTTAAGTCCAATTCTGTTTGCCACTCCAAAGGAAGAACACTAAGTTCCGTAAGGTTTTCTTTTTAACGTCTTATTTGTTTGTACCAACAACAAAAGGCCAAATTCAAAGTGTATTTCCTCTTACTATAACACAACTTGCTGTGTTGCCAGTTAGGTACCCTTGCTCTACCTGTTTCTTATTGGGAAGAGCAACCTGGTCTTTTCTTTTTGTCCAGCATGCTTCTTGCTTCTTCTTCAGAAGTTTTGTTTCCTCTGGGCGGTGTCAACATCCGATTGAGCATGTGCATTAGTAAACTAGGTCATATTCTTAAAATAAACTGGGAATTTACTTTTGAGCCTGCTGATTGCGGTGAATATGCTTCACATTCTGAAAGTTAGAGTCCTTTAGCTATGGGGACTTTTGGGATTATTGCCCTGATAAGTAACAGTCCCTTCATGAATAGGCCCCCTGGTTCTAAAATGCATAGATATCAGAACTCAAAAAATGGAAATACCCTTCAACAATAAGACACAGATAAGAAATGCATTGTCTTATGGGGATTAGTCTTAGAGAACCTGTCGAATACATAATTGTAACCTTGTGGAATAGATACAAATTCTGTGATCCACCTTAAACCATAGCTTAAGGAACACTGTCCAGCAATATGCAGATTAATAGTGCAATTCCCTCAAAGGAAAAAAAATGGACGATTACATGGCCTACGTGAAATTCGGACCCAAAATACCCCTCGTAACTTTATTTTGCATATGTATGTTTTTTTTTTAATTTCTTTATTCATTTAACCCCTATATAGTTCAGTGCGTATTTGTTCAATGACTCTATATTTGCTTTTAGGCTCAGTATTCCATTGCATCAGAGTTTAAAGCTATGAAAATGAGGTAAAACTATAAAGTCTTTAGCTCACTGGTATTTAAAAACCAAATATGTAAAAAATTGAATCCCTTTTTATTACAATTCACTGGCTGAATACTTGCAGCCTGCACTGCTTATTGACTATGCCTACCAAACATCGTATGACCTTTGATGAAATACATTGAGAAATATAATACTTGCCCATAGCATTTCACTAGAAATGCATCAGCTCTTTAAAAAATAAAATTATGCCATATGGTGCTGTATCTGTCTCTGTCCTGGGACATGGGCACAGGGGCTGGCTGAATTCTCCCTTTATATCCATCACTTCTACATTTGTACTGGTGTGATTGCTGTATAATCCCAGTAATACTGCTCATTTTCCAAATGCTGGTCCTCAGTCTTAAATGCTTCTGGCATGACTGTCTCTTTTAGATCAACTAGCACTTCAAAAAAAAAAAAAAAAAAAAAATTGAGGTGTATTGCTAATGCAAATTCATGGCGGTAAATTAATAAACAGCATCTTAAAGGGCATCCAAATTACCTCATAGACAGGATGTGGAATACACAGCACAAGCTAGCTGCAGGAGAATGCGAGAGAAATATTGGTTGGCATGTGTTTAGATTTTAAAGCAGCAATTCAGCACTTTCCAAGTCAGCGAGTGAGTAGATTGAATGATTATAATGAATCACAAAATCATTCAGCCAAGCTTGCTGTTCGGGGGGACATTTCTTAATGATGGCAGTACTGCTTGAATCAAATCAGGAAATGAGCTGCCGCGAGCTAACAAAGGCTTCTTATGAGAATCTGGCTCAGCCAGCTAATGTGATGTCTATCGTGGTCGTCTGTAGCAAAACGGGGGCGTGGACTGTAACTTCATCACATTTTTTTGTCACGGGGTAAAGAATCATATGCAATAAAGCAGAGGAGGAGGGCATATCGTGATTTATTTTTGTCTCCATTTTATCGTTTTTCAATGAGAGAAGCTGTCATTATCTTTGCAGTCATTTGCGTCCTCCGGCAGGCGTCTCGTCCATGTACCGAGACGCTGTCTCCACGGCTTTTGAGGGATGGCGAGACTCGCTGCACGTTTGATTTTCTTCATGGCGGGATAATAAAGCACAACAGAAATAAGCTGCGCAGGCGAGCTCGTGCCCAGACTGCAGCCTATTGCGACAGCAGAAATAGACCTGCCTCTGTATGCCTCCTTGCAATATACTCCAATTTCCCGCCCCCTCGCGTCTGCAAAATACACCTTCTTCTTCAGAGGCATCACAAGTGTTTGAGCTTCCTGTGGTCATGTGCTCCCACCACCCCCGAACTACAACTGTAGTCAGCCCCACCCCCATTCCTCCAAGCACAAAAATAGAGGTTGATGAATCTGCTCATTTAATTTTGCATACAGCTAATTTAAGGTAACATTGAAAGATTTCATATGCTGCTTGCTTGTTTCTGTTTTTCTAAATGGCATGAGACTGACTCTATTAGGCCATATTATTGCACAGCCTGAATATTAATTTGTCTAATCCACAAACCTGTTTTATGGCAGTGGAGTGGAGGGCCCACGATTGAATGACCAAAATGTTCCATTATTTCTCCAACATATTATATTGCATATCCTCATATTCATAAATCTTGACTAAAAACCATCATCATTATTACTCTGCACCATACCGAGGCGGATGTTCTGCTCATAACTACAGGCATAACAGCCACAGGTAGAAGGTTTTTGTGTTTCTCAATGAATCACCTTCTAAATATCCTGGCTACTGTAAATTATGTATTTATGATCATATTTTTGTTGTCTTGGTTAGTCGCGATTACATCTAAAAAATTTCTGACATACAATAAAACTGTCTTTATTAATTTCATGGCACATGGGAAATCGAATGGCAAGAGCATTCGTAATAACCTGAAATGTTTTTATTTAAATGCAAGAAGCATAAAAAATAAATTTCCGAAACTTGAGGCCGTTATGATTGATGAGGACTATGACATAGTTGGGATTACAGAGACATGGCTCAGTGAAGAGGATGGAGATGAATATAATTTAGAAGGATAGATGTAATAGGCAAGGAGGGGGTGTAGCTCTCTATATGAACGAAAACATAAATGTGCAGGAAATTCCTGAAATGGAACATTCCTTGCCCTGTGAGGATATCTGGGTCAGGCTCATTGGCAAACATGGGACAGGTTTAAACATAGGAGTATGCTATCGACCACCAGCTTTGGACAGTACTGTCAATGAAATGCTCTTTAAGAAGATTAGGCAAGCTTGTAGAGGAGAAGGGACAATTATTATGGGAGACTTCAATTATCCTGGTATCGACTGGGAAATGGTGAAAGCACTGGGTAAAGAGGAGGAAGAATTTTTAGATGTCATAAATGGCTACTTTTTTGGTGCAGTATGTTAATAAACCCGCAAGACAGAATGCAATTTTAGATTTAGTGCTCTGTCATAACCCTGATAGAATTAGCAATGTTGAGGCACTAGAGCCACTTAGGACTTGCAATCACTGTACTGTTAATTTTGATGTTTTATGGGAAGTTAACAAGGTGTCTTCTAAAACCAAAATTTTCAATTTTAGGCGAGCAAACTTTAACAGGATGCGCTCATATTTAAGCGAAATAAAACGGGAGACACTCCTGAACTGTGAGTCTGTAAATGAGACGTGGGAAAGATTTAAGGGGGTTTTACTTGATTCACAATTTAAATTCATTCCAAAAGTGACCAAAAGTAAGCTGAAAAAGCAGAATCCTCAGTGGATGACCACAGCTATTTGTAGGAGTTTGAGAGAAAAGTGGATTCTTTATAAGATGTGCATAAAAGATAATATGAGAATATTGAGGCAGAATACTGTAAAATGTGGGCTGTGGTCAAAAAGCAGCTGAGGAATTCTTGAAGACCGTCTGAAAGGCAAATTGTGGAAGGGGCAAAAAATAATCCTCAGCTCCTTCTTTCAGTACTGTAGCAGAAAAAGGAAAGTCAAAGAGGAAGTTAAGTGCATAAAGAATAAATATGGATGGCTGCTATATGATAAAAAGGATATTGCCAATACCTTAAACATTTACTTTGTTGAGAATTTTACCTCGGAGCGGGTTTTTATTCGGTCAGAGGGCATGTCCAATGCTCAAGTTATTTATCGGAATTTGAGATTAGGAATAATGAAGTATTAGACGAGTTGCTTAAACTAAAAGCAGGTAAAACGGAAGGTCCTGATGGCGTATATCCTAGAGTGCTCAGGGAAGTTAGTGAGATCCGCTCTCAGATATCTTCAGATGGTCTTTAGAAACCGGAGAAATACCAAATGATTGGAAGCAGGACAATATAATACCAATATATAAGAAAGAGGACTGTACTGAGCCAGGAAATTACAGGCCAGTCAGTTTAACTTGCATTGCATGCAAAATACTGGAATCTATTATAAAAGACGAGCTGGAATTATTTCTTGAACGTAATAATATTTTGAGGGATTGCTAACATGGTTTCCGTAAGGGAAGATCATGCCTGACAAACCTTTTGGAATTTTTTGAAGATGCTACCAAGACTTATGACCAGAGCAGGGCTTATGAGATCATATACTTGGATTCTCAGAAAGCATTTGATACAGTACTGCATAAGAGACTAATTTTTAAAATGAGCTCCATTGGAGTTACAGGAGGTATTCTGGAGTGGATTTAAAACTGTTACAGGACAGAACACAAAGAGTGGTGTGGTCAGTGGAACCTCATCCGAGCTAGGTATGGTGAGGAATGGCGTCCCTTAGGGATTAGTTGTGGGACCCCTTATCTACATTAATGACCTTGATAGGAATATTGAGGGCTAAATTTGTTGATGATACTAAATTGGGAGGTTTGGCAAATAGTTTGGAGTCCACTGAAGTGATTCTGGATGATTTGGATATAATCCAGAATTGGGCAGAAATGTGACAATGAAATTTAATGTAGCTATATGTAAAGTTTACATGTAGGTAATAAAAACATTAGTCAGGATTACTTCATGTGAGGTTTAAAACTGGAATGTGTTACACATGAAAAAGATCTGGGAGTGATTGTTGACCAAACCCTCACAGGTTTTAGCCATTGTGCCGTAGCAGTTAAAAAAGCCAATCGGATGCTGAGATTAATTGCCTTAAGTATTGAGTACAAATCCAAGGAGGTGATGCTTCTTTTGTACAACAAAAGAATTCTCTGATTTCCTTTCTTTCATTGTACCTCGTTATGATAAGGTGTTAATCATCAGGGATTTTAACATTCACGTTCGCTGTAAATCAAAGCCTCTGGTGAAAGACTTTTTGAATCTTGTTGACTCTTTTAATTTAACACAATCTGTATTAGTCCCTACTCATGTACATGGTCATACTCTTGATCTGGTGTTCTCATTAGGTTTTCCTGTTGACAGTGTTATGGTTGTTGATGCTGCTGTTTCTGATCACAAACCTGCTCTGTTTGACTCCATCTTATCTTTCCCTGTTCTGCACGTTTCCAGCTGTTTTATTTCACTCGCTTCATCAATTCTTCTACGGCTAAGCTCTTTTCCGATATGTACCTTGATATACATGATGACCATAAAATTACTACCTCTCCCTGTACTACCTCCGATGAGCTTGCTGGCCAGTTTAACACATTATGTGCTAATATTCTGAATAAGGTTGCTCCTCTGAAACCTAGGAAACCTAAACCTCAAACTCAGCCTTGGCTAAACAGCACTACTCGAGCACTCAGGCAGGAGTGCAGAAAACTAGAACGCAAATGGAAAAAAGACAAGCTTTCCTACCGAATTTTAATTTACAGTTTAAAATCATACCAGTATGCTGTTAAAGCAGCTAAAATTTGCTATTTCTCTGATATTATTTCTAGGAACTCACATAGGCCAAAAGTGCTGTTTAGTACACTAAATAAAGTCACCAATCCCTCTTCACCTATTTTTGCGAATGCAACTTCAAACACTTGCAATGTCTTTTTTAAAGTTTTTCACAGACAAGATCCATTAAATACGTTCTCAGATCTCTCCCTCTGGTGATGACCCATCTGCACTAACTGCCCCATCCTGCTCTTTCAGCCAGTTCCAACCCATCTCTCTCTCAGCTCAGTGACATCATTTCAAACATGCATCCCACGAACTGCACTCTGGATATCTTGCCTTCTCGTCTTCTCAAAGAGCTACTGCCTATCATTGGGCCAAGCATTATGGCTATAATAAACACTAGTCTGCAGCATGGTTCAGTTCCGCTCAGTTTAAAACAAGCTGTGGTCCAGCCGCTCTTGAAAAAACCTAATCTCGACACCACAGTTCTAAAGAATTTTAGGCCTGTATCCAAGTTGCCATTCCTGTCAAAAATTTTGGAGAAAGTTGTCTTTTACCAGCTTTCTTCATATCTTAATCAACATGAAATCACTGACAAGTTTCAGTCTGGTTTCAGGTCTTTTCACAGTACTGAGTCAGCACTTTTGAAAGTGACTAATGATCTGTTATTATCTCTCGAATCAGGGTCCTGTGTTGTGCTCGTATTACTGGACCTCTCTGCGGCCTTTGATACCATCGACCATGGCATTTTGTTGGACCGCCTTAAATTTAGTGTTGGTATTCAGGGAAATGCACATGATTGGTTTGGATCATATTTAAAGGACCAGTCATTTTCTGTACAAATAGGAAATCTGTCCTCGTCCTCAGCTGCAATCACCTGTGGTGTTCCTCAAGGGTCCATTTTAGGCCCCCTCCTGTTTTCCCTTTATATGCTCCCACTGGGCTCTGTTTTCCAGAAGCACAAGGTTTCGTACCATTGTTACGCTGATGATACTCAGCTGTACCTTTCCCTAAGACCTGATCAAACCTCCTGCTTGCAGCCCTTAGTCAATTGTTTAAATGATGTCAAAACTTGGATGAACAACAATTTTCTTCAATTAAATGAGGGAAAAACAGAAGTTATTATTTTTGGGCCCCCTGGCTTGTCTGAAATCAGTAAAGGAAAACTTGGTCCCCGCTCTGTCAACACACACTCTGTAATAAAAAATCTCGGTGTCTTCTTTGATTCTTCTCTCAATTTTGAGAGTCAAATTAGTGCAGTGGTTAAGAGCAGCTTTTTTCAACTCCGACGTATTTCTAAATTAAAACCTCTGCTCTCCCAAGCAGACCTGGAGACTGTTATCCATGCTTTTATTACATGTCGGTTGGATTATTGTAATTCTCTATACTTGGGTATCTCACAGTCCTGCTTCTCCCGACTTCAGTTAGTTCAGAACACTGCAGCTCGGTTCTTAACTGGGTCAAGAAAGAGGGACCACATCTCTCCTGTCTTGGCAGCCCTGCATTGGCTACCAGTTAAATTTCGTGTTGATTTCAAAGTTTTATTATTTGTTTTTAAAGCTCTCCATGGCTTGGCTCCAGGGTATATATCAGATCTTGTCTCGCCCTACTCCACTGCACGGACCGTAAGATCATCCAATAAACTGCTCTTGTCGGTTCCTCGGTCAAACCTGAAAACCAAAGGTGACCGCGCCTCAACTGTGGAATAAATTACCTCTTGAAATCAGGTCTTCACCTTCTCTTGCCATTTTTAAATCACGTCTGAAAACTTATTTCTATTCTCTTTCTTTTTAATCCACTTCTTCATCTGTCTTTGTCATGTCAATTTTTTTATTGTACCATTTTCCTGTTGCAGTTTTATGCTTGTCTTTTGACTGTCCCTAGTAATTGTGTGCATTTTTATCTTTATTTATTCATTTATCTGCTTCTGTCTGTTTTATATGTTTATTCTTTTATGTTGATTTCGTTTAACTGTTTTTTTGATTTTTATAATTGTTTTAGTTTTCCCATTTTATTTTTTATTTTTATTTTTTTTTGCCAATTGTCACTGTACAGCACTTTGGTTCAACCTCTGTTGTTTTAAATGTGCTTTATAAATAAACTTGACTTGACTTGACATTTGTCAGACCACATCTGGATTATTGTGCACAGTTCGAGAGACAATACTTTAAGAAAGATATAGAGGCTCTAGAGAAAGTTCAGAGAAGAGCCACTAAGCTAATTCCTAGTATAAAAGATGAAAGCTATGAGAAGAGGCTAAAGATCCTTAATCTTTTTAGTCTTAGGAAAAGGGGACTTAGGGGTGATCTGATTGAGATCTTAAAATATGCTAAAGGGATGAACAGAGAATTATGTTGGATTCCTTGGGCTAAGTTTTGTAAGTAGAACTCAGGGTCACAAATGGAAGTTGACCAAGGGTAAATTTCGCACTGATATAAGCAGAGCCGGCCCCTACCCAATGTGGCGCCCTAGGCGAGATTTTACATGGAGCCCCCCTACATCGGTGATTTCACCCAATTGACATGCTTAACAAACAACAAATAAATACACTCAACAAAAATATAAACGCAACACTTTTGTTTTTGCTCCCATTTGTCATGAGATGGACTCAAAGATCTAAAATTCATTCCAGATACACAATATTACCATTTCTCTCAAACATTGTTCACAAATCTGTCTAAATGTGTGATAGTGAGCACTTTTGCTTTGCTGAGACAATCCATCCCACCTCACAGGTGTGCCACATCAAGATGCTCATCAGACACCATGATTAGTGCACAGGTGTACCTTAGACTGTCCACAATAAAAGGCCACTCTGAAATGTGCAGTTTTTGCTTTATTGGGGGTCTGGGGACTCAGAACCAGTCATTATCTGGTGTGACCACCATTTGCCTCATGCAGTGCAACACATCTTCTTCGCATAGAGTTTATCAGATTGTCAATTGTGGCCTGCGGAATGTTGGTCCACTCCTCTTCAATGGCTGTGCGAAGTTGCTGGATATTAGTGGGAACTGGTACGTGCTGTCGTATACGCCGGTCAAGCACATCCCAAACATACTCAATGGTGGACATGTTCAGAGAGTATGCTGGCCATGCAAGATCTGGGACATTTTCAGCTTCCAAGAATTGTGGACAGATCCTTGCAACATGGGGCCGTGCATTATCTTGCTGAAACATGAGGTGATGTTCATGGATGTATGGCACAACAGTGGGCCTCAGGATCTCATCACGGTATCTCTGTGCATTCAAAAAGCCATCAATAAAATGCACCTGTGTTCTTCGTCCATAACAGATGCCTGCCCAAACCATAACCCCACCACCACCATGGGCCACTCGATCCACAACATTGACATCAGCAAAGCGCTCACCCACACGACGCCACACACGCTGTCTGCCATCTGCCCTGAACAATGTAAACCGAGATTCATCCGCGAAGAGAACACCTCTCCAACGTGCCAGACGCCATTGAATGTGAGCATTTGCCCACTCAAGTCTGTTACGGCGACGATCTGGAGTCAGGTTAAGACCCCGATGAGGACGAAGAGCATGCAGTTGAGCTTCCCTGAGACGGTTTCTGACAGTTTGTGCAGAAATTCTTTGGTTATGCAAACCAATTGTTTCAGCAGCTGTCTGAGTAGCTGGTCTCAGACGATCTTGGAGGTGAACCTGCTGGATGGGAGGTCCTGGGCTGGTGTGGTTACACGTGGTCTGCGGTTGTGAGGCCGGTTGGATGTACTGCCATATTCTCTGAAACGCCTATGGAGACGGCTTATGGTGGAGAAATGAACATTTAATGCCCGAGCAACAGATCTGGTTGACATTCCTGCTGTCAGCATGCCAATTGCACGCTCCCTCAATGCTTGCGCCATCTCTGGCATTTTGCTGTGAGACAAAACTGCTCATTTCAGAGTGGTCTTTTATTGTGGGCAGTATAAGGTAGACCTTTGCACTAATCATGGTGTCTGATGAGCATCTTGATGTGGCACACCTGTGAGGTGGGATGGATTGTCTCAGCGAAGCAAAAGTGCTCACTATCACACATTTAGACAGATTTGTGAACCATGTTTGAGGGAGATGGTAATATTGTGTATCTGGAATGAATTTTAGATCTTTGAGTCCATCTCATGACAAATGGGAGCAAAAACAAAAGTGTTACGTTTATATATTTGTTGATTGTACAAAAAAAAGGTACAAATATACCCTTACCACAAAATTAAAATCCTGTAAATAAGTGAATAAATAATAATAATGGTAAAAAATTATTAAATACAACAATACTCAAGTGATTATACATAGCAGATGTTGACAGGTGATTAAAGCAATTTTTACCTTTCTGGCATTTTTACACTTTCCCTTTGTAATCTTAAAATGTTCCTAATAAGCGTATGGCGCACTGAAACGTAAAAGAAATCCACCAGGTGTTGAAACTCATATATTCTCATAATTTAAACTCATAAATTCTCATATATTTCTGATTAAAGTCTGACCAATCATTTTCTTCGGTCCGAATAAAATGATTTGACGAGCTTCCTGTCTGTTATCCGTCGCCGCGTCCCTTCCAGATGCCTACTGCTGTCACCTCATGCGAGTCATGTGCCTCTCTGGCAGAGCAGCAGAGCGGTAGAGACAAAACAGGTACTCAACAGTTAGCCTGAAAATAAAACCGCTGCAACTGCTCCTAATTTAATGACTAACCTTACCGGGACAATTCTAGTGAGGTAAGACGTTATGACAGCAGTTTTGCAAGAAAATATGTATGAATTCTGCCGAAAAACTGTAACTGTCTGACTGTAAACAAACGAGCACTGAAATGCTATAATTACTATAATTACGTTAATGGTAGTTCGGCAGACATTACGAGGGAATTTCATACCACATATAGGACTGAATATTATGTCATCACTGTTGGTTAGTTTTCACTAACCGGTGCCTCTGAATCTGACTCCATTTACCCATTTCAAGATGCTTTAACACCAAACGCGAAACAAATTTTTCGTTCGACAGACTACATTCAAAGTCAATGCAAAGACACGAATACGCGCAAGATTTGCGTGTTTGCATTGACTTTGAATGTAATCTGTTGTGCGAAAAATTTGTTTTGCGTCAGGCAGGGGGAAGAGGGTGGGACTTTGGAGGGAGGCGGAGTTGTTCATGTTCAAATTTTTACTAAGTTCTGTGCCAGGAAGGTAAGAATTGTTTAATATCTTTGCCTCTGCTTACTTTAGCATTGCACAGTTTGCAGATCACCTTGGTTGGTTCAATTGCACTGACTATAAAGTGCTCCCAGACGTCACTGTGAAGTTTATTATGGTGGGGGAATTGCACTTTAAACAGGGGGATCATGCACGTTTGTCTGAATCCATTTCCCAAAATATTACAAAAGAGACAAATCAAAAAGGAAAATTTCGCGAAAAAAATTACTGAGCTAAAAAGGAACAGCACTTAATGCTAGCTAAACAATGGGGATAGCTCACCACCCAACTCTCAGCCACATATATTTTTCTCCAGAGCGTGCACACACAAACCAACTTGGTTAATTCAACAACGGCATGCCACAACGAAGCAATGGAATTCAGTGCAACTATTTCAGTGGTAAATAAAGGAATCAGAACTTGGCAATACTATCTGCAATGATAGCTAGCTACCCAACTCTCAGTCACAAGTATTTTTCTCCAGAGCGCCCGCACACAGACACAGACAAACAATGCAGGTTTAACGTCTATTCACTCTGCGAATCAAAAGAAATACAGTCAGCGTTTTAAAACTTTCTTGTGGCAACAACCGGAGAGTAGAACAAATCAAGCAAACTACACTAACAGGCTAAAGACGATACCGTAGCCTGTTCCTGACTAAATGAACAGACTCCACTATGAGGACAAGCAACACAGGTTTAAGAAACCCACTCTAACAGCTGCTGACGCCATCAATTCTGACTGACTGGTGAGGATGATTAACAGCCAATCTAGTTTGAATTAGAGAACTTCAGAAATAACCACTTGTAGGAGATGTTCCCCTTAGTCATATATAGCCAAACTTTTAGCAAAATGTTCGGACAAATACAAACCCCAAAACCAGTGAAGTTAGCACGTTGTGTAAATCGTAGATAAAAACAGACTACAATGATCTGCAAATCCTTTTCAACTTATATTCAATTGAATACACTGCATAGACAAGATGTTTAATGTTCAAACTGAGAAACATTATTTTTTTATTGCAAATAATCATTAACTTAGAACTTAAAGGCAGCAACACATTGCAAAAAAGTTGGCACAGGGGCCTTTTTAGCACTGTGTTACATCGCCTTTCCTTTTAACGACACTCAGTAAACGTTTGGGAACTGAGGAGACCAATTTTTGAAGCTTTTCAGGTGGAACTCTTTCCCATTCTTGCTTGATGTACAGCTTAAGTTTTTCAACAGTCCGGGGTCTCCATTGTCGTATTTTACGCTTCATAATGCGCCACACTTTTTCAATGTGAGACAGGTCTTGACTACAGGCAGGTCAGACTAGTACCCGCACTCTTTTACTATGGAGCCATGCTGTTGTAACACGTGCAGAATGTGGCTTGGCATTGTCTTGCTGAAATAAGCGGCAACATATGTTGCTCCAAAACCTGTATGTACCTTTCAGCATTAACATATATTCACATATGTGTAAGTTGGCCATGCCTTGGGCACTAATACACCCCCATACCATCACAGATGCTGGCTTTTGAACTTTGCGCCTATAACAGTCTGGTTGGTTCTTTTCCTCTTTGGTCTGGAGGACACCATGTCCACAGTTTCCAAAAACAATTTGAAATGTGGACTCGTCAGACCAAAGAAGACTTTTCCACTTTGCATCAGTCTATCTTAGGTGAGCTTGGGCCCAGCGAAGCCGGCAGCGTTTCTGGGTGCTGTTGATAAATGGCTTTTGCTTTTCATTGTAGAGTTTTAACTTGCACTTGCAGATGTAGCGACGTACTGTAGTTACTGACAGTGGTTTTCTGAAGTGTTCCTGAGCCCATGTGGTGATGTCCTTTACACACTGATGTCGGTTTTTGATGCAGTACCGCCTGAGGGATCGAAGGTCACGGGCATTCAATGTTGGTTTTCGGCCTTGTCGCTTACGTGCAGTGATTTTTCCAGATTCTCTGAACCTTTTGACGATATTTTGGACCGTAGATGATGAAACCCCTAAATTTCTTGCAATAGCTCGTTGAGGAATGTTGTTTTTAAACTATTCGACAATCAGCTCACGCATTTGTTCAAGTGGTGACCCTCGTCCCATCCTTGTTTGTGAATGACTGAGCATTTCAGGGAAGCAGCTTTTATACCCAATCATGGCACCCACCTGTTCCCAATTAGCCCGTTCACCTGTGGGATGTTCCAAATAAGTGTTTGATGAGCATTCCCCAACTCTCTCAGTCTTTTTTGCCACTTGTGCCAGCTTTTTTGAAACATGTTGCAGGCATCAAATTCCAAATGAGCTAATATTTGCAAAAAATTACAAAGTTTACCTGTTCGAACATTAAGTAACTTGTCTTTGCAGTGTATTCAATTGAATATAGGTTGAAAAAGAATTTGCAAATCATTGTATTCTGTTTTTATTTACGATTTACACAACGTGCCAACTTCACTGGTTTTGTAGTTTATTCGGCAAAAGCCATTATTCGTGACTTGCCGAATATGGATTCGGATTCGGGTGCATCCCTACTGATTAGCATACCATGTTGCGGCTAATCGCTCAGAAGCAACTAAATCAATTTAAGTACACTGTGCTAAATAACTGACGCAGTACAACTGATGCTTCATTTCATTACTGTATCTTTACCTCTGTCTTTCTCACGTTTTTCCTCCTCTTTTTTTTTTGGTTGTTGCCTGTGCTCCGGACAGCTTAGGTCGTTCTGACATGTTTACAAAGCTCTCTGGGGTCACATCAATAAATTCTTCTTCTTCTTTGGTATTATCATTTGTTGTCATATTAATTGGGTATTGCTTTACATTTGAGTTTATTCTAGTATTTCCATTTAAAGAGTTAATAGAAGTAACTAGTTTTAATATAATTATATTGAAGGTGAAGTTTTTCCCAATTTTGTGGGCCCCCTGGACGCCATGGTGCCTTTAGCATTTGCCTATATTTTCTAATGGGCCAGCCAGCTCTGGATGTAAGGAAATATTTTTTCTCCCAGAGAGTAATTTCGATGTGGAATAGCTTGCCTGACCATATTGTTGAGGCAGAAACCTTGGGAATTTTCAATTGCAGGCTTGACTTAAAGCAAGATACCATTGAGTCTTTGAGTATCTGAAGTGATATATTCACAATAGGAAAAAAGAACAGGCGAGCCTAGTTGGGCTGAATGGCCTACTCTTACCACTCATGTTATGTGATGTTATCTGACTGGCGTCAAGCTGCTTGATAAAGCATTAATGCATGTTCTTGTTTTTGGACTCGGCTCTCGTTCCAAATTTGAACATGCAGTGTATTTTAAATATTTGCTTTTTTTATAACTCCAGAAATAAACAAATAGGTAGGATCTTAGAGATGAACACTGCAGAGAGAGTTTCATGGTGTAGCCTATTGCTAATATATCGCTACGTTTACACTAAACACTTTAGCTATAGTGCCCTTCGAAGTGGAACGTAACCTGTGCTGACTGGTACTCTAAGTCTGGGTTGAGTTCCCACTGTAGATAGTGCTCTTAAATATAGATGGGGTTATAAGAAAAGATAACACACTGGTTTGAACAGTAACGGAAAATAGGCTTGGGTCAAATTACTTTAGCTTTCACCAGTTTTTTTAATTTACGCCACTCTTGCTGTTGTGATGCTTGATCCTCCTGTCATCGCGCTGGAGCTTTTCACATTGCGCCCGGCATTGCATTAACACACAACGGAGTTGTTGGCAGCCATGCGCTAAGAAACACTTCTCAGTGTTCCATCCAGGTCTCGATTCTCTCAACTAATCAACCGACTGCAGTGTTTCTAGCTCCTCCTTTTAAAGTCAGATCTGTGTTCTAATTTCCTCAACAGGGGGTTAACAAAAAAAAAACGGGATGGATTTGAACAGTTCTTTGGGTAACATCTAAAATTGCTGACTACCATTCTTATGTGCTACAATTTCAGCTGAATTGAACCAGACTGCTTTGGTGGACATGAGACCTATCTGAATAGAATAAAAAAGGAACATTTTACCTGACTTACAACAACACCAGTTCCCCTTTATGTTGAGCTGCTGAATGTGTACAGTGTGAACAATTTTCAAAATGGTTAATTTAAGCCTAACAGCTCTGTCAGTCAGTTTATTTATGGAGAGTATCCATCTGTTACATAAACTACTTGTAACTGGTCGGATTGGGACTAAAGACCTTCTTGCTTTAAGGTGATCATTCTACCCACTGCAACGCGTTGTCATATTAATTTAGTGCGGTTTTCCTGTTTTCATCCTTGGAATAATTATCCTATAACCACAGTTGCTGCAACACACTGGCACTCGGCTAGTTGTACAAATCATCTGTTTACTGACTGCATTAGAAGAAGAAGGATGAAAAGAAGCCATAAGGGAGAGCCTTAAGGTGATAGTTGCAGTCGACTGTTTGCGCTAAACGTTTTGCAGATATTTGCGCTGCCAACATGAGCTCATAGAATAAGGCTCATACATATTTTATTCTGAATAAATGAAGCGGTGGCATCTGTCTGTGGCAAGTTTGAATGTGCTGGGCAAAGACTGGGTGGGATTCCTGAAGCATGAAGAGAATACCCATAATTCCATGCATGTTAGGGTTACCTGTCATCAAATAGTGCGTATGCATGCTGTGTTGCCTTCACTTGTTTTTATTAAGAAGTAAAAAGTGGATCTGCGCATGGCAATGGCCATCACATGTCCTCTTTTTGTCTCTCTTAGACCTCAGCAACATAAACTGATTCATTCACTCGCACAAGCAAAGATGGAGGAAGGGAATTTTTAAATTGAGAGCATTTAATAGCACGGTGGATAGAGAACCAAGTATGGTTAGGATAGTGGGGTTTGTACACTTTTGATTTGGTTGTAGATTGGGGGGGGGCTGTACTCCGTGTGTGTGCGTTTGTGTGTGTCCACTTTCTGTTAGCAATCACACCTATGCAGTTTTTTCTGCCAGTTAAGTGTCACCTGTGCTTCTGTGAGCTAAGTGTGGGAACATCTGTGCATGCTTTCACACCTCACACACTGCTGTCAGTGCTTTTTATAGCTCTCCCTCTCTCCACTGCAATCTCCTTCCCCTCCTGTGCTTTATTCTCTCATTATTAAAGTCAGATAATGAAGCACCAGGTATATATCCAATGCCATCAGCTTTGTGACTTCATACTTTCAGTGATATACAGTAAGGCCTAGGAGTATTTGAACAGACAATTTATTCAGACTTTTGCCTTCATTTTTCCCTTGATATCGGGTTCATATTAACTTAAAATGCAAATCTAGTATTCTGTGCTTTATTTTTTGGATTTAATCATCCACGGAAAGGGAAGTTAGTAAGAATAGTAGCCATTCAGAATCAAGACGCTGTAAAAATATTCATAGTCCTCACTCTATTTATTTCACCGTAGAACCAAGATGCTCACCGGACAAATAAACTGTCTGGTGGACAGAGCTTCTATCACGAGTTGTAATAATTTACTGCCTGCATCTAAATCTTAGGTGCCTAGCGGAAATAATAAAAAAAAACTCGCCGTAGACCAGAGTCGGAAGTTGAGCTGGACGTGTTCAAACAGTGGGATTAAAGAGGGTACTGAGTCTGGAGACAGTGGGGCACTGTGATTGGCACCATCAAAAACGCAGGTGCTGCTCGGTTTTGGGTCAGGCCACAGGGTCCCCCTTATGAGGAATTTTCAGCAGACACACTCGATTCTTTCATTCTCCGCCTGGCCCTTCCTTGGCCTGGTGCCTGTCCGGTGGCCCCGTGGAGCAGGTGCTGGAGTGTGGACCTGCAGGTGTGTTGTGTGTCTGGGTGTGTGTGTGTGTGTGTGTGTGGTAGGGTGATGGGTGGGAGTCACTGAAGTGACTGCGGTCACCTTTGCCACTTAATGGGGTGGATTTACATGTAACAGTGACTTTATTCCAATAAAACCACCGGTGATGACAGCAAAGGCTCATATGTCTTTATTCATGACTTCAGAACAAGAGCAGCTATGGTTTTCTTTGCTGAGGGAGAAAAAAAACTGTCCGCCCGCTTCATTTTAGCGAGCTGTACTCGCTCCCGTTCACTTAACGCTGTGTAACCGTGGATATGATGAGCAATCCCGCATAGCCAAAATAATTCAGCCTTCATAACAAAGTGCATTAGTGAGTTATTTCTCTCAGATGTCACTCGAATTCGGTCGTCTGTGTGGGACTAGCAGTTTATGAGGTTGTCATTGTACGAGGGAGAGAATGTGTGAGAAAAAAGCTCCTTGTCATAATACAGTGTGTGTGTGTGTGTGTGTGTGTGTGCGTAAGAAATAGAGAGAGTGACAGTGAGTAAACACACACCAAAAATGTATTTCCTGCCAATAAAACACATTCATTTCAATTAAATTGAGTGGTAGAATGACAGTGAGGACTGGGGGATGCAATGATTCTGGCGATAAAATATGGCTCAAGCCCCCTGGCCTTGGCCAGAATATCGTTCTGAACCTGATGATGGTGCTTCAACGCAGAAGATTAGGGTTGTGTGCTGTGCCTCTGAACTCACTCTGGTGGCGGTGCTATACAGAATGAGTAATAGACTAAAATGTAGGACAAAAGTGTGATTGCTATTTGCAGCATATCGTCCATTTTCCCCCAGTGAGGGTTCAAGACAGTGTATGCTCTGAATCTGATGGAGTTAAGAAAAGGGAAAAATCTCGGGAACCGAGATAAAAAGATTTAGCACCAGACGGTGCCCAGAACGATGGAAAAAGAGAGAAAGATTCCCTTGCTAACTAGCACTTTCCTCTTTGCCGCTAGTTCCTCAACAATACTGGAACTCAGTGGTTCTCAAACTCGTTCCTGGTGCTCCACTGTGTATGCTGGTTTTTGTTACAACCACAAGTGCAATCTTAGAATTTTAACAAGGTGTCCATTTGTCTTAATTAGCTGCACTCCATGTTTAGAGCAGTTATTTATCACCTTTAGCTGCATTTTTATGGACATATCCACTGTGCCATGAAGAATAAAACATGTTATGCTTATTTTTCCATATTGTGAGGATTTGCAGGTAAAAAAAATTTCTAAACAGACCAAAATAGATTTGAGAAAATCTGGAAGCTCCAAATTGGGTTGCTGAACACAGTTATTTTGAATTCTTTCAAAATAATTTTCCTGAACTTAATAAAATGAACATGAAATGAAAAAGGTGTGACTTTACTGTTATAAATTGTTCGTTTTCGCAACCATGTGTTGACAGTTTCACCTATGAGGAACCTCTTGATTGATTACGTTGATTAAGGGTTCGGTCAGATCGTTTCCTTCTGCAGTTATTCATACTGGTTTCTAACATATCTCATTGTGCGTATGAAATTTTAATTCTTCATGGCATGTGCAGATTTGTCAAATGTGGCTTAAGAGGACAAATAACTGCTCTAAACATGAATGCACCCAATTAAGGCAAATCAACAGCTTGTTTAAGTCCTAAGATTGCGACTGTGGTTGAAACAAAAGCCAGCATACACAGTGGGGCTCCAGGACCGAGTTTGAGAACCACTGCTCTAACTAGAGACCATACAGGCTATAGTGCAAACAAACACCGACACTCTAGCAAGGGCAGTGAGGCAGAACTGGGGCTTAAATGGAATTCGGGCACTGCCCCCAATTAATGCCAGCTGGCCCAAGAATCCGATTGGGGGCAAAACGACATTGTCCTGGACGAGAGCAACCAAGAAAGCTCCCAAAGCCAACACCAGCCTCCAAAACCATGACACTTAAGCTAAAAGTGCCATGATTGACTGAGGACATTGATTACTGTCTGTATGAATTTACTGATTTTCATTGCTTTGTTGTGACCAAAAATAGTTTGTGAGCCTTTCGACCCTTAAAACATTTAAAGAACAAGCATCTCCAATTTGGATGGTCGACAGCACAAGGAACATTCTCCTTGTTTAATGTTCCTATGGCAACCCCAGTACTTAGTTTCTCTCTTGCACTTGTCTTTGCTGTCCCTACTGCAGTTATGCCCAATCACGTGCCAGGGAGGGCGGAGAGTATGCAGGTTTTCATTCCCACTAATCATTACTCCTGCTGATTACACTGATTGACACACTTTCAAGCAGAGAAGTGGGAGGTGATTGGTGTTAGGAGCAGATGTAATTATGGATTGGAAGGAAAACCTGCACGCTCTCAGCCCTCTGTGGCTCATGTTTGGTCACCTCTGCTCTATAGTACTTGTTGTCTCTCCATTGCTGTCTGTGGTGTCCCTGTAGCAAGATTCCCCAAATCTGGCCCTCACATCCAAATCCAGTCCCAGTTTTTTCTCTTCCAGGCAATTAACGGAACAGTTGCTGCCACTCTTTGTGCAAGACTTTCATCAAACCTGCCTCCCAGGTGAAGGGAGGGTGGAAAACCAGCAGTACTTAGCCCTCAAAGACTACAATTCGGGGGCCCTGCGCAATGGCATCCCTCAGGTTGGTGGGCAATGACACCGAGGAGCTTACAGGCCTCAGTTCTGTACAGTATTGATACTGTAGAAGGTGTGGCTATTGTTACGCATGACTCCACATTGATACCTCAGTCACCTTGGCCAAAAGTGTCTATATGATCGGCAGGAAAAGAACAGTATTTGAACAGCAGGGACTATGTAAATTATGGAAGAAGGAAACTCTCCTCGCCACCCTTCCCCTCCTCCCTCTGCCTGTCTTCCCTCACCACCCCCTTCCAGTGTTTTCATTTGAATTTCCCACAAAAACCCCCTGTAGGTTATTCATTGGTTTTCCTCTTCATATCCCACCGATATGACCTCCACTGTAAAGAAGATCCCACTTTGCTCCAGCATAAATTTGTAAGTGCCCATTTTGGGGGCTCTTTTTCTGGTACCAGGGGGACCACATACATCAGCCGTTTTATTTGTAACCCACACAATTATTTCCCACAATTTAACAACAAAAATAAATTGGATAAAAGTTGGCTTTAATCATTCGGTCCCATGATAAATTAACCTCACGCACTGAAATGTATAGTGATTCTTTTTATTCATGTACTAGCCTGTCACAGAAACGAAGTTGTCATTGTTCTCTTCAATTTCCTGTATATCCTTCCCATTACTGGGTACTTAAGGGTTAATCCCAAATTATGAATACTGAAATAAATGCAAGTTCTAATTTTTGCAACACATCAGTGTGACAAAAATCAATACATCCAGGTCCACTGATACTATGAAGGCTATCTTGGAGAAGAGCACAATAAAAATAGGACTCGTGTCAGTAGGAGTCTGTGGCTCTGTTCTGTTGCTTTTATCTTACTTGGAAGCAACTATAAGCAATTGGAGTCGGATTATAGAGATTTGAGAGGTGATTATAAGAATAGCATTATTCTGTAGGATGAGGAGATGATGCCTTCGGGGGATTCATAAATGGAAATGGGAATGTTTCAACGTGAGAGCTGATAAGCACATTTCTCTGTATGCCGGCATTAGTTCTGTCTTCAGTAAAGACAGGGGAACATTTCATTGGAATTAAATTGTCTTTTTTAATACGGATGCGAAGTCTGTAAATCATGATGTGGCTTCCTTGTAGCAGTTGCGGCTATCATCATGGCTGCGTATACTCAATAAACATTTCAAGTAACATTTTCAGGAATATCTACAAATGTTAAGACAAATTAATAAACAATGAAATAAACAATATATTTTGTCTTTTAGCCACAACCCCCCAAAAACCTTTCATTGTTGAGAGCAGCCATGAGTATATTATTGTTTTTCTGTTCTGAATACTGTTATTGGCTTCAGTCCCTTACATATTATGATGATTTTACTGAATTATTAAATTTTTTTACTATGGGTAGTATTCAAGTCCTTAAAATTACCATTGTCAATGGGCATATGAATGGTTATGGAAAGCCTAGCAGTAAGACACTCATGTATACCCTCAGTATTTTCAAGTTTCCCAAAGGTATTCGCTCTTGCAGTCGCTGCCTGAGTCTCCATATCTTTAACATGCGAATGGAACATTGAGTGACACTGAAAAATGACACATTTTTTGCTTTCAGCTCTTTAGAAGGCACCAGAACAAGCAACGTAATACGACTGAGGAGCGTTAGCTCTCAATTTTTAATAGCAGGTTGTTAAAAGCGTATTTACTTCAAATTCGAGAAAACATGCCGACTGGGAAGATAAAAGGATTCATTCGCTGAGGACTCGGGAGGGGAGGGACAGGGAGTGGGACTGTGAGCCTATGAATTAATGAAACTTGGTGAGGGCCAGAGGAATCCTTCATAAACCCTGAAATGGATACAGCAGTGGGATTGACTGGCAGGATGGATTTTGCTGAGTTGGTCACTAATGTGCCAAGGAGACCCAGTACTGATATAGGGGGTGGAGGGTCTGCAAAACTTAATGAAGGAAGTCTTATACACAATCATATGCAGACAAAAACACTGACACAAAAACAGTTATATTGTGCTAATTGCATATACATGTTACCACACACGCGGATATGCTATTGACTGGAATAATATTTGTGACGACAATTTGCCTTTCAGGGGGTTGATTTATGTTAATCTTACAAAGAAATGAGGCTACTGCTCCATTGAATGGTGTCTGGACAGTTTTTGGTGGTAGTATGCACACATGGCGTACGCATGCAGTGCACGTATGCAGGTGGGGAAGAATTCAGGTTATTTAGGGGCACTAATTCAACATCAGACCAACAAAGCATTTTATTTCATTTCTTCTGGGATTAATCAATTATCATGCAAAAATGAGTTCTACTTCAAATATATTCTTGCACTCAGATTTCCCTCAAATGACCTTGTTTGCTTATAATGAATCAGAGACTGAAGAGTTGGTAAATTGACAGTAATCGTTGCTACCCTTGGTATTCTGTAAAACCTCTGGTAGCCTAGTACCTGTAGTCTGTAGTCAACTTTAAAAGCACTTGTGTGGTAATGTTCTGGGCTTGTAATGCCAGCTTAAGGCTTTTACGTTGATGGGTTGGCACTTCATGTGTTTGCTTTTGCAGATACTTGAGTAGCTCTAGAATACTATCATCTCAATTGGGCTATCAAAGTGCTATTGCTGCTCCCTGCGCAATTCCTTAGCTATTATCCAGAAACAGCACAGTATTAAATTGAATGGTAATATAGGAGCCAGTGAGAAGCCAATCATTTCAAGATGATCTTGGAAGGAAAATTGATTGAAAATTGCAAAAGAAAATTGTTGGCAGGGGAGGGAATTGCTGACAGATATGAATATTCATTAATGCTTAACCTGTCAGGGCAAGTGAAGTTGTCTCAGAATACATTTTTTTTAGTTTACCATATTATTATATGGGTAAGTATTCTTTTTTCCCTTGTGTTTTCTCACCCTATCTTGGAAACTGCATTGAAATGTGTGCTAATGCTAACAAATAGGGATGAATGTGGAGTTTTGACTTGTCCATTGTTCTTTCATTTCATACCCACCATCCCCACATTCTCTCCCCATAGCTCCTCCCACATTCACAGACACCCCCCCGCAGTACGTGGAGGTGAAGGAAGGGGGCAGCATCACCTTGAGCTGTACGGCCTTTGGGAACCCCAAGCCTGTGGTCAGCTGGCTGAGAGAAGGAGAAACGCTGGTGGACAGTGAGAAGTACAAGGTCGGGAAGTGTTCCTTTCTTTTTCTTAATGGAGGCCTTATTTCGATCACAAATTTTTTACCCCCTTGGCAATTCTTTTGTTGATGGGGTGTTGTCATTCCCTCCGCTGTCCATCTGTCTGTCTGTCTGTCTGTATGTATGTCTGTCTTCTCATTGATTGTTACCTCTTTCGCTGGTGAACTGTTGTAGGGACTACTCTCCAATTTAAACAGGTTATGCATATTGGCCGTCCCCAGAAGCCTATTTGAGGGCAAGGTCATAGCTCTAATTTTGACCTACTTTTTTCTCGGTCAGAGGTCGCGCCAGATGTCGTTTATACTCCAGGGCATGCTGAGGGGGTATATAGCCCCGAGCGCAATCAAATTCACATTCTCCCTTCCTTCTGCCTGACTCTGAAATCTATCAGTGGTCAGCCATTATGACGGAGATTCCAGTCCATTGAATAAGTTACACACTTGGAATAAGATGTTTCACAAATATATCAGAAGCGAGAAAGGACTCGCCCATCCACTGCAAATTTTTATCCCCCCGACATACAAATGACGGGGGGATATAGTCATCAGTATGTTCGTCTGTCCGTCTGTAATCGTTTTCTTGTTCGGAACATATTTTCATAACTATGCATCTTAGGTTCACCAAACGTCACAGATATATTTACCACTATGAGTAGATGTGCCTTTCACTATTTTCAGGTTTCTTGATTTCTTAATTTCGGCGGTTTCCATGGAAACGTGGAACTTACATTGACTTTGAAGGTGTCTACCTTGTCCGGAGCATATCTCATAAACCGTATGGCCTAGGTTCACCAAACGTCACTGATATATTAACCACTATGAGTGGATGTGCCTTTTGCTATTTTGACGCTTCTACATTGTCTAATATTTGAGGTTTCCATGGAAACAGTGAACTTACATTGACTTTGAGGGTGGCTGTCTTGTCCGGAGCATATCTCCTAAACCGTATGGCCTAGGATCACCAAACGTCACTGATATATTAACCACTATGAGTAGATGTGCCTTTCACTATTTTGACGTTTCTTGATTTCTTAATTTTTGCGGTTTCCATGGAAACGTGGAACTTACATTGACTTTGAAGGTGTCCACCTTGTCCGGAGCATATCTCATAAACCGTATGGCCTAGGTTCACCAAATGTCACAGATATATTAACCACTATGAGTAGATGTGCCTTTTGCTATTTTCAAGCTTCTACATTATGTAATATTTGAGGTTTCCATGGAAATAGTGAACTTACATTGACTTTGAGGGTGGCTGTCTTGTCCGGAGCATATCTCTTACACCGTATGGCCAAGGTTCACCAAACGTCATAGATATATTAAACACTATGAGTAGATGTGCCTTTTGTTATTTTGAAGCTTCTACAATATGTAACATTTGAAGTTTCCACGGAAACAGTGAACTTAAATTGGCTTTGAGGGTGGCTGTCTTGCTTGGGGCATATCTCCCAAACCATATGATCTAGGTTCATTAAACTTAATTCACAGAAACATTATCCACTATGTCAAGATGTTTTCATGAATACAGAATCCGGTTACCTGACCATTAGTGATCATGACATCTCGGGACAGGGGGATGGTCTTCGGGGGGTTGCCTCCGCCAGGGGTCCAGCATATACCTAAGCAGAGAAACATGAAAAGAATTATTAATGTGGTAGTTTGATGGCAATTGGATGGAATATGTGGATTCATTGACCCTCCAAAGGACACGGAAGGGGCCAATGAACCATGGGCTCAATTTCCTGTTGGGCAGGCGGAGGCGCAAATCCCTTGTAGAGAGTAAGGCACGAACCTCCGCAGGTACTCCAAGTTGTGGTGATCGGAGAGGATGAGGAATGGATGAAATGCCCCTCTAACTAATGTCTCCACTCCTCGAGTGTCAGCTTGATCACTAACAGCTCTTGGGTCCTGACATCGTAGTTTGCTTCTGCGGTGGTGAGCTTATGGGAGAGTTACAGACAGGGATACAGCTTTTCTGGGGTCCCGTGGCGTTGCAACAGCATAGCTCCTACCTTCGCATTACAGTCGTTTACCTCCACTATGAAAAGCTTGTCCTGGTCGGGTAATTTGAGAATGGGTGCAGTGACGAACAGATTCTTAAAGGTATTGAAGGCCTGTTGTGCTTCCGGGTTCCATCGCAAGCTTTAGTGCTTCCTTCTGAACAGCCGTGTTGAGGGATGGGCGACAGCACTGAAATTCCTTATGAATTGGCGATAGAAGTTCACAAATCCCATGAATCTGTGGAGTTCTTTTATCGTCCATGGGATTGGCAATTCCGCTTCTGCCTTCACTTTTTTCGTCTCCATAGCCACTCCCTCTGGTCATATCACATATCCCAGGAAGGAGACGGTGGAGTTGTGGAAGACACATTTCTCTGCTTTTATGCTCTTCATAATTACGAGAGTAGATCAGGATATCGTCTGTGTAGGCAATAACGAATCTGCTCAGCATCTCTCGCAGCATGAAGGACTAGAACATGGAGGGGGTGTTAACAAGGCCATACGGCATGACGCAATACTCATAGTACCCTGAGGTGGTGCTATATGTGGTCTTCCACTCAACTCCCTCCCGGATACGGATCAGGATAGGTGGTAAAATGTGATTCCTTCCAGACAGCCGTCGCCCAGTCAAGTGCCTATCCCTGAGAGGCGGGTCACCATGGCAGCGATCTTCTCAGCCTCGCTCAACTGCGGATGGTTCGTGAAATACAGTAAGCACTGAAGGATGAAGCCCTTGCATGCCGTGGACTTGCTTTCATAGCGCTCAGGGAGGCACACTGACGAGTCACCACAGGAAACACCTGAGGGGGCCTGCAGTTCTGCAGGAGAGATGGAGGGAGGCGCTGGTGGCAGTGTATGAAGGAGGGACAGTTTGTGGATCCCACAAACCACCTCCTCCAGTGTGGCCCCCAAACGGGCGATCTTTCTCTGTTGTTCGCCCACCAGCTGGTTATTTATTTTATTTATTTATTAAGCTTTGACAGAAGTCAGGCATGATCGCACAGGTGGCAAGGCACCTATTGTGCGGCAATCATCCCACAGCATGGTGGAGTTTGGGAGGCTGGGCACCGAACTCTCCCATCTCATGGGGCAACAGAATTCCTGCTAAGTGCATAATTTCGGTGATATCTTCTGTAACATCTTGTGTCCTGTGCACTGTGACTGGTACGGAGGACAGGAAATTGTGGACTGGACTCAGATGCAAGGATTGATTTGAGCTTTTACTATGCCCACACAGCAGTGCAGCGGGCACCAGCGTTGAAATCAATATAACAGAAAAAGGAACTGAGGTTCTACAATGATAGATGGTAATACAGCTGTAGATTAGGTAATACACAGTCAAAGAAAATGGAACAAAGTTCCTTTAAACTAGAGATTAAATAGGTTGCTTTAAAGTAAGCAGCTCTTAGTTTCTAATTAGGTTTAGTATACGTGAAACAGGGGAACAGGCTTACAAAAAACCTACAGCACCGTTACTGCATGCCATTTAAGAGACGTCACAAAGAGCATTGACACAGGTCTAGTGTATATATATATAATATATTTGATGTCTGTCTGTCTGTCTGTCTGTGTGTATGTACTCGTTTTTCTCCTACATTTCTCAACCGATTATCACCAAATTTGGTGTGAATGTCCACTTGGACACCAGGAAGGACTTACGTCCCCCGATTTTTGAAAAACGGTCATGCACGCAAAAAAAATGGCAATTTCACTCCGGGTAGCGGGTAAACTTATATTACCTGATGCGCTTAGCAATATCCGGTTGCACCACTAGGAGCCGCAGTGTCCTTACGAACATGCGTTGAGGTAACCTGCAAGTCTACTGTTTGTGATGGGGCCGAGGGAGTGATAAGACAGCCTGCACGAAAGCCAGGCTTTTGACAGGGCACAAGGCTTTTGACGTTCGTCCACGAATGCAGCATTCTGATTACTTGAACTTCACAGCTCCCAAATTCAATTTTGACAGTTCAACACTCGCAGGGCTGGCGTTACACCTGAAAATTCGACGGTGATTATTCACAAAAATTAGTCCTGGCTGATTCTACATAGTTTCCCTTGATTAACACGTTTTCCAATTCAAGAATAATCAAGTGGCAATTGAAGACACGGCTTCTATCCCTCATGCGATCTAAAAGCGACAAAATAATGGGCTACAAAGCGGGTAGCAGCTAGTATATATATATATATATATATATATATATATATATATATTCCTCTGCTATCACCCAGGTGAAACAACAAACAGGTGTGCAGGCTGATTGAATAATAGATGATAATTGAATAATTAGTTGAAGTGCACTCCGGGATTTAAGAAACTGGCGAGCTGAATGGCAGGAGGTGTGTCCTTACATTGTCATTCTGCCTGTTCAGAAGGTCTAGTCTCATGATGATATTTTTAAGTTGCAATCCTTCAACATGAATGTTGGTGGTCCATGTTATTGGTGCCAGCCTTTTAGGAGTATGTGACTGTAGAGTGGTTTGTGAATGATTCAACTGAGTTATGAATTCTAAAGCCATGTTTAGTGCTTGCAAGGTTGACCACCCGCTGAACATATGCATTTTATTGTTTTGTAAAGTCTACTTCTGTGTTGTTTTTCTCCTCGGACAGCGCTGGGCACATGTGATTTTCCACACCAGATGAAGTAGACTGTATAAAGCAAGGCAAGCGGCTTAACGTCAAATGCTAGGTCCTGCTGACGTATGTAGCTCCCGGTACTGTTCCCAGCAGAAAACTCCTGTGTATGGAGGTAAAAATCTTCAGAAGAATCTTATGGGTGGAATAGCCAGAGCAATGACTCCTTTTGAAATTATATCTCCGTAGGCCTTGGTATGGGGAAGGCAGACTTCCCATGTGGTCATTGTGTGATACCAGCTTAAATGATGCCATAATAGTAGATGATGTCGACTGAGGCAGTTAAATATCCTTCGGAGCCATCACTAATGGTGTAAAAAGGCTCTGCAGGCTGTTTGTACCGATGACTGGCTGAAAAATTGTGCCACTCCCACAGAAATAATTTAAAATTAAGTATTGTCTTTACAAACAATTAATTAAAACTGTCATTGCGGCTGTGATGTATGACAGCCTTAGACTAAAGGCATTCAAATTTTGGGGGTGACTGTAAGAATTAGACTACAATGAATTTGATTATGTGTACATGGCGCAGTTGTAGTGTAACTCTTGTAGTTTAACACCCCATTAAACTTCTCAGTCAACGGGCATGTTTGGATGCCTTGTTGTTAAATAACACAGCATGTAATAGAAGCAGTAAAAAATCACTTTAGGCAGCGTGGTAGATTGTTTTAGGAGTCCCACGGCTCTCCCTTATGTGAACTCTCACTGTGAGCACTTTTACACTCCATAAGGCTCACAGATGAAAATACAGCTTGTTTTTGGTATTGACTTTTGGGAAATGAGCCAAGCATGGGTTGTCACTTTGTAGTTCTCTTTTTCTTCTCCCCAACAAGGGTACATGTGGTGGAGAAAATGATTTGCTTTGCTTCACGATAGAAGGTGCGGCCTGTGGTTGGGTTTTTCGAATCCCAGCCACGCCATTACTGGCTGTAGTCAAAGGTCCGCATGGGCAACAATAGGCACAGCCTCGCAGTGGGTAATAGGTGTTAAGCCAGTTAAATTTCCTGAGTTCTTTGCTCTTTAGTGACCACTGCTGGTTGGCTTGGCACATGTAGCTGTATAAACTAAATTTGCTGACTAAAGGACCCTACAATGGCAGAGGCAGCGTGTAATTGGTGTCGCAACTGTACAGTGTAAAGAAGCGAGGGCTAGTCGTCACATGAATCGGAGGAATCACGTGCCACAGCATCTTCTTCCTGAGTCGATGTGAGCTGGTCGCTTTGTGGTGGGCTTAACAGTTCGGCGATGTTCAGGGTGGGGAAAAAAGAGAAAAATCTGGAAAAAAAAAGAAGATACAATCTGAAGTGTTCTCGGCACACCTGGGCGATGTGTCGTATAGGCACATTTATCGCCCTCCACCCCCTGCCTCTGTTTTGTTTGTTCTCTTAAGTCTGCTGCCACATCGATCGCCGGGTCCTTTGAACCGCGCGGGATAGAAGCCCCCTCCCCGCACCCAGCATTTTCCCCTGTGGGATCTGGCGGTCATACACCTCGGAGCTCGCTAATGGCTGCGCGTGGAAGCGTTTGTATGAGAGGCGGTGAGTGACATTTCCCCGGCTCCGGCTGCCACTCGCGTGCTGCGATCTGTGAGGAACAGGAAGTGACAGCGGTACCCCCCCCCCCACACCGCTCTCGTTCTCCACCAGCCCCTCACCTCTCCTCCACTCTTGTCGTCCAGTTGTCCGCTGGCCCACCAGAAGGTCAAAGCCACGGTCCCTTGGAAACGCAAACAGCTGCGATGAATAGTGGCATTAAGGACCCACACGCCAATCACATCACCGTGTAAACTTGACCTTAAATACGATGAAGACACTTGATGTAAATGTCAGCATTGACATCTCCCTGCATCTTGCAATGATTTTTCAATGAATGGATTACATTTAAATTTATAGCAATGGCGTTGCATGAAGTGATGCTTTTCTCTGTCATTATGTGAATTGTGGTATCGTAATGAAATATTGCCTGTAAAGAGAGAAGAATATTGATTAATTGTTCAGGGATGCTTTTCCCAAAAGCTCAGTTGCTAAATAGAACTTACGTAGTTCAAAGTAAGTGGGCCCAACTATGTAAGTTAGCATCAGTGGTTTAGGGAAACGCACCCCTGGGCAGTTAGCATATTGCATGTAAATACAGATTTATCTTGTTGATGGTGTAATTTATTTCACTTAATGTCTCTAGTGTCACTTGTTGCACATTGAAAAAAAAATAAAATCTTCTTTTTCTTCGCACATCACCTTGATGGCCATGAAATAAAATGATTTAGAGAAGAACTTATAAATGAATATTCAGTGGTATCATTTAATTATTTCCACAAACCAGCCACCAACTGCAGGGTAGGTCGGGGGACTACTGATTGAGGCTGTGTCTGTCTGTGCCTGTGTCTGTCCGTGCGTAAGTGTGTCTGTCCGGATCCAGTACTTGCAAACTATATATGCAGCAGCCTTACCATATTACACTGATTACACGACCTTTAGGACCAAAGCTTCAGATTTGTTACCTTATTTTTGACCTTTCAACAATGACCTCTATCGATGTTTTTAATCTCAAGTGCTGAGTTCTGAAATTGTTAACAGTGACCTTCTGAAATTGCTTGTGTAGTTTGGCCTTATCCCCCAGACGTGCTTTTTGAATGTTGGTTGACCTGGGACTGATCTTTTCTCGATGACCTTGACCTTTTTGCCCAATTTCAAACTTTCTTAAAATTCATCTGATCTCTTCATATAACTCATCAAAAACTACTAAGTTCAAGTCAAGGAAACCTATGGAAGTATTGAAATTAGCATAAGGCCATTTTTAATCCCCTGCCACTCAACGGGTACATAAGGTGACTGCTGATTAAGGCCCTGTCATCCGTCTGTCTGTACGTACATCTGTCTGGTGCATCCAGTCTTTGGCGGGGGCTTTTCGTGGCCTCTGACAGCCTTGTTATGCGTAAAAGAGTTCAGTCAGCGACCTGCTCAGGTAAAACGCTCTGAGGCCTGTTGATTCTCTTGCCTTTTTCATTTACAGTTCTGGCATATATTTTGCAGTACAAGTGAAATTGAAACTCATCGAATACTAGAAAGCTTGCTCATACTTCTAGTGAGTTTGCAGGCATTTATGATAAAATTATAAGCAATTAAATAGGCCAAGAGCCTCACTGTGTGAAGGTTGTATGCTCTTCTCATTCCAGCATAGGATTTGATTGGGCATTTTGGTTTCCTCCCATGGTCAAAAGACGTGCTGTTGATGGCCTGCAGGAATGAGTTTGTGAGTGAATGGTGCCTGGGTCTCTCAAATGGCACCAGAAAAAGGAAGTATGGACTCTTATTCACCTGTCTTGTACAAGCCAATCTGCTGTATGTAAGAGCCAAAGTGGTATGCCAATTTGTTTTCTCGTCGTTTATTTAATTTAGTACGCGGCTAATGTCCCTACAGTGCAATGCACTATTAACAAGGATTTCCAAAAATATAATATTGCAAAATCAACTTATGGAACTCTTCTCTTAGCATAGTGAAAGATAATTTGCCCATTTTTAGGGCAAAGTTTTTTAAAGCTTAATTAATTCATGAAAGCACAATTGTCTTCTATCTAGATGCCACTGACAAGTAGCATGAAAAGCTTGGTGCTCCCCTTGGATGTGTTTAGTATGAGAAAGAAAAAACCTTCCAAATAATTTATTAGTTTTTATAATTATTATAAATAATTTACATTAGCCTACTCTATAAAACTAGTCTCTTCCGAGATCCGCAGTTAAAAAAGTTCTTATCTGGGGAATGTTGCCAGTTTAATGTTCCACTGTCCATATAAACGGCACACACATAGAAGGCTGGTTTATGGAACTAATTGGTAATGATTTGGATTGAGGTTACGCCTGTACTTCAATTGGCACACAGACATATGTATAACAACGTAGTGAAATGGGGCGAATTAAACAATGCAAGAAAAATGCTTGAAAGATGCCATCAGGGTGTCAGTCCACATTATCTTCAGTGAAAACGTGGTCATGTGTGTTCAAGCTGAAATGGTGACTTGTGTGGTTTTTGTGCTTAAACCAAACGAAACCAGTTGGTTTAAAGATCAAAAGTTGCTACTGCAGTATATCAACCTCACTATCACGCTGGTGGACTTGTTTGCAGCGCGAATTGGCCACAATACACACTGCTCTATATGTCTCGCCACCGCTGAAATTCTCGCTGCACACTTACAAATTAAACGCAACAACCCTGTTCTGAGTTGGATGTGGAAATCGAATCGCTGTAAAACACACATCTTACGTATTTATGTATGAACCTTTTTAACATGATGTCACATCTCATCTGAAATTAAACAGGAGTGGGTATCCTGTCTTTTTATTTATTTATTGTTCAATTTTGTTTCGCTGCTGTTGTGGGTTTCAGCACTGCAAACGATGCTGGAACAATTAATTATGCATCTGCTAAAACCCCTCTTTTTCATTCAGCTACTTGGTAAAAATGAATGGATAGGTTAATTATTCATTTTTACTCTGTCTTCTTGTCCTTAGTGTGCGTAATTGGCTTGTAAGAATGAATGATTCACCAGCGCAGAACCCCTCTCCATCGCTGCTGACACAGTACCTGCAAAGTGTGTATACAGTACGCATAGAGCCACCCATAAATAAATGCTAAGAATGTGCATTTTAGCCACATGTGAATCAAGTGATTAAAAATCTAAAGTCATGTAGCCCTCCGCTAAATAGAGAAAAATCATGCATTCTGAATCATCTTGGGGCTTTTTGTATACAAAAAGTATTTAATGGACACTGCCCCATCCAAAAAAAAAAAAAAAAAAAGGTGCACTCACCAATAATTTTCCGGGCCACCTTTAGCTTTGATCATAGAGTACATTCGTTGTGGTATTGTTTTGTATAATCTTTTTGTCATGGTTTGGGAGCTTTGTTAGCTCCTTTTGTTACTCTCGTCCGGGACGATATCGTTTTGCTCACCGTTGGATTCCTTTGCCAGCTGGCATTGATTGGGGGCGTTGCCCGGACTCTATTTAAGCTCCTGTCCTTCCTCGTTCATGTTGCTGGAGTGTCATTTTTCGTTTGACGCTTTAGCCGGTAAGGTATTTTGCAAAGATAGATCATTGGCAGGATCTTAGCTGTATAAGAGGAATAGTGTTAGTGAGTAAGGGATTTATCTGGTTTATTTCCCTTTTCTTTTGTATTGTGTTTGAGCTTGCCTGTTGGCTACCACGGAGGGCGTCAGGTCCGTTGGTAGCGCGAGCCTTGTGATTTCCATTTGTTTTAGCCTCTCAGCACGTTGCTGGGTTTTTACTTTCATTTCTGGCCACTGCTCTTGGCATCTTAACACCAACGCCATCACACTTATACAATGTCATTTATTTCCAACGAGATTTGCATTCATTTTTGGGCAAGATATTGTTTTGATGATGGGTGAGTCAAACTACTCTATTTTGCCTTCTCCAGGGCATCCCAAGGCTTTTAATTGGTTTAGGCATGAAAATTCCTTGTGCCCAATGAAACACACTTTCTCAATTTGAGCCCGATCAATCATGGCATTGTCATCCTGGAACATGCTTGTGTCATTAGGGATTAAAAAGTCCATTGTTGGGTTACTGCTTATTCATTATATTCAGATAGTCTGCTGAATTCATTTTATTGCTGCAGAGCAATGCTGAGCCTAGACTTGACCAATTGAAGCAGCCCCAGATCATAACACTGCCTCCAGAGGCTTGTACAGTGAGCACTATGCATGACGGATACATTGATTCATGGGCTTCCTTTAGACGGGCCCATCACCTTGGAATAGTGGAAGTCTGGACTCATGAGACCACATGACCTTTTTCCATTGGTCCTCAGTCCAATAATTATGCTCCTTGGCAAATTTACCATGTTTTTTTTTTTTACAATTAGCCTCATTAGCAAGTGGCTTGTTTGTGGCCGCGCTGCTGTTCAGTCCCAATCCTCTGAGTTTTTGTTGTATTGTGCGTGTGGAAATGCTCTTATCTTCATAATTTTACGTAGCCATGAGTTCTACAGTTGATTTTTTTTTTAAAGATGAGAAATTCACCGAGCATTTTACTGATCCCCGAACAGGATCAGTCATGATTTCTCTCCAATCCAATTCTTCCACAAAGTTCATAGTTCACCAGTATCCTTCCAGGTTTTAATACATTGTTGGATGTTGAGTTTCTGACCCAATTCCAGTGATTTCACTAATCTCCTGAGCTGTTTTCTTTGCTTGATGCTGGCCAATATTTTTCCCCTCTTGCGACACAGTAGCAGCTTCTCAACAACCATGAGATATGTCCTCCGACATGGTTTTTTTTTAAGAAATGAGAAGTTGAGCACTGAATCAGTCAGGATTAAAAGAATTATTGCCAGCTGAAACATATTTATCACTTTAACAATGATTCAGTCATTGGCTCTTGAGTATTTGCTCATTTAAATCCAAACAGTGACCTTTATTTGGAAGGGAAGTGTATTTATCCTTGAACATTTTTTACATCATCTGTCCTGGCAGATTAGTCTATTTTAAAGTAGCCCCGTCCCAAGAGAAAAGTGGAAAACAATGGCATTGTCAACAAGAGTTTACAGTTTTCCAAAAGCCCTCAAACTGTGAACAACTAAGAAGTTCCAGCAGCCGGTGAAAATGATGCATTCCTATCTTGATTGCGTTTTGTTTTAGTATTCAGGATAATTACTATTTTTGGAGTCCTGATACAGCTCCACTTCTTCTGAAACTATCCTGTTAGCTTTTACTGTCATTCTGGGAGACGTGGTAGTGGAGTGGTTAAGTGTGATTGACTTAGGACCGGAAGATCCTGAGTTTGAGTCCTTGCTATGGCTTTTGCGGTATGTTCTTAGGCAAAACACTTCACTCCTACAGTAACTCACTCTAACAAGGAGTATAATTGGGTCCACGCAAATTGTCAGGGAAACCTAACTAAGAGCTTGGGGAGTAACCTGCAAGGGGCTAGCAGCTTGTCCGAGGGGAGTAGCAATACTGCTGGTCGCTTCATGCTACTGAAGCCGAGGGTTAAGCACCGGCCTTGTGAGCCACTAGGCTTGGAACAGATTTGCGCTCTCTCTCTCTTTCATCATTCTATCAAAGTTATCTCAAGACAATATTATTCAACATTTAAGCCTGCTTTTACATAACAACCCCAATTCTGAAATAGTTGGGACAAAGTGTAAATTGTGAATAAAATCAAAATGCAATGACTTTCAGATCACATGAGCCAATATGTTATTTACAACAGAACATAGTTTCAACATTTGAAATGTTATCTGTGACATTTTACATTTTTATCCACAAATTGAGCTTATGTCAAACTTTCTGGCTGCAACAGGTCTCAAAAAAGTTGGGACACAGGCAAAAAAAAAAAAAGGGCTGAAAAACCTATTAATATATCCAGCGACCTCCATAATTACTGGCACCTCTGGTTTAGATGTGTTAAAAGCCTTCAAATAAATTCAATTTTTATTGCAGAAGCATACTCTCACACTGAAAATTGTAGAAAAATGTAACCCTCAACTCAAGTGAATTTTAAGGGGAAAAAAATCCCTGACTAAGAAATAATTCTTTTTCAGAAAATTACCTGTTCCACAATTACTGGCACCCCTAACAATTCCTAGGAAATAAATATAATTGAAGTATTTCTGTCATTTCTAAAGTAGTTTAAAAAGTTGATCAGAGTATATAGGAACATTTAATTAGTAATTTAATCACTTCCTGTTACCCTGGGGTATAAATATGACATGACAGAGGCCATTTCTCTTATCCACTCTTCAACATGGGAAAGACAAAGGAGCACACCATTCAAGTAAGGCAGATGTGTGTTGACCTTCACAAGTCAGGCAATGCTTCAAGAAAATAGCCACATGATTTGAGGTAAAAGAATAATTTCTTAATGTGGGGTTTTTTTCCCACTGAATAAATGCACTTGAATTAAAGGTTGGATTTTCCTCTTTTTTTCCATTGTGGTCCTATATTATCTAGAAAAAAACTGAATTTATCAGAAGCTAAAGAACACATCTTAACCAGGGGTGCCAATAATTTTGGAGGGCACTGTAAAAGAATCAGCTGAAAGAACATTTAGCAAGTAATTAAGTTGACTGGCATCAGGTGTGTAACATGATTGGCTATAAAAGGGATGTCTGAGAGAGGCTGAGTCTCTCAGCAGTAAACATGGCCAGAGGCTCTCCAACCTGTGAAGTCTTGAGTAAAGAAAAAAAAAAGGAAGACTTTAAAAACAATGCTCCTCAATGCCAAATTGCAAAGGCTTTGAAGGTCTCATCATCGACAGTGCATAACATCATCAAAAGATGCAGAGAGACCGGAGAAATCTGTGCGTAAGGGACAAAGCTGAAGACCTTTACTGGATGCCCGTGATCTTCGGGCCCTCAGACGCCACTGCATCACTCACCAGCATGATTCTGTCATTGACATTACTAAATGGGCCCAGGAATACTTCAAGAAACCACTGTCTGTAAACGCAGTCTGCCGTGCCATCCACAGATACCACCTAAAACTCTATCATGCAAAAAGGAAGCTATTGTTGAGAATGATCCAGAAGCACCGCAGTGTTCTGTGGGCCAAGGCTCATTTAAAATGGACTGTAGCAAAGTGGCGAAGTGTCCCGTGGTCAGACGAGTCCAAATTTGACATTCTTGTTGGAAATCATGGCTGTCGTTCCTCCGGGCTAAAGAGGAGAAAGAACACCCCTCCTGTTATCAACATTCAGTTCAAAAGCCAGCATCTCTGATGGTATGGAGATGCATTAGTGCATATGGTGTGGGACACATGTATGTTTTAAAAAGCACCATGAATGCTGAAAGGTATATAAAGGTTGTAAAGGAACATATGCACCCCTCCAGATGACATCTATTCCCGGGCAAGGCCTTGTGCATTTCATCACGACAATGGAAAACCACATATTGCAGCTATTACAACAGCATGGCTTTGTAGAATCGTCCGTGTGCTGAACTGGCCTGCCTGCAGTCCCGATCTTTCATCAAGTGAGAACATTTGGTGCATAATTAAACGAAAAGTCTGTCTGTTCTATTGTGAATAAAATACTGGCTGGTGTGATTTGAAAGTCATTGCGTTTTGATTTTATTCACAATTCACACTTTGTCCCAACTTTTTCAGAACTGGGGTTGTATAATGAAACCATCAAGCCTACCAGTACAGTTTATATTGCAATCTAACTGTGAAAAGCACATGAATGATACTTCTTTGTCTTGCCAAAATTTCACATTCAAACAGCTCATAATTGAAAAGATGAAGAAAGTAGAACTGACTTCAGCGATTTGTCAGTTGCCCCGTGAAAAATATCATACAAGAGGATATTCAGGATTTACATTTTACATTTCATAGTTCAGCTGCCATATTTGTTGTGTCTCCTTCATGAGACCTGAGATTTGTTTTCACACCAAAATGATTGAATGGGAAGGACAGGATTTACACCTCTTGCCCATAATGCTGTTCTAGCCTTGTGGTTGAGGAGGGCAGGGCAAAGCCATTAAGTGATTTATATAAGGGGAACTGTGCCTCATATTTAGTAGTGACATCACGCTGTGCGAGAGAAGCCTTGGCTCAGGCCTTTTATGTGCGACGGTGATCCCTAGCTTTCTTTGCAGCGCTGTAATCGTGCTAACTCTAGGGATGACGTGACTGATGGTTCGCTGCTCTATCTCGCATTGCCTCTGGCAGGAGGTTGCGATAAAGTCGAGAATAAACCAACCTCCTGACCTGCAGAAAACCGTTCAGTCTCTGCAAAAAAATTAATAACCGTTGTGGTGTAAAAACCTGTCAAAACCCACTGTCGGATCAAGCGCAATAAGAACGCCGAGAGCTCCTCGGTTAGCAGAAACGATGCGGGATTGAATAAATTTTGACAAAGGCAGTTCGCTGTGCCGTGCCGTACAGTGAATTCCCTGTTGAAAATGGCTGGTGCGAGGAGCGGCTGAGAGCTGTCAATCTGGAAAGCAGTAGTGCATTCTGATGCCTTAGCTGCATATAACAGGGCAGACTTGTTATGGGCGAGTGGTCACAGAGGGTGCCTGCGTAGAGACCTGGCTTTTTCAGATGCAGTGGTAGCTTGGTCCTCAGAGAAAGGGGTGGGCGACCTGTCCGGCTGATGTATCGATAGGGCTGTCGTGTGGCTTGTACGTCCAGCTTTTGGGTCTGATGGCCGGTAAACCCTCCAGACCAGCACATTATTAGATTTAGTGTTGAAAATGGAGCATGTTCTTTAACTGACAATGGGCACCGCAAGTTTGAGAATGGCTTTTTCTTGGAAGGTATTGAAGTATTCAGTTTTTGGTTGTAATGAGTATGTTCTCCAAGTCCTGGGTAGTTCGTCCTGTCAACACAGTCAGGACACTGGGTCTTGCTCTCTAAAGCCCTATTCAGGTGGAATTAGATTTACATTGGAAGATGGGGTAAGATAATTATGACTATGGCTCCTCATTTTAATCCTATCTGAAATATGTTATGTCTGCAAAGTTTTATGGACAGCGCATTCACGTGTGTAAAGATTACAGCGCCTTTTACCCGTGGTTGAATATCGGACAAAAATAGCACCTGGTTATACTAGTCTTGTGTGAATTTGCATGTCAATAGAATTCTCTCATTATCTGTGGGAATTGGGTTCTATTAGTATTTTTGATTGGTTTCTTTATAACAATGAAGGCATTCAAAGAAGCTTTTCACATTCAAAGACTTGTATTGATCTGTTTTGTCACAAGTCAAGGTCTTCAAATCTCTGTTTCATGAAAAACTGTCACCATATTTTCATTATTACATTTAGTTAATCGCTTGTTCTCAGATCATTTGAAGTAGAAATTGAGCGCCAAATTACACCAACAGCACAGATTATCTTGATTGATAATATTAGCCGTAGGTATCGCTTTATTTTAAGAATTCAAATAATAATTTTTTTTCCCCCTCTGAGTGAAAGGACAAAAGGGGCTTTTTCATTAATTGAACGTTACATGCTATGATGCGCTTGGGGCTGTTTTGATGTGTTGACATTCTGTTGTACAACCCTTATCTCAGCAGTTTTTTCAGTCATTGCGTATCTCTTGCACATCGATGGTAAATATCACAGATGGGACCAGTGATCTGGTATTGATTTCAGGCTACACTGGTGCCAGCTTTGGCTGGCAGCCTTGGGGTGGGGGGGTGGGAATGAATGAATAATTAGCCCATGGCCTTTTCAGCAGCAGATTGATTCATCTGGCCTGGATGAGGGTGATTATCTGCAGATGCAAATTAAATGGGTGGACCTGTTGACTGAGTCACGAGTCCTGGCATTTGTATACAGAAGACAGCAGAGCTTTGTGACTTGCGGTTGGGGTTGTATTGATGGTGCTTGGGAATGAGGAAGATTTGGCCGGAAGCCTGCAAAGCCTCCCTGTGTATTGGCAGATTGGGTTCACAGGTGTGATCCTGGCTCATATTGCAGAATTGTGAGGGACTTAATGTGAGGTGGCTGCTCATTGACCTTGTGCCTCTGTAGCTCTGCTACAGTCGGAGTCAGTTGTGACCCTGCCTTGCGATTGGATTAGATTGATAAGACTGTATTTTAGGGTTGGCTGAGATTTGCAGCAGGTTTATAGGCAGGTTTTAGTATTTTGAAAACCCAGCAGAGACCATTCTGGCAGAAGACCAAAGAACATTCTGCTTTGGATGGATTGAGAAACTCTTTAAAGACATAAAGTAGGGAAAATAGGCTATTACGCAGACTTTTTTAATGTAGCTGTGACACCCCTGACCCCAAACATTCCCCAAAACATGAGAATGCACACAGATTCCACACGTTGCTGGATACTCACACTTCATGCAAGTTGAAGTCTTTTTATTTGCACAAAGAGCAGATTGCTCCCTCCATCCTAATACAGCCTGGAACTATTTTACATTATGTCAACTTTTTGAAGTTGGGATCGTAAATCCACAACAATGAAATTCAACATACTGTGTCTATAATGTGTGTGTATGTGAATACTATATACTGTAACCTGGAAGCCCATCCATGATGCTGATTGGAAGATAGGATGATATTTTCTGTCCTGTCCCCTGCCGACAGATAAGCGATGGAAGTGTGACGGTTCGGTCTATTCGCCGAGAGGACCGGGGGCCCTACACATGCCGAGCCCACAGCGACCAGGGAGAGGCTGTCCACACCACTCGCCTGCTGGTCCAAGGTACTGTATCTTCTGCCCCTTCCATACCGCCCCAGTGCACACTCACGCTAATATGTTAGTGACTAAGTGATATCGACAGGTCTACCAACATGGAATAGTGAAAAAGTCTCAAGGGACTCGGAGGGAAGGATGGACGCTGAAGAAGGATTAATCCATTTTTGCACTGATGAGATGGACACAATGAAGCTGACCTGAGGACCTGATTGTCATTTAAAGCATATTTAGACTTCACCAAAATAAAACATTCACAAGTGTTTTATGTGTACGTATGGACGGACGTACGTACGTATGTATGTACGGACGGACAGACAGAGCCCAATGCTATATTCCCTGCTTCACGCTAATCGCGCGGCCGGGGATAATGAAGGTGTTAATTTTCCTGGCATAAAGACCTGCTGTTAATTCCTGTTGAATTCAACCCTAAATGGTCATTTTGGTTATAAAGGTGATTTCCACACTTCTGGCTGATTTTAGTTGGTTGGCCAGCTGTTCATTGGCCTACAATCCCCTAGTCCAACATCTTATTCCAGCCGAATTAGCCTAACTGGTTACAGAATTCTTCGTCCCTGGATTTTTTGTCCCCGTAGTTTTCGTTCCTGAATTTTTCGTTCCTGTGGACTTTTCGCCCCAGGACTCTTCGTCGCCAGGGCCTTTTTCTCCCAGGTCTTTTCGTCCCCAAGGACTGTTATAAGGGTTAAGGTTAGGGTTAGAGTTAGGTGTAGTACTATAATACAGGAAGAGGGCTAAGCATCATTGGGGATGAACCATCCAGGGACAAAGAGTCTGGGGATGGAAAGTCCTTGGGGACAAAAGGTCTGAGGACGAAGAGTCTGGGAATGAAAATTCCCCGGGGACAAAAAGTCCGAGTACGAAGAGTCCTCGGGCCGAATTAACTAGCTTAAAATAGCTATGACAGGAAGATAACTAGATATATCTTGTAGAAAACCAGCTATGACCTCCTTAACATGTCAGGACTAAAAGATTGAAGTTGCACAAAATCCCAGGTGGGCTTAGCTAGGTTTCTCAGGAGTGCACTCTATCCATATTGCTTACTCTTAAATGAATATACATCAGAACAATTATGGTTGCATAATATTTGAGTGTTTTACCATGTAGCACATAAGCTAACACCAGATATAATTCCTCAAATTTTTGGTTGTCTTCAGTTTTGTCCCTTAGAAAGAGAAGAAGTGGGGAAACGACATAACCTCCCCCTTCAATGCAGTCACCCCCACACTCCCTCTCCTTCACACCCTAACTGAGACATCATTACAGCTTACAGAACAAGCAGAGATGGCTGTTTTCTGAGAGAGATCTTAGATGAGACGGTTCCTTACATGGGGGGCTTCCAACTGTGAGGAAGGCTTCGTGTGTGCGAGTGTAACAGCAGTCCAATGAGCTACTGGGCTTTCAGTCTGTACCTCTCTGTGAACCCCCCCCCCCTTACTGTCCTCCAACCAATTCTTCTCCCTCTCCTTCTCTCACCTCTCTCCTCAGTACGGCAGGTCAAAATAGACCCCCTCTTTACCACCTTAACCCATCTTTTATTGCAATTCTCTCCTCTCCAGTTTGCACCTTGACCTAGCTGATCGGGGTGCTTGACATAGTATAATCAGTGGAGGTGACTTCGTCTCACCTTGAGCAAAATGTAGATGAGTCATACCAGCATCAGTGCCAGCTCTCCTGCACAGGAGGAAGCCTCTCTCAGCATCTGACTCCGGAACTTTCCGCACCAGCGGCGCATGTGTGTCTTGTCTGACATTCTGCTTTGGCTGGCCTGATTTGAGCCATCTGTCTGGTAGTTTACTGGTGAATCGAGAGGAGTACTGAAGAGGTCATAATGGGGTTCTTCTGTTGCTCATCTGTGAGATAAGACTGATGAAAAGTTCCAGTATATTCAACAAACTGTCCTGTTGATGACTCGAAATTGATTTGACAATGACCATTAGACCCATATTGTGTTGTCGGTAAGCTTTATAACAGTGGTAATGCATGAAAAGGGACACAATTTTTACCCGCATCACAATATATACACCATCTGTAAATATCAAATTATTAAAGCTGACTGTCACTACAGCAATAAGATGGAATAGTGTCTTCAAATACTGACTGCACATACCTGCAGATGCATACCAAGAGATAGTATGATTAGCTATGGCATCCTCCTGAATGAAGGAATTCAGTTGGTGGCATTTTCCACATTTAATCAGTCTAGAAAGGTCATCTGATCGGTTTAAGGCTTTGAACCTGCCTTTGCTCCCAGTGACTGACATTTTCTCCTCTTTCCCTGTGTCTGTGCGGTTATGATGGAAAACTTCCTTGGCAAAAGATGATTCCATTGAGTTTCCAAGCTTTGAACGCACAAATTGCCCATGAACACAGCATGGAGAAAAAAATGCGCACCATATTCATAAATGATTTGACTGAGACATTACTGTATTCTTAATTCATTCAACATTTATCCAGAATTTTGTCGTAAACTCTGGTAAATAAACTTGCCAAGTCTGGATCTGATAATCCGAAGGCCCATCACCACTCAAACTCTTCATACATGTATTCATTAGACTGTCCTCTATGGGCCACATGGTGATGCAGTGGAGAGCACTGTCTCCTCTCAGCAAGGATTTCCCGGGATCAAACTGACTGGTGTCTTTGTCGCATCCTGAGTATTTTCCAAAGTAGTTTTTTCCTCACAGTCTAGCTGTTTTTTTTATCTGTTTTGGTTTTGTTTTGTTAATCGATCCTCATCAATGAATTAATGTTCTGTTCTACTCCCCTCTTCTATTTCAAATTGTCTTTGGATGATTGTTTTTGTGTTTTCTGAAGTGCATGATACTTGCTGCTCTGGAGTATATTTTCATCAAAGGCAACTACCTTTTCTGTCAGGTGTCTGCACAAAATCCCATCACTGACCATAGACTGTATGAAAAGATGGACGAAGCGACCGTGACGTCACCGATTGGTTTCAGCATACCATTTACGAAGCCTCGATTTTGTCAATTTGGAAAGCGCCACCTTGTAATTCTGAAACCGAATGCGATTCCTATTGGACAAGGGCATGAAATGAAGATTCAGGGAGGAGCAAGGGGTGGATCTACGGGTGGATCTGACTGTATCTGACAAGGACCAGAGGAGAGCCACGCCCCTAAAGCATATTCTGGCTTTATCCTTTATTCTAGTCTATTTGGGACCATACATTACAAAAATGAACATCATGATATATCGAAGGAGACTTGAAACTTGCGATAGATACCATTAAATAATGTGGACAATCATTATAGAAATAATAAATCAGGTGGGAAAGTAGGGTTTTTTTCTCATTGAGTTCTATAGCATTGAACTTCTTTCTACAACCATCGATGTCACCATCTGCTGGCCATTACATTGAATGCAAATTTAAGAGAGTTCCGCATTGGCTTCACTTTTCATACCTGGGTGCTACATCCATCTTTTTAGGTTTCCGGCCGTAGGCCAGTAACCTATTGTCGTCACTTTGCGTCCGGTGGCGTCGTCCATTTAAAGCCGTATCTCAAAAAGGTCTGATGAATTTTTTGTTTAATTTGTGGAAGTGATCAAATCAGTCATCAAGTTAATGCCCGAGCAAAAATTTAGACTTTCATTCGTTTAGACTTAGCGGCCATTTTATGCCGAAAATAGCCATTTTTGGCACTATAGGTGCAATTTTCTCAAAAACTGATGATTTTTTTTAATCGCAGCAATGGAATCAGTATCATGACCTACTTCAATGGTATAAATGGCGTTATGATTGCATCGCTCCGTCATAGTGCCACCGAGGCAACGTGTCTGGACTTCATAATTTTTCGGGGTGTTTTGTGCTATAACTCTCTTAATATGGGATTTAGAGCTTAGGTGTGTATCAGGCACCTATAGGTAATCAGGTATGCCGAACATTGTGAGTCAGTCACATTTGACCTTGGGCCTCAAGGTCAAGGTCAAATGGCAAAAATGTGCTATAACTTTCTTAATATAGCATTTAGAGCTTAGGTATGTATGAGGCTCCTATGGGTAACCAGGTATGCCGAACATTGTGAGTCAGTCACATTTGACCTTGGGCCTCAAGATCAAGGTCAAATGGAAAAAATGTGCTTCAACTCTCTTAATACAGTATTTAGAGCTTAGGTATGTATGAGGCACTTGAAGGTAATCAGGTATGCCAAACATTGTGAGTCAGTCACTTTTGACCTTAGGCCTCAAGGTCAAGGCCAAATGGAAAAAATGTGCTATAACTCTCTTAATATAGCAGTTAGAGCTCAGGTATGTATGAGGCACCTATAGGGATTCAGGTACGCTGAGCGTTGTCAGTCAGTCCCTTTTACCATTGGGCCTCAAGGTCAGGGTCAAATGGCAAAAATGTGCTATAACTCTCTTAATAAAGCATTTAGAGCTTTGGTATTTATGAGACAGCTGTAGGTAATCCGGTATGCCGAACATTGTGAGTCAGTCCCTTTTGACCTTAGGCCTCAAGGTTAGGCTCAGATGGCAAAAATCTGGAATAACTTTCTTAATACAGTATTTAGAGCTTAGGTATGTATGAGGCAGCTGTAGGTAATCAGGTACGCTGAACATTTGACCTTGGGCCTCAAGGTCAAGGTCAAGTGGCAAAAATGTGCTATAACTCTCTTAATATAGCATTTAGAGCTTTGGTATGTATGAGGCACCTATAGGTAATCAGGTACGCCAGACATTCTCGGTTTTTCAAATTTCACCTTGAGGCTCAAGGTGAAGGCCTAATGACAAAAATGTGTTATAACAGCTTAATATGGTATTTAGAGCTTAGGTATGTGTGAGTCACCTGTAGGGAATCATGTAAGCCAAACATTCTCGGCAAGTTGAATATGACATTGGGCGTCAAGATCAAATGGCAAAAATTGCTATAACTTGCTTAATATGGCAATTAGAGCTCAGGTATGTTTGGGGTATCTATAGGAAACCATGTATGCTGAACATTCTTAGGCAGTCAGTCAAATTGGATGTTAGGCCTCAAGGTCAAGGTTATATGACAAATATGGCCCATATTTGTTTAATATTATTAGGTATGTATTGGGCACTAATAGCAAATCATGTATGCTGGTTGTTTTCGACATATTGGATTTGACCTTGAGGAACAAGGTCCAGGTAATGACAAAACGGCCTGCAAGTCCTTTAATGTTGGCTTTAGATCTTCGTCATGTACTGGATACTAATAACATATCATGTATGCTGACCATATTGGATTTGACTTTGGTCTTCAAGGTCAAGGTCATGTGACAAAATCAATATATTTATTTCCTTATTTAATAATGTCTTTAGAAATTTGTATGTATTAGGCACTAACCTATATAATTACATTTTTTACGAGCATTGTAACCGTATGGTCCACCTTTTTTCACAATCAAATGCAGCAATAAAACTGGTCAAAACCCATTTTTGGATGTTTGTTCCAATTAGTAACATGGAATAGAAAGAATAATACTACTTAGACCCACTCGGTGGCAGTGTTGAGTAAAAAAAAAATCATTGTCTGAAAGCAGAGCAAGAACCAGAAGTGAATTGAGAAGATGGCACACTTCACAAATTGACAGTAGACGACAGTGAAAGTTCAGGTTAGAAAAAAATCTAATTGGATTTCATGATGTAGACTTCTTAAAGATAATATTTTTGCTAAATGGCAGAAATGTTGCTGTCTGTCACTCATGAAAAGGTGTGACTGCTCAGTCGAGTTGCCCGATAATTGTAGCTAAAACCCCTTTCTCACTGAGCTGCGTTGGCCCGCGGAAGTATGCAGATGAAACAGTTCTCTTCTTTCGCAGGGAAGAATTGATTCCAAGATCAGTGAATTGATTCGCAGTGGTACAGGGCCATTCGCCATCACCGGCGAAATTAAACAGGTTTAATTTTTTCGCAGATGTCCGAGCTGGAGCTTTTAAAAGCCAATATCACGTAGACAACGTGTTGCTTTCGCAAGAATTTGTGTTGGCTTACTGTTGAATCCCCGGACTCACGCTAGTTACTTTTCTCCTGTTGGAGCTGTAACTGCTGGCAACCTTCAGGGCCCTTGGCACTCTAGTTATACAGTCTATGTCACTGTCATACTCACTCTTTCACTCTCTCTCTCACTCACACACACACGCACACACACACGCATATACTCTCACTCATTCACTTACTCATTATCATGCCTCAAATAATAATAACACACGTGCAAACGCTCACAAACGCAAGCGTGCATTCACACAGACACACACGTACACACTCGCGCGCGCGCACACACACACAGACGCGCACACTCAAGCAGAAACACTTGCACTTGCTCATGCACACTGATCTCTCAACCATCTCCACGTCTTGATCAAATTCCTCATATATCTTCTCATGTTGTCTTGACACATGTCTATTATATCTGATATTGTCTTGTATCTTTTAATGTCGTCATCTTTTATGATCTGCCTCTCACCTCTGTATTTATATTTACCTCTCTACTTTCTCCTGATTGTATGTTAGTTTGATATTGATATTTTTGTTTGCGTGTGTCTGTTTGCTTAAGGCAATTGTGCTCTAAACTAAGTGCTGAAAACTAAAGTTATCCTACTGAGTGAAAAAAAAAAAAACAAATTACGTAGTTTGATCAAGAATATTTCTCTCTCCGAGGTAACTTTTTTAGTAGGCTATTTTAAAAATATAATGCTTCCTTTTCCTGAATGGGAATAGATGTCTGGCTGGACTAACGGCAGATGCTATTCAAACATCATTATCCATCTCTGTAACTGTCAGCGTCAGAAAGGGGTGTAATGGCCTGTGTGCTTGGGTACCTGCATATGCAGAGTGGTCCTGTGAGAGTAATGAATCACACTGTAAATGTGTGGCCTCACACACTCCTGTCCCGCTTCATCAAGCGGCCCCACTTCATGCCGCGGCTCGCTCTCCACAGGAAATTTCAGTTTTAAATTGATTCCAGCCGAAATGGAGTTTTCGCTCCCTGTGGGGTTTATTGATTCACGCTGATCCGCGCTCCCTCATCGCAGTGTTTGGGGAAGAAGGGGATGTGTTTTTTGATGAAAAGATGTCACTCAGCTGTATTTTTTATAGACTTGTGAAAGAGAGCCCTTCCCTGGAAGTAAACCCTGCCTGTCTGTTCCCTTCCCCTCTCCACTTACAGGGCCGCCGTTTATCGTCTCTCCGCCCGAGAACATAACCGTAAACATATCCCAGAATGCACTCTTCACCTGTCAAGCGGAGGCGTATCCCGGCAACCTGACCTACACCTGGTTTTGGGAGGAAGATAATGTCTACTTCAAGAAGTAAAGTTATGATCGGGTTCACTACTGTTTCACCTCTCATGTCTGTTTCTCTGGCTGCTGTGTATTATTATGGAGCAAACCATTAATTCACTGCATTACTGTCATTATCATATGTTATTATGGTTCCTGTTTTCTTAATAAGATCATAGTAAACTTGATTCTTACGTAAAGGTGACATTTGTACGTTGTTTTATTTATCGTGCTTCTTTATTATTTATTTATCTTTTTTGAATTTGCGTCATTGTTTCAATGAAGTTTTCCATTCTGAGCGACTATCCATGCATGAAATCATCTCACCACAGACAATTAAGAAACTAGGTAAACCACAGGAAATATGTAATGGCAGCACTGTGGACGCCGCTGTGTAATTGCAATATAATTGGGGCATGATGACCTTGTGGTAGGCTGCTTGAGTGGTGACTGATGAGTTGTTGGTTCTAGACCCCAGTGGGGTTTAGGATTCTGAGTTGATCTGGGGAAATGAGCTCCGCCATTGGGCCCTTGATCAAGGCCCTTAGCCCCAAAACTGCTCCAGGGGCTTAACACCTGTTCCCCTCTATCCCTGCTCATCTGCAACTGTTCTATCTGGTGTTTCTCCCAAGGCCTCCTTGAGAAAGATAGACACATTCTTAGTGGAACTTCCCTGCTTAAATAAAGGATAAAAAAATTGCAATGGTGATTTAAAATTTCTATCAATTGCATGGACAGGTAAGGGGGAGTAAGAACAATGGTGCGGCAGGCAAGCATATGTATGGGCCTCTTTAGTAAACAGACAAAGTAATTAGTTGCTGCTTGCAGTAGTTTTGCATTTTTGTTGACTTTTCGATTCATATGATTAAAAGAGCTGTGTCATGATTACAGCACATGCTCAGAACTATTCTGTCAAATAAGAAATTAAACAAAGTGAATTCACTCACAGAGCTCGAAATTAACTTTTTTGCTTGGTAGAGCTGCGCTCCCAATTTCAAGAAGTTAGGAGCGCGAGCCAAAATATAGGAGCGCACACACCAAAATCAAAGAAGCACCTATATATATTTTTTTTAATGTTTAAAAAAACTACAATATAACACTCCACATTAACAATACAACTGCCTCCAACAAATGATAATTATTTAACAATATGAGAGTCTTGAGTTCATTGATTAACAAAGGTTTCCACTACATTGGCTTTATGCCATATCTGGAGGCCACGATTTAAAATTGGGTCTCCTTGCTCTCTGCCCTTCTATCCATCTCCTCTCTGCGTGAGGCATCAAGTATGTCCAGAGGACCCTCCACAGTGATCCGAACCAAATCCCCAATTGTGTTAGGCTTAAATGCAGATCTGACGTAAAATCGTAAAGTAATTTTTTTGCCTCAATACTGCAATATGAATCAGTCCACAGCGGTAACTTTGCTATTTTTTTGGCTTATTAAAACATAAGCAAGCGCAGAGCCGCAAGGCAGCATATTTTGTTAGTTGCAACTATTAACAGAACACCGGGCCTACTCGTTTACGTACATTTGTCTCAGTATTTTCTGTGTTTCGTGCTTTCTCCATGTTTGGAAGGACTTATACGTTTAAAGTGTTTGTAACGCGCTGCTACCTGCGGGACTCGGGCCACTATCTTTACAATGAACACTGTGCACTTTACCATCTTATAACCTCAGCCATTCAAAATTTCGATGCAACTCTTAACGAAAATAATCGACTGATTTCGCTGCCCGTTCATCCGAATCGCCGTCATGATTCTCAGTTTCAGTAACTTTTGATACCAACTCGACTTTTTTAACGTTAACTGTACCAAAAAAAAGAAGTCTTCCATTGCTCTCCGTTCATTTTCTGTCCAAATCTTGTGCATAGCTACAACAGTAATTCTCAGTCCCACGAAATGGAGTGATTGACGGCTAATATTAACCATTCTAGTGGTTTAGGACGTCAACCTTGCCTTTGATGGGTCAATGTGGTTACTGTCAGCGTGAGGGAACACACTGGGTGCGCTCCATTCTTACACCGGTACGCACGGCTGCGGTATGTCCAGTAGATTCATGCACTGCTCCGAGACATACGCCCATCTCTAATTAAGCTGCAGCGGCGGTTGGCATGCCTTCTGTCTACCAAATGTAGCCTCCCCAGAAGAGGCGTTCAATTGGGGGAAAAAGCGGTCGCACAGGTGCGACTATTTTAATTCGAAGGTCGCACACTGTTAATAACCAGATGTTTGCAATTTTGAGCCCTGACTCAGCAAGTGAAAATTTGATTCCATTATTGCTAATCCGTCGTCATTTTGCAATTTATTTATACATTTTAGTTTCTCTGGCATTATGCTTCTTTATATTAAGGAGTTTTCTATTGAAATTTTAGGATTCAAAGTGCTACTTTAGGGCTTTAGCCAACAAATATGGAGTATGTAAACTGGTTTGCCACTGTCAATATTCATAGAAGAAGAATAATGCCTGAGTGGCTAAAATATGTAAAAATAATGCAACAAAAAAAAAAAAAAAGACAGATTTGCAAAGATGGAAATAGATTTTGTCTTGCTGTGGAGCGGATCCACTTTGCTTGATTAATGAAGTTTTCAAAGTTCTGAGCATGTGCAGTAATCGTGTCACAGCTCTTTTAAAGCCTAAGGTATGCTTCCTAGCTGCATACTTTGCAGGCCTATGCAGTATTTTTCCTTTCTGTTTAAAACACTTCAGCTAATGCCTGTCTATAAAAAATGAAAGACCCACCAGATATGCACTGAATATCCACATTCTGTACAAAATTTAGATTACCCTCCCTTAAATAGCCAAGAAAAGTACCAGTCTAAAAGGCAGAAGTGCTTATCCCGTTGTTGAATCCTGGCATGTAATAGACAAACTTTCTCATGATTATTTTGAAGACATGCATAAAGCAGACTTTAATGTAATAGCATACTTTTGGTCATAGTCCACAAAAAGTCAGAAAAAGTTGCTTGGCTATACACTCTGTTGGGTTTATATTTTGCAGGAAAAATGTCATGACAGGAACCAAAGGAGCAGAGCCACAATGGTCATTTCTAGTAGAAATTTAAACAGTCCTACACTGTAAAATCCCCAATACACTGTGCATTCTACCAGTACTGACTGCTTCTCCCAACACAGAGGCGATACCACATGGGCAAAGTACTGTATGGTTCCATAATCAAGTAATTAGAGACTGGCATAGCAGTTACTGCATCTCAGCTTTTTATAATTCAATCACAGCTCACTTATTTACTGGCGGTGAAAAAATGTTTATAAATAAAAAATGGTATAATCTGTACACGTGCTTGTTGTCAGTGTCATTAATTATGGCTTCACCATATGTCTGAATTTGAATTTGAATAGACTGTAGCCTGATGGCACTTGTCTGACCCTGATGTTTGTGATTTGACTCATTATTTTACATGACCTACCTGGAAGCAAGCCACTGTCGTATTGTTGTGGTTGGTATCTCCCATCCATTGTGTGCATTTACTGCCTAAACTGTTAGGACACTTCACTGAAACCTAATTGACAAACATAGAAAATGGACATTTTTAAATTGTAAAAATCAGACTTTTTAATAGAAGTTGGAATGAATCGGTCATTTTGGCTGATGTTTGTGTGGGTTTCCTCCAGGTGCTCTGGTTTCCTCCTTCAATCCTAAGACATGCATGTTAGGTTGATTTGAGACTCTAAGTTCTATACTGAGTGTGTGAATGAATGATTTGTGCACCATGCGATGGACTGCAGTACTGTCCAGGATATGTGCGTCTTGCCCATTGCATGCTGGGAAAGAAACCAGAACCAGGAAAAGACAGGTTCTGTAATGAAGGATTGTTTATAATTGAAACAGAATTGCACAAGTGGAGTTGGGTATTTAGTGATAAAATTAGCAGGTGGCCACTGTTGGGTGCAGAAATATTAACTTCACGCACACGCAATTGCGTGTCGAATGGGCATTCGTTTACGTGCAATTTCTAAGATGGAGAGCGCAGTCAGTGCTTTTATTTCTCGCAGGCAATGATAATATGTTGTGGATTAGCATTTCTGCAATTAGTTAACATTGTCAGAGTAATTGTATTATTAGAGCCATTTGGTCCAAGCAGAGTTTGTTACAGTAAATGATTATGGTTTGGGGTCAATTGGTTTGCAATGAATGAAAGCAATCATGGTTAAAGAGTGTGTATTATTTGAGTGCATAGTTTTCTGTTTTTAATTATTGAGGTATTTAGCAGGGTATATTTGCAATTTTGAAAAAAAACGTATAGGATGTAAATTATAGGGGTGGATGAGACGCAGTGTATACATACAGATTATATGTAGGTTTCTTTATTCAAAGTGCCATTGCATAAATCAAAGTGCTGCTGAGGCCATATGGAAGGGGATGAATAGAACAGGACATTGATGAACGTGATACTGGAGGAGATGGTGAACGTGTGATTGAAGTTCAGTTAGTCCCTATTAGTGCTCATTTGACTTCAATCTGTCAACATTTGCTGGATGTTAAGAAAACATATTTTTCATAATAGACTGACTGCCTGAGTAAGGGTGCCTTCCACTTGTAGAATTGGATTTACCATGAGCTTACTTGCACAAGTTTGTTTCGCAAATGTCACCAAATATTGGGTGTTTAAATGTTATATAAAATATTGGAGTTTGTGTGTGTGTGTATTCGTGCATATGTGTGTGTGAATGGAAGAGATCAGGTAGAATTTATTAGATGGATAGAACATCGAAGATGTTAGACGCTCTGACCAAGTTGAATGATTTTGGCTGCCTCCAAGAATGGTAATATCTCTTGATTTGTGTTAGCAGATTTACTGCTCCCAATACACGCGCACCTAGTTGTGTCACAGACACACACACAGATTTAGCCCATTGCGCAGAATGTAAGACACTTGGATATTCCGGTTATTTCTGCTCATTGCGACTGCGCTGCAGTGGCTGCTGTTCTTTTATCTTTGTATTGTGCCTCTTCTGGAAGCTTCTGTTGCCCTCAGCCACTTTGAAAGTGCTGATTATCACAAGTGAGTCCTGGAGCCCCACATTCTGATAGACAGGCCAGTTTTTTTTTTCTCCCTGCTCTGTCGGTCAGTGAGAGATCAGTGCAGGGAGGATGGCGCCATTTTGAGGCAGGCTGGGTAATTCCTCCACAGGTCATCTAATTCTGAGAGGGCACGTCGGGTCTGCTGGCCGAGTGCCATCTCATTGGATGCTGGGGTCACTGTGTCCTGTCAAATAGACTCACTTTGGCTTTGTTCAGAAAGAGCAGTGCTGTCCTGTGGTGGTTCTGAGGAGTTCACCCTGTCAGTCATATTCTGCCTCCAGTGGAGAACTGCTAACCCCTTGAAGACGAGGCGGTTTGGAATGACTTTTCGATGTGCTACGTCAGTTTTCAAGAACTGTGTTCAGTGCTCAAGACTGTTTTCAATCAACAGTCGTGATTGTTCTGTAAGCATTAGAGTGTTTTGTGACATTCCAAACCAGTTTTAAGGGTTAAGGAAATAATTATTAAGGCAAATATAGCATTGGGCCCAGAGCTTTGAATTTACTATTTTTTTATGAATTGAGTTTTTTTGCATAGTAGTGTATATGCTAATTTCAATCCGAGGGGTTTATTTATCATATCTATAGGCATCCTTGCACCACTAATCTTGGTCCTTTATGGCAGGTGTAGATTTATTTTTGGGTGAAAGTTAAGTCGGGCTGTCAGTATTGTAGCAGACGTCAGATTATTTCTTAAGTTTGCACTTATGTAAAACCCCAGCACCAAGGCAGTAGGTCGAATGCTGCCGTCAAGCCACACACTGCCCTCTAGTGTTCACAGTTTTTTTTTTTTTTCACGCTAAATTTGTCCTGGGCCGGGCCAGTTTGCATTCATTAAATGCAGCTCTGAATTGTATGTCATTCATGCATTACAAAAACAAATGATTACCAAAAAAAAAATTTTTTCGAGAATGATTGTTCCAAAAAAATGTTTATTTTAGTTTTCATATAATTTATGTTCACTGGTAGATCCATAAATATTCATTCTCATCACAGATGCAATTTTTTTTACTCCCCTCCTAAATATGTGCATTTTATTTTTTTGTATAAATAGCATTGCAGTGCTAATATATTACTTGTTTTTTTCTTTGGCAGTGATCTGAAGCTGAGAGTACGAATTTTGATCGACGGAACCCTCATCATCTTCAGGGTGAAACCAGAGGATGCTGGGAAATACACCTGCAGCCCAAGCAACAGCCTCGGACACGCGCCCACGGCGTCCGCGCACCTTACCGTCCAGTGTGAGTGTTTCTGCTCCATATCTGGGCCTCATTTATTTCCACAGTTGCTCAGCCGCTTCCTCTAATGCAGGGGTGGCCATCCCTTTTCCTAGAGACTCACTGTACTGTAGCTACATGATCTTAGATACCTGATTCTTCCAATTAGTGGGTCAAGGAGTCATCTCACTGTAGAGAGCTCAGCTTAGCTATTGTCAGTTTGAAGATCTCAGGTTGGGCATCTCTTGGACTGTTTGTTGCATAATCCTCGATCTTGTCAACGACATCAATCTTTTCCAAAAGACCCTGAGACAGAACAGTATTAACCCCTTTGCTCAAATATTGACGCCGGCATCCATTAATTCTGATATTTAATTCCTAAACAAATCTGTAATGGAATTTCCAAATGAATCGCTTCACTGGAATGATTTTCGAGTGTCTCTGTGACACAAATACTATGAAGCTTAAATAGGCTCATGCACAACAGGAAAAATTGGCATAATTTTGTATTCTGCGCAAAGGGGTCAATCTTTTGTTTTAATGCACTACGACATTGCCAGGGCAGATGGTAGATGATGAATGTACACAAAAAGAACAGGTCGTAATTGCATTTCAGTTTGATATTCCGAAAAGGGAGCCAGCATTAAATTGGAATTTTTCCAGCCGGACCGCAGCGGTCCCTGCCAATTCCGGTCCGGCTCCCAGGCCAGAGGGGGCCTATTAGTCGCAGCTCAACATTCCCGGTCGCCTTGCTGTGCCCGGCGCGGGGGTCTGCATATTGGAATGGCCCTTTGTCCCCCTGAGCCGCTGGGCGCAATTGAAACGGTGACCTTGAGCCTGTTAGCCTTCCGCGCCAATCCTCCCAGCTATCGCTTTTCTGTCCTTTTATTGAGAATCCGAGGGAGCCTCATCGCCGAAGCAAATCACCGCTTGTCACGTAATTAATATTTATTTTCCAGTAAGTGCTGTAATTATCGCGCATCCAATCGAAAGCAATTTATACTTTTTTTTTCAACAAAGAATATGACATTCAAACGCTTGCGATTTCAGGCTTTTGTTTCAAATTGCAAGTAAAGAGTGCCCTTCATGATTTTTTTTTAAGCTTGTTGGGGTGACTGAGATCGCAGCTGTAATTTAGAGGCAGACAGTTCAGTATTAAGTGTTGTATCCCGGCTACAGTGAGCCCCCCCTTGCCCTCAAACAATGACCTGTCTCCTCATTATTCATCCTCCATAAAATTCAGTCTCTCCGGACGTCTGCTGTGCTGTGAAAGTGAGGAAAGCCTCCAGCACAAGATAACCAGGGCTGGGTCTTTCGGATGCGCATATCAGCAGGAAAATGCCCGTTTGCAGCTCTGGCTTGGCAATCTGCCTTTGAAACACAGGGATGACTTGATCCTCTGCCCTTCCTGCTCTCCACAACAAAAGCATCTCTGCGCCAATCATTAGCATATCAGATTACACTCTTGTGGAAAAGTGAGATCGTGCGGTATCATATCCAAATGCAAGAGATGTATTTGGAGGCAGGAGGCCAGCGACATGTAGTGTAATTATGTAATTTGCAAGCAAGAGCTTGACCGATAGTTGATTTTTAAAGACCGATAATACCGATTGTTTAAAGCAGGTAAAAACTGAACAGCCGATTAATCGGTCAGTATCATCCTCCTGACATTACTTGTTAAAATGTGTGTGCTGTGTGTGTATGTGTTTAGGTTCATGTATGTAAATATGACCTCGATTCTAAAGCCAATATTTGGGAAAATATGCAAAAACACAAAAATTTTGCTGACACAAATGAAGGAATAAGAAATATTGTCTATTAATTCAATACAGCTAATAGCTTAAACCAGAAGTGCAAAGACTCATTGAGTGTCGTGAATGGCATTTGTCTGTTAATATCATATCAGGTGTGTTTGGGTGCCTCTAGCAGGGAATCCTGAAATTCTCTCTGCAAATGCAGTGCAGGCTGTCGACAAACCAGTCCAGGTATAAGGTGCATGGAATAATGGGATGTTTTCCTAAAATAAATAATTTCATCTGAAGGATGGCTAATAACAGCTAATAAAGTATGTGGACTTTAATAGATTAAAATATTATGTAGAATTACACCAAACAGGCCATCATATATATATAACAAAAGTCCATGTCTCTACACTAATCTGATCCAAGTTTTTAAGCAAAGCAGCATAAATTTGTCTCCCTCAGTTCTGTGTATTCTATGTTAATGAAGCCATCGGGAATTACCGACAATAAACAAATTTCTTCGGTGGTGGGCTTCTCTGCATAAAGTGACGAATTTCGTGAATTTACCACACAGATCATGCAAGCAGATGTCACATCATGTGTTATAATTGGCTGCGGGTCGCCAATGACGTCTATCCAATCTAACTTACCGTTGTTTATTTCTAGGACTAGTAGACTTCTGCTACAACATTTTAAAATGGATAAACGCTATTTTTACGATATTTTTAAGAAACCAATTTTTTGTCTCTCTGAATTGAATTTGAATGTAATCTGTCCTACGAAAAAATCGTATCGCGTCCGGTGTGAATGCACCATAATTTGGATTAGGTTGGATAGCTTTTCCCCCTGAATAAATGAAATCATCATTTAAAGACTGCATTTTGTATTTACACAGGTTGTCTTTCTCTAATATTAAAATTTATTTGCTGATCTGAAACATTTAAGTGCGACAAATATGCAAAGAAATCAGGAGGGGGGCAAATACTTTTTCATGGCACTGTAGTCATACAAAATAGGACCAAGTCTCACGATAATAAATCGTTTTGCATCCGGTGTGAAAGCGACTTTAGGATGCTAAATAATTGGAATGCTAGCAATAACATAGATATGGATGTCTCTTCATCTAGCTACCTAGCTAGCCAAATAGCTCGCGGGAATTCCATTGTGAGCGAACTGTAACCTCTTTAGCTCGCTAGCCAGTTGGCCATTTAGCTAAATACATTGGCGTGCTAGTTATGACACACAGTTCGATATCACTTGCTGTGAAGCCAACTAGCTCACTAACAAGTATGACAGTGTACGCAAGCTGTAGCCTTATTTTGTCGGTGTAATTATTTCTGTGAATACTTCGGTCATTGAAAGCGAACTGCAGCCTTTTCAGCTCGCTAGCCAATTGGCTTTGTAGCTAAATTGGTGCGCTAACTATTGCTAGCTAGGTAGCCAACTAGCTTGCTAGCGAGTAAGACTGGAAGCAAACTGTTGCCTTATTTTGTCGGCGTAATCATGATGCAAATTGACGCGCAGTAAGGGACGAAAGTCATGTGGGGGGACCAGAGTTCCAGAATAGCGCCAAACGGTACGGAAAAAAAATATCGCAGGCGGGACTTGCTGTTTACGACTAACATCCGGTGCCAGATACCGGCTGACTTGTAATTTTACGTCAATGATTCCACCTTGCGCGAGATTTCACCAACGTGGGTACATTTCGATAGAGCTTGGGTACAATTCGATAGACTTCTCCAAGACAGGGTACATTTCGGTATACTGAATTGTACCCAGGGTACATTTCGATACCTAACATGACGACAACGACCCCATCAGCATTACTATGGGCTATTCTGCATTTTATGACTGGCCGGGATAAGGCTATTTCTGCTGCACATCCCGTTACATTGTTAAACGATACTTTTTTAAAAACCCATTAATGTTCATACATATTCCTGGGGTGGATCCTAAAGTGTTGGATATCATTCAATGAATAGATCCTTACGTGGCTGGAATATTTGGAGGAGAGAGCGCCAAATTGGAGAGTAAAGTAAAAATGGCACGGTTTCTTTTCCTCCCTGACTGCCTATCAGACATGAAGAGCTGATGGTGCTGCGTAATAAATCCACGAAGTACATCTTGCGGGGAGGAATGAACTGTAAAAAGATCTGACATGATATGAATGCCACTTGACAGCCTTGCAAAATCAGTGATTCAAGCGGTAACCCTGGGATCAACCCTCATTTTCCAACCCTTTTGCCAGAGTAAAATGTTGAAATTCCTGCTGCTGTCTGCGAAGCAATACGCAATTTAAAGTCTGTTGCGCTTTTCCTACTGCCCACAATCCCGGCATCCGTAAAACGCAAACTGAGTGCTAGTGCTAAGCGTCTGCTTTAGTCTGAGCGGTAGTTTAACAACACCTTATTATTACCAGCAATTTTATTATGCCCATAACTTACAAATAAAGCTGCCTTATATTTAAAGGTGCCCTGTGTAATGGCATTCATACTCAACACACTCCAAAGAAAATGGGGGCAGTATACCTGCAGAAAGTGAATTGGTCTACCCTAGAGTAACAATCGAGAAATGGTACAGTCCCTCCTCCCATCAAGCCTACTCCATGCTCTGCCCCCACCTTCCTAACGACCCCAGAGCCATAGCTGACTATCTACAATCCAAACAGGGCCGCTCTGACTCCAAAACTCATGTACGAACGTCAGTTGATGTCAAGTGATTCTGTACTATGACATCTTAAAGCTACTTCCCTTCACCCCATCCAGTAAATATGTCCAAATTACCTGTCATTGTTCATTTGAAATAAATTCATTTGCCAGATAACCTTCGCTGCTCTTGAGCAAGCTAGCATCAACGTAACGTTAGCTAATGTTAAGCGCTAATGCTGAACCAACATTTGTATGAATCTATCTATCTAATAAATCTATCTAATCCTGGCTCAGAACGGCTGTAAACAGTAATTATAGTGTGAAATGGTTAATTTCGCGATTCCAATTGTGTAACCAGCAGGCTGTTTTCATCTCTTATGGTAGACACCCCCTCTTGCCAAAACCTTCAGCCATCCTTGCATTTGTTTGCTGTTCACCTCCCTTGAACTGATATGGTGGTAGGCTGTACCTTCCACATGACTGGCATCAGGTTCAAGTATGCCCTCAAGCAATGCGATTTATTCGCACACTGCAGTTTGGCTAGCTGTTGCGTTGCCCGCATACCACCACCCATGGCAGAAACTGGTATTATGACACAGGATGGTGCACAGCTAGTGATTTACTGGGCTAATTCAGGTTGATATCTCTGCAGCACTATTTCTTGTCACCTTTTTTATGACATCATTGCCCTTATTTCTTGTCATTCTTTTGCTGTGTCTAGCTCATTTCTTTTTTTTGACATATTTACCTCAATTCTTACACAGGGCGCCTTTAAATCAAAGTTAACTTTAGATTGGTGCACAACATGACCTTTACTTAAAGTAGGGAACCTGTTAAAAATGGTGAGTCAATTTTTATTCTCAGGAGTTGGAAAGCATGAGCCCTTCTCTGCCTCTGATTGTCCAGTAATTGCTGCCTTCCTTGCTTGGGTTGGATAAGTTAAAGCAGAAAGAAAGAGATTGGTTAAAGTAAGAATATTAGGGCAAGGCAGTCAAAGGCAGAGTAGGGCGTGCCATGCCTTTGCAGTTTGAGAGGCTACAATCAGCTGCCACAGAAGTTCTGAAGTTCCACTGATTCCGATAGTTTGTAAAGGGTCCTATAGGCGCCGATTAATTGGCCAAACCGGATTAATCAGTCGACCTCTTGTTCAAATTGTTGTTATCGACTTGAATATGTTAGTTTACTCAGCCATGTGTTGCGGACAACATGTAATGTACAGCATTATTATAATGTCTTGTGTGTTGTTGAGAATGTTTTTATCTAAAGAAAACTCAGATCTATGTTTGTTAGCTGTTTGTTTGCTGATCTTGGAATGTGAGACGATCCTAGTCACTGTAGGAGTTGAATCCTTTTAAAGGAGCACTAACATGACACGCACAAGTGAGAATCTAGGCTCCAGTCTTGAAATTATTCATGTTTTTGAGAGATGTGAAGAATGTTCAGGATCTTCCAGTATTGAGTGTAATCATTGCAGTCCATACACTCTGGAATATATCAGCTGTTTGTCACATAGATTGATTATTGTTTCATATTTTTGAGCTGTTGTTTTTGTTTTGGACTCTTTTAAATTGTCCGCAAACTCGAATTCTTCGTTTATGATTTTTTGTAAGTTCATTTATTGAATGGAGAACTTTTAATCAAGACTCAGCTGGTTTGAGTTTTTATTTTTGTTGGGCTTTGACTTGACAATGGCAAAAAGAGTAGTTCTCAACGTTTTTTCCTTTACTGGAGCATTCTGGATTCCTTTGTCCTGCTGACTTTGCAGAGCAAGTGCTTTCTCACACTTGCTGGATATGAGTTTCTTAAGGCAGGGCTCCCAAACTCGGTCTTGGGGACCCACTGTGTACACAAGTTTGAGTTTGTGACCTCTGCAAACCTTTGCAATTTATTAAAGCGTGTGCATGCATACAGATCATGATAATGCTGATGTAGAAATCACTGCTAGTAATTGAGAGAAATTTGAGTGCTGGGGCACCCTACTCCACAGGGTTAATCTGCAAATGGGTTTCCTCTGTACAGAATCATATGCTAAAGCGGGGCTGGATGGGAAACTCATTTAGGGAGATGTAGCCAAGCGGCACTCAGTGCGTAATAATGGGGAGATTGAGGAGAGCAGTCCATGTCCACCCTTCAGTGATGCGTACACCTGCCTGCCAAAGACTGCACACTAAATACCAGCACGCTGCACACAAAGTCGTTAACGCTTCACTCTCTCTGCCCTTCTTGCTGAAGTCAGTCCTTTCCGCACTGCTTACTAATTATGTTTCGATTTCGGAGTGTCGAGGAGGCCTTGATGGATTGCTCCTGCGGGTGTCTTCCACTCCTCGCTCTTTTTTTAAGCAGGGCGATTTGATGCCGAGGTGTGGTCTTGGACTAGATCATTTATACCAGATGTAAAAGGCACTTGAGCTGTATGAATGCTCTGCAAAAATACGCGGTGACACTTTATTACCAGGTCGGCATTGACTTATGTAGTTGCTAGCATTTTTCTAGCAATTGACAAATTTTTTACTCTAGCTTGGAAATAATTTCTCATTTTTTATTAGATAATTATTAGTACCATTTTACAAAGCACTGGAGCAGCTTAATTATCGGTCAACAAAGTAAACACTCAACCTTTTCAAAATTAAAGCAGGGCTTTATCTTAAGAAGTTTTTGACATTAAGATTAACTTTTTGGGAGTTGGCAGTTTACAGTCATACTACAACCCTATTCTGAAATAGTTGGGACAAAGTGTGAATTGTGAATAAAATCAAAATGCAATGACTTTCAGATCACATGAGCCAATATGTTATTTACAATAGAACATAGATAACATTTCAGATGTTGAAACTGAGACATTTTACATTTTTATCCACAAAATGAGCTTATTTCAAATTCTCTGGCTGCAACATGTCTCAAAAAAGTTGGGACATAGGCAAAAAAAGGGCCGAAAAAGCAATTAATACATAAGAGAATCAGCTGAAAGAACATTTAGCAAGTAATTAAGTTAACTGGCATTAGGTGAGTAGCATGATTGGCTATAAAAGGGATGTCTTAGAGAGGCTGAGTCTCTCAGAAGTAAAGATGGCCAGAGGCTCTCCAACCTGTGAAGGCTTGCGTAAAAGCCTGTATTAAACAAGAGTGGGATCAAATTCCAACGGCTAATCTAAAGAAGCTTGTCTCCTCAATGCCCAGACCCCTCCACTCTGTGTTAAAAAAGAAGAGGGGGTGCTACACCATGGTAAACACGCCCCTGTCCCAACTATATTGAGATCTGTAGCAGCCATCAAATTTGATATGAGCTCATTTTGTGGATAAAATAGTTAAATTTCTCAGTTTCAACATTTGCTGTTATCTCTGTTCTATTGTGAATAAAAATTTGATTTTATTCACAATTTACACTTTGTCCCAACTATTTCAGAACTGATGAGTAGGGTGGCGTTGGGGCGGAGGAGGGTCAGCGAGCGGCAGCATGGGCGAACTAGGGCGGAGAAAATAACATATTTAAAAAGACGGCAGAACAATGATTGGCTAGCGACGTGACTGAGGTGTGCCCTGGTTGGATAGAAGCAATCAGCTGCAATGCCAGCTGACTGCTCATTGACAGCCCTGGATGTTGTCTGCGGAGAATCAGGAGTGAACATGCATGAACAAATTAGACGGGGCTGACGAGCACAAAAGAGAGAGAGTCTTCCTGACTGAACTTTTACTAAGCTTCATTATACTAATTTGCTTTGAAATTGATTGACGTGACCCATGTAGATGCTTTTGTTATAGTAGTTGGAAACTTTAAAGTTAATGGAATAAGCAGGTTTCATGGCACAAAGAAAAATAAAAAAAAGACAGTTTCTTTAGCGATTAGCCTGTTCCACCAAGTCTTTTGCGGTCTTATTCAATGACTATGAGTAATTTTGATATTTTTTGGTGGATATTTCAAATGAAACTCTTCGCCATTCAATTAAGAATTAATCCTTGACGTCACCGGTTCAAGGGGTGGACAAGGTTGCCATCACATTGATAATGTAACCATGTGCTAGCTAACTTCTGAAAATGGTGCGCTGCATTGTATTTGGTGCAGCAACAACGACAGAAATACAAGGAGGAAATTCAGGGGTGTTTCTGAAATTTTGTCCACCCCCTGCATGCTATAGCTTGTGGAGTGAATTTTTTTATTATTTATTTAGAACTCTGGCTGACAGTCACTTTTTTCTGAGATACGCTGGTATTGCTGCTGCTGACGAGTGAGTGTGAATATTTAAGTGGGTCAGAAAAGGCTCAGGGAGTAGCAAGCATTAGCATCGCGAAAGTTCATAATTAACATAAGTATAATTAGATTTTTTTCACACGTTTTAAGAAAGGCTCTCGGCAGCAGGGAGCATGGTCGTTAATTAGACTTGGGGATTAGTCTTTCTTCCACAGCTTTAATCAAATCAGTTGTGTCATACAAGTAGATCGATGTGATCCAAATTACATATGTAACTGGAGTGCTGGATCAGTTCTCAGTGGAGCGACTTTATTGTAAACCAGCCTCAACACTTTATTTCACTGTCAGAAATGTCCTTCCCTCTGCTGGGTAGACCTGACTCAGCTTTCAAAAACATTTCAGTCTTGAACAGTACATGTAGGTTACAAACGCAACAGCAAGGGCATGCTAGGCTGTAATGTTTGAAAGGAAGCTTGGAGAAGTCCCCTCGAACACTTGTGTCAGACATTACTGATGTCAGGCCCTGATACCCAAAGCTGGTACGAAGGGCAACAGGACAAGGAGGGGACATGAGAACCCAAATGCAAGGACATGGAGTATTAAATAATGAGTTCGGGGAAAACCAGATGAAGTTAAGAAGAATATAAAGGAGTGCGCCAAACACAAAGGGGAAACCAGACTAAGGCTACCTGCCCGAATGGGGAAGAACTAAACTATGAATACTCCAGGTAATCGAATTCACTAGAAAGGAAACAGGTGAACATAATTAAGGTTTGGGGGAAACTGAGGTAATTGACTGATTGGTGCACGGCAGGCAGGCAGAAACAGAATGCCAGACAGGAGGGGCATTACAACTGAAGCGGGTTTTTTTGGCCAAGCGTCTGCATGTTTTCCCCGTGCTGTGACACGTCTTTGTTTGATTTTTGTTTAATTTCATTGAATGTTGTCCTGGGCTCCTGCTTGTGGGTGTAACTTGCCCCTGCAGTTTTTGTGTGATTTTGAAACATAAGGCTACATACATTTGCTTCATTCCCGCGTTTGTTTCTTTGTTTAGTTCATTGCTTTACCCTATCTCACGTTTTGATTTAAAAAAAAATGTATTTACCTGTTTTCTCTCATGAATTTCAGAGCTTTTGTTTTGTTGTTTAGTTCTTCAGCCCGCTGTGTTTCACATTTCCTCTCTGTTTTTTCTCCTCCCGTGCTGCTGCCTCTGCTGATTTGACTGCCATTCCTCTCCCAGACCCTGCCAGAGTTGTGAACATGCCGCCCGTCATCTACGTCCCGAGAAAACTGCCAGGTTTCATACGCTGCCCAGCGGACGCCAATCCACCCGTCACTTTAGTCAAATGGGAAAAAGACGGATACCCGCTTAGAGTCGAGAAGGTCAGTCACGCCGAAGGAATGTTACGTTTCATAATGATTTTTTATCCATCATTATTGTCGCATTTATATTGTGATATTTTGAAAACTGTCATATCCTTGAGGTTTTTGAATTACAAATGGAGGTTTATGATTACAAAAATCTCTCAACTACTTACTCAGTAAGATGTTATATCAAACATAACCAGGTAGAGTGATCCTTCAAAGGTTTATTCAGATTTTTTGGTGTAGAATTGTAAATATGCCATCTCAGATCATTACTGCCATGCATTTTCCCCTAATACATTCAGTTTCATTTATTTGCTTTTATCTGAAGGAGACTATTCAGTAGCAGTGACAAGCGAATCTAAACACTACAGGCTGCGTTTACAAGAATCTTTCTTCCTTCGTGAATCATTTGACTCTCAGCACCTGCGCATTTGCATAAATTACAAAATATTTGTTATTTATTTGCTGCGCTTCTTAGTCATATAATGACCTAAAACCTGCCATATTTTCATACAGCTTTCTTGCGACGTGTCATCTGCCAGTGGCTCACTGCATGATCATGATATGGTTGGATATTTTCCAGCCACTTGCTATGCTAGTCATTCTGCTTGTAGAGGGTTGCACTTCACATCCCGCTTTTTATGCTCTGAGGCTTCCTGTTTCGTTCTTCCTAGGCCCACTGTTGTTCATTTTAGAGCCCGTAGCTTTGTTAACTCCACAAAACCTATGGACCCATATATTATATATATAAATTATATATTATATATATAAACAATTGCTGTTTTCAAACCTGTGGAAATTCAGTTCTATTTTAAGTTCTAGTTGAGATCCTAAGCTTTCCAATGATCCCAAATATGTCCTATTGAATTTCGGGGCAGTAGGTATAAAGTCCTGCACATAATCTACATATTTTCCATTTGATGTAATGCTGTGGCTATCAAAACATGGCATCCTGGGGTTTGAGTATTTCTTTCAATTTACTGTAAGTGTGATGTAGCTTCAGTGAAGTGCTACAACCAGCAGATCCAAAATATGTATGTGACGTTGCCCTGCAATGTGGAAAAAAAAAAAAAAAATGCGGTCACTCTTTAGATGAAGTGTTGCTCATAAAAGTTTATAAAAGAGATATATTGTCTTCATAAATCATACATAAGCAATTTCATGCTTTGTAAAGGGTGAAATAACACATCCTTATTCAATATGTAATGACAGATGTGATGTAACTGAGAATGTCACTTAGCTAGTGGCTAAATGCTATGAATGGTGACATTGTCAGCTAGGTGACATTGTCATTGTCACTTCTGGCATCACATGCTGAATAAGGATGTGTTATTTCACCCTTTACAAATCATGACATTTGCTTATTTATGATTTATAAAGACATTATGACATTATCTCATTTATGAAGGCTTTATACATGCTGTATAAAGCCTCTATAAGTAACACTTCTTCTAAAGTGTGAGCAAAAATGTTTTTTTTTTTTAATGTCAAGGGAAAAGTTAAGGAAAAAAGTCAGTCTAAGGGGGATGCCCTCCTGTCCTCTGTAGTATCCAGGCTGGAGCCAGATGGAGGACGGGAGCATCCGTGTGGAGGAGATGACAGAGGACTCTCTCGGCACTTACACCTGTGTGCCTTACAACATCCTGGGCACCATGGGGCAGTCGCCCCCGGCCACCCTGGTGCTAAAGGTACATCATGGGGGCTTGGGGTTGTATTTGCCTCTGTTCTTTATCTTTGTCAGTTTGAGATGATCTGAAAGGTGTTTCACAAGAAGGTTAAGAGAGTTAGAAGTAGTCAACTGGGAAAACCTCATATTACCTCAGTCTATGTCCCTGATTTTTTAAATTGTTTCAGGTTTTCGGAGTACAGTTATTCTCTGTGTTGGGAGTAACGCATTACAAAGTAACTCACCGCTGTAGTTAGATTACATGTATCAGTAATGCAGTATTGTAACACATCACTCTGATAACCCAAGTAATGGCATTACAGTTGCTTACAAATAAATTATCTACAACAGTTTCTTGCATTACTTTAAATTCTTCAACTGTCATCAGGACAGGAGGCAAAAAAAGTCTTCTTTTTCTTCTTCTTCTTCTCATTAGACTTCCTTTTTCATGGTTGTTTATGCCAGTACTGTAGCCTTGTACTTGAATCACTTTTCTGCGAAGTGCTGTTTGGGCTGATTTTTGCAACTTCGCTGATGGTTTCAAAGAGAATGAAAGGGCTTGCGTGTGTCATCCTTACACAAATTAAGATTTGTGCTGATCTGGGCATATGCCAGGTTTTAACATGATATAGTTGGTTAATTAATGAAGTAACGACGAATTTCAGATCAAAAGTAATCTAACTAATTGTGCAACTATTTACTTTTAGCAGTTAGTGATTAAGCAAAGTAAGGGATTACTTTTCTAAAGTAACTAGTAATGTGTAATGCATTACGTTTTTAGAGTAACTACCCCAACAGTGGTTATCCTGCTAACTTGGGAATCCTACTTTGTGAAGAGGTTTAGAGCAGGGATGGGCAACTCCAGTCCTGGAGAGCCGCAGCCTCTTCAGGCTCTTAGCATGTTTCTACATGAGTGATTAATTTGTCTCTGATTGGCTAATGAGTCTGCTCTCTTTGATTCTCAGGCATTAATTACCTGCTGACTGAAAGCCTGCAGATTCTGCAGCTCTCCTGGACTGGCATTGCCATTCCCTGGGCTTGGTGATTTTAGTGTCATTCAAAGGCTTTCAAAAGATGACTTCAGTGATTCAAACTTCTGAACACTAAGTTTTTTTTTTTTGTACAAACTGAGGGGCCATCTTGTGCATCGTAATACAAAGTACATGCATTGCTGAATAATTTTTGGAAAGCCATTTCTGCAGACTCATTATCATTAATGGTTTATTATAACTCCCTTAGCTCATTATGCGCAGCCAGATGTTTGTTATGGGTGTTCCTTGAAAAATCTTCCATTATTATCTGGAACAGAATTGTTAGTCTTTCTATTGAAACATGAATCCTTTAAATTTTGGTTCTGAGATTCTGTCATGAATGGTGACAGTATGGCTATTATTTTCAGAATGTTAGCAACAGGTCTTCATAAAATTTTAGTCTGGTCTGAAGTGTCCACCATGCGGTACAGCAAGTGTACAGCCATTTTACGGAGATACTGGTTTGACCCCAGATGTGATGACCGTGGTCTCTCCCTCACACCACCCCAGGACCCCCCCTATTTTAATGTGCGCCCTGGAGGAGAATACCGGCAGGAGGCTGGGCGGGAGTTGGTCATCCCCTGTGCTGCATCAGGAGACCCCGAAATCCCGACGATCGTGTGGAGAAAAGTAGGAACCTCCAAATCTCCATCACTATATCTCATATCTCCCCCTGCAGGGCACCTGGTGTACACTCTGGTGTACACTAGCCTATAATTTTGGGATAGATCCTGAAAGTTTAGGACAATGCAGATGATAGTTTTGGACAAGTTTAATGAGGATTGTTGGATGTTCAGCCCAGTCAGCCAAATGCTATCTCCTGACTTTTTACAGTTCTTCAAGGGGCACTGTCATGGTCGAGGTTGTGCACTGGACGCTTGTAGGTCATCAGAGAGATTGTTCTGTTGTCTGAAGTCTTGGTTTTAGCTGGTGTTCATTTTGGGTTTCATTTTGTTTATTTCCTATCATACTGCATGTAATCCAATATTATGGATAGTGCTTTGGTTTCCGCTTGTTTATTTTCTGAAATGCTGTGTCTAATCCAATATTATGGACAGCGTTCAGGTTTCCAGCATTCTGGTTTAAATTAAACTCATGTAATCCAATATCATGGATTGTGAACTCATTTAAGATTCCACAAGATTTTTTTAGAGTATCCGTGGCTAGACATGGCAGCGCACAAACGTCTTTTAGATTGTGCGAGCAAAATGGATGTTAAAACAAACAAACAAACAAACAAAAAAACACAATATGAGTCCTGCCCAAAAGAAGATAATTTGCTTTTTGAAAACATCAATGATTAAACGCAATGTTATATTAAAGTAGTAATTTCCAACCACAACAAACAAACAAAGAAATTGGCCAGTTTTTTTTTCTAGTTTAAAACGCATGCTGGGCCATGACAGTACGCATTTTATGCCCCTTCACCAGTAAAGATCATGCCCTTATTACATTTAATTGTAATACTCGTTCAGATAATTCTGTACCATTTCTTTGCACTTTTCAATTCCTTATGTACTCACATTTTTTGCATTTCTTCGTACACTTCTCACATTTCTTAAATCCCCTTGTACAATGAATCTCATACACTTAATGCAGTTTTTACTACCCCTTGTACAGTAAACCTCATGGCCTTAATGCAGTTCTTAATACCCCTTGTACAGTAAACATCATACTGTTAATGCAGTTCTTAGTACCCTTTGTTTCATAAATCTCATACCCTTAGTGCAGGTCTTAGTACCCCTTGTACAGTAAATCTCTTATACTTAATGCATTGTGTAGAATCCTATTATAGCAAATATCATACCCTTAGTGCAGTTCTTAGCACCCCTTGTACAGTAAATCTCATTCCCTTAATGTTGTGCAAAGTTCCCTTTTTCCCATAAATCTCATGCTGTTAATGCAGTTCTTTGTACCCTTTGTGCAGTAAATCTCTTATCCTTAAAGCAGTGCATTGTACCCCTTGTACAGTAAATCTTATAGCCTTAATGCAGTTCCTAGTACCCCTTGTACAGTGGAGCTCATTAATGTAGTTCATAGTACCCCATCTACAGTAAACCTCCCCTTAAATGCAGTTCTTAGTACCCCTTATACAGTACATCTCTCGTCCTGAATGCAGTTAGTACCCTAGTATATTCCCTTAGTTTGCGGCCCTTTGCTCTGTTTGCACAATAAGTTTTAGACATGAGATATTTAAAAAGCGGTGTGAATGGCTTTAGCGCCACATTAACAGACAGCTGTGGGCCATGAGGCCACCATGGCCACTTGTCCGGCCTGGTACCCACGTGCCCGTCCGCTTCGCTCCTGACTCAGGTGGGGAAGCCCAGCAAGAGCCAGCACAACGTCCTGCCGAGCGGCAGCCTGCAGTTCACCTCCCTCAGTAAGGAGGACCACGGGGAGTGGGAGTGTGTGGCCACTAATGTCGTCACCAGCATCACTGCCAGCACGCGCCTCCTGGTCATCGGTACAGTCTTTCCATCCCCAACACTGCCACCCGCACACATCCATCCCCCCTGAAGCGCAGATCGAGTGCCCCCCTCGCATTGTGGAGGTTCAGGAGCCTGTTTAATTAATTGCTTTTAATTGTTGGTTTTGAAATGATCTTTTTTGCAAGACTCCAGTGCTTGTTTCATACTTGTAAGACATATGTCAACAGATGTCTTAAGAAAAGTTTCAGGCTATACAGTTTTTTTTTTTTTTTTAATGCTTAAATGAAGTCTTGGATAATGCCTGTGGCTAATTAGAGCTAGTTTTCTCTTTATAACTATTCTTGCGAATGCTACTGTATCAAAGTCCTATATCCATGACAACCAATGAACTCTCAGTCCATCCACCAAATGAAATTTTAAAACCACCGACAACAGTGTCTGCAACGTTACAAATATTCAACAAGTACAACATAAGACACTGTCGGACAGCTCTTGCTTTTGTCTGTCTTCCATCATGTTGGTCATCGTACACTGTCAACAGACACGTCTTTCAGGTATAAAACCTTCTTATGACGACACTGTGGTTTGAAGCGTTTGGATAGTGACAAAATTTTTGATTTTGTCTCTGCACCCCTGCAAGTTGAAATGAGATGATGGGTTTAAGATCACAGTGCTGGCTGTTGGCTTCAATTAGCGGTCATGTACAGAGAGGTCCGTTAGTAATTGGATTGGGACACGATTTTTACAGCGCTGTTATTCTGACTCGGTTCGCCAAATATGGGTGTCACCCCCTGAAATAAAAACTGATACTGCTGCAGAATGAACCACATAGGGATCACATGCCTTAATGGTATCCTTGACCTTGATAATGACCTTGTGCAAACATATTGGGTGATGTTCCTTGGTATGACAGCCATTTTTTATATGCCCACTCCGCTGGATAGGCGTATATTGCAATCACCACTGTCCGTCCGTCGGTCCTTCCACAAGTTGATGTTCTCACTCTAGAGACTATGATTTTTGTTAGATTTTTTTTCTATTTTAGTTTTCTGGGCTAAGGGAGATATGAGGAGGATCCCTATTGATTGTGGTGATGATTCAAAATTTTTCTCAGAGTTGTGGCGCCAAACTTAGCGCATCCCTATACATTGCTGATATTTAGCTTATTCTCACTCTGCAGGGTACAGTTTTAGGTGTATCCATTTTGCTTTCATTTTGTGGGTTAATGGTGATATGTAGTGGATCCATATTGATTTTGGTGATAATTGGAACTTTTGAAGTCAAATAACACGTCATCGACAAAGCTGCCATCTGGGTGTATTACCAGGGTGTGTGTAGCTAACTTTTCCATAGCGACTGTACATTGACTCACGGACTGTGCTGTGCATGAGCTCTGTCAGCAATGCTCCCTTCCTCTCAGGCACGAGCCCACACGCTCCCACCAACATCCACGTCTCTGTCTCCACCACCACGGCCAACGTCTCCTGGGAGCCAGGGTACGACGGCGGATTCGAGCAGACGTTTTCTGTCTGGTACGGCCCTGTGTGAGTCATCCCAGCATGCTTTGCTACTCCTGCTTCTTCCCTAATTGTGTGTTTGCTACTGTGATCCTGCTGTGTTTGTGGGGTGTTTACAGCTTTGTTGGGTGTGTTAGCAAGAGAGAATTCTAGCATTGTTGCAGGATTGGTCACTGGTAATTGAGTACATTTAATTATCAATAATATATCGGCTATATTATATTCTGGCTGAATTTTTGGTAATCTCACAACAGTAACACAACAATGGTTAGCAATGCTGCCTAACAATAAGGAGGATCCAAGTTTGAGCCCCAGCTGGCCAGGGCCTCTCTGTGTGGAGTTTGCCCTGTGTTTGCGTGGCCTTCCTCCAGGTACTCTGGTTTCCCCCCACTTAGAAAAACATGCATTACAGGAACACTCCAACCAGTACCCCTGACCAAGGAACTGGCTTTAGAACTGGAGTTGGTCCCCAGGCACTGCTCTGTAGCTGCCCACAGCTACTAACTATTGGATGGGTCAAATGTGGAGGTCAAATTACCCCACAGGGTTTTATAAAGTATATCTTAATTGTGAACCCTTTCATGGATAAATATAAGCTGAAATTGAGTTCTCTAGTGAAATGAATCATCATTTATATCAGCTGAGAGCCAAATTTTTAAGTCATATTAGTTATGTGGGTTTTGTTTTTGTTGGTTTTGTTATTCTTCAGCCATGAAGGCAGTTATGTTCTCAGAACATTCCAGAACTCTATGGACGTTTATTGGTTTTCCTGCATGCACATTTGTCCTGTTTCTCGGATGCCCTTGGAAAATTTTCCTTTTGTCAAAATGCTTCAATTTAACTTTGAGAACCGAAAAGTTTCTTACGATGGTCAATCATATCAGTTTTTTTCTGGCATATCAAGAAAGTGTTCTCTTTTGGCTTATTTCAGTGGTAAAACTGTTACACAGAATTCATGATGCTTTTCCTTACTAAATGCTGGCCATCAGGAGATAACATATTTATGATAAATTTTGGCCGGAATCATGTTTCTGTGACTTTTCAGTGGATGTATTTGAGCAAAAAAATGTTTACAAAGAAACATGCAACCGCATTTGATACTATACGGGTCTACTGGAGACTTGTTTGACTTATCTGATAGATCACAGAGGAAATGCACCAATTATGCATTTCATTATACACCTGAAAAAAATGCACCTGGGGTCAGTGTTAAATATTATACTTTATTTTAGCAAACCTCTTGAACTGAAGGGGGTACTGTTTTTCTTATCCTTTATATATGACGTTTTTTCATTGACTTTTGCCTATGAGGGCCGATAGCTATTCTAACAATTTTGAATAGTCCACTTTGACACTTCTTGGCCATTTAAATGAAAATATTCACAGGGTGACATTATCAAATACTATTAAATGGCAATAAGCCTGGTTAGGTGATTGTTATGCACAGCTGCGTCCATGAAACACCTTTTTATGATGAAAAAATGTGCCTTTGTCTATGATTAGCTTGCGCCAATGTCTGTAATTAGTTCTTCCCCCATTCAGAACCATAACACCAGTGCCTAAATGACTTAACCCTCTACATGTCTCATAAAAGTCAGATTACCAGCCTGATATTGCCTCACGTGGAAAGAAAACTGATTTTAAAAAGGCTTTTAAGGAACGTTTAAAATAAGCCATATTATAATTTTACAGGGTATTTTTTAGATCTATAAAATTGAAGACACCAGAATATGTAAAAGATTATTTTCCCATTTTGGCTTTAATATGGCCTCAATTAGTAGAAAATGAGGGTACTATTACTAAAAGGTTAGCATACTGTGCGCATGGACTGGCCTGCAGTATTATCATTCATCCTTAGTTTTGCCTTTTACCGTGACTTACTACAAACATAAGTGTCTGTTTTTTGTAAAAGGTCTGATCATTCTGGTCAAAATGGTACAAGAAGACTAGACATCAAGAACCTCAATAGCGCTGATTCCACACAATAGAATATCGGCTTGATTATACATGATTATGCAAATTTCTTGATGAGTTCATTCATATTTGTGCGCAACCTAATTCATATGCATTAGACTGAGAAAGGGCTATTTGTGATTTTATTGAATTGATTTTGCGGGCAATAATTTCATTTTTCCTCCTAATGCATTAGGAGCTGATTTTGGCTCAGCGCTGGAAGGGCCCTCCTGTATTGAAGCTAAAATCATGACTTAGAGAAGCATCTGCTGTGTATGTGTGCACAGTTGGTTCTTGGATGAATATATAGGCATTAAATAAAATTCTATCCATGTTCGCGTTTCGCACAAAGTTTCCAGAACACACCTCACTGAGAAGCATGGCCTGGCCAAGGACAATATTATTTGTGATACAGTTTTGGTTTAAGCTCACAATTTTGGCTCGGCACACCACATCTTTGGATTTGAAAACAATGTACATTTAGTGTAAGTTAGTGGCGGCTGGTGAACTGGCGCGAGTGGAGGTTCAAAAGATCCTTTTAAATTAAGGATTGGTCATGACCTGTTTTCAATGATTCATTTACATTACCATTACAGAAACTCCGAAAACTCTCAACATTATCAGGTGTGGCCAGTTTTCATTTATAACGCAAACCTGTTGACTCTCACGCATTTGGTGTGAGTTTAAGTGGCATATTTGTGTTCCTCTGCTGTAGTCAGCAAGTATTCAATGCGTATGTAAAACATTCTCAGGCGGAATTGAAGTCCTTGTTCACTGGAGGGGTTGGAAGCAATGGAGTTGCAAAAAGACATTTCAAATGATCTTATTTCATTTAAACGATCATGAAACACACGCATTGCTTCCAAACCTTGAGTAAAGAAAAGCATGAGAAGTCCGGAGTCGTTATGAAAACTGGCCATATATGATAATGGTAAGAGATTTCAGAGTTTCTGTAATGATAATTTAAATGAATGATTGAAACAGGTCATGACCAATCATTAATTTCAAGTATTATTTGAGCTTCCCCTATCACCATTTCACGAGCCGCCACTGGTGGAAGTTGAGAGTTGGCTTTCATTTCCCATTGGTAAAGCGCACCCTCTCTTGTCCTTTGTCTATACCGTGTAAACTACATATGGATTGCAGCCTTTTTATACAGTGTTACCTCCTGCAAGCTTCTGAGGATACGGCCGAGTGAAATGTAAGGTGTATCATTCTCCAGCTGTTAAAAAAAATATGTAAATAAACAAAAAAGAGATGTTATGTGTTCAGATCTCAGAAAATGTCCACTCTGGCTCTGTATTTACCAGTGATCATTTACAGGTAAATCAACACAGAAATGCTGTTTGTAAATGTAAGAGTGAGGAAAATGGTGGAAATGAACAGGCTAAGGGTTGAAGCAGCTGTGGTATGTGCTCTGTGGTATCCTGACCTGGAGAAGAGCAGGGAGTGCATGGGCAGTTGTTCTGAGCTGCTAAAAGGATAATTTAAAGGTAACCCATCTGTTCTTTTTTTGATATAATTTAATAGATATGACCAAAACAAATGGGAATAAATAAATGTTTTCTCCGAGATCGCTTGCAATCTCCCAAATATTTAATATGAAAATAGTTTTTGCAAAAACTCCCCACACCTCATAAGAATTCAGAAGTATGCATACATTATGTAACAAGAAAGTGGATGTGCGCGGTGGATGCGGAAATGAAGAGAAGTTGCAACAGCAAAATGTCGCGGCCAAAGAAATACAGGTATCTGATTGATTCAGCCCATAAAAGTGCTCGAAAAGGCCAGGAAAAAGATCAATTAAAGAAGAGGATAAATATAAAAGGCCAAAGTGATCGCTGGCAAACTTTTAAAGCCAGGTTTGGAGATATTTCCAATGAAGATGTGGCCAAACTTTTGCTGAATACGTAGCCTAAGTAAACTTGATGCCTGGTGCAAAATACCCGATTTCCCTTTTTCCTAGCGCTTTCAGATTGTTGATGTTCTTGAAATCGTCCCATTTTTGTAGCTAGACATATTTATAGTAATTTATTTAGAATGCATAAATGTAACTTATTTACTAGTAGTCAAATCTGATGACTGATCTGGCATGACTTTCCATGCAAATCGCTCAAGCATATTAAGTAATAGGCATGTCGAAACGGCCGCGGTCCAGCAGCCACAATGGCTGATCGAAACGGTCGAATGATTGCTTTTCTTCGGAATTTATCATTGTTAGGAGTCGAGGATGCATTAAAACCTACACGCAAATCTTTTTATTAGAACAGCCAGGTAAATTATGCATAAAAAAAGTTGAGGATAAGGAATGAATTTCAAAGAAAAACCTTTTCATTGTACAAGCGCACGCAGCATATGGTCTCTTTTCTCTTTTTTTCAGTTTTCCTGGAGATACAGCTGTGAATCTATAGAGCATTTTTACTTTTAACTAAGTCTACTCCAAAGAACACACTGCATGACCAAAAGTGCGTGCTCGTTCAATTTCTTATTCTATATCATGGCCATTCATGCTGACAAAACTCTTCTGGGGAAGCTTTCGTCTATGTATCATCGCAAATTGCGTGTATATGCTGACGGTACCATAAATTAGTCAACTATTTATTTGGTTCAGATGGCGCTATCTAATTTTTTTATGCTATTGAAAAAATCTGTGTTCTTGAAGTGTTGTTGTAAATGAGGATTAATGCGAGATCAGAGACACCAAATGGGAGGTGGAAGGGAAAAGGGAATTTATTAAAACAAAAACAAACAGGCACGAGGGCCAACAAAAAACTTGGCCCAAAGGGTTGCAAAAGACAAACTAAGGTAAGCTTCACAGAGCTGAGAACTAAGGATCAGAAAACGACAAAACACAAAAGCCACTGGAAACTCCAGGGAGATAAACAAGAACAGAAATGAAAAACAAGAATAAGGCTATATACAAAATGACTATGGCAACGAGGCTTGGGAACATGAACAAGAACTTGAAGCATGAACATGAGCGAGACACTGTCTGCCAGCCAGCTTCCACCGCATCCAGATAAAGGCTAGGAAATCAAGGACACATGAGGGGCAACACCTGGAGAAGGAGAAACAAGAGGCAGGGCAAGATCATGACATGGACTAAGATTGGATGACAAGACTTGCTCATTAAGAGAATGAGCGTGCTCAGCTTAAGTACCAATTAAGTATGCAGTTTGAAAGCAGCATGAATGTTTAGAACAGAAAAGCACAGCAAGATCTTGAAATTGCAAAGCAGGAATCATGACAATAAACTCCCTGTCTAAATTAGTAATATTAGTAATGTGCCTATCTAAGAATTACACCACCCAGTGAGTGTTAGTAAATGTTAGTAACTTAAACAGTTAATTGCCAATTAAGCTTAGACAGCCCCGAATTAGCACAGCACAGAAGGAAGAGGGAAACACCAAAGCCAACCAGAGCTCTTAAATGTGCAACAACGAAGGCACGGGGCGGAACGCAGACAAGCGGTGGAGTGGCTTGGCAGACCTGGCAAAAACAAAAACATGGACAATGAACATGAATTATGGAATGCAATGACTGGATACAAGAAACTGTTAAAACTGTGACATGAACTATGTACTATGAACTATGAAATCTTGAACATGAAACTGTTATAACCATAAACAATACTGTCCTGGCCAAACACAACAAGGATATAACCAAGTTCATGGTATTCTGCAAATCTTGAAAATTGGATCCAAAAGGAATATTGGATTCATATTTGTTCCCTGAGAAGTGTGCAAATTGAATTTTTCTCCCATAATTTATATTTATATTATTATATCTCCCAATATTTATTCATATTTAACTGAGTAAGAAGCTGACCTCATGGGCATTTTGAAAATTCAACCAAAAACAGAAGAGTAAACTTGGCTTCTTGTATAGGAATAGGGTTTGCTTTAATTTTTTTGTTTTCAATAATCTTCCTCATGCTTTATCACGGTGATATAATTTGCAGAAATGCCTCCACTTTTACTATAAAACCTTTAGATTCTCTTTACTTCTCAGCGCCACAGTTTATCACTGACCTTGGCTTCTGCACTGAACACTGTGCTCTATTTGAGTCAGTAGGGTTGGGGTCACTGAAATGTAGATGAGATTGTATTTGATTACAAATGTGTGTTGTTGTTTTTTTTTTTTAAATCCCACCATATCCTTCTTCACTGCTTGCATGGCGAGTGTTTTGCCAAGGGACACGGTCACAGGTTTTTTTTTAAGTCTTAAGGTTCCTCAGGTTCAAACAGAGCTGGGTGAGTCTGTATTTTATTATGACGTCCCATTAACGTAGAATAGGCCCCAAATTGAACTGAAACTGGTTGAACTAATCCCTCTCGGACATTTGAAAACATCTGTCAAGTCTTTTCATCAATTAACTGCTCTTATTTGAATTGATTACTATTTTGCTTTCATTATGCTGTTTTTTTTTATTGTATTATTATTTTTTATTGCTTTTAATAAAATTAATCTTTGTCATGCCCCCTGCAGAAATAAAGCTTAAATTGAAAAAAAAAAAATACCTGTAAATGTGAGAAAACAGACTCATTTATGAGCCTGTTCACTCTGAACTGAAGTCATTGTGATTTAGTTTCTATGGGAATTGTTATGGAGCTATTTGATTTAGTCTACGAGGAGGTATGGGAATGTATGCTAGTTTTCGGGTCCATATTTAAATTGTAGTTTGATTGAACTCATTAGATAGATGATTGATTTGACTGAACTCAGCTCGCTCTCCATTCAGAACTAACGCTGTAAAATTAACTGTTCTGAGAGTCACCTCTGAGTCATTTGTTCTTTTTGTGGCTTTTTAATTAAATGTACTGTTCTCCACTGGGTATGAACTTGAAGCGTTCATTTATGCCCATTCTTAAAAATAAAGAGTGGTGTAGTATTTGATTGACTTTGGAGGTCTTATTCTCGTTGAAATTGTACTTTTCAGTTTGGGGAAAATCATACATTGCACGGCTTTTGGATCAAGAGTTTTCCCGCAGGGGGAAGGGGTGTTTGTTATTCATGTTCCATCACTTTTAGCTGTGGAGGAGCAATCTGGATCAATTACTGTGCGTGAGTGACAGGTGAGACGGAACACTGGCCCCCTGCCTCTCTCTCTGATTGGATCCCACTGAGTGAGGGGGGAGGTACTTCTGTCCTTCAGACGTGTCAGCTGTCAGACAGAATTAGCCACGCAGGACGTTCGCAGACTCCATGTTCTGTTCTATAGAAGGAAACGTATGAATGACAGAACATCCTAAAATCCCTGCCAGAATAGTCCCTTAGGGATATGATTTTCAAAAGGCTGGGATGATTACATGGCAAGATTGAAATGACATTTTTAAATATATTTCTGCTTTATATAGTGTGTTAAATTCCCTAAAGTATAAACATATAATGAAGAATTATAATAACAAACATGGTTGCTACCCTGAAATATTATGTCACAATCCAGCAATAAGTGTCTTTGCACATTGCTGAACTGTTGAGTTTCGACCTTAGTTCAACAAATTTGTTCAATATCTTGGTTATTTCTCAGTTGTATATCCAATTTAATCATTCCTAATAGTATGAAAGGAGTGTGAGTCATGTATCAGCTTTGTCTTGCACAACAAATACAGGATGAACTTGTATTTCATTTCATTATCATGAATACAGGATCACTGCTGCTGTCTAGTTTATGGTCATGCCCACCAGCGGTCTATATCTGGTCTTTAAACTAACATGTGCATCCACTTACTCTCTGGTTGCAGTTCTAGCAAAGTCAGCCCACATCAGTCACAGAAGATGCTCCTGTCAAGGAGTCAGGGACTTTAGAGAGTTAAGATGTATTCTTGACTGTAATGCCTTGTCGTTTATTGCCAGAGAGTGATGATGCCGCATAAGAAATGGCCCCACACGTGTGAGTTTGATGTATTCTGCAGAGTCGTGCGCTGACAGTAAGCTCTCTCTCTGATGTACGGCAGTCATTCATCCCATTTTCCTCCCTTCTGTGCATTACTGTCCGTCTTCACTGCAATCTTTCACTAAACATGCAATTGAAATCATTTTCAATATACGCAGTATATAAATAAAAAGTTGTAGGAATGGGCTGCATTAAAAAATGCCTTTTATATCATGGTCATTAAGTGCTTCACTTTGCAAAGGTAAACGCCAATGTGGAGTATCCACTTTGGTGAGACACATTCTCCAGTCTACACATACCAATTGAATCATGTCCGACTGGAACACATCTTGTTTCCACTTCATGTTCATCCTGTTCAAATTCAATGGTTCACATGGTAGCCTTTGGTATTCAGCTTTTTTATTAGATATCCCAATTGAATGCAGGGACATTCATCAGGTTACCATGAGTTTAATTTTATGCCCAGTATGTGCTCCTTGAAAATATTTCAGATTTAATGAATAGATGTTACAAATTTCTGAGGGACTATATGACTGCTTAAGACTATGGTAGATGTATGTAGAAGAGTATGTGTGTAATTATAAAAGTATACCGTAGTGTGCAGTGATGATTATAGACCACCACATTCATCTAAAAGCCAAAGGGGTCCTAATATATTGTCTACAATTTTTTTTGGTGAAAATGTATTGAAAAATACTATTGTAGGCAATGCAAACAACAACAAAAAATTATTCCCACAAGTATATTGATGGGAAAATATGGGTAACTAGAGGCACTCAGAGAGCAGCACAGTCAAAATCTTTCTGAGTGAACATGGCTCATAGGAAATTTAAGGTATCAGCCACATATGATTTCAAGATGGCTCCCATGGTGGCCATATTGTTGTGTGTCATAGGATTTCAAGATTGTGGCCATGGCGACCATATTGTTTAACCGATCCGAGTCAAGATCAATAGGGTCCATCCCTGATGTACTAGCAACCCACTCACAAAATGTCCTTTCATTACTTTTTGAGTTACACAAACAGACAGACACATAAACCAATGCCGGCAAAAACATAACCTCCTTGGCAGAGGTAATGGTTGAGGTAACACTATAAACATCGATTTTTTTATAACAATTGAAAGATGTGGCAGATTTTATTTTTTTGACCCTGACATGTTTGAAGGCTCATTACATGATTATTGATGCTAAAAAAATTATTTAGACTGGTTTGAGGCAACATTATTCTACAAAAATATCTCCAATGGTCAGTTGTTCCAGTATATAAGTTGACATGTACTTTGAGCAGTGTCACAGTGTTAAACACTATGGCACAATGGAAGGAGCTCTCTGAGATTGTAGCTGCATTGTAGCCTTAGATGATGATGAAGACGAATAGAGGTGCAAAACAGAAGTTAAGTGCCTGTGATGTTCATTATCTGCATATGACAAGTAGAAAAAAATTGTTTACAGCACAACAACTCCGTAATGATATTAATAGCGTAGTAAGTATCAAAATCTACTATTTCTAGACGCCTGCATGAAAATGGTCTGTGAGGTTGTATTGCTGGCACATAAAAAAATTTTTTAAAAATTGAGTTTGCCAAAAATTTAAGGATTGGACACCAGTCAACTGGGAACAAGTCCTTTGGACCGATGAATCAAAATTATACATTTTCTCTCCCAAAGGCAGAATTTATGTGCACCGTAGAGTTGGAGAAAATTTCAAAAATGACTGTCTAACCCCCTCAGTAATGAAGGAAGAGGCAATAATATGGTTTGGGGTTCAGTCTGCTCTAAAGGAACTGGTGTTTTCTGAAGAATTGGTGGAATCATGCATCAAAATAAGTATCACAGCATCCTTGTGAGGCACACATTGCCACCTGGAGAGCAACTGATTGGTGAGGGATTTTATTTTCAACAAGATTATGACCCTAAACATACCTCTAAGCTACGCAAGAATCATCTCAGTCAGAAAGAAACATCTGATGACATCAAAGTTATGATTTGGCCGGCTCAAAATCCACACCTTAATCCGATTGCGCAAATCTGTTGTAACATTGAAAAAATCTCTTTGGAATGAACTTTAAACCATATAGAATGGTTTAGCAAGTGAGGAAATAAAAAATTATATGATAACTATGCCTTAAAGATTAAAAGCTGTAATCAAAGCAAAGGTTGGCCACACTAGATATTGAAAGACATTATTATTTTAGTTTTTTCTGGAAATTGTTATCTCTTTTACTTATTTTCCTCTATTTGATCCAATATTACATGAAATAAATACTTGAATAGTACTTGGTTTCTGATTTATCTTCATTTTGTTAAGTATAATCATCGCTGCTCACTACCGTTTCAGCGCTTCCTTATATCCACCCGAGTACTGGTGTTGATAGCCAATCACTCAACCATGCACTCAAGCTTTTCTGCGTAACTGCACAGCTATACTTCACGCCCTCGTGAAACATCCCGGTAACACTAAATTGATTGGCTCGTTTCTTATCCAGTTCCCGAGTGTTTAAATATTCTACAGTAAGCGAAACATGTTGATTGGACAAACACAGAGCATACAAGCCTATGCGTATCAGCATGCTCGGTTGCATCCTGTCTACGTTGCGAGCATTACGTAGCTGAAATAGACGCGACTTATAGAAAAAAAGGCTAGCAAAACTGGCCTTGGAGTGTTAGAGGATTTAAATAAGATAAGGACATGGTCAATGGGAATTATTTTGAATGAAACTGGAGCGGAGGATTCCTTCTACTGGATACATTGGTCTCTGGAGGAGAGATTCATGAAAAAAGTTAGGCTGCTACTTTTGCTTTTCTGTAGGGCCTTTGCTTTTTGGGTTGAATACCGTATTCAACAAAGTTGAATGCCGAGTTTTTTTTCCTATTTAAAACGTGAACTGCCCGTGCATTTGGGTGGACCACCTGGTACGTTGCACCGTTCTGTTGAATCCAGTGAGGGAATATATCGTTTGATGTTGCATGAAAGTGGAATGTCTATTCTGTTAAACTAAGGTATATTTCAGAATTCAGATATTACTGAGTTAGTGAGTTGTACTTGTTCCTTAGAAGTGTTGTAATGAGTTTGTGAGCTCGGATGTCCGAACAGCTGGTGTCATTATAGAGTGAATGCCTTGACCGTTTAATCAGCAGTTTATTTAATGACTGTGTGTGCTGGCTTTGGGGACTTAAAAAAAAAATTGACAAAACTCTAAACCTTATTATGGTGAAAAGGCATTTTTTGTGTTTGGAGAGGTTACTGGTGACCACTGATGTTCAGCTGCACTTATATTGATAAATTCATGCTAAACTCAACCAGAGAATCATTAGTTTTAATTTTTTAAAATTAGTTTTAATTTAATTCCATGCCTCAAAACTTTGTATTAAATAAACAGTCATTTGATGATTTGACAGTGCAACATCTCAGACTTTGGGGAGACACTTGGATAGCTGTGTAATTTGGCTAATAGTATGTAGGTAATCTAGAATGTAATGTTGAAGATGAATTGTACTTGTGGTCTAGGAGTTTATGATCTGAGAAATGTATAGATTTAAGACCCAGCAGTTTTTCAATTCTCAGTATTTATTTATTTTTTTTTTGCAATTTAAATAGTGAATTCTGATGAAAAGTTTTATGTTTGCAGTCCATTTTCTCAACTAAAATCATGAAAATAAACTAAAATACAATGTAATTCTGAATGCTAAATGCTAAAACGTTTTTTTTCTGAGTAAAGCCACATTTTTTCTCTTTATGAAGCTTAAATCCTTAATTATACAGCATTAAATTGGGTAACCCATAAATAGCCAAAGTTGTCTTCTGCGCAAAGGGGTTAATTAGCTCATTATGGTTTATTCATAAGACACACATGTTCTGCTGATTATAGTGAACGTCTTTGAGTTAAATAGTTTTGCTTCATCAGTGGTTCAATTTACAAGTGGATGCAAGCCACAGCACAGCTACTATGCCATGTGTTTACATGTATGACATGTGACCTTGTGACCTTGACCTAGTTGTGGCTTCTTTTAACCTCCAAATGTGACACCTGGTGATAATAGAGCCAACTAATGATAAAACAATGGTTTAAAATGAAATTATTTGACACCAAATCAAAAATAATGAGTCGGCGCCACCGAATCCACCCCTGCCTTTTTTTATTCAAAACCCCTGGAACCTTTACTAATAATCCAAAATTAGTGGGAATTGTTTCATATTAAAAAGAACATTTTAATGAACAAAATGAGGTATTGTTTGCCTTTATTGAGCTTGTAATTATTGAATGGTGTCCAAGTTAAACTACCCAAAATTTTGGTCATGTTACAAATCCACCTTTTCTGGGGTGCCAGTTCCTGACATGCGACCATACATCTTTGTTTATTTGCAGAAAATCGCAATAAGCCGCCATATCTACATAATTTTGGGAAGGTAAACAACATTGCAGATAATATTGCGTTGTTTAAGTCCACTAGACTGCATTCAGTATCATTTGAAGTTTCCTTTGTTGTTCAGTTCATTCAGACGTTGGCTGTATTTAGATCAGATGAATTATTTGACACGTGTTCTAAGTATTGCAACTAGCAAAATACTGCTCAACATGATGGTCTCCTTTTACAGAAGCTCCACGTTGTTCACAATGTGCGACGGCAATCTAAATCTCCTCCATCATGTTCCGCACCTAGGCCTATTCATGTTTGCATGTCGCTGGATTGCTCCGTAATGTAAAATGGTTCATTGATTGCCATCCAGGATCCATCACTCGTTGAGCAGCGAGCCTCAGATACAGAGTGGCTCATGGCCGTAATTCATTTCTCGTGACTGACTTCATCGCAGCGTAATGGCGAACATAAATCGCCGGTTGACATGCAGTATGTATACGTAAGGTATGGGGCTTATTTGTGTATGCGCTGGTCTGGTGCGTACAGTCAGGGGTCCCTTATTAAATAATTCATGAGTGTGTGGGCCGGAGACTATGGTGATGTATACGGGAACGTGAACTGTATTATTGCTCTGGTATAACAGATGGCGTACCTTGCGCTCGATCTCTTTCTGAAATGGTATCAGAAAATCATTCCATTCTCCACCAATGTTTGAAAAGGAAAGCCTCTCTCTGAATACTAAGGTATTTTCTCAAGGCACTGCTCTCTCTCTAGGTCCGTTTGGTATTCAGGGAATGTATAGGCAACAACATAAGCTGTTTTTGTCTGTCTTTTTGCATTTCGCATTAGAATGCTTCGGCAGACATGATAATGTTCTCAGTACAGTGAAGAGTGACTCTCTATTGGTTTCCGTACATCAGTCCTAGCCAGAAATTTTGAGTTGATAACGTGTTCCTGGGTCTCCCCTGCCTTTGAATATGCTTGAAAATATTTTTTTCCTCGACTGCCACTGGGAAGTCACAGAAACTTGCCAAACACCTGACTGTTCTTAGAGAGTAGTGAACAGTGTGGATTATTCTTCCAAGTTCACTTTTTTTATAAAGTCTTGCAGACTGTGTTGATTTTGTTAAGATGCTGAATTATTCAACACGGTAAGCCCATAAAAAATATTTCCCCCCATGATTCCATGATGAAAGTGTCTCAGATTTGCATCATTAGCATTATGAACATGCACAAGAAATTTTCATAGTCAATGGAAGTTTCTTTAAAGCTCGCAGAATAATCAGAAAAATGCGCCATCATGATTTGAATGGGAACCTTGTTGCTTGCATTTGTATGATCCAGTTTTTCTCTTTAGTCACATGACAAAATTTTCTTGATCTTTTGTCTGATTTCAATAGTTCTGTCAATTTCTGGTAGTCTTCACTTATGTCCGCATGAAAGGTCATTCTGTCAGAACAGGTTTGTTTGTGCACCGCAAAAAAAAGAAAAGAAAAGAAAAAGAAAACTTAGTAAGCATTTTTATTTTGTATTTAGACTTTTTCTATTTCTATTCTATTACCTTTTTTCCTCAGAAAAAAGATTCTGCCTCTGACGTGAGATAATTTTGACTTATTTCTAGATTTGTCCTTGGGACGAGTGAAATTTTTTGTGGAAAAATTTAGAAATTAGTCAAAATTATCTCCCATCAGGGACAGTGGTTGTTTTTCTGAGAAAAATGGTGATAAAAATACATTTTTAAAGTCTAAATACAAGATTAAAATGTTTGGCAAGATTTACCTTTGCCTTTTTTCCAATGTGTGGCAGTAAAGCTTGCTTACTCGCAAAAAAAAATTCTCGACCCTCCCAGCAATTGTCCATCCATCAAAAAATTAAAATAAAAGATCAATGCAGTTTAGTAAGTGATGAAATTCTTTAAAAACTTGCAGCCATCCCACCCTCCGTACATTATGATGTGATCCGGTGTCGGTGTGTGCCCCCTTGGTTCGCAGGGTGAAGCGGGCGCAGTTCGGGCCACACGATTGGCGTTCGGTCTCCGTCCCCGTCTCCCGGAACTGGCTGCTGGTGCAGGGGCTGGAGCCGGAGACGGCGTACCAGTTCAGCGTCCTGGCGCAGAACAAGCTGGGCACAGGCCCCTTTAGCGAGGTTGTCACTGTGAACACGCTAGGTGAGTACTCCACCTTCCTTTGTGTGTCTGCATCTAAACACCAGGGCAACTTTTCTATGGCGCTGGGACATGCTGCTAGCTGGATAACTGAGGCTACTTCTGCACTGATACGTTTTCATTTTTAAAGGCAAAACCTTTGCTACATTTTGGCATAATGTCCACACTACTCTGGTGTATTCATATCCCTAAAGGGGAGATTAATGAAAAAGTTGCTGAGCCCTTTGGAGTTATAAAACTCTGGGATTGCGTTTTAGTCTGGAAGGGCCGAAATGGAGACTTTTGAAAACAATGATGCAGTCATGTTTGCCTCTGGATTGGGTTTTATTTGCTTTGTCATGCCTCCCAATCCATGTTTTCTGCCAAGTTTATTGTCTTATGCTCCTTTGTTCCTTTCTGGAATAGCTCCACCTTGTCGTCAGTCCAAGCAAAGAATTTTTCTGGACTTAGTTTTTGCCATTGCTGTTCTTCATTAATTTATCAAAGTACAGAGCAAGGCTATTATAGTTTTGAAATTTTCATTAGTTTTTATTTGTATTTAGTTTTACAGTTTTCTTTTTTATTTCAGTTTAGTTTTAGTTAGCTGAACAAGTGATGAAGCAGTTTTAATTCAGTTTTTATTGTGAGGAATAGACTAGTTGTCTCCCGCCGCGCGGAACGCGCAAAGCGGCGGGACATAGTATTCACGACCGTCCGTCTGTACGTCCCGAATCCTTGTCAGCGATATATCTCCAGAACGAAATAACGGATTTCCTTCAAATTTCATGTCAACATGTATTAGGGTGATACCCCGGCGCCAGTCGATTTCGGTGACCTTCGCCTCATTCTCAAGGTCACACCGAGAGATTGCTCATTTTGACACGATTTTACATGTTGTAGCGGGGGACAAAGACACGTTAGTGGCAAATACTTGTTTTAGTTTAGTTTTTATTTAGTTTTAGTATTTTTTTTTCAGCTATTAGGAGGGCCTTAATTTGTAGAAGCTGACAAGGATAAAAGAATGCATGACAGCAAATATGTTTTTGCCAAGTCCTTTATTAATCCTTTATGCTTTAACCATCGTCTTTTTTAACATGTTACACTGATGATACTAATATAACTGAAAAAAAAAATCCAATCCATCTCACCCCATACAGTCATCATGCTCAGTTATTTCTGCAGCTTTTGCCATGTTTGAGAGCTAATCATCTTCTTCACAGAATGCGCGCAGGCCAGTTGCTAGGAATTCTGGGCCCCCTGACAGAATATCGGTGTGTTCCGCAAGTGGACTGAATTTAGCCCGTGATTTAATCGGTTGCCAATTACGATAATCGGAAAACGCGTCAATAAATTAAAATGATTGAGAACAACTAACTGCAGTCAAAAAGGGACGTGTCTCAGCACCCCCGCTGGCTACGCCACTGTCGGCAAGTACACATGCCAAAATAAAATTATCCCTTTGTTCTAAAAATTTATAGAGATCGGTAATCAACATGGTATATCGAAATGTATTTATGACCACAATGACGTTTCATGACACCTCCTAGAAATATCAAAACAAAGACATTTCAATGATAAACCTACCTGGTCCGCCATCTTGGATTTACTTCACTGGAGGCAGCCATTGAGTCATTGATACCAGGGCCTCACTTGGAGCGCAAGCGCAACGAGGCACGGGCACCAGGCTGATTTTGACGTTGAGAGCGCATGTTGAAGTATTGCGAGCATATTTTGATATTGAGAGCATGTATAGAAGTTGCAAGTGAGCGCGTTTTAAAATTGAGAGGACATAATATTGAAATTGCGCGCATTTTGAGGTTGTGAGCGGCTAGAGAGGGTTTTGCGCGATCAGTTTTCATGCGAGTTTTGAGACCAATTTAACGCCATATTAGCTGTTCTAAAAGTCGCTAGAAGTTGTTAAACACCCTGACCGGGGGAGACTGCGTGTATTTTGGTGAGCGGGGGGAGGAGGAACCCGGTTCATTCTTGTTGAGTGGGGGGGAGAGACGCGGTTCATTCCATTCATATTACACGCATCTTCCAGTCTTTCAGTGCTTTTGGACATCACTTGTAACTTGTGTACCATAGATAGGCCCTACAGTACAACAGTAGAAGGAGGTCAAAATTTGATCCAAAAAAAAGAAAAATGCACATAAAAATAGTGCGACGGAAACCCGACGACTGCCATGTACTAAATTAGAACATAAACCTAGTTTTTTTTTTTTTTTTTTTCCAACCGCGGGGAATTCGATCGCAGGATTGATACCTGGAAATTATGTTTCATTCCATTGTTTAAATGACTGTCGAAGAAGTCATTTGCAGAAATTGGCGTTTATCAATGAACGTAGCATAAGTGGGAAATCGCAAGGCGCCAACCGAACACCGAAACGCCGGAGTAATGAGTAGTAATGGGAACACATATCGGAGTTAAGGAGCCTCGGGGTAGGAAAATCTTAAAGCGGGCCGGCATATCCCTGGGTTACGCAGTTTGTAATAGGAAAGGGGTAACAGTTACTATCAGGGTTCGAATTACACATTGGCTTTCGGGGGAGCCTATTTTCCTTTGGGCACCACTATTAAAACAGGTGACATGCACGTGCATAAATACAAGTGTGTAGCAGCCAGGTCATTAACAGGGTTACTGCAAAAAATATTGTACGAATACCATTGTTAGCAGTTAATACCGCAGGTAATACACTGCCCAAAAGAATAAAGGGAACACTTAAACAACACAATGTAACCTCAAGTCAATCACACTTCTGTGAAATCAAACTGTCCACTTAGGAAGCAACACTGATTGACAATCAATTTCACATGCTGTTGTGCAAATGATTGACAACAGGTGGAAATTATAGGCAATTAGCAAGACACCCCCAATAAAGGAGTGGTTCTGCCGGTGGAGACCACAGACCACTTCTCAGTTCCTCTGCTTTCTGGCTGATGTTTTGGTCACTTTTGAATGCTGGCGGTGCTTTCACTCTAGTGGTAGCATGAGATGGACTCTACAACCCACACAAGTGGCTCAGGTAGTGCAGCTCATCCAGGATGGTGCATCAATGCGAGCTGTAGCAAGAAGGTTTGCTGTGTCTGTCAGCATGGTGTCCAGAGCATGGAGGCGCTACCAGGAAACAAGCCAGTACATAAGGAGACGTAGAGGAGGCCGTAGGAGGGCAACAACCCAGCAGCAGGACCGCTACCTCCGCCTTTGTGCAAGGAGGAACAGGAGGAGCACTGCCAGAGCCCTGCAAAATGACATCCAGCAGGCCACAAATGTGCATGTGTCTGCTCAAACGGTCAGAAACCGACTCCATGAGGATGGTAAGAGGGCCCGATGTCCACAGGTGGGGGTTGTGCTTACAGCCCAACACTGTGCAGGACGTTTGGCATTTGCCAGAGAACACCAAGATTGGCAAATTCGCCACTGGCGCCCTGTGCTCTTCACAGATGAAAGCAGGTTCACACTGAGCAGATGTGACAGAGTCTGGAGACGCCGTGGAGAACGTTGTGCTGCCTGCAACATCCTCCAGCATGACCGGTTTGGCAGTGGGTCTGTGACGGTGTGGGGTGGCATTTCTGTGGGGGGCCGCACTGCCCTCCATGTGCTCGCCAGAGGTAGCCCGACTGCCATTAGGTACCGAGATGAGATCCTCAGACCCCTTGTGAGACCATATGCTGGTGCGGTTGGCCCTGTGTTCAAGTCAAGAAAATTTTGAGTTTAATTTCTAGTGCTGCTGTACGGGGTAATAGCATTTAATAGCAACAGATGTTATAGATAACATATCAGGTTAGGGCATGCGCAACTCTCTCCTCTACCGCGATAATTGGGTCACTTAAAACATCTGAAAACTTGTATTTTTTGTGCAGCTACCTCACTAGTGCATTATTTGACATAAAGGCGGATATGATAGTGACTTGAGAAAGCACATGACGATATGGAGCAAAACTGCAATATTTGACAATATTTAAATATATTTGAAACAATGCCTCCATGGCCCGCAAGTGGCCCAGCTGAGCACCGTCGGCATAAACCCAATAAAATGATCAATTTACTGCACAGACAGCCTTATTTCTGCCATATATCCTATATATAAAATCGACTCTGGACTAAAACAAAAGTCACTTATAGGCCTACTTACCTACTTAAATGCCATTTGAAAAGCTTTGCGTTGTGCATATTCCTCAACTTGTCTTGAAATTTATACAATAGCCATGAAAGTTATTATTGTGCAGGTTAATTGCTATCTTAGCTTGATCTGTTACCAGCTGGCTGCTTCGTTGCTTGACGGAGGGTCCTCCCTGGAAGGCAACTGCAAGTAAGAAAGCTGAATGAACTTAATTTTTGCTGCTTTGCTACCCTCTCCTCCTGTTCTTTATTTTATTTTACTGACTGCTGCTAAATGTTTTAATGGAAGTTTGAAAATTTGCTAGTAAGTCTGATCTTCACATTTTGCGCTCGAACTATCAGTTGTCACCCTGGTCACATGATCAAATCAAATACGGACTTGACAGACATTGGACGACACATTACCAAGCAATCACCGTGATACATTTGCAAATCAGTGTGAAAGAAAAATAAAAAATAAAATCAAATAAAATAAGAAAAATATTAATTTTTATCTCTTTTAAACGTGTGTAGTTTAAGCATATAACTTTGTCATAAAATGTTATGAATTATTGTTCTAAAGAAACCCATGATGGAGATAGGCTTGGCTCATGATGGTCTATATTTCACTGTCATTTCCTCACATGTATTTAGTATCACACTTCAATAGATGCCAAATCTTTACCATCGGGACGGCATCATCATGAAAAATCCATCATTTGGATAATATATATGAATGATTTTCGAGATTACTTCCGAGACGCAGGTGGGCGGGTAATTGAATTCACAGATTATTTCGGAAACCAGACTGAGGTTATGGGGGAAATTTTTTTCCTATCAAATAGCAAGAATAGCTGGCTAGTATGACATCGGGCCAATTTCAAAAATACAAAATAGCGCGCTCGATTAGAACTTCGGTCTGAAGAGAATCCTCTTCTGAACGGTCTGAACTCTTTACTCTGGTCTGTCCGGGTCTATGCATCTGAGTTATTCTGACTGAAGTCAAATATCAGATGAGATTAAATAGGCAGTCTCTGTGCAGCGATTCGTAAATAGTGTCGCTAATGCTGGCATCACTGACTTGTCAGCAACTTGTCAGCCAAGTTGGGATGCGTACTGCACCCAGTCGGATTCCTCCCTCCAGCTCTGTTCAAATTTTCTCCCCCTTTTCGATTCATACGGCTCAGGTGCAGTTGCTGTTTTTCTTCGTGGGGATTTTGCTGATGCTTGCCCGGGTTACGAAGCCTTGAGGAACATCGCTGCTCCTCTGATCGAGGCGGTTCCTGCTGTATATGAGTGCGCGCGCACGCGTCCATGTGTATCTGATCGGTCAATCAGAGCATTCGAGTTGGACGCTGGTTAGATGTGTCGTGGGGGGAAGAAACGATTTTGTTTCAAATTGGTATTCTGATTAATTGTGTATTTATTCAGCGAATTGAATGCTGGGGCACATACCGTGAAGACTCGGTATTTTTTCAGCAACATTTAAATTGTCCGGTGGGGCAAGCAAATTTCTCCTCCACTTGCCCGACAGTTAGTTCTACATGTTTCAGACAAGCGGACAAGCGTCAATGTCGAGCCCTGCTCATATTTTTTCTCATTCGTGGTTTTCTTTGCTAGATACAGGCCAATAACTTGCCCGTTCTGAAATACTGTTCTTCCGACGTAATTTTCCGACGTAAGAAATGAGTAGCAATGCGCTTCATCAGTCAGAGTTACAATGATTATTGCCAGCTGAAACATTGATTACCGCAACAGACCTGTCAACTCTCACGCATCTGGCGTGAGACTCACGCATTTGACTCCAGGGTCACGCACTCACGCAACACCTTTGTAAACTCACGCATTCGAGAAAATGATGAAAAAAAAAATTTTTTTGCGTTGTTTTTATCATTTTGGTGTACAACGGAATTGTTCGGATACTAAGACTTCCGCTTTCATCCTAAATTGTAAACAGTTCTCTGGTTGGTCAATTACAACCAATCATCGTTTGCGATTTACGCATCAACAATGTTTTGATGATAGTCATTCTTGGCGCGCAAGATGAGCGGATCGGAAGATGAGGGGCCTTCTAAAGCCATACTTATATCATATCGCGGGGCTGCAAAGTATCAGACCAAATTCTATCCGGACTGGACGTCAACATAACCATGCTTTGTAGTAAATAAGTCAAGTAAGACATATTTCCGATGTACGTGCAATAAAAGCGTGAGTTGTAAACATCAAGGCGGGAGAGATGTCCAACGACACATCCAGGGTGATTCACACAAGGCACACTTAGTTCATTGAGTGTGCACGTCACGTGAATGTGCATGCAAGATATTTGTTCGGACCATGTCGATTTTTATAATTGATGGTTATGATTTTTATTACCCAGCGATATCAGTTATATCATAAATTCAAAGTCAGTAAATCAACAGATATCATGTAAGGGATAATTAACGAGAAGGTGTGCATTCCGCGGTTTTAATGCAGGACGCGGAGGCAAATAACCACCCCATGCGAAGTGGAGGGTGTTTGCCACTGCTAAGTGCCTTAAAACCGTACACTCCATCTGCAGTGGGTAGGTTAACCTGCCCACTGCAGATGGATTGGATAAAACCGTGGAATGCTCACCTTCGAGGTGATTAACCCGCTTATACCATGGTTATTTGCCTGCAACATCATATCGCAGCATTCAGAAATTCTTGGTGAAAGTTTTGCACAAAAAAAAAAACAAAAAAACATGATGCGCGACTATGCAGACTGTAGCTAGCTTGCTACCCACAATTACAATGAACTTCAGGGCAGTCAGGGAGCTGAAATCACTCTGCTGGCACAGCACGTAGCTAGCGAACTGTCAGCAGTGGCTGATACATGACGTGGACACGTTAGCTTCATTTGTAATCGTACGCAATTACAATTTTTTAATGAATAAAGCCTGATAACTTCGCTGCTGTAATATTTCCGGTCATTATCGCTTGAGTACGAGTTAGCGAGGTGAAATCAGACTGCTGGCACAGCACGTAGCTAGCGAACTGTCAGCAGTCACTGATACACGAAGTGGGCAAGTCAGCTTCATTTGTAAACGTACGCAATTACAATCGTTTAATGGACAAAGCCTGATTACTTCGCTGCTACAATATTTACGGTCATTATCGCTTGAGTACCTATTGTTTACCACCCCGCAGGACGCAACTGATATGATACTCTAGAGATTTTATTTTAATATTGACTGTTCATGCTTTTACAGATGTACAATGTTGTGTTAAGAAACCCTATGGCATTTACCCTTAATGTTTACATTCCATGGTTTTCATGTGAGTTTGAATGGGTAGAATTGGCGACAGATATTTTAGGGTATGTTGGTAATGTGTGAAGTAAGATCCAGAGGATAACATATTCTCTAAGCATTCTTCAACTGTGTTCACATACCCATGTATCCAAGTCATTTCCAATGCAATATAACACCAATGATATTGACAAAAAGGGTATCCTTTTACTGACTTAACTGGTGTTTTTGGAGGATGATACTATAGAGACTCATTTTGATATTTTATATTGACTGTTCATGTTTTAAAAGATGTACAATGTTGTGTTAAGATAACCTATGGCATTTACCTTTAATGTTTACACTCCAGAGTTTTCATGTGATTTTGAATGGGAAGAATTGCCATAAATACATGTTATTTGAGGGCATGTTGGTAATATGACTTGCAAATACTGAATACTAGTAGTTTACTTTGAAACTGATTTCAGCATGTGTCATTTCATTAAATTACATAAAGGATGTGAAAGTTTTTTGCCTTTATGTGCTGAAAATGATGAATAATTCTGTTGTTTTTCTGTCATTTTGAGATGGGTTTTTAGCTTAAGAAGTAGTCTGAAATGCCATTAAAATGGCCCTTAAAATGCTGAAATTCAATTTTTTTCTGGTGGGGCTTCGCCCCCCTGCTACCCCCCACCAGGGCTTCGCCCGGGACCCACTGGGGGCTGCGCCCCCTGGACCCCTGCTTCTCACTCATTGAAGTCTCTAGGGGTTGACAGCTATGCCGCAATAATGATCCAGTTATAGAGTTTGTTCATTCATTTCCAAACAGTGACTTTTTTTTGGACAGGCAGTGTATTTGGAGTGAAAAGCCCAAAAAAAAAAAAATTTCAGTGATCCTACGTCACAGCAGAACCTCCGAAAGGACCAGAACCTCACAAAATGGCAGCACCCAGGACCCGCCCTAGACTCAAGGCATTCAGTAAAAAAATTTTTGTAAACCAACGATCTGGAAAATTACATGATACTTTTATGAAGGTGTAACAGGTAAAGTTTTGCGATCACACCTTTGGTACGCTTTAAACATACTTTATTTCTAAGTAAGCTCACATCAATTCTCCAAAAGCAAGTCTTCTGAAAATTGGAGTTCTCCTCAGTTCACAAAATCACTTCCAATGTGCCAAGGAACACACGGAAGGGTCTCTTCAGCTCCAGAGTTGGCCTCCTTGCTGTAGTTGATCATGGTCATCAGCTCCACGATGTAGTCGTCTAGATCCATCAAAGGGTCCAGCTCCAGCTCCATCTCCCTATCCAGTGGATTGCCAGCAAACTCATTCATCAGTTCATCAAGCTCATCAAGAGGGGCGGAGCTAGAGGCGTGAGGCGTCGCTGTGCTGTGGCGGCTCCTCTCACCAGTGCCTGTGTTCCTGTTGATGTGCATTATCCTCCTCTTCAGCAGAGAAGAGGGAGGAGGTGGCGTCTCTTCGGCCTTCGCCTCCTGTGCTTTGGCTTGTGTTCGAGCCTCCTTCTCTCGGAGGATCTTCTCTAACGTCTTCACTCGGATCTCGCTGGGCTGAATGGCGGCCTTCTTGGCTGGGACGAGGCACCTCACTCCTCCCACTCAGCTCCTCCTCCCCTCCTCTGGTCAGCTTCCTTTTCCTCTGCAGCTGGACTATAGTGCCACGCGTGCCGTCCTCATGTCCCGGGCCCTGTCCCTCGGACCTGGCCGCCTTCTCCAGTCGGATCTCCTTCAGTGTTTTGATGCAGATCTCAACCACTACCTGGGTCTGCTCCCCTGCTGAGGCGGAGAAATCCACAGAGGGTCAGTCTCACATTCCCAAGGTCATTATTACAACTAATCACAACTGTAATCTCCAGAGTAAACAAACCAAAATCACATCAGCCCTTATAGCCAAGACAAGACCAAAAACCACTGAGTGGAGAAAACACAACTTGATCAAAAATGGCGTATTCGCCGACAACACAATACAATTTGCAAAACTAGTACAAGAAAAATAAAGTGCTCTGGATCCATTTCCATTACAAGTATAGCAAGCAACATTGCACTAAAATTCTTTTAACCTCATACTGAGACTCAAAGCACGTTTGGTGATGAGGGAGAATCTCACTCAAGCCCTCTCAAATACCGAAATAATCAGGCTGCAACTATATACATTTTTTAAGTTGCCTGCCTTTGGGTCAGTCAGATATTACCACGAACATGAAAGCATAGAGTTGCTAAAATGGGTTTATTTTAGATCGTTCAATGCTGAAATACTCAGCAGTACTTGAAGAGGCAGCTACTCTTTTGCAAGAACATAGTCCTTGTGCAGTGATTTTAGATATCACCAAATTCAGGACATTTGCCATTGCATAATAAATGAACCCAGTCTTATTTGGTTATTTAGTTAATTGCCGACTGTACACTGTCGCCAGTACCACACGTGATGCTTCACAAACTAGTGGAACCCATATCAAGTTTTAAACCTTGATATTTGATAACTATTTTAACAGTTGAAAATAATTCCTTGGTCGGTCTTATTAGATACCCAAATCACAAAGGAGTTTTAGCTGCTCATACAAGGTGACACAGTCCACATATAAACACACCGCACTGTGTATTCAGCCTCAGTTGTACCTTTTCTTTTGAAGTATTGCTCAACAGGAGGGGCCGCCTTTCTCTCCCCGAACCGTGCAGCATGTCTTTTGATTGGCTCCTCATTCTGCAGCCAGGCATCTGCACAGAACCACTGGAGTGTTATTGACAACAAACCTTAACCTTTAACCTCTAAACCCGAACAGCCTTGAAAAAAACCTGCAGTACAGAAATCAAAAGACAGCCTTATTACTTCCCCAAATGGATCAGTGCCGCCAAGTCACTTACACACTCCGTGTATGATTCCATTTAATGCATGTGCTAATGAGACTATTCATCACAGACCAAAATGTGATGCATTTAAATTTAGGCTGTATCACCCAGCACAGGCACCCACCACTGCATACCCAGCTGCATACTGAGCCAGTGCTAAGACATTTCTAACACCCCTGGGTTCATTTAAGCGCATACCTTGAGTGATGGTAAAGCGCAGGGGCTGTATGAAAAACCTCCAGATCTCTTTCTCCAGGCTATAGTCTTTGTAGCGCTGATTTTGGGGAGACATCCCTCCAGAGCGCTGGGACAGGCAGGCAGCAGTCTGACCTTAATGAAGGAAGCAAGTGTTATCATGGCTCTCAATTTACCACCATTTTCTCCTAACGAGTCAGAGAGTTACAAATAGACAATAAGCTGGTCGGAGTTCCCCAAACAAGAAGCACATCAGGGTAACAATAAATAAATAAATAAATAAATAATGCACTTGCAATATTTTACCCTTATTATTATTATTGTCATTATTATCACTAAAGATGTAAAATATACCATTTATTGTAGGACTGAACAATTTACCGCATTTGCGATGTAATCCCTATGTAATACAATTTTAAAATCGCGTGAGCACACACTCCTTCACCTGACATTCTGGCGAGAGCAGCAGTCTTCACGAAGAAAACAACTTGCCACGTTATGCGTGTATTAAGGCCCTTTCCACTCGTACACGGATTGTCTCCTAACCAGATATCTTACTCCCTCCGTTTGAAAAGAATAAAAAAAACGGCTGTCGACAAGACCTCGTTTTACAAACTATTTGCGACTACACGAAAACGCAAAAATGACCACAACTGCTTGAATCTGCATTTGTAGAGTCCAATGCCTGAGGACGTCACACAACGTAAAAGTGGACTTTTGTAAAATGTGCTGTGACGCCATCGTTTCCCGAAACGTCATAGAGGCGCCAGTTTCTGGTCATAGCGAAACCATATATATGATCTCTGTGTATATATATACAGAACACGAGATTGCTGATGTCAAGTTTTCATTTCCAAAGTGAAGCACCCGGCCACTATATTCATACATCTATCTTCTTCATAAAAATGAATGATTTCCTATTTGGCTAATTCGGGGGATATTATGTTTTTGGTCCGGCCGCCGCCACCGCCGCACTTCGTGTTAACGCGATAACTTCAGTAATATTTCAAGTACAAATTCCAAATTTTGCACATGAGTAAGTATCTTAAAAAGGAAGAACTGGATTCGATTTTGGACAATTTACCATGTCTAGATTGGCCATCAGGGGCCAAAAACTGATTTCAGTGTTAACGCGATAACTGCAGTAATATTTCAATTAGAAATTCCCAAGTTTTGCACATAAGTAAGTACCATAAAGAGGAAGAACTGATTTGATTTTGGACAATTTACAATTTGTAGAGTGGCCACCAGGGGCCAAAAACAAAAAAAATCACTGTTCCGCGATTACTTCAGTAATATTTCAATTACAAATTTCAAGTTTTGCGCATAAGTATCATAAAGAGAAAGAGCTGATTCGATTTTGGACAATTTACGATCTCTAGATTGGCCACCAGGGGCCAAAAACTGATTTACATGTTAACGCGATAACTGCAGTATTATTTCAATTAGAAATTCCAAGTTTTGCATATAAGTAAGTTTCATAAAGAAGAAGAACTGATTCGACTTTGGACAATTTACAATTTGTAGAGTGGCCACCAGGGGCCAAAAACGGAAAAAATCAGTGTTCCGCGATAACTTCAGTAATATTTCAATTACAAATTTCAAGTTTTGCACATAAGTACCATAAAGAGGAAGAAGTGATTCGATTTTAGATATTTTACAATTTCTATATTGGCCACCAGGGGCCAAAAACTGAAAAATCACTGTTTTTATCATATCTCTGGAAATATTTGTCCGATTGACCTCAAATCAAGTGCAAATGAAAGGTCATGACCTGAGGATGTGTCCCACGATTACATTATACCTGTTTGGTTCAAAATTTTGACACAAGGTGGAGCTTTGTCACATAAAATTCACCATTTTTGCTATATCTTTGGAACTATTTCTCCAATTGACATGAAACTATGTAAAACTGCAAGGTCATGACCTCACAACGTGTCACATGATGACATCATACCAGTATGGTTCACCAGGTGGCGCTTTGGGATGGAAAATTACCATTTTGGCCATATCTTCAGAACCATTTGACCGATTGACCTGAAAATAAGTTCAAATGAAAGTCTATTCAAGGCTCTTCAAGGATAGGGGAATTGGAGGATTGGGGGCGTTCGGGGATATACCCCCAGCCGTCGCCTTCGACGGCATAAGCCTAGTGTCAAATAAGTCAATATGAGCATTAAAATGCCGAGATATGCAGTTGCTTTTTGCAGCAATATTCGTTTGAAGGGCTGTAATAAAAAGTAAAACGCAATTTTGTCGCTTTAATAGGAAAAATCGTGTTCGCATGCTAGCTAGCTAATTAGCAGTCCCATTTACTGGAACCAGACCGCTGACTAAAGCATACGCTGACGATTGATAACGGTCACCAGCGAGCTACCTCGGTACCCTTACTGTCGCGGGGACTGCATTGACTTAGCAGTTAATAAAATTAACAAGGTGGCTAACAAGCTAGCTAGCTACTTGTACTTGACATTCAACGACAGTACTCTTACCTGCATGATATTTTAAACAGTGGACAAGTCGCTTTTTCTGTTCATACAGAGTTTCAATAGACTAGGAGGGAGGAAAAGCTTGGCTGTTTGAAGTCAGAAGAAAAAACTTGTCTCTGCCCCCTCAATCCGCACTGAGCAGTGATCATTTTTGAGGGCAGTGTTTCAACGGGACAGGGGCAAAGATGAAGCTTAATAAAGCCCCTTTCACAATTGGGGTGCAAATGCTTGCAACAATTTAGTCGCATAATCAACAACAACAACAAAAAAAAACGTCTCCCGCAGTTGATCGCAAAAAGCTTTCGCAAATGCAACAGACAGTCATACAACAAGAGCGACTAGAATCTCATACAGTCTTATGGTAGCACAACGTTGCAAGATTTGATGCGAATTGTCGAACAGACAAAGTCAGTCATAGTCGCATCACAAACGCAACCGAAAAAAAAAATCTTCTATAGACATCCCTATCACATATGCGAGTTTGCAACGTTGTACACTAATACTGTTGTCAGTGCGACCAAATGCGACTAGGTTGTTCGCATACGGTCGAGTATTGATTTCTAATATGTTCAAAAATCAGACACGAAACTCTGCAATGACTGCGACACCCAGTGAGTGCTCGTGCAACACTGCTATAAAAGTGTTGCAGGTTGTCGTGAGCTGTTTGCCACTCAGTTGTGAAAGGGGTTTAAAGGGAGGAGCTAGAGTTAACTAGCGCTTCCTTTTAACAACGTCGGCATAAGCCATATGATTCAATATAAACAATTCGGTAGACGGCAAATATGCTCAAACCAAGGTACAATGAAGTGAGAAGACCAGAGACAGACTCTGAGACAGACTCGTTCGCACAGAAAATTTTCCAATACAAGCACAAAGCATGGATTGAAAAATTGACATTTAATTGAAATTAGAAATGGACATTTTTATTTTTATTTCAGTTAAATAAATTATTTTCTCACAGCTAGTTTTAGTTTTAGTCTTAGTTTTAGTTAACTATAATAACTCTGGTACAGAGTAGACAATCTGGGCTGTAGGACTCTTTGTACCAGGACTTTTCCTCCCCGGACTTTTTGTCTCCATGGACTGCTCATTCCCGGACTTTTCGTTCCCATTGATTTTTCATCCCCAGACATAAAAGATTGTTACTGGAATTTATAAAGAAGAACCCTCCAATTTCCTGTGAAAGCTGATTTTCCACCCTCCATCCTAAAAACCAAGAGAGAACCCTATCTCCCCCAAAATGTTTTAGTATGGACGGTGATTATTTATGAAACAGTCCTAAAACGTTTGTATGGATGGAAATTGTTTTTGTTCCAAAACATTTTTTTGTTTTTTGTTCCATAAGTTTGTTCCAAAATTTTAAAATGATAACTTTTTGTATGAACATAAGATAACACTCACACCTGGAACTCTGACTGATGGAACAGGGAGCGCAGTAAAAAGAGCTGTTCCAAGTTTCACTTAGAGGAGTTACTTGGATAATTCAATATCCCTTTTCTGTAAGTGGGTGTTGAGGCTTCTCAGGTCATTATAAACTCTTTCTGAAATCAGTCTTTATTATTCTTTCATAGATGGGTTAGCGTATGTTTGGTAACAGCTGTTACTGCAGAACTGTTTTGCATTCATTAAAAGCAATCAGCCGTGTGTTGAGTCTCAAAGCAGTGGGCTGTATTTTCAAATATTTGAACTGGACAACTAGTTGTTTGCAGTGTTGCCAACTTAGTGACTTTCTAGCTAAATCTAGCGACTTTCCAAATCATCTTGGTGACTTTTTTTTGTCAGAAGTGACTAGTGACAATTCTAACGACTTTTTCCGTTATTGTTAGAGAGTTTTCTTGCGTTTTGGAGACTGACATGAAAGCACATTGCCTTCTGCAGTTACAGTCCTGAACGAGCAGTGGGTGCTGCCGTGATCCTCTCCTGTCCAAAAGCTGTGAAAGACTGGAAGATGCATGTAGTATGAATGAAATGAACCGTGTCTCTCCCCCCCCCCCACCCCCCCGGTCAACAAAAATGAACCTCCCCCGCTCAGCAAAATACGCGCCATACCCCCCCCCAGTCAGGGTGTTTAGCGACTTTTAGGATAGCCAATAGCTACTTTCCTTACCGAGGAGGAGTTGGCAACAGTAGTTGTTCACCAGCTGAAAAGCCTCGTTAGGCAGCAAGACACCAGTTTACCCTCTTATTTTACCAGCTTTGATCAGCCAGTTACCAGTCTTGCAGGGCGAAAACATTATTTAAACCATTGTAAACTCATCTTGTCTCACTGGCATTTTAAAGACGGGAAAGTATGAGAAACAGTGTTAACTTAATCATGACAGTTGGTCCCTGATTTTCAGAAGATATGAATATCAGAATGATCATGCCCAGCTGAGTAAAGTCCTTGGCGCTGCATGTTTACCCTGTGTTCTCAAAAAAATGTACAATTCAAGCCTGTGATCTCTCTGTCCCCTGCAGTATTTCCTATAAGTACCCCTGAAACACTGGTGCTGCTCACCCCACCAAGGTGCCTCACAGCCAATCGGACACAGCAGGGAGTTCTTCTCACATGGCTCCCGCCGGCCAATCACACCTCGCCAATCAACCATTACATCATGGAGTTCCGTCTGGGAGAGAGGTGGGAAGTCTTAGACGATGCAATCCCAGCCGGAGACACTGAGTTGCTGGTCAAAGACCTTGTGCAGGTAAGGGTGAGGCAGTTCACACAGAGACTGAAGCATTACATGCAGCTAAATGGGAGTTCGGATCAAGTTTCCCTCTTATTTATGATATCTGCAATTATATTTCAAGTCCATCTACAACCTCAATTCTGAAATAGTTGGGACAAATTGTAAATTGTGAATAAAATCAAAACGCAATGACTTTCAAATCACACTAGCCAGTGTTTTATTCACAATAGAACAGAGATAACATAGCAAATGTTGAAACAGAAAATTTAGAATTTTATCCACAAAATGAGGTAATTTCAAATTTGATGGCTGCTACATTTCTCAAAAAAGTTGAGACAGGGGCCTGTTTACCATGATGTAGCATCCCCTCTTCTTTTTAACGCAGAGTGGAGGCGTCTGGGCATTGAGGAGACAAGTTTCTTGAGTTAAGCTGTGGGAATTTGATCACACCATTGTTTAATACAGGCTTTCAGCTGCTGGAGAATTTGGATCTCCTTTGACGGACTTTTCATTTATTTATGCACCGAATGTTCTCAATCGGCGCAAGATCAGGACTGCAGGCAGGCCAGTTCAGCACACGGACTCTTGTACTACAGAGCCATGCTGTTTGAATAGCTGCAGTAGGGGAGAACGGGGGCAAACGGATCAATTTTTTCGTATTTCCCTCTCTGCACAGAGAAGCATTTTTTTAAGGTAAACAATATTTTATTTGTGAACAATATTCATATGTCCTCTACAAATCCCAACCAAGTCTGCTTGGATGAACGAGTATGACGTAATCGGACAGGAAAATGCAGCTGCGTGTTTATCTGTTTGGCTGTCTGTGGAGACGAACGGATCAAGTGACAAGGTCGAACAGATCAGCTGCATAAATTGCCCTCAAATCCATTAAGTACTTAATATTATTTGCATAAAGCACACATTTAAGCTTCAGTTGAGTCCTTTGAGCAAATGAAGATGTTGAATTCATACCATACGAGTTTAGCTATCATGTGACTAGGCTACATTCGGCATTTTGCTCACCTTCACTGGCACTTACCGCACGTCCCTCCTTCAATTAACAGCAAGGCAAGTCATCCGGCTGCTTTAGTTGAGGTAGGTTGTTTCAGATAATGTTTTCTGTTCTTATCAGCCCTTTACACAAGGTATTTCCTCTTGTTATGAAGGGGAAATGAGAAAATATTCATTAACTAGAAAAGCACTCAGAGACCGCAGACCTCTGCCAGAGGGCAGCAAAACCCAAAAGCATGGTGATTGGAACTCCGGCCCCTTGGAAAGACTTGAAATCTTGAACTTCGGCGAATATCTCAGCAGTACTTTGGCCTAGATGTGCCAAAATGTAGTCACCTGTTCCTTGACTTAATACCCACCTTCTCTGAAAATTTCATCTGCATCTGAAATTTCAAATCTGTCCATAAGTTTTTGAGTTATTTTGGAAACCAAAAGACAAACAAACAAACCCAGGCAAAAACATAACCTCCTTGGCGGAGGTAATAAATGGTTGCGTAAACATGGGAATAGAATAGTCTGGTAACCCTTTTAAACCAATTTATGACAGACTGCCATCTACTGGCTTTATGGGCTTTATGCACAGCTCCACTGCTTCCTGAACTTCAACCAGCTCCTTCATTTCTTGTCCTTCATTATTTTACAGATATCCGTTTGACCCGGACTGCAGTGATCCGTTTGCCCCACTACAGTCTCCCTTCATATTTTGCCAGTGAGCATCTTACATAGGCTAGCATGAAAAACGAAACATTCACTGATAGCATGCATATACGTCTTTTAGATGCTATACATTTACAGTCCTCAACTAATAAACATAAACCTTAAAAACTGAAAATACTGTCTCTTGATTTTTTTTACTCATCGAGGGAAAAATCCTGTTTTGTCGTCGCTCTCAGACAAGATAGGTCTGATCGCTCTGAAATTTAAATACTGAGCGGATGGCGGGAGACGATGCCTGTGCACCAAATAGCAAACTCCGGACTACAGTGTAACAGGGAAAAATGTCTTTGATCCATTTGCCCCTGCTTTCACCTATGTGGTTTTTTATTGTCCAGCTGAAATACACAAGGCCTTCCCTAGAATAGCTGTCGTCTGGAAGGGAGCATATGTTGCTCTAAAACCGTTATATATACCTTTATTTATACCTTTCAGCATTCATGATGCTTTTTAAAACATGCAAGTGTCCCTCACCATATGCACTAATGCATCCCCATGCCATCAGAGATGCTGGCTTTTGAATTGAACGCTGATAACAGGAGGGGCGGTCTTTCTCCTCTTTAGCCCAGAGAACACGACGCTCATGATTTCCAACAAGAATTTCAAATTGGGACTTGTCTGAATGCAGGACACTTTGCCCCTTTGCTATTTTAAATGAGCCTTGGCCCACAGAACATGGCAGTGCTTCTGGATCATGCTCAACAATGGCTTCCTTTTTGCATGGTAAAGTTTTAGGTGGCATCTGTGGATGGCGCGGTGGACTGTGTTTACAGACACTGGTTTCTTGAAGTATTTCTAGGCCCATTTAGTAATGTCAGTGACAGAATCATGCCGGTGAGTGATGCAGTGGCGTCTGAGGTCCCGAAGATCGCGGGCATCCAGTAAAGGTCTTTGGCCTTGTCCCTTGCGCACAGAGATTTTTCCAGTTTCTCTGAATCTTTTGATGATGTTATGCACTGTCGATGATGAGACCTTCAAGGTCTTTACAATTTGACGTTGAGAAATATCGTTTTTAAAGTATTCCACAATTTTTTTACGTAAGCCTTCACAGGTTGGAGAGCCTCTGGCCATCTTTACTTCTGAGAGACTCAGCGTCTCTAAGACATTCCTTTCATAGCCAATCATGTTACACACCTGATGCCAGTTGACTTGATTACTTGCTAAATGTTCTTTCAGCTGATTCTTTTATATATTCATTGCTTTTTCAGCCCTTTGTTTTTTGCCTGTCTCCCAACTTTTTTGAGACCTGTTGCAGCCAGAAAATTTGAAATGATCTCATTTTTTGTGGATAATAATGTAAAATGTCTCAGCTTCAACATTTGGAATTTTATCTATATTCTACTGTAAGTAACATATCGGCTCATGTGATCTGAACGTCACTGCATTTTGATTTTATTCACAATTTACACTACGTCTTAACTATTTCAGAATTGGGGTTGTATTATCTTACCTGATTATTGCTGCTCAGGGCCACAGGGAGGGTCAGAATCAATCCCAGCTCACAGTGGGTGAGTAGCAGGAAGACTTTAACTCACAGACTTATCCCTATGTGTAATTTACAGTCCCCCACTAACCTGACATGCATGTCTGGACTGTGAGCAGAAACTGGAACACCCAGAGAAAATCCATGTAAACATGGAGAGAACATGCAAACTTTGTGCAGAAAGGCCCAAGAGTGGAGCGGAACCACAGACTGTATAAAAAGATGCAAGCAGCACCCGAGTCTGAAAACTGAAGCCAATGCAGAAAACTCCTAAAATTGCATTCTATTTAATGGCCAGCAGATGGCGATGTCGATGGTTGCAGAGAGAAGTTCAATGCTTTAGATGTCTACGAGAAAATTGACTCTACTTTCTCCCCTGATGTATGATTTCAATAATGATTTTCCACATTATTTTATGGTATCTTTCGCAAGTTTCAAGTCTCCTTTGATTTACTCTCATGGCTTTCATTTTTGTAAATTATAGTCCCAAATAGACTAGAATAAAGGTTAAAGTCAGATATACTTCAAGGGCGTGGCTATCCTCTGGTCCACGTCAGTTACGATCAGATCCAACCATAGATCCACCCCTCGCTCCTCCCTGGATCTTCAATTCACACTCTCATCCAATAGGAATCATATCCGGTTTCAAAACAACAAAATGGCGCTGCTGAAATAGCCAAAATCCAGGCTTCCTAAATGGTATGCTGAAGCCAATGGGTGACGACTCGGTTGTCCCGTCCATTTTTACAGTCTATGAGCTGAACCATCCATCTTGATCTCATGGCCCACTTCTACATTTTATGTGTTTTATTTAAACAGTTATGGAACTATATTAAAGCTGCAGTCTGTAACTTTGAGGAGAGAGAGGACTTCGCACAAAAATTTGAAAAAAGCAACTTTCAGATCCCTCCCCCTCCCTCTCCACTGCACTCCTCAGACCCTCCCCTAGAAAGCTACCGTGCACGCGAACTGTTGCATGCAACTGCGGAGAGATTTTGCACGTTCACATTATGAAAGCAGCCAAGTTGCCGAGGCGAGACGTTTCTGTTGCGAACAGTCAACACTGCTGGCCAACAAACCGGCGCGTCGTTAGACCTGAAAATTCCGGGGCTAATATCCCTCCTTTTATTGAAGACAAGTGTTTGCCACTAACATGGCAATATCCCCCGCCGCCTCAATTTTCTGTGTCCGTACGGACGGAGCCCAATGCTATATCCCCGCTTTGCGCTAACTGCGCGGCGAGGGATAATAATTAGTCCTGGCAAATTCCTTCATTCACACGTTTTCCAATTCAATAATAATCAAGCTGCAGTTGAAGACATGGCTTATCTCCCCCATGCAATCTAAAAGCAACAAAATAATAGGCTACATTCAGTACCGAAAAATAATTAGATTATAATTAGGTCTATGCACCATCACTCAGTGATGGCATTTCATAACTCTTCAGCGAATGAAGGTAATTTCGGCGACAAGTACATACACCTGTTTTTGCGGCACGGTCTCTCAATTCGTATTAAAAAAAAAATAGACATTTGTCCGATTGGAAAATGTAAACGGACGAAACCACTTACTAGTCTGAGATGCCGTCGCCGAGTGCAGGTGCATAGACATAATTATAATTAAATAATTTTTTTGTCCTGAATGCAGCCCATAATTTTGTCGCTTTTAGATCACATGAGGAAAAGAAGCTGTGTCTTCGATTGCCACTTGATTATTCTTGAATTGAAAAACGTGTTAATAACAGAAACCCATCTAGAATTAGCCAGGATTAATTATTTAAAAAAAAAAATCAGGGTTATTAGCCCCGGATTTTTCAAGTCCAACGACACGCCTGCCAACAAACGAGCAGAAATAAATCATGTCGACATGAAAAGTAATCTACAGCAGTATGTATTCATTAAAAGCCCAGCACACACTTATTTCAGGAAGTTACCCGTTTTTTGAGTACAGAAACTGTTGTGAATCCAGCTGAATGGCCAGTAACTCATGTATGTCAGCAATTAGCTGTGAGAGCACAGAAACGTTGTACATATTTATAAGGACAACAACACAACTGATAAGACTGCCAGGTCACTTCATAAAGAGATTTTCTGCTGCTTTCTAATAAAACAACGCCAGTGACGTTAGCCCTAGCATCTGAAACAAGCCAACGTTAGTTCGATTGCAACATCACAGTAACATCACATGCACTGCGGAGTACTGTAACAATTACAAGACTCTGGCTATTCGAACAGCGACTGTGCTTGTAAGCGACGTTCTCTCGCTTATTTGCAGAGCGAAAATGAATTGATGCTGGTTAGGGCTGGGGTTAGTTTGGTGATCACGTCAGCAACGCCAACTCGCTTATTTGCAAAGCAAAAGTGAACCAACAAATAAAGCAGGGGTTTACCTGTCAAGGAGAAAAGCCGCAAACTCTGTGTCAGTTTTTAATCCTCTCAGATCACGGAGTTCCTTCCACTTCTAAAAATCCACTCCGATGTTCACTCTGGCTTTATCCTGGGTTTTGTTAAATTCTTTCTTTTGCGCTTTTTTTTCTTCTGGCTTCCTTTTTTACTAGTCTTAGCCATGTGTGCTGTTTCTGGAAACTGAGGTATCGGCATTTTTTTCCTCGCTGATGGCTCTAAGCTCCTGAACCCGCTCTCGGAGATTTGAACTTGACTGAGCACTGGCGTGAACTGAGGAGGAAGGGGGAGGGGGCTGTCTGCAGCGTGGGCATGTGCACTGTTTGGCGGCTGTCAGACACCATCCTGGCTCTAATTGGTTCTTTTTAGTCGGTCCGAACGATTCTTTTAAATTGCAGTAGGAGCATTAGGTGGGTTTAAAGGGGCCTTTTTTAAATTACAGAGTACTAGTTATATGTAATACTATCTGTACACAGTAACAGTTTTAGCAAAAATGACAAAAAGTTTCTTTTCTAAAACTTTAGACTGCAGCTTTAAATTGTTGGCATACTTTGAGTCAAGTCAGCCTGTTCCCGGTTTGCACGGGCATCTTACAAGTGACTGCTAGCTGTTTCAGGTTTAATAAATTGCTGTAATCTTTGCACGATTATCCTTGTGTATCCTGTGGAGGCATTTGTAGAGTCTCTGTGGTTTGGAAATTAACGGTTACAAGACAAAATAAAAACTGCAATTGCAGGCCATCACTATGTGTGACAAGCAAGAAAATTCTGAGGGAAATTGAAAAGGATAAGGAACAGAACAAAAGCAGGTAGATGTTGCAGAACATTTTTGAAACAAAAAGGTATCACTAAACATCTGGCCGTGTACTGAAGAAATCACAAAGTGTCGACCGGATGTTTATAGCAGCTGTGAGAGAAAGTTGTACGTTGTCAGCTTGGGTTGCTAATGATCTCTGGTGTGTCAGGGAGGACACTGTGTAGCGTAGAGAGGGGCTGAGACTGACTAATTAAAGACACAACACTTCCTTATGTAAGCTGCTCATTAGACTGTGAACACAGAGGCAAATTTGGAAGTTGCAAGAAGAAAAATAAAACTCAAATATGAGCCTAACGAGCTGTTATAATAAGTGTTATGGACACTTTACCCTGAGATGAAACTACATCGGAGTGTTGGGATGTTGCTAGTGCAGCATACCGCAAAACCATCTGCGCTTCTGAGGCAAAGATGGTGGCGCTCTGTATGCTTGCCTCTGAAACCGGTTCAGATGGCTTTATAGATGATGTAGCCTTTGATGGCAGCTGAACAATGCAGACACGTGGTGTACTGCCCACCGATATTCCAAATACACTGCCTAGCCAAAAAAAAGAGGTGCACACACTAATATTTTGTTGGACTGCCTTCAGGTTTAGGCACTGTGCATTATTCCTGGTCATTGTTGTGTGGGGATGGAAGCCATCCTCGTGTGTATTTGGCAGGCAGAAGGTAAGAATACTCCCTGGGCAGTTTCACAATCTGTTGCAAGGCACATAGGCTTTGTAAACACATATTCACAGGCAATGAGCAGTCTCCAGTTAGCCAAACACCCAATTCTTTGGGAGGAAACCAGAGCACATGAATTTAACCCTGTGGGGGGACACAAACTCTACAAAGAAAAGTGTAGAAAGAAACTCACTCTTTTGCTTAACTTTGGTTACGACGTGCGATTCAGTGAACATGATATGATGATAAATTGAAAATGAAATGCTTGTTGAATTTTTTTCAAAGCTCAAAGCACGTCTTCAGGGCAAGTTTCTTGATTTACTTGCCCTGTCAGTTTTCACCAGCTGCCAAATGTTTTCATTTATTCTGTGTACACGGGAGAATGAGAAAGCTGTTCTTACGACTGCTATGCATCTTATTTGGGGAAAAATAGAGCAAAGAAATATGATTTTTTTTCAAGGTGAAAAATTCAGCCTTGTCACAGTACTTATTGCCTTGAGAGCACTGAACTGTGTTTAAGATGGGGGCAAAGGGCATATTTAACAGAAATTTTGTGTCGCCTGCGTAGCAGAGCAGACACGTAGGGCTCACTTTGAGTGGTCTCCCGTCTGTCGTCATCGTCCATCGTCACACTTCTTCTTTTCGCAACTCCTAGACCTAGACCATTCATGGTTATAGGACCAAACATGGTCAGTCCATTTATTATGACCTGTACTTATGCACCACATATTTAAAGGTGACCTAGAATCAAACTGCTTTTACCTTGTCTATGTTGAATAACAGTAGTCTACCCGCATTCAAGAACATACGAAAAGTGTCAGACATTCTGAACATCTCCGTTTCATTGAAATTCCTCTTTTCAAAATGACCGCCAGAAAACGGGCCAATCTGAACAACGCATACATATGATGTCATATGTATCTCACTGCCCCCCCACTCTCATTCCGTTTCCTCCCCTTCAAAATAATTTGCATACACCCGCTCTCCCGCCCCCTACGGAAAGTGTTTGCAGCAGTGTTCGTGAAGTTCAAAGCGAAATCCCGAGTTGCGGACAGAGGTGTGCTCTTCCAGGCTGTGGAAGCAGTGTGCAAACATTCCATAACGCTCCAACCAAAAGAAATGCATGAGATGCCTGGCTGCTGTTCATTTTTAATCGGATTCCCACTACATTCTACCACAGACTGTTACTTTGCTCAGCCCATTTCACCTCTGACAGTTTCACTAACCTGGCACAATTTCAAGCTGACTTCTTGCGGGGTTTGGTGCTACGTAGCAGAGCAGTTCCGACTTTGCGTCTACCTCAACAACCAGTACAAACTGTAAGTATCATGTTGTTGTTAGATTGTTTTTAAAACGTTAAAAATAGAATATATTCGTTTTGCTTGTCTAGCCAGTGTTTCCCAAACTTCTTTTTCTCGCGGCACACTGTTTACTATGAAAAAATCTCACGGCACACTGCTATCATATTATAGCATTCTGCTCGCACTACCTACCCCGCAGCGCAACCGAGTGACAAGACAACCACTCAAGCTTTCCAACCAGGTTTCAGGCTTTCATGCAATCATAAAATACATGACTCTACGCAGTTTTTTTCAGTTCAGCTCCCACTTCTCCAGTTACTCAGATGTCACTCGAAACACTTCCTCACCTGTAGTTTTCTCCGGCAAAATTTGATAAAAAAAAGTCTTTTTCTTTAATCGTCTCCACATCCACGTATCTGACATTGGCCAGAAATTGTGCATGTCCACTGACATTGGTTGTTTCATCCACCTGCAGCGCAAATTTTTTATTTTCTCCATTATAACGTCCTCTATATCTGCCGACATTTCTCCTATTCGTAGAGATGGCAATTCCGACACCCAAGTTTGAACGGTTTCAAAACTTTTTATCACTTCTGGCTCCAACACGGTGATCGAGAGATGTTTCGAAACGTCACGTGATCGGCATTCGTCCACCGTGACAGGTTTTAAGAGCAGCAGAGATTCAGCAATGGGGTGGAAAGTCGAGGTCGGCAGATCTTAATGAAACTTTTCACACATGCTTATTATGATGAAAAATGGCAAATATGGCAGTTGTTTCAACCATTTTAATTTTGGTTGACACGGAAATGGGCTTTGTTAAAAAAGGGCTAAATTCAGCCAGTGTGTCCTCTCAATGTAATCGAATTTGCATCATTTTCACATGAGAACAGAGAATGATAGTATTAAGCCACATATGAAAAATATATTTCAATATAACGGCCAAATTCCACTGTTTTCATATATATATAACATCTATAGGTATATTACAACTGTAATGCACGGTTGTGTCTTTTCTGTCATCAAGTCTGTACACTTTTCAGAAATGGGAAAAATACAAAATATTGGCAATATTGCTTGGTGTCCTGTCAGTGAGCTCACCGTGATTGGCTGGTTTCATTACATAGATATTAAAGGGGGACATCTCAGCTTCAGATTCATTGAATAAAATCTGCTCACATCATATGCTGGGAAAATCTGTGAACAATACAGTTTGAGCAGATTTTTAGATATAGCAAGATTGAGTGATAACCTGGGGCATCTCTAGGACTAAAGATTGGTGGGGCCCAGAGCTCCCCTTTAAAACAATTACTAACCCTGACTTGCACGCAGTCATTAGTTTAATTGGCAAACAATCCTTCCAGGATTTTCCTGGCTTCTCTATTGTTTTTTTTTTTTTTTTTTGCTGTAACTTTTTCAAAAAGTTGCAATGAAAGTTGCAATGTCTTGCCGATTTATTTATTTTTGTCCGCGAGAAATTTGCGTGGATTGATTGAATTTAATAGTTGCAATTGTGACATGCAACTTCCTTGAGGGACTGAGCAATAGAGTCACTCCGAGAACACGCCGGTACAGTAGGGTGACAATCATTAATCTGAACGCGTAATTTCGTGCATTTAAATCAGCATTATTTAGAATTGCACACAGACGTTACAAATGGTCTTTTATTTTAGTTTAAAAGCCAATCATGAAGCTCCAGTTAAATCACTTGATTTGTGGAAAAGGTAGCGCAGTCGTTTGAGAGCAACGAAACGGAAAATTACGGAAAATAACTGAGAATAAGCCAGGAACAATCATTGACGAAAAGGCATGGTCCGGGCCCCACCAATTATCACTTCCAGAGATGCCACTGGTGATAACAGTGAAATTGACGTGCTCCCCTTATATCTGCAGACAATCCACAGACCCAGTCAATACATTCCATCTACAAAAGTGATGAGACAGTCCTTTAGACCATCAAAAAATTGTTGCTTGTTACTTCATGTGCCAGTATGTTCCACATGTATGTGGGCCTATTTTGAAGAAACGGGAAATCGAGTGAAAACAGGGAAATTCATCAGATCCCTGCTAGGGATGTAAACAATTAACCGATTACCGATTAATTGTCGAAAACTGTTCACTCGATTAATTTCAATTATTCTTCAATTAATTGAACATTTTACGGTCCTACACCAAGGATGTTTTATATTTCACTGGATGTACAATTGGAAAATGGTCGCCCATTCATTTCAATGGAAATTGTTCAGTGGCGCAGCACGCCGACATGGGGGCCAAGCTTCCGGACCCACGCGGGCATGTGCTGCGTGATTTTTACTCAGACATGCGTAGTGTGGGGCTCATGAACGTGCTGGTATCCGAGGTGTCCATGACAAAAGCTCCCGCTCGTGGAACTCCGGCCTAGGGTGCGTGTTCATGATCACTTTTCACCGGAAATGGAAGTCAGACCACTGCAGACTGCACCCTGATGTGCGTATGAACGGAAAGAAGAAAAAAACATAGCCGCCGATAAAGGTTTAAGATACAATTTTAAAACACAAATGCAATGTCAAATGTTTAAAATGACTGTTATTTAACAGGGAAGTAATACCATTCATTTCAACTCAAAAATGTTGACCAAATAGTTGACTTGCTGTTGTGTAGCGTGACATTGCTCAGGGGAGCGCTTCCCGAAATCACAGATGCGAACTTCCATAGTTGGAGCCATTGACTGTGAATGGACAAATTACTTCAGTTTCTGCAACTACGGTTTAGGGAAACGCACCCCAGGCTCGTGTCCTCTTTAGTTCGACGATGAATTACCACATTGGAGTCAGACGATTCTTGCTCGTCTGTGTGCAAATTCCATTATCAAGACAATAAACCGAACACACAACACAACGCACTGCACATGCCTTACAAACCGATATGTTTTAAAGTTTGGAGCCTTAAACTTTTGTCAATTCTGGCAAGCTAATTTACTTTTAGCTTAAAAAAAAAAACCCTTTCCAATAAAGTCTGTCTCGATTATAATTTGAAGATTGTCTCTACATTTCATTTTTAAGTGCGAGTTAACATTGATTGTATTTCTGGTACTTAATTTCATGATAATGGCTGGCTCTGCGAAAGTTGAGCATTAAACCCATGACCCTTTTGATTTTGAGTACTTGAATTCATCTTCAAATGTTAAGCAGAGCTGGCAAAAAAACAAAAACTGACAAAACAAGGTGAGTGTTGGCTGCGTACATGGTTCTAGGATGTCCCAACAGCGGTCTTAGCTTACTATACATTTTGCCGCGCTACATAATGAAGTGTGGCAATCGAATATATTACAGCCATTCGTCAATTAAAATAAAATGGCTAAATTATTTGCACCGTAATGCCAGCTCGTTTTACCGACTTGGCCGCGTCTATGGTGTTGATCACAGACGGACGGCAAGGAATGCCCATTGTTCCAGCCACTCGGTTCGGATCATGCACAAAAAATAGTTATCATTTTGGTTCTCATATGTCAAGTTGCTGAAAAGTTTCGTCATCATGTATGAAGGTCTGTAAGTAATTTAACAATGAAAAATGGTTAATAAATGGTTCGCTAAGCGGTGTTCGAACTGAATTTATGTAGTGCAATAAATGCACTCATATGGATATTACGTTAGATGCTACTCAGCTGACACATTGTGTATAACGCATCAAAAGACAGTAATGTCACTTGGTGCTATTCACAGTAATGGAAATATACAACTCAGTTCATGAATATATCCATATCATTTTAATATAAAAAAGTAAGGTGAGTGTTGGCTGCATAAATGGTTCTGGGATGTCACAACAGCAACCTTAGCTTACAGTACAGTTACAGTTGCCGCGCTACATGAAGTGTGGCAATCGAGTTGCTACATATTACGGCCATTCGTAAATTAAAATAAAATGGCAAAAATAAACTCAGCAACAAAAGAAACGCAAGTTAGCTAGTAAGTTAATTTGATCTTATGGTTACTCAAAGTGACCGCAAAACATAGAAAAGTTTGATGAAATGAGTGTAAATCTGCACATGCTAGTAATAAATTTGATTTGCAATAATTACGCCAAACTAATTCTCCGGTCTACCTTTAACTAAGTTGCGTTTCTTTTGTTGCTCAGTAGATTTGTACCGTATGCCAGCTCACATCACTGGCTTGGCTACGTCTATTATGTTGATCACAGACGGACGGCACAGAATGCCCATTTCTGGTCTCCCCATATCCAGCGGCATGTGATGTGCTGCATACGGATTATTGTTAGCAAGTGGCGGCACTAACGTTTAGCCATTGGAATTTGATCCCACTCTTGTTAATACAGGCTTCCAGCTGCTGGAGAGTTTTGGGTCTCCTTTGATGGACTTTTCGTTTAATTATGTGCCAAATGTTCTCAATCGGTGAAAGATCAGGACTGCAAGCAGGCCAGTTCAGCACACGGACTCTTGCACTGTGAAGCTATGCTGTTGTAATAGCTGCAGTATGTGGTTTTGCATTGTTCTGCTGAAATACACAAGGCCTTTCCTGGTATCGATGTCATCTGGAGGGGAGCATATGTTGCTGTAATACCTTTATATACCTTTCAACATTCATGGTGCTTTTTAAAACATGCAAGTGTCCCACACCATATGCACTAATTCATCCCCATAGCATCAGAGATGCTGGCTTTTGAACTGACTGCTGATAACAGGAGGAGTGGAATTTCTCCTCTTTAGCCCAGAGGACACAACGCCTATGATTTCCAACAAGAATGTCAAATTTGGACTTGTCTGACCACAGGATACTTTGCCACTTTGCTACAGTCCATTTTAAATGAGCCTTGGCCCACAGAACATGGCGGCGCTTCTGGGTCATGCTCAACATTGGCTTCCTTTTTGCATGATAGAGTTTTAGGTGGCATCTGTGGCTGGCACGGCTGACTGTGTTTACAAACAGTGGTTTCTTTAAGTGTTCCTGGGCCAATTTAGTAATATCAATGACAGAATCATGCCAGTGAGTGATGCAGTGGAGTCTGAGGGCGCGAAGGTCATTGGCATCCAGTAAAGTTCTTTGGCCTTGCCCCTGACGCACAGAGATTTTTCCAGTTTCTCTGAATCTTTTGATGAAGTTATGCACTGTCGATGATGAGACCTTCAATGCCTTTGCAATTTGACATTGAGGAACATTTTTTTAAAAATTATTCCACAATTTTTTATGCAAGCCTTCACAGGTTGGAAAGCCTCTGGCCATCTTTACTTCTGAGAGACTCAGCCTCTCTAAGAAAACCCTTTAAGAGCCAATCATGTTACACACCTGATGCCAGTTAACTTAATTACTTGCTAAATGTCCTTTCAGCTGATTCTCTTATATATGAATTGCTTTTTCAGCCCTTTATTTACCTGTGTCCCAACTTTTTTGAGACCTGTTGCAGCCAGAAAATTTGAAATAAGCTCATTTTCTGGTTAAAAATGTAAAATGTCTCAGTTTCAACATTTGAAATGTTATCTTTTATCTATTTTAAATAACATATTGGCTCATGTGATCTGAAAGTCATTGCATTTTGATTTTAATTCACAATTTACACTTCGTCCCAACTATTTCGGAATTGGGGTTGTACAATAAAAAAAAGTTTCTTACACTTTCAGTGCCAGCGAATTTCACGCTGTTGTGGCTCTATTTTAAAGAATTGAGTGAAAACGGCAGAATTCATTAGACCCCTGCACATCCATAGACCCTGTCATCATATGACATTCAAAGAGTGACCCCTGTAGATCAAGTAAGTATAGGTAAAAAGTGTTGTCTCATATTCTATGTGCCAGTATGTTCTACTTGAATGTGGCCCTATTTTGAAAAAATGGGAAATCAAGTGAAAATGGGGAAATTCATCAGACCCCTGCACCTCTGCAAGTCATCCATAGACCCTGTCATCATCTGACTATCAAAGACTGACCTGTGTGGACCATATTAATTTCTTTAAAAGTTGTTACCTTTCAGATGAAGTGCCAATACTTTTCCCACCAATATGGCCCTACTTTCATGAAACAGCAATGACGTTGCTACCATGATATGTTCCACTTAAATTAGTACACAACAGAACCGTCAGGGGGCATCCCCTGCATCACACTGCCCTCTGATGTGTACGTAACACAAATGACAATGAGGAACAGAAAATCAACCTAACATAGCAGAATTAATTACTTTAATTAATTACTTTTTAGACAAATTACCAGTGGCGGGCGGTGGACGGAAAACTTGGGGGGGGCGGAAAACATCCCTTGAAACAGATGAGATTAGTGACCCCATTTCAATCATTGTTCTTGGTCAACATGTTGGTTTCCCTTATAATGAAATGTTTAGGCGAATGAATAAAAAAGTCTCTAAAATGTTTAATTCACATGCCTTATTAGGCAACTCTTCATGAAAAAACCTCTGTGGATTTTTCACGTTCAATTTTGTCACATCCTAAGCAAGTCGTAAAATCTGTGCATAATGATTGTTTAATTGAAAAAGATTGAAATGCGCTCTTTTTTGCATTCAACTGGTGCGTTGGATGCGTTCTCGTCTTAACGAAAACAATTAGGCACTAATCTGAGAGGGGAGAGTTCAAATGTCTTTTAGCAGGGAAATTGACTGAAAACAGATCAAGACTAATAAGCAGTTTAAAGACATGTTTATCGCCCTCCTCGTTCTCTGTCCACCGCCCGCCACTGCGAATTATGATTTCACAGGTGCACTCTTTTCATCTCAATCGATCGTGTCAGCAAAGTACATTCAGTTTTGCTAGAGTAGTAGGGTCCAGCAAGAAAACGATAATCTGTCATCTATATTGTTGTTTACGTGACATTAAGTAGCCTACGTGATATACTGTTACCGGGTTATGTAAAGCAATAGGCCTACTATCTGTTAAAAACATGAAAACAACTCATTCTGTATCGTTTTTTAATTCTAGTTGCTTTGGCAGCTGTGTGATGACATCCGTCTTCAGATTGTTTACCGCCAAGACTTTACAAGAGTTACAAAACACGCATCAATAAAACGATGTTAAAACCATTTGCACGGGACAACCACCTGCTGAGCAGGCTGGAAATGGACGAAATTCGGAAAGTTTGAGCTCCTTCAGGCACAATGTACATACGATACGAGCAAATTTAAGACAGAAATGGCAAGATACAATGTTTCTTGGTACATTGTGTGAATATTAGCTCACAAATCCGGTCTGCTCACTCACAATTTACATGTCAGTGGAGTTTGTTTTTTATCATTTTCGCGAAGCCATTTCAGGTCTTTCAAAAAAATTCTGAATTAAAAAAATATTGACTTGAACACCAAAATTTGAACTTTGCCAGGAAGGGGAGTTGTGCTGCTTCATACTTAAGTAGAAAAAACTTTTTTGAACTGCACTTTTATGACAATTTTTCTGCCCTCAAAAATGCCAAATTTGCTCTTATTTATTGCTGGCTGACAGGCACATTTGAGCAAAAAAAATATAAGACTGGTTTCCGTGGCACCCACTAAATGCAATGCTGAAATATTTGTGGAAAGTTGTTGACTCGCCAAGTACTGTTCATATACACCAAGACTCATCAAAATCGGTGAGATGTCACTTCCCATGTTTTGGGGCCTCATGGCTGATTTTCTCAGTCAGCTGCTGTTAAAACGCCAAGGAAAAATACAGGTGTTTCATTTCATTGTGTTGAGTCACACTCACGACGCGTGCGCTTACGCATCATGGCTGCCATTCTACGTTCGTGAGCGTAGAGGTCGCTCATCTCGACGTGAGATAACGTGCCGCGTACGCAAGATGCAGTATTGATATGACCGCTAGAGGCGCTTGTGCGAACGAATCCATTGTGACAGTGTATGCGATATCCGGGCAATACCGCCCGCCGTTTTCGCGATTTCAGGGTCCGATATGCTGCCTTCTGCCTCTAGTGGAGACCTAAGGCCTGGAATATACTTGCTGCGTGACCGAACGGACGCGTACACTGTGTGCTTTGTGAGTACACACACTTGCTGCAGCACAACGCGTCCAAAACGCATAGTATTGGAGGTCTCCACTAGAGGAAGACAGCAGCATATCGGACCCTGAAATCGCGAAATGGCGGGCGGTATTGCCCTGATATCGCATACACTTGTAAAATTGATTCGTTCGCACAAGCGCCTCTAGCGGTCATGTCAATACTGCATCTCGCGCACGCGGCACTTTACCTCGCGTCGAGATGAGCACACGAACGTAGAATACGCGTGGCAGCCATTTATTCATTTATTCATGAATAAAATTTGCTCATAGGTACAATTGTTTAAATTTTTCTGCAATTTACCACTGGACAAAAGAAATAGAGGCGCTTGGTTTTCTAAGGGCGTCTGAAGGTGCGACCACTTCCTGAGCATAACCATTATATCCATTACAATATAAACTATCTTGTTTTGGGAAGCCAAAGTAAAGATGGGCTTTCAAAATCTCCCTATTGGTCTGAAAAACAAAGGGTTTCTATTATATTGGATTCTTACTCACTGTGTGCTTGGAAGGTAATTGTTCCAATTGATGAACGGTGTAAGGGTCAGTGACACACATACCCTGCTCTGCTTCTTTTTTCAGGACTCGTGGTACGAGTTTCGAGTGTTGGCGGTTATGGAGAATGTCATCAGCGAGAACAGTAACATCGTTGGAGTGTCAAGTACAGGTGAGTATGATCCCCCAGCTTATATGTTCTACTGAAATAAAAAATAATTTAAAAAAAAGAATTGCAACAGATACGGATGTGATCCCGCACTGCAAAATCTTTTGTCAAATCTTCTCTGTGCTTACCTGCTTATGCCTGTCAAGATTTTAGTGGTCAGTACACAATGTTCCTTTTCTTAGGAGACGATGGCTCCTTAAATGCGGTAATTCTGTGCTATTGTTCTATGGTGCAATTGCTAAAAATAAAGCATGGAGAACAGTTTACTTCAGCTCCTATACCTCTGCAGCAAAAGCAATTGATTTTCAGTTCACTGCTGCCTCTTTGTGGCCAAAATGTACATGTACCTCTATGAAGGCAGCGTGTCCAACTCAGTACAGTGTGTAGTAAGCACTAAAGAGGGGAATTAAGAGAAAATTAAACAGGCAAATGGAATATCCTTGTCACTTCAAATGTCCATCTGAAAATAAGTGAGACAGGGCTTAGATTAATTTCTAGATCATGAGGGGGACAATGGGATGAGGAAGAACTGGACTGAGATCAGTCCTTTGGTATTTCACTGTCTTCCTCCTGACACCATGTTTTGGTTTTCTCCTCGACCCCCCTTCCCAGATCTGTTCACCGCCCCTGAGGTCGCAGATGAAGGCCTTGCGCGGCCGGTGGTGGCCGGCATTGTGGCCACCATCTGCTTTCTGGCGGCGGCCATCCTCTTCAGTACACTGGCGGCCTGCTTCGTCAACAAGCAGCGTCGACGCAAACTCAAGAGGAAGAAAGGTGAGGCTCGGCCCAAAGAAACATCACCACTTGGCGTAACGGATGGTCATAAATGGGTTCAGAAGTGAAGTTGTTCAATTCAGTGGTGATTTTTAAGAATGCACTCCTGTGTTTATTAGCGACTACCTTGCCAAGTGTCCATCTAGCTTCGCTGGAAAGCTTTGACTTGTGGCCTCAGTTATTTTTTGCTTTTGCTGTTTTTTGGTGTTTGGCGTATGTTGTTATTTTGTGTGACACTGTTCCCTTTTGCCAATTTTTTTGCCGACTCACCTGGAATTTAGGGACAGTTGTTTAGCCCCTTTTTTAACTGGTGGATATGCATAAGTGAAGAAACTAGTTATTGCGGGGAATCTAATATCATTCACTCAATCGCTTGGCTGTAAGCAGATCAATATCTAAACATTATTCTGCATGCAACCAGAATTGAGTTCTAAGTCCCTACGACAAGGACATTTTGGTTTTCGCAATATCCTTTAGCCGACTGTAGGGAACCTTTTGATCTTTTACTTTTTTCAGTGTCCTTATCTTGCTTTTTAGAATTTCCAAGCAGAGTGCTGGTTGTTAGGCCCAGTAAGATAGCATATGCTGCTAATTAGCATTCAGGTGAATAGGAATCCCCATTGCAAATATTTTCATAATTGTGGTTTAGAGACTGTAGGTTGGAGACTACTGATTAAGGCCATCTCCCTCCATCTATACGTACGTCCGATCATTGGCTGGGGCCTGTTGCAGTCTCTGACCGGCTTTTCAGATAAGGACTTATGATGCCTTCCACTAACAGGCCCTGAACACCTGTAGGAGACCTGGCACACAAATCCAAGTTATGGAGGCGGTTTCAGTGTGGGACTATTTGGCAACAGAGCAGGCAAACTGGGATTTTCTTGACTTCAGAGCATGTGGGTTAGGTATTCATTTGGAAAAGACAAATTAAAACTTTTTTAATTGTCACATCCACTGTGTGGCTAAGAGAAGTACTTCATTCAGTCTGTTTTATTATTTAAAAGCACTGGGCAAAATTTTACATTTTAGTCTTGTCCATTCAGAGCCAAGAGTTTTCTATGAGAAGGGGAACTTACTTTTTGTGACAAGAGGCTAAGCCAACTTCTGGAGTTTGGAAGTTTGTGTGATTTGCAGTCTCACCCTCCTGATTCCTCTCAGGTGATGATTCCCCAGATTGAAGGATTTGTGACACTGGCATTTTATACATGCTGATGCTTAAAATGTGAAGTTATGACTGTTCCCTGTCAGGACCTTGAGGCAAACTGTTAAGTCAATTGGTAAATTATGCATCATCAGTGAAATCGAGAGACCTCAACAAGTGTTTTATTGGCACATTACTATCACTCAGGCTTTGCTCCGCCATTTTGAATGATAATTCCTGAGCCGGGTTGTGTCGTGTAGCTGCAGGGGCCGTGGTGAGGCTGAGAGATTGCAGGGGGAGGGTCAGGTGAATTAATGCAGGAGGCAGGTTTAAATAGGGAAAGGCCGTGAGCAGGTTTGTGAAACAAGATGTCTGTACCACCCTGAATGAGATGGTAATCGAAAAGGACAGAATTATCATCACTGAGGTTACCTATCATGATTACAGCCCTTTACGTTCTTTCAAAGATAATTTCGGTGCTGTCCAAAAGGTCTGTAACAACATGATATGAAAGGACATGGCTGGATTTTCATAGATTACTCGGCGTTGATGGGTTTTAGGATTACCTCTGAAGGTGAACTTTATATTAATGGTGATTATACGACAGTAGGGGTTTGCTGGATGGAAAATTTGTGTAAGAAGCCACCCTGTGGTGCGCAGATGAGTCCCATGGTATCAGATATAGTACAGACTATGCCATGCTGACTGTGTCTGGTAGTTTTATTTTGTGATATGGGATTAGATTCTTATAGACTACATGTCAAGTGCTTAAGCTGCTGGTGAATGATCTTCCTCTGATTCCACTCTGACTGCTTAGTTGGATTGTGTTGCGAAAAAAGAAGCAAATGGTGACACTGTGAAGAGCCATTGATGAGAAGGACTCATACAGATCAGCTGGGCGAATTCCGCGCACGAAAGTCGTGGATGAAAATAGGACATTCCCATTGGATGGGAAATTGGCCATATTCTGCTGGATCTGTAAAAAAAAAAATAGTTTATGAAATTGGATGACACTGTATCATTCAATGTAATGCTGATGAAAATGGAAACGGATGATTGTGAGAACCGTGTGAGTAGTTCAGTCTGTTCAGTCTGGATGACAGTCTGTCAGACTGTCATCCATGTTTTTGCTGTTTTTGTCCAAGCAGACTCGTCCTCAAGCTACTTCTGTGTCTAATAAGCAAAAAACAGATGGACGAGTTCATAGGCACAACTGCACTGAGTGGGAGACAAGAATTATGCATCCAGTTGTATTCTATTTTGAACAATGGATTTCTGTTGAGCGCGGAGAGGTTGCAGATGGGATTGAAACCTCCTTTAAGCCTGTGGTAACCTCCCCCTGGCAAGGATATAGATTATTACCTCATTAACTCGCCTCATATTCCTTTTCAAACTATAGTTTTCCCACTATTTCTACCACTGAATAGCCAGTTGATTCTCAATCTATTCTTTGGATGCGTCAAGATATCTCAAGTGCAAAAGTGCAGACAGTAACTATTTGGCTTGAAATGCACTGCGGAGGCGTTCAGGCTTGTTTTGGGTTGGTCTTGCTGTTGGTTCTTAATGGTTTTTCTAACCCATTTCTCTCTATTTTCTCATTTTCCAGATCCCCCCCTTTCGATAACGCACTTCAGAAAAAGCATAGAAACACCGTAAGTTGCCGTATCAAATGTGGAAGACAGATGAATGGGAGTAAACCTGAACCATTGATCCATTATACTTCTTTTCTTTCCTCATCAGTTTTTTTGCACCATTTTTATTTTTTGCCTCACTTGTATAACGGTGATTTACGTTTTGATGAAACAGGCCATTCAGCCTATCTACCCATAACCTTATGTCAGTTGTCTCTACTAGAGTCTGCCTCTGGAAAGACTTGTCCTAAACACTCTGAATGTCTCTCAGACAACACAAAACAGTACTTTAAACTCCTTTAAACAGTTTGGTTTGAATTTCATGAATGCAATGTTGTCGTCTTTGGAGAAAATGCCCTCACGATTTGAATTTGCGTTGTTGAGCATGTTAATTACCGACAAATTCAGCACAAATCAAAGTATTCATAGTTCAGTGCACAGTAGTATGCAGGAGATTTATATAAATTTGGTCTTAAATGGTTCATTTTTTTGTTTCCCACAAAGCTGTAGTGTTGCTGCAGAGAGAAGAAAAAAAAACATTTGATACACCAGATAGTAATTTAAAAACTAATCTTACAAAATGTTTGTATTTCATTGAGGACAGTTGAGATGAATAGTATAGCAGTGACAGAGCACTGATGTCACCATCATCGGGGCTGTCTGGGATTATCCAGAGAAACAGACACAAGTGAGACTGTGAGTCTGCTGAAGAATTGTGGCAAATGTCAACATGCCTAGAACAACCAAACAGCTAATAATTTTGAAAACCTATAAAATAGCAGCACAGTGTTAGTAATTTTTAGGCTAAGAGTCAAATCAAATATTGATTTGATTCAGTGGTTAACAGTACACAATTCTTAACAGTACATTTTTCAATATTTACAAACTTTTGAAATCATGATTTTTGAAGGTATTTTAAATGTGCTTCTAATTTTTGCACAGTACTGTAGTTGATATGATTTTAATATTTAGAGGCCTACAGTATGTTTCATGCATTTCAAATGCTGTTTTTTATTGTTAAAAAAGGCACAAATGAGCAGATTCCATTTTGAAGTTTGAAGAATTTAGCATGTAGGCGCTGTTTATCTCAAAAATGGAACCTGTCGTAAGTATTTGTAGATTGACTTTCCATGGAAACAGCTGCAGGTCCATGGGTTACGTACTGTGGATGCAAATTTCCTCAAATTAAAGTCGACGGACACATCTTTAACCCCACTTACATGGCTGTCAAATCCATTCTGCTGCAGTACTGAGCCAGAGCGCAAATATTTGTGTCACTCTCCGGCCACTTAGGACAGTTAGTATGTAATGTTGGCTCTTACACTACCCAACATGCAGGTGTATGGTTGTTTGCATGTCTGTAAAGATTTGTTCATGTTCTTGAAGTATATTGCACACCCTGTATTCAGTAAAAATGAATTGTCGATGCAGCTAAGCCAAACTGATATATTATGGGGAAAAGTATGCAAGCCAGGCAAAGTCAATTATTTTTTCCCTCTCTTGTAATTAAAATATTCATTATGCATATAATGAGATGAGAGAACAATTACACTCCATAGAAGTGTTTAATTAATGAATAAATGTAATCTATCAGTAATTTCTTTCAAATTGTATTTTAAGGAGCTCATTTACATGTAATTATGCATGTAGCTGAACAAGCCAGTATTGTGTTGGTGTAAGAGGAGGTTTGTACTAGTGCTGGTTGTGACATTTGATTGGGGCCCTTTTGAACACTGAGCGGCAGGCCCACACAGACTTGAACCTGTGTGTCCCCTGCTCTTGACAGTGTTGGCCTTGTCCATCTCGCGATAACTTATCGTCACTGAGGATGATACATTGTCTGGTTTTGTTCATATTTTTATTTGCAATTTTATTTCCCACTTATTTTGGTCTACGTTTGGCACATGGTTGTGCCATCTATTTTGTGAAATCTTTAAGACAGGTATTTGTAATAATTGTCACGGTTTGTCCAGAGTGCAGTTGCATGGAGGACAGGAAGTGGAGGACTGGACTCAAGTGCTGTGGAGGATTTGGTTGGTTTATTATGCCTAACTGTAATGCAGTGGGCACAGACACTGCAGAGAAAACAACAGGAACAGAGGTTCCCAACAAGATGTTTACAATAGGTAATACTAGAACTGGAAAGCACGGCAGGATGTAAAGTAAACAATGTTCCTCTAAAAAGAAATAAGTTCTATGTTTAATTATAACAGCACTTGACTTATAGTTTAGAGTTTAGTACGTGAAATACGGAGAACAAGCCTATACCGACTACTATGTTGAACAGGCATGAGGTTACACAGACTTCACAAAGAAGCTGAGATAAGCTCAGCATTCAATACGCTCTGCTACCCATCAGCGACAACAGGGAATAGGTGCAAATGATAATTGACTAATGACAGATGACGACAAAATAATGACAGAAGTCGGCTTGTGATATCCAAAATCAAATATCTCGATATCTCGATTTTGTCCCACCCAAATATCACGATAGGCAATATTATCGTAGGGGGGGGGTTGCTGGTTAATAATACGTAGCATTAGCCTGTGAATAAATAATGGCTGAGAGGTTCATATGCTCAGGCCTGTACAGTGTTACAGTTTTGCTCGCATTTGCCGATAGAAATTAATTATATGCAAAGATGAATGTAAAACATTTGCACATATGCAATAGGTTGCATAATCGCTATTGATCTGCCCCAACTTTGTTTCCTGCTAAAGAGGAGTGGGTGTACGTATACAGTCTGTTGTAGAACCGAGAGATTACGACAAATAATCTTTTAACAAGTTTATTTTACTGTTACAATTATGAACAAATGGTGAATCATACCAATGAAAACCAACCGCTGAAGTCTGTGGCTCTGTCTGGTACCAGCATAGAAAGAGGCTGTGAAGATAGAGAGCTAGAGATTTATACTGAAGCTAGGTGGGCTGTTCTTTACAGTCAGGATTGAACTGATTGGATACAAAAGGACAAATGGCAGAGAAAACCAATGAATGATCAACAGAGGGGGGGGGTGGAGGGACATTCAAAAGATAGCAATGGGACTGGATTGGTTGAATAGCCAGGTACAGACAGAATGATGGGTAGGGGAGAGGAGAAGAGAGCCGCCTTCTACCACAAGTCTTTGATATGAAGGAACGATGCATCAAGGGAAATGTATTTTGAAGTATTGGCAAACCATTTCAATGCTGCTAAAAAAAAAAAGATTTCCCAAACTACATTGCACCGCACTGTTAAACACGGATGTGGCAGATTTTAATTTGGTTGTGTCTAGCATGAAGGAAATATAATAGAACTGGAGAGAGCGAGGAAGTACCGCCCCTATTACTTTTAATGGGAGATGCTAGGCTAGCTACTTCGGCCCAGGAAGTACGGAATTGACCGATGCCATCTATAAAAATGGCGTTCCATGGGTGCTTATTTCCGGCATCATTTCATAAGATTGCCAATCTGATTAAACATCACAAATGGCAAAGAAAATGTGTCGTCTATGCGGATAGTCGAATGAGTGCGAGGGGAAATGAAGAGCAACGCTGTTTATCCGGAATACACATGCACGCACATTGGCTGAACTGTTGCAGTCAGAACAGCAACTGGACAACCAAACTCGTGCACGAGCTGTCATCAAGCTCTAGGAAGCAGTTCTTAATTTACTGGCCCTCGTGCACGAGCTGTCATCAAGCTCTAGGAAGCAGTTCTTAATTTACTGGGCCTCTTGAAAACATTGAACAATTGTGTCAGACAAAGAGCAATATATTGAAGGATTCCCGAATACATTTTCTTTTGTTTTCGCTTTATTTGGCAAGAAAAAAATTCACACTTTTCAATTGGTGTCTATGGACCTGCCGCATCTTTGGCCTCAAAATTGCATCCTTGGGAAACGCGGCAGCAGGAAGCTAACATGCTAACTGGCTGAAGCAAAGGTACTGCCTCGTTCTCTCTGGTTTTATTATATATCTCTATGGTGTCTAGATGCAAGGCCTCCAACAGCGAAAGTTGAGTTAAATCTCGTAAAATCTTGTTTCCGCGATCGTCACGTGGTTCATGGAGACTCCGAATAGTTCCAGGAAGTTGCTGGCGGGTAATTTAAATGCATGTGACAAATCGGCTGAAGACACATACCTGTGATTTTCGGTAATTACTGGACAATAAATAGCGTAATAGTTTTAGTGCCTTCGAGTTATTAAAATAATTAAAATGACTAAAATTAGTTACAGTCATTTTAAAGAGCATGTTCCTGTTGTTGATTGCTTTGAATTCTTGGTTTGTTTTTGCTTTTGACTACAATGCTTGTTTAATCCCATCCTAATATTTATTATGCAAAGGGAGGGGAAGGAACGTTTCAGTGCACTTTTCTACCATTTGTTTAGGGTTTTAATAATCCCATGAAAATGGAGGATCTACGTTATCAATTCACTAATGACTTATGCAAACTTTATGACTTTCAGAAAGGACAGAGGGTTGACAGATGACTATCAATGAGTATTAACTGACAGCACAATTAGTCTCTGTATTATTAAAAGCAGCGTAATGTTCAGTGTAGCATCTTAGAAAATCCACTGGAAATAATTACAATTTATCTGTTCATCATTTTCATGAACATCTGCACTTTTGTATTGGTGTTTAGTGATTAGTTCAAAACAACTTTTTCATTGACTTTTTGCATGGATTAGGTATTAATTTATCTAGGCTCGCATGTACAGTAGTATTTTTTGGAAGGGCTCATTAAACACTATACATCCAGAGTTTCAGACAGAACAAGGCACATTAAAACACAAATTTATCTCGTTATACACAGACATTTTATGTATATGTTTTTATTTTGCTCTTAGAGTGCCATGAAAAAGTATTTGCCCCCTTCCTGATATTTTATTTTGCATATTTGTCACACAAATGCTTCAGATCAGCAAATATATTTTAATATTAGACAAAGACAACCCGAGCAAATACAAAATACAGTTTTTAAATTATGATTTAATTTATTAAGGAGAAAAAGCTATCCAAACCTACCTGTCCTGTTGTGAAAAAGTAATTGTCCCCTAAACCTAATAACTGGTTGTGCCACCCTCTGCAACAACTACTGCAAGCAAGTGTTTGCGATACCTGGCAATGAGTCTTTCACATCACTGTGGAGGAATTGTGGCCCTCTCTTCTCTACAGAATGTTTTAATTCAGTCACATTGGAGGGATTTCGAGCACGAACGGCCTGTTTAAGGTCATGCCACGGCATCACAATCGGATTTAAGTCCGGACTTTGCTTAGGCCGCTCCAAAACCTTCAATTTGTTTTTTTTAAGCCATTCAGAGGTGGACTTGCTAGTGTGTTTCGGATCATGGTCCTGCTGTTTAACCCAAGTGCTCTTGAGCTTGAGGACATTAACTGAAGGTTGGACATTCTCATTCAGGATTTTCCAGTAGGGAGGAGAATTCATAGTTCCATCAATTACGACAAGTCATCGCACCATCGCACTACCACCCCACGTTTGACTTTTGGTATGATGTTCTTCTTATGAAATGATATGTTAGTTTTACGCCTGATGTAACGGGATGCTTACCTTCCAAAAAGTTCAACTTTTGTCGAGTCAGTCCACAGAATATTTTCCTGAAAGTCTTGGGGATCATCAAGCTGTATTTTGGCAAGTGTGAGACGAGCCCTTGTCTTCTTTTTGGTCAGCTGTAATTTTCGCCTTGGAACCCTCCCATGGATGCCATTTTTGCCCCGTCTCTTTCTTATTGTTGACTCATGAATACTGACTTTAAATGAGGCAAGTGAGGCCTGCAGTTCTTTAGATGTTGTTCTGGGTTCTTTTGTGACCTCCTGGATGAGTCGTCGATGTGCTTTTGGTAATTTTGGTAGGCCGGCCACTCCTGGGAAGGTTCACCTTTGTTCCAAGTTTTCTCCATTTGTGGATAATGGCTATCACCGTGATTCGCTGGAGTCCCAAAGCCTTAGAAGTGGCTTTGCCACCATTTCCAGACTAATATATTTCAATTTCTTTGTTTCTCATCTGTGAGTGTGAGAGTGAATGGACTGTGAATGGTGTGTGCGCCCTGCGATGGATTGGCAACCTGTCCAGGGTGGGTTCCTGCCTTTGCCAGGATAGGCTCCAGCAGGCCCCGCGACCCTAGTGAGGAATAAGCGGGTATAGAAAATGAATGAATGAATGAATGTTTCTTATCTGTTCTTGAATTTCTTTAGTTCCCAGCGTGACATAATGCTTTTTGAGATAATTTGGCCTACTTCACTTTGTCAAACAGGTTCTATTTAAGTGATTTCTTGATTCAACAGGTCTGACAGTAATCAGGCCTAGGTGTGGCTACTGTAATTGGACTCAAAAAATGTGGTTAATCACAGTTAATTCATGATTTAACAAGGGGAGCAATTACTTTTTCACGTAGGGCCAGGTAGGTTTGGATAGCTTTCTCCCCTTAATAAATGAAACCATCATTTCAAAACTGCAATTTGTACAGTATTTACTCAGGTTATCTTTGCTTTATATGAAAATTTGTTTGATGATCTGAAACATTTTAGTGTGAAAAATGTGCAAAAAAGTAAGAAATCAGGAAGGGGGAAATACTTTTTCATGGCACTGTATATACTGAAAATACTTCATGAAAAAGAAATCTTGAATAAACTCAGAAACATGAATAGCATGTGAAGCAGTTTGTCTGTGCCCTCTCCTCCATGTTGGGCTTGTATATGATCTCGACCATATAATCTCGACCATGGTTTGCTGTGTTGTGTGGGGATGCTCCAATCGCTGGGAAGTTGAGTACAAATGTACAGTTTCTCCAGTGACTTGAAGAAGAGAAAAAAAAAATGTTGGCTCAATTCAGCAGGAGAAATCGAACTAACATTAAAAATTACAACAATAAAAATGTAAGGTGATCACATTCAAACACTACACTTGCACTTTTTCACAACCAAAGACCACAGGATTTGGAAGCTTATTGTCCAGTTTATTAAAAGTAAAGAACAGGGAAAGGCTTGCACAGCTTAGGGAGTTAAGACTCAGGGTGTAGGGTGAGTGTCCTCTGTCTCATTACAGGGAGGCTTTCATTGAATCACATGCAGCTCTTCAGCTGAAGGGGAGGGGGAGGGAGGGTTAGACACACCTATATAGGCTTGGATGTGAAATTGTGCTGAGAGATGAGGTGTGGTCTTTGTTTCCCTACTTAGGTTACGGACTCAAGTAGCAGTGATCAACAGCTTTTGCTGCTGATGCTGAATTATGGCAAGTGGCATCAGTTACAGATGTGACAGGAATTTGCATAAAGTTGGATCATGTTCTTTGCAGTCTTTCAGAGCAGAGCCATACTGCCAAATTTAAATATTGCAAATATTTTTGCTGCCAATTATATAATAATATATAGGTTTTGACAAAGTGGACCTAATTAGACATAGGTAATCTGAATGAATTAAATGCAGTTTCTAGATGATGATTTAATTCCAGCTCTACCTACCCTGATGTGAAAGAGTAATTGTCTCCCTAGTTGGTAAATCAACCAATTAAACAAACACAATTGATAATTGGTTTCAATTCCATAAGCCATACCCAGGCATGAATACTGCCAGTCCTGCTGAGTCCAAACATCGCTTAAATATGGAACCTGTCTGGAACTGAGGGGAAGAAAAGCAGAACAAGATGCTGCAATCTAAAGAAGTTCAAAAACAAATGAGAAACAAAATTGTTGACATATATTAGTCTGCTCTGGGACTCCACTGGAGACACAGTAACTTTGGAGAACCTTCCCAGGAGTGACCAGTCCACAAAAATTGCTCCAAAAATATATCAAAATATATCATTCAGGAGGTAACAAAAGCACCTCACTTGCCTCAGTTAAGGTCATAGTTCACAATTCCACAATTAGAATGAGATCTGGCAAAATGGCATCCATGGGAGAGCTGCAAGACAAAAACCACTACTGTCTAAACAGAACACAAAGGCTCATTTCACATTTTCCAAAAATACTCCTTGATGACCCCAAGACTTTTGGACAGATGAGCGAACAGTGAAGCGTTTTTAAGATATGGGTCCTGTTAAATCTGGCCAAACGCCATCACTGCACTCCGTGATAAGAACATCATACCAGCAGTCTAACATGATGGGGATTGTGTGATGGTCTGGGGCTGCTTTGCTGTTTCAGGACCGGGGAAACTTGGCATAATTGGTGGAACCATGAATTCTGATTTCTACCAGAAATCCTGAAGGAGAATATCTGGCTGCCTGTTTGTGACCTAAACTCAAGAGTGGTTGGGTTACTGAGCAGTACAGTGATCTGAAGCACACAGAATGGTTCAAAACAAACTAAGTGAATGTTTTGGAGTGGCCTGACTTGAATCCAATTTAGATGCTGTGACATGACCTTACACAGGCAGTTCACGCTGGAACACTCTCCACTGTAGTTGAATGAATACAATTTTGCAACGGAGAGTAGGCCAAATTTCCACCATAACGATGTAACAGACTCATTATCTGTTATCACAAATGTTTGATTTCAGTTGTTATCACCAAGGGTGGCACAAGCAATTAATTGGTTTACTGGGACTGTTACTTTTTAACATGGGTGACATGCAAGTTTTGAATAACTCTTCACTCGCAATAAATGAAATAGTCATTTAAAGGAGCTGTGTCACGATTACTGCGCATGCTCACCAGGGGCATGTATAGACACTTGAAACACCAGGGGCTGAGCCCCAAAGACAGATGTGATTCGGTGCAGATTGGAACTAATTAATATGTCAGTGGTATAATCAAGTTTCATACCTGTTAGAATCAAATCCAGTGTATTGGCCTAAAATTTCACATTTCAAAGAAGTGACAATTGCAAAAACCGCAAGCGATATTGGAAGCGTTAACATTAAATGAAAAGTACCTTTATGTCTATTTAATGTATGCTCTAATGACCCTGCTATAGTATCTGAATTAAAGCCCTCCCAAATTATTTAAAGCCAAAAACGCTCATTTACATCACCATCTTTTTGAGAGATATAGTGCACACAAACTGACAGTTGTTCTAAATTATTTTCCCTGGCCTCATCAGCCACTGTAGCATACATGCTGGACTCTTTCAGTTCAGCCACGATACTCAGTGACTTCTTCAGTACAAGACTGAATCATCCGTAACATTTCATAGAAAAGTGCTCAAAATTTGACTAGTTACCTAGGAAAAATGAGGGGACGGCCAAATGCGTCTTATATGGACCGCTTAGTGTTTAAAAGGGTGTATTTTTTCAACCAGTGGGTCTATAAACTTATGTGATATGTCAAAAGAAAGGTCTAATTACCCACTTTAACGTATTAAAATTGAGGATGCTAGTGCTAAAAGGGGGTCAGGTGCCATCAGTGACATTTTGAGAAAATGAGCAAAATCACTTTTTTTAACCAATGTGGGAAAACTGCTCAACCCATGGTCATTTTCATGGTCATGCTGCTAGCTCAATGAGACTCACAGGGAAGATGCAGAGAGACATCTAGTGTTAAAAAATGGCACTAACTCAAATTTCATCAAAATGGCACTTGACTACCTTTTAGTACTAGGATCCTCAATTTGAACATAAATGATGTGATAGTTTTTAAGATATAACCTTTTCAGTGCACTGTCCTGGATGGACATAAAATTAGAGTCTAAATTTGAGATGTTTTTCAAAGTTCTTGAAAGCGCTGTTCCCAAAATAATTATATAAAAAAGTTGCGCATTATTATCATTAGGGTGTTTGTTTAAATGTCCAATATAAGGTTTATGCAAAAACAGGATTTTTGATGCCTTGATTGCAAGAGTTTTAGAAAATGTCAGTGTCTCGGATGTACTGAGCTAAAATAGTCTTGAATGCACAACACAAGATTGATTTCGTTTTCAAAGATTCATTTCTATACAATACAATTATATTACATAATATTTTGCGTATATACATCTTGGATATGTACAAAGTAAGGTTTATTGCATTTTGTGCCATATTTGCACATGGTGTAAAGACTGAATTGCCCAGATAAAGTCAGATATTCAGCAGTGCTCTCTAAAAAGCCTGGGATCACTTTCCAGTCGTTAGCGTCAAGCTAAAGGATGGATGTTCTGGTAGAAGAGGTTGGTGCTGGTGGCTCAATCTCACAAAGGATGCAGTCTGCAGAGATGGTATCCTGGTTATCTGCCGCAAGGAAGCGGTTAAAACATCCGGCTTGCCTCAAGAAGTTGAACCTCCAGGCATCGGCATCAGCTGGTTCTTGAGCTTGCCAATAGACCACTTGGAGCTGTTTGGTCTGCAGCAGGCATACCATTTAGAAGCTGAAATGGTGGAAGTGGATGCAGAAGCCTGGGGGAGGACATCAAACTCAACACCATCTTTCTGGGAGTAGGGAGATGTGGAGATTTTGCCCGGAGCAACAGTTCTAACACAGTGAACCTTCTGGGTGGCGGGGACCGGAACAGCTGATTCCCACAAGTTGTGGAAGGCAGGTGACTTCTGGTTTACCTCCTCAGCTGATACATATCTGATATTGATGGTTGAGTTAACCTTGGAAGCACACTCAGCATAGGCCTTGACATTCTCAATATGGGCTGTACGAGACTTGATGGCACTGCAGACTGTCCTCTTCACTGTGCCGCTGACACCATCTATAGCACCTTTGCCGTGAGATGTGCCAAAAAAAGTGCCAGTTCACACGAAGGTTCATTGATCAGCCTGGTAATGAAGGCAAACATGCATTTCTGTTTGAAATGCATTGCAGCACCATCAGAAACGATGTCTAGCTCCCTTATAAAAAAGGGAAGTTTTAGCTGTAAAGTGTCAATCACAGTCTCTATAAATATGGCTGCAGCATATTAATCATGGCTCAAGTAATCTGAGATGATAACAAAGGAGTGGGTGCCATCCTTGTTCCAAGCAACAGCAGTGAATAGTGCAGCTTGGGTGTGGGACCAGTGACCACTCTGTGCCTCGTCCTGATGAAACAGAGTGGCGTTCTCTGAAAAGTCAATCTGGAGAACCACATGGTTTGTCCTGAAAGATGAGAGAGTTATCTGGAAGTACTGAGCTTGCTGGTTCTTTATAAAGCTGTGAAGTCTGAAGGCAGGTAGTTTCTCACTCAGGAGGGTGATGACATCTAAGAGAGTCCCAGATCTCTGTACCTTGTCTGTGCCATCCTCAGTCTTGATCTGAAAGTTGCTGCTCATCTAAGTAGCTGGACAAATAGTCAGTGGTGTTGTTGTTACTGCAGACTGGACAGTCCCCAAACATGGACTCCTCAACTGATGTCTTACAGGTCAAAAGCTGGAGAAATTCCTTGTGGTTGATGGGTACCCTTGGATAGTCCTTGAGGCTGGTCAGCAGAAGATTCACGTTTTCATACACACATACACAGACATTGTGTGGCATTTTGTCCTTGCACAGTACAAATGGAGGTCTCAAGGCTTTGAAGGATGACAGATGGATCTTGTCCTCTGGGCACTCCTTGGCATACATGGCACAGGTCTCCCTCAGGGTAGTGATGAGGAATCTCTTCTGCTCCTTCACCCTGGTGCCATCATCATGGGTGAGAAGAGGAGTCTCTGTGGCCTGGCGCCATCCAGCAGATATCCTGGCGTTGGTAAAAGTTGCAGACTCTCTGTTTGGTATAATCAGGAATCTTTGTAGGATGTGTATATGTTGTCTTGTTATTCTGTACGCTGACATTGAGCTCAGTAGCTAAGGAGAGGATGATTTTGGTTTGTTTTCTAGGTGATGTTGGAAGATTTCTCTCTACCCGATGTTTAGCACGGCTGAAACTTGAAGGAGCACTGTATGGTTCAAGACACACTGGAGTAGAAGGCAGTTTCTGTTTGGCTCTGTATTTCCATTTATTCTGCCTTTCTTAAGCCCTGACTGCTTCAGGATTCTTCTTCCTGGCATCACGCTTCCTCTTAGCATCTCTCTCCTTGTAGGCATCATCTCCAATCTTGCCTTCAACCTCTCTCTGTTGAGACGGTTTCTCTCAGATTAAGATAAACGCATTGGAAAAAGATAATTTTGTTCTATGAAGTTTCACTTGACTAACAATGATTTGAGTGACAAGGAGATGTCTTTTATACTCAACTAATACTGACTGTGAAAATGCTAACACCTGGGTTGCTAGAGATTGGCCCTCTGATGTTGAGTTAATCGCTCATCTATGTGAGAAATCAGTCGTTAAAGTACGCTCGTCACCTGTTTGTCAGGTGTACAGATCATGGTGGGTGTTACCTACATTTACCTTTGATTGAGGGGATTATTGCAATTTGCAGGTAACACCTTGTTCTTATTCACACCCATTTACCCAGGTGTAAGAACATCAAGGGGTTCTAGGGACAAAAGTGCAATTATTATCATCAGATTATCTGATTGATAGTGAAATTTTATTGTTTGATATTTAGTAAAATAGAACATGACATATGAACCCTGCAAATACAGTTAATAAAATTGCAATTATACAAGAATGTATGTCAAGAGCTGCTGGATAGCTCACTTGGTTAAGGCACTGCGTTGCAGTGCAGAAGTGACTATCACGTCGCGGGTTCCAGCCCCGGTCGTACCAGCCGGCAGCGGTCGGCAGCTTATTCTGCGTAGCACACAATTGGCTATAGCGCTACCGGGTTTCAAATTAGGAAGGGACTGTCGGAAATGGGAAATAAAATAAACAGCTTTGTTCGTTGCTCAAGCGCCTCCTGTTGGCCAGACGGGCGGTCATCAGGAAGACTCCAAGCCTGGTCATGTCCGGGTATCCTCCGCCCTCGTTCTGAACTTGCGAAGATTCAACCAATGAGTGTATAAGAAGCGGTGGCTGACAGGCACATGCTTCGTAGGAGAGCCGTGAACTGTCTTCACTCTCCTGAATTGACAGCAAGGAGTCGCATGCTAGCAAGCCTTGTACATAGTTCACCAATTGGGCATTCCAGGTTCGGATGGGATTGGAGATGCCAAATTTAAAAAAAAAAAGAAAAAAAGAAGAATTTATGTCAAATTTAAACACAGATTTAACTTTCATAGGCTATTGAAAACACTGAATCTTAATTGTACTTCCAGCTGACTGCTACTCAGCATCTCGGGTGCACACATTTCACTCCAATATATTTCCATGATAATGAGTCCAAAACACGATAATGGGTCCAAAACACAAAAAATGTTAAACTGCCAAAAAATATGTTTATTTATGCTTGCTTTGAGAAAGTTTGAAGATTTTATCTGGATTTTGAGTATTTCAAATCTTAAAAAAAAAAACGTTTTCCAGCGTCTTGGATGGACCACAGTTTTTCTTAAATTGTCTATATTCAAGTCACTCAAAAGCACAAAAATATTTATTTTAAACCTAAATTCAAATAGCTTATGTTTAAAACAATGTTTTAACTTGATAAAAAAATATTTGTAAAGAAAATTGTTTTAATTTATAACCCAGTTCAGAGCATTATTATATGGCAACAAAAACCAGAGACAAAAAATTGACGCTCTTCAAAAAGAGCTCCTTACTTAAACTCCTATAACTTTATCTCAACAATTTCTTTTCAAAAATCCATTTGAACATAAAACAAGTAATATAAGGCTATCTAAAAATATAAGTTTGAGATAAAATGGGACATTTTTAAATTTTACCCCTGATGTTAACTTCTTGGCCGGAACTAACTGCCAGTGAACCACAAAGTGCAGTTCTTGAGTAACTCTAATCAGATTTTATAAAATGATTAGTTACTTGAAGAATAAATAAGGAATAAATAGTTCTATCTATTAAATTGTATCTACTATCTATTCATAGTTCTATGATCTGTAAAATTTAATTGGGAGTTACTCAAGAACTGCCTGATAACTAATGTTGTACTAATGTTGTAAAATCAGTTCGTCAGCGTTAATAATAATAATACATCAGTTTTATATAGCGCTTTTCTGGACACTCGAAGACGCTTTACAATGGATACTTTATTCATTCACTCACAAATTCACGCTCTGATGATGGTAAACTTGCGTTTTTGTAGCCTCAGCTACCCTGGGGCAGACTGATTGAAGCATGGCTGCTGTGATGGCGTAGGTGTTTAGACGCCAGGAGCAGTGGCTTGAAATAAAAGTGAAATCCAGCAACGTGCTGAGAGGCAAAGATAAATGGAAATCACCAGGCTCGCGCTACCAACGGACCTGACGCCCTTCGTGGCAACCAAAAGGCAAGCTCAACGAAATACAAAAGAAAAGGGAAATAAACCAAAAGAATCCCTTACTCATTAACACTGTTCCTCTTATGCAGCTAAGATCCTGCCAATACTTCTCAAATACCTTACCGGCCAAAGCGTCAAGAGCAGAATGACACTCCAGCAACACGAACGAGGAAGGACAGGAGCTTAAATAGAGTCCGGGCAATGCCCCCAATCAATGCCAGCTGGCTAAGGAATCCGATGGTGAGCAAAACGATATCGTCCCGGACGAGAGTAACAAAAGGAGCTAACAATGCTCCCAAACCATGACAGCTGCCAGTATGCGGCCACAACCCCTCCGACCAACCGTTCACACACAGCCATACAGTGTTCCTATATTGCATGTTTTGTGGGTGGGGGTAACCGGAGTACCCAGAGGAAACCCACGTGCACAAGGGGAGAACATGCAAACTCCACACAGAAAGGCCCCAGGTCGGATTCGAACCCACAACCTTCTTGCTGTGAGGCAGTAGTGCACTAATCTTAGAGTACACCAGTGTGGTTGATCAAGCTAGCTCATATAGCGATAGCTAGCCACAACGAGAAAAAGTTCGAAGTTCACTGTTCATTTTGCCACTTGCAAATTACCTGACGTATTAATTTTTTAATCAACAATGAAAGACTTATATCTAATTAGTAAATGTTACGCTTATCATTTTATGTTTTTCTCAGATACTTTTTTTTTTTTGGCTGTAGCTAGCTCCCAAATATCACGTTTCAGGCGCCATGAACTCTGTGGGTGCAAAGACCTAAAATTGGCTCATAAAGTTTCCGGGCTTTCGGGAGGAAGAGGGAGGGTTTTATGACAACAATACAGACATACAAGTGTCCCCGTAACTGTGGTAAATTACTTAGGCATGCCGCAAATAAATTATAGTAAAGGCTGAACACTCAGTTGTTGAAAAAGCTTGAAGTTCATGCTCATGTAAAATTTTAGCTGCAAGAAAAGAACCCAGGCTAAAGAAAAAACACCCCGGGCAATAGTCCAGTAGCCATGCCCTAAACACGCCCCTGACGCTCACAATTTTGAATGAAGTAAATCCACTCTACTACAAGTTGAAATCTACACGGTTTTTTTCTTCTTCAATGATTTTTGGCAGTTGCAACCAGCTTCCATTCTTTGCATCCCTTGGCTAAACCCTAGTGTTTGGATCCTTGAATTTCCAAAGAAAGCTGTTTAATATAAAAAGTAAAATGCCAGAGAAACTAAAATGTATAAATACAATGCAACACGAAGGCAGATTGGCAAGGCTGGAATCAGATTATGACTTGCAGTGAAGCAGATTCATTTCCTTGAGATGTACGTTCTGAGCATGTGCTGTAAGCGTGACGCAGTTCCTTAAAGAGCTGTTCTTTGCTGCTCACATCGCCTACTGTACGTCACTGTTACTTAGCGTCTGGTGTAAGTTCTAAAATCCCCATGGAATTTACAGTGGGGTTTTGACGCTTTCCGGCATTACTGGAACTCATAAAATTAGTTTTATGAGCTGATTTGCCCGAAGATCAGCCTATATGGTATATGGATGCCACTGATCACATCAAATTTGTAGTTTCTTGTTGAAAATATAATATTTTTGCATTTGTAGTCCAGTTTGTAGTACACGCCAGCAAACCACATATCCATTCCACTAATGTGCGAGTAGCCTGAGATTTGTCTCTGGCCAACCTGGTACCTCAGTTTTAGCTAATGTTTACAATGTAACTTGACGGAAGCCGAATAGAGACAAAGATTACCGTGGGCTATCTTGGAGAAACCAATAAATTTGTGACCTAGCAAATTTGTTACACAGAAGGCTACTAGTAGCTAGCTTACATGTGATGCATAGAAATCAACAGAGAACAGTGAATAGGAATTATTTTGCTATTTAGCTGGCTACCTAGCATTTATATGCATCAAATATAAATAGCGAAGCCACCCACCAGCTGGCTGGCTGGATAGTTTGCTGGCTTAGCTAGTTATATATGGTACATATACATCGATAGAAAATTGAAAAAATTGATTACTTTGCTACTTAGCTAGTGTTCGTTCAGCAAGAACAACCAGTTGGATAGCATTTATTTGTACCAGATATATCTAGCTGAGACAGCAAACTACTTGGCTCGCTAGTTAGTTCACTGGCTCAGCTCGTCTCATTTAGTGCTTGTAAATCAATAGAGAACAATGAATAATCAATGAATTAAATCGCTACTCAGCTGGCATTGACCTGCAAGGTGTGATTACTTAGTTAGCTAGCTAGCATTTTTATGCACCAAATAAATCAGCGCCAGATAAGCCTGTGCAGTCTCACCACGCAAGGCTATTAAAAATGGCAAAGTACAAGTAAATCTCATATACAAATCTGAAATTGTTCTCTTCAGGAATCAGGAGAATCATGAAATGTGTAGTTGTTAAATTATGAAGAGGGTTAGCGTGTCAGTGAAAAATTAAAATGATTTAAATCATAGGTGACTACGGTCAAGAAAAATGATGTGTAGTTCCTCAGAAATATGATGCAAAATTTCAAAATCATGGACGCCTGAAAATATTAGGAAATCCTTCGAAAGTAAATTTCTTTTCAAAAAATTCTATAAGTGAAATGAATGGGAACTTCTACCTCTGACAACAGCAAGATGTAGTCTCCTCAGTGCTCTATTATATTATGACCAAAATATGGAAGGGGCAATACTTATTTACAGTTTGCTAAATCCTGTTGGAACATCCTCCTACAACAAACATGAGCACAGAAGTTTGAAAACTTATCTTCATCATGGTTAACAGAATAAAGAATGGCATTGTCACAAGCAAAGCTGATGCCAAAGTTATGAATAAAATTGTGACCAATGTTGTAGGAAGGCAAACGACTGTAAGACTGAAGACATTTAAACAGTATTACAAATAACACAAATTTTTTTTGCATGTTGTATTGATTGGAAGAGATTGTTGCTCTATGAACCATTAAATTTAGATACAAAGCCCAAACATTTTCCCCAGCCTACTGTATAACCTCTTAACATGACCTGTTTGGAGGCTACAGCTCAACATACAGTCCGAATGGTGGAGTACTGTAAACACGTAACAGGAATCCTAAGCCCTAGTCTATGCTTAAGTCTACAAGCAGCATTTAAATTAGTTTCTGTCTGAAAATGTCCAAAACTACTAAGATGCTTTCAAATGCTGGTTTATAGAGCATTAATGAGAAATTTTGCTGGAGGCTAGTTTAGTCCCAGAGTTATCAGAAAGATAAACTTGGACTAGAATATCCTGGAGTAAATACACAATCAGTTTGGGATGTCCTGAGTATTTTACATATGATACAATTACCAGAAAATTAACCTTATAACAGCACTGAGCAGCTCTTTGAAATTCAATTCATGATTGTGGTGCAGTTATTCTACTGACTCTCAAATCCTGCTTTCAGAAATGTTGCCCTGGTTGTGGAGGTTTTGACTGTTTATTTTCATGTAATTTGTGGTATTAGTTTTATATCGTCATTTAGGATTGATTAAAACATATTTTTTGTATTATCGTTGATTTATTTGGCTCAAAATTATATTGCAAGCAGTCAAAGCTATTGCATGGTGGGTTTGTGGGGCAGCCCTCGATTTGAGACAAGAATTTTTGAAGATGAATTCTTAGTTTCTAAGAGTGTGGTATAATCTTCACATCCAGGCCATTGGCACAAGCATATGCACTCATTCAAAAAAAAAAAAAAGTCAGTCAGCAGCAGCTTCAACAGCAGAACCACGTCCTGGTGTCTGTTGCTGTGTCTATTGTATTGGTTGAAATCGGCAGCCCCATTGATGGCAGACTCTCCCCCCTCCCCCCCATGTTATGTTTCCCACCACAGGATTCCCCTGACCCCTTTGCCTGGCATTGAGCCGTACTGGGAGGGGCCAGATGAGAGCAGCTACAGGCCCCCGCATACCAGCCCTCAGTGAGTCCCCCGCTCCTCCTTTAGCCGTGTGTGTGCCAGTTTGGCCACGTGGATACTAACTTAAATTTGTGACCCCCTGTAAAATGGGTGTCCAGCAAACTGCCGACAACAAAGCCCGCTCTGTGGGCTTTTAGACCATGTTACTTAGAGCCTGCTTTTCTGCTGCTGATTTTCTTTTTAAATCTATATGCTTTGGCCACTTTATTTTATTTTTTTTGTTGCCAATGTTATGGGCAAGGGACCGTGGGCAAATTCTCAAAATCCTTGCAAATTCTGTCCTACTGATTATTGAATTTAACCGTTCCCCATTCTTCTGCAAGCTGAAATTTCAACAACATTCTTGTTTAAGATGCCTGTTGTGCTTCATTTTAGGCCACTCTCTGCTAGCACTTTAGGTCTGCTGAGTTATTTTAAAACAAGATCTCTGAGCGACCATAGATTGGTTTTGCAGTTGATGCCTAAATTGTGATCTTATAATGCTGCTCTGTCTCACATTAACTCTCCCTAATTCCAGGAACTAAAACTGAAAATTGTAGATGTGCCTTCACCATGTTTCTTCAGTCAGGAAAAGGCATTCTCATGATTTTGTCATCAAATTTGTAACAGTTCAGGTCTATGTTTCAAGGTTGATGTATCTTGGAGAATGCATAAGAAATTTAACTCACAGCCACACCTTTATTTCTACTTTATTACTAACACGCACATGTCAACCTTTTTAAACCTGGTTGTACAGCTACTATTTTATCATGCATGTACGAAAAAGAGGCATTTTGTATCCTAAATGGTACACGTGAGAGGCAGAAGGAAACAGGAGCTCTGCAATATGCAGCCGTCTGTTGCACAAGCTCCGCCCAAAACTAACTAGAAATAAGAGACACTGTCTGATGATGAAAGTTCTTTCATATCGAGGCACCTCAGTTTGTCTTAATAGTACATTTCACAATTTCGACTGCTTCAATTTGCAGTCAGATACTATATTTTTATACGAGCAGTTTTAGGACATAGATGGATGGCTAATGTTTCAGTAAAATAAGCTTAAGAGTGAAAATATGGTTTGTTTCATCAAAGCTTTCAGGTGCAGCAATAGTACTGTAATGGCAAGGCTGATAATGTAATCAAGTTTTGACTGCAAGCATCAGTCGTAGCCTATAGTGACTTCTCTAAAGACTATAACCACAATAACTCTGATACTATATTCATCCGAAAACACATCTATGCGAAATGTTTCCGCTGGCAGTTTTTTTGCTTATTTTTGGCTGTATTGAGTTCAGCATCTTGAGATATTGGACAACTTAACTTAACTTAACTTAAAGCTGCATGAATTTGATCACGATGGACTACTAAGCATTCTTTAGGTTAATGTTTTTTTCAGTTGGTGATAAATGTAATTTGCAAATATAAATGCAGTTAACATTACATTTCAGGTCATATCAGTTATCCCAATTCTCGCAGAAATTTCAGAAATTTTTCATCACTGCTTGAAAAGGAGCTAATCCATAATTAACTTTCAAAGCTACCTGGTTCCACTGAACTGTTCTTCTTGGCATTGCAACCTTCTTTTCAACAGCAAAGAGGAAAGTTTGTTGGGTAAATATCATACATTTACTCATTTACTCTGTACCGTACGTCTTGGCCTGAGTAAGGATTGTTTTGATGGGCTGAATTTCCAGTTTCCTCTGTAATTAAATCTGTCTTCATTCATTTTTATTTCCTTATCATTCTTTAATACATTTTTCTTATCCATTCACCCCTATGAATGAATGCAGGAGTAAATACTCAAAATTGCCTCTACAGGGCAGACAGCTGTATGCAAATTACAAACACTGGTATGAGAACAGACTCAAAACGTATTGTTTCCAAAATGTCCAAGTAACTGGACCACAGTCCTTTAATCTGACCACAGAGCCACAAAAAATGAATGTCCGAGCAATATTGTATGGCCAAATGCTGGCGCCTTGCATACACTACTGCTTTTCTTCGTCAGATCTATAATGTAAACATAGATTTTAGACTGCATATATCCTCCGGGTTAAAATAGATCAGAGGGATGAAGGACCAAATCAGGGCTCTGAAACTCCATTCCTGGAGGATGATAATCCCGGCTCATACCATCAGCTGCTAATTTTGTCCTTGGAGATAAGGTGAGCAGACTTCAATGACAGCTTATCAATGACTTCGATAAAGGACTTTAGTAAATGAACACAACAAAGCAGCAGTTCCCTGCTGCAGGTTATTAGCTTGAGGTCCCTGGACTATGTGAATAGAAGAATAAACAGTTAGATTTTGCCTGCCTGATTGGCCTACTTTCATTCTTGGCTCTGTCTGGTTTTGCAGGTCCTCCTCTGGTAAGGCGAGCCCGGAAAGCGTTCGCTCGTTGGGGCCCATGTCCGAGGCATCGGAGGAAGGGGATGGCGTACATATGCGGCGTATCCCTAGTCCGGCGAAAGAGAAGGAATTGTCCCTGTACAAGAAAACCAAACGCGCCATCACAGGCAAGAAGTACAGCGTGTCCAAGCACGAGGCAGAGGCCGCCACGCCTATCGAGCTCATTAGCAGAGGTCCTGATGGCCGCTTCGTCATGGAGCCCCAGGATGATGGGACGCCTGTCCGGCCCCGCCGCATCGAGGGCTTCCCCTTTGTGGAGGAGTCGGACATGTACCCCGAGTTCCGGCAGTCGGACGATGAGAACGACGACTCTGGGCCCATGCCACCCATCATGCCCACCCTGCGGCCCCAGCCGATCTCCCCTACCACTTCGAGCCAGGAGTCCTACCAGCCCCCGGCCTACAGCCCCCGCTTCCAGCGGCCTACCGAAGGTATGACCGTCATGGAGGGGGGGCGGCTGCAAGCCGTAGGGCAGAGCAGGGTCGCCCAGCAACAGAGGCTACTCCTCCCCCAGCACCACCTCCACGCCCACCTCTACGGTTACCGTGGCAGCAGCCCCGGGGAACCAGAGTTCCCGCCCCCATTCTACATGCCTGACATCAGCCCTCACAGCTCTGTCATGTCCTCCCCCCCACCTTTCGGCTACCCAACCATCCCGGAGGAGGACGGCGAAGGGGGAGGGGGCTACGCCACTGCCTCGGGCAGCACCCTCCCCCTGTCCCGCACCCCTTCCGCACGCTCCCCGGAGATCTGGCGTCAGCCTGATTTCCCCTTCACTGGCCTGGAGGGTCCTCGCCTCATTTTCCCCTCGCTCCACCTCTCCCATCCTCACCGGGACCTTCCCGAGCCTCCCCCACTACCTCCTCCCCAAACCTCCCCACCCAGAGGCCGCCCGTTCCCCTCTTACCCCACCTCCCTTCCTCTGGAGGCCCCGCCAAGCAGCCTGAGCCCTGAGAAGCCCCCATATAGGCCCCCAGGACTCCCGTCCAAGCGTTTAGCTATGCAAGAGGCGCAGAGCCTTGGGCAGCTAAGACACACCAGCCAAGGTCTGGGCGTACCCGTGTTGCCTTACCCCGACCCGGCCGCCCACAGGGGCAGTCCAAGCACAATGGGCGGGCCAGACAGCCGCTGGTACGAGCCCCCGGTCCGCCGATCGGACCTTAGCCTGCATCAGGTGGTCCTCCAGCCGTCCCGTCTCTCTCCGCTGACCGGGAGCCCGCCCAGCTCGCACGACGGCTCCCCGGAGATCATGATCCGCCCCCGGCCCCGTCCCAGTCCCGGCTCCGCCCCACCCGCGGAGATGACCGAAATTGCCCTGCAGCCCCCGGCTGCATCCCCCTCCCCCACCCAGGGCCGGCGAGCGGGGCCTCCCAGCTACCAAGCCACCATGGCATTTGCCACGGCGGTCGCCAGCTACCCGTCCCAGTCCCCATCGCCCCCCGCGGAGAGCAGCGACGTTTTCGGGCAGATGCCGTCCCAGAGGAGAACAGAGGAGGAGATGCTGCCATCAGAGCCGTCCCCACACCAGTCAGCTGCAGGGTAGGTGCAGAAGGATGCCAACGCTGATATAGCCTAGCGAAGATTTCCCGTAACACTCCCCATTGCCGCTAACTGCTCCTTTTCTAAAACTGTTTACAAATTTCAAAAGCCCAGTTTCACTCTTCGGTTTACAATCAGGACTCAATTATAGTCAGTCTTATATACGGGTTTCTTGTTTTCCGACATTACTTACTGCGCGTGCATTCAGGGGGCAAGAACGCTTTGGTAACCTGTCACAACTTCTGATTTAATGGTAAAATTCCAAGGCCACTTCAGATTCTGCCACATTTGAAAGAATTTATATGGCTAAGCCTACTGTAAACAGTCTGTACATGACATAAGGCAAGTATGACAGCTAGCTTGGTCTGGGAGGGAAAGTAGGTCACACCATTTACCCTGGAAGCCTAAATCACTCAGAATGCGCCAACCGTATTAAACAGTAGTCATTCTCTGCAGCCTAATGGTGAGGAATTACCACATCCTGATGCAATTCCAGGCTGCAAATGGATTTTACATCCATTTACTCAACAGTTATATGGCCTGATTGATAAGCGAACTTGGTATGCATATATGGAAAATCTGTGAGCATAAATAAGGTGAATAAGTTTTATGACACAGGATCAGAGTTTTATACTTTGAGGGTGGATATACCTCCTAGCCAAAGACAAGGCATAAAGACTAAATCTTATGATGCCTAAGTTTACGAGCATCGGGACCCTGGAGTACATCCTAACAGCCAACTGCACAAGCATGGCAGAGGCTATCACACAGCAGAAGATCTGAGGTCATAGTTTCATTCACTTTTGCCAGTATTACCTACTGTATCTATCTCTCCTGCCTCGCTTCTTGTTGCAGTCGTACAGCAGCCATCATGTAGCAGGTTGAGCTATCAGAGCAGTTTACCGCACCACAACTCCTTGTCATTTCTGTGGTTGTAGCTGGAAGGGATCCGACTTGAGTCATGTGTGACATACTTCTCTTTAGAACCAAGCAGAAGAGTATGAAACCGGCACAGAAATTCATTCTGAGTGACAGCTTATAGCATGTTTTCATGGAGAATAAGAAATAAAACTGTATTTTCTGGCTCATTTTCAATAGGCTTGTAATTACATTAATGACGTTGATATTGCAAAATGCTTTTTTGTCTAGTGCAATAAAGTGCAAGATAGCCAGGTTAGCTGTGGAAATACGGTGAGCTTTCTATGGTCCAAAGATTGGCCTTAGTTATAAGCTTACAAATAGGCTCTGAATGTTTCATGTCAACTAATGATATTCAAGATATTGATATGTCAGAATTCAAACAGCTTATCAGCCTGAGATACTATGGGTTGGACTTGCTATATAATTGAAATATTTCGCTGGGGTAAAAACCTCAGGGGAGACTGCTAACATTCTAATTTAAAATTTTATTCAGAATCACGAGTGAAGTTGAGTGTAGAACTGTGGATATATAACTTGCTAGCTTGCTACAGCATGTAGCCTGAATAGGAAAGAGGGTGAAGTTTTTAACACACTTTACCAATCAACTGCCCATCTACGTTACTGTTCTAAAAACAAGAAAGTTTATATCAGGATTTTGCAAAGGTTAGATTCTTTGCTGATGCAACATCAAAATATTTTTGGAAATAAACACCAGCAAGCAAAGAAAACAAATTTCTTTTAACCACTGTTTACCAATGATAATCGGCAAAGAAAATGAAAGAGTTTTCAACCCATGTTTTGAGTGATTATAGATATGACCATAGTAGGGTTAAAATACGCCACCAAAATTAATTTTGCAATTTTGTCATGAATGAGCTGTTTAAATATTGTTTCTGGGACTAATTCCTCCATGAAATATTATTGCTGAACTCAAAATAATACACACTATTAAATGATGCGGGCTAACCTACATTTTTTTCTTCCATAAAACAAAACTGATATCAACTCAAGTGATAAGTCAAATAAATGCCCAACCGAGTAACAGGAGTGTATGGCTAGCAAAAGCTAACAACTGCGCGCTTTGGCTTTCCAGCATAGCTTTTCTTTCTTTTCTTTCTTTATCCTATAGCACAGCTACAGTAAGAATAAAGAGAAAATGACACTACACTATACAGATTTCTGATCTCCTCCAGACACAACCTATTTATTTGGATCTTTCCACTTTGCGGATATACTGCAAAGACTGCAGCATTCTGGCCCCCTAGTTGCGCGTGCATCTACGTAATAGTGTTGCACAGAAACCCATCTATTCTGACGGTAACTAGCACATAGCTAGTTGTGTAGCGCTACCTGTCTGCGGTACTGCATCCAGAAATGCCTTTGTATCAATCTTAATCGTACTTAATCTGAATGCCTTTAGAGAAAAAGAACTGCAGAACATTAAAGCAGTACTGTTGGATTTGGGCATCAATGTTGCTCACCTTCTTAATTTACACATCAGGCATATTTGTTGCTAGTTTTCCACTGACAAAGAATTTGGCTAAAGTTGTCAACTAAGGCTGCATTATTTGTTTGGGTTGTATTCTTGTGACGTCATCGGCCAAACCACAGAAAGTATTTAGCCATTTTTCTTCCCCAGCTTTGGTTCTTTCATAGTGAAAATACACAGCTTTTGCCATACTGGGAGACATCTAAGGCCTTCTTTATGATAAAATCCTGAATATTGTTTCAAACCTGGGCGACATAACTTACTTCCTTAGCCAGGAAAACTATGGTTTTATAAACTTGCCATAATATGAGAGATATTTTTCTCTGAAGTACAGTCATGCTTTTCTAATTTTGCCTGTTTGCTAATAGACATTCGCTATATCATCATCTAGCCTTTCAGCACAAAACAATAGCTACCTACATGGATAGTTTGCAAATACAATATTAGTTCACGACCAACAACAAAAGGCATTGGCCACCTTTTTCGGTCACGGGATGGGACTTTGGTTCCGGAGTAATGAAGCAAGAAACCAAGTGATTTGGGGCTAGTTCAATGAAAGAACTGGATAGCTTTTGCGTATTGTGTGACCACTTTCTTTGCAAGGCATTGCAAAATCAAAGTAAGCTAGTCTGTATTTAAAACGGTGCCAGCTAAAAATGTCAGAGGAAAAAATATCAAAGCAAAAAATGTCGGAGGAAAAAGAGCTGATATAAAACCTATCAGAGCTGCCGTGCATTAAAATTACAGTTCCCTTGGTGTTTCCGGTACTCTTTCTCTTTTCTCTGTTCAAGAATAAGAAATCCTTCCTTTAACATTTTTACCTCTGATATTTTTACTACTGACATTTTTATATTGAACCAGTTAAAACTGCCTGATGCTCCTTCTGTGACAATAGTCAGGATCCTGATTCCAGAGGTGTCAGGTAGACAGGCAGCAAGCTAGCTAGGGATCTGTTGCATATTTGAAGCCCAATTTTTTTTTGCCTAGTGGTGCCAAAATCAGTGTAAACAAGTCTGTATTCTCACTGCTGGGTGCTCTTTCACTTCCGAGAGTCGGGATCCTTATGCTAGACAGAGATGAAGCAAGAAACTATGTGAGTTGGTAGCTATCTAGCCAGCTGTCTGCTGCATATTGTAGGATCAATTTTTTACGTGGTTTCATGGAAATCAACTTAAGCTAGTTTGTATTCAAAACTGCCTGGTGCTAAAATTAAGTCAGAAGGCGAAGGATAAATGTTAAAGCAAATAATTTGTTGTGTATATTTGCTGTTGCACTCAGAATACATTGTTTGGTATTGCAGTGGTATGGGAGATTACGGTAGAAAAATAATTTTGAGCTGGACATTATGGAAAGAATAGATAAACCTGTGACGTCAGTGAATACAACCCATTGTTGAAATTTCTGTTGGATTTAACAAATTAAGTTTGAATACAAATTCAAAAAACACCTTGAGGTCTATTGCTTGATAGGTAGACTTGCAGGTTTTCTTTTGATTTTAAATAATATTTGTTCATGGTATCAGCCAATAACCCTGTTTTGAACATAAAACATAATCTAATGTGTGCCTTCATGATGTGTGACTTATCAACCTCACCAATCATCATGAAATTCCATTTACTACTCGACGGTTTGACAGGTCCTGATTCACTTAAGCCAAGGGTGTCCAATTTTATCCATAAAGGGCCAGTGTGGTTGCTGGTTTTTGTGACAGCCCAACACAAATACACCTGCTTCTAATTATCAAGGCCTTGATGGAACCACATGATCACTTAATCAGTTGAATCAGGTGCTTGTAGCCCTGGACTGTAACAAACACCTGCACCCACACTGGCCCTTCACAGGTAAGATTGGGCACCCCTGACTTAAGCCCTTTTAAATGTTCTTAATGATAAATTCAGTCAGTTCTCAAAATTCCAAGTTCTCAAAATATGTGAAAGTGCTCGAGATTGCAACAAGAATGCAAAAACTAAATTGTCTTTTTCCCCTTTCTTAATCAAGAGGTCACACCCTCATTTGGCCAAAATAGCCAATTAATTTTTCTAATTTCTTACAATGTGGAATAATAAAAGATAGCATTTTTGAGGCTAGGGAACCTCCTTCCCTCACTGAATTAGTGGCCTGACCGCATACTTACCACAAACACCCCTGCCAGCCCCTGAAATTCCCTCTAACCTTTGACCCCTGCCCAACCCCCCCTCCCCACACAGACACACACACACACACACGCACACATACCATCATCATCCCCTGCCTGAAAAAAAAACCAACAAAAAAAACTGGACCTTACTTCTTGGGGAGGCTCGATTTTTGCGGTCATGACTTCGCCCTCATCTGTTGCTCTGTCATCATCACCTCAGTCAGAGCCACTGCGCGCTACTGACAGCTTTACCTGCTTTGTTTGTTTTTTGTTGGTTGACCTCAGCTATCTGGGCAGCGTCGCTGTGACCAGGCCCTCTCCATCGCAATAGGTAAGGGCTGGATCCATGTCTGAGAGGGGCGGGGTCCAGCAGGTGGGGGTTATCAAATCTTCATTCTTTAAAGGGGAATACTTAGAGCATCTTTGGCTCTCTAAGTTCTGACTTTGGAGAAGTAAATAATTCAGTTATACAAGCAGTTACTATGTGTTAAGTTCTGAGTGAAAATTTCATTAATTTATTGAGGTGTATGTTATTTTTTAGTTCTGCAGTCATAAATAACTAATGAAGTCAAATCTGATAAATCTAATAAACTGTCTAACGATTTTGCTGCAGTGGAAATTCAAAATGGAGATGCAGCTATTAGCTATGTATATGGATTGAAGTCAGTATGATTAATAACCTTCAGTTGGGCTGTTGCTTTTCGCAAGTCCCAGCATTCAATGTCTGCTTTTCTGTGATTCTCGATAGATATACTGATGCCTAGTCTTCTGTGTACTTTTATGAATTCATAAATAGTGAAAATTCATAGAAAAATAGTGAGAATTGATGTACAGTGTCGCCATGTTTCCTGCATCTGCATGTTTTTATAAATCAGATGTTAATTCATGTTTAAAATTTAGGACTGCGGAACGTCATACTTAGAGTGGTGTAGAATAGCTGGTATCAGACTGGAAATCAATGGCATGAAACCATATCAGGACCAAATATTTTTCTTTTTGGATATTCCCCTTTAAAGTCTTGTTCCATGCGCCAAAAGTGCCATGCATGCCTTCACCAAATATTGCTCCTCAATTCCAGTAAAGATTCAGCGAGATCTACAAATTATTTCTTAGTTACATTTCCCCCCCGTTTTCCAAGTGTATCAGTCTATTTTAATTTTCTTTTATTTCACGTGATTGTATCCGAGCGGCCATTTTCCCCCTCCCGCCATCTCTCCCCCGTCAGCATGGTAAAGCCATTGTAGACGGTGTCCATGTGGACTGGTGCATATTGATGATGCTGTGTTGTCCCACTGTGTTTTGTACTGTATCTTTCTTGTGTCTGCTAATGAGGTTTCAGTCTCTCTCTCCACAGCCTCGCGGTAAAACGCATCGATCTTTCTTTGGACAGGGTCCATCATCGTGCAGTTCCAATGAAGGAACTCTCACGTGTCCAAAATGTTTTCTGAGGTGCTGCCAATATAAAGGACAGTAAAAACTGGAAAGAATGCTAACTGTTTGTTAGCTACCAATTGTGTCACAAGGTGAAGGTGAAGATGATCACATTTACCTGATGAAAACCAGGCCCTGGTTTAAGGAATTATATGGAAGTGCAGTATTTGGAGACAATTGGTAGTATGAGGGCTGTTTTTGTTTTTTCAGGGTTTATGGCCTTGTTCACAAGGTCGTCGAGAGCAGTTTTCCATCCTCCCTTTACCTGGGAGCTGGATGTGATGACATTCTGGCCAATCAGAAGCAATAACTGTTCAATTTATTGTCTGGAAGGAAAAAAAACTTGGTTGGAGTTAAATTCGAGGGCAAGATTTGGGGATCCCTGGTCATTTGCTGGCCACTCAGTGTCTCTAATTTGACAAATTTATTTTGAACGCAACAGCAGTCAGCATTGGATTCTTTTTAGAAATGTCATCATTTTTTCAGAGGTCCTGAAATTTATTTGGATACTTAACTTATTTCCCCTACTATGAGGTGAAGAGGATATTTGACAAACTCTCGATAAATTATAAAAATCAACTAATAACTCAATTATAACAATTCACCTCATGCAGTCAATTAAAACTGATGTACAGTTCCGAAATAGCAGGGATGAAGTGTAAATTGTGAATAAAATCAAAATGCCATGACTTTTAGATCACGAGCCAATATGCTATTTACAGAACATAGAACATTGACAACATTTCAAATGTTGAAACTGAGACATTTCACATTTTTATCCACAAAATGAGCTCATTTCAAATTTTCTGGCTGCAACAGGTCTTAACAAAGTTGGGAAACAGGCAAAAAAGGGCTGAAAAAGCAATTAATATATAAGAGAATCAGCTGAAAGAACTTTTACCAAGTAATGAAGTTAACTGGCATCAGGTGTGTAACATGATTGGCTATAAAAGGGATGTCTTAGAGAGGCTGAGTCTTGCAGAAGTAAAGACAGCCAGAGACTCTCCGACCTGTGAAGGCTTGCATAAAAAAATTGTATTGAATACTTTAAAAGCAATGTTCCTCAACGTCAAATGCATTTGCTGGCAACTCAGTGTCTCTAATTTGACAAATTTATTTTGAACGCAACAGCAGTCAGCATTGGATTCTTTTTAGAAATGTCATCATTTTTTCAGACGTCCTGAAATTTATTTGGATACTTTACTTATTTCCCCTACTATGAGGTGAAGAGGATATTTGACAAACTCTCGATAAATTATAAAAATCAACTGATAACTCAATTATAACAATTCACCTCATGCAGTCAATTAAAACTGATGTACAGTTCCAAAATAGCAGGGACGAAGTGTAAATTGTGAATAAAATCAAAATGCCATGACTTTTAGATCACGAGCCAATATGCTATTTACAGAACATAGAACATTGACAACATTTCAAATGTTGAAACTGAGACATTTCACATTTTTATCCACAAAATGAGCTCATTTCAAATTTTCTGGCTGCAACAGGTCTTAACAAAGTTGGGAAACAGGCAAAAAAGGGCTGAAAAAGCAATTAATATATAAGAGAATCAGCTGAAAGAACTTTTACCAAGTAATGAAGTTAACTGGCATCAGGTGTGTAACATGATTGGCTATAAAAGGGATGTCTTAGAGAGGCTGAGTCTTGCAGAAGTAAAGACAGCCAGAGACTCTCCGACCTGTGAAGGCTTGCATAAAAAAATTGTATTGAATACTTTAAAAGCAATGTTCCTCAACGTCAAATGCATGGTCATAAAGCAAAGAAAAGCATAAAGCAACGGCTTTAAAGGTCTTATCATCGACAGTGCATAACTTCATCAAAAGATTCAGAGAAACTGGAAAAATATCTGTGCGTAAAGGACAAGGCCGAAGACCTTTTCTGGATGCCCATGATCTTCGGGCCCTCAGACACCACTGCGTCACTCACTGGCATGATTCTGTCATTGACATTACTAAATGGGCCCAGGAATACTTCAAGAAACCACTGTCAGTAAACACAGTCCACCATGCCATTCACAGATGCCACCTAAAACTCTATCATGCAAAAAGGAAGCCATTGTTGAGCATGATCCAGAAGCACTGCCATGTTCTGTAGGCTAAGGCTCATTTAAAATGGACTGTAGCAAAGTGGCAAAGTGTCCTGTGGTCAGGACATTCTTGTTGGAAATCATGGGTGTCGTGTCCTCCAGGCTAAAGAGGAGAAAGACCACCCCTCCTGGTATCAGTGTTCAGTTCAAAAGCCAGCATCTCTGATGGTATGGGGATGCATTAATGTATATGGTGTGGGACGCTTGCATATTTTTAAAAAAGCACCATGAATGCTGAAAGGTGTATAAAAGTTTTAGAGCAACATATGCTCCCCTCCAGGTGACATCTTTTCCAGGGAAGACCTTGTCCATTTCAGCAGGACAATGCAAAACCACATTCTGCTGCTATTACAGCAGCATGGCTTCGTAGCAGAAGAGTCCGTGTGCTGAACTGGCCCGTCTGCAGTCCTGATCCTTCACCGACCCAAAACTCTCCAGCAGCTGGAAGCCTGTTCTAAACAAGAGTGGGATCAAATTCCAATGGCTAAACTCAAGAAACTTGTCTCCTCAATGCCTAGATGCCTCCACTCTGTGTTAAAAAGAAGAGGGGATGCTACACCATGGTGATGGGCCCCTGTCCTAACTTTTTTGAGACCTGTAGCAGCCATCAAATTTGAAATGAGCTCATTTTGTGGATAAAATTGTAAAATTTCTCAGTTTCAACATTTGCTATGTTTTATCTGTTCTATTGTGAATAAAATACTAGCTGGTGTGATTTTAAAGTCATTGCGTTTTGATTTTATTCACAATTTACACTTTGTCTCAACTATTTCGGGATCGGGGTTGTAATTGTGCCAGGCATGTATTTGTTTAGATCAAGAACGTGAACTGCTAAAAAGCTGCCGGGTGGCTCACACGGTTAAGGGACTGCTCCGCAGTGCAGAGGTGATCACCACGTCGCGAGTTCGAGCCCCGGCGTACCCACCGGCAGGGGTCGGCAGCTTTTTCAGAGTAGCGCACAATTGGCGATCGCGCTACAGGGTTTCAAATTGGGAAGGGACTGCCGGATATGGGTTTTTCAATAACAGCTTTGTTCGTTGCTCCAGCGCCTCCTGTTGGCCAGACGGGCGCTTGTCAGGAAGACTCCGGGTTGGTTCATGTCCGGGTGTCCTCCGCCCTAATTCTGAACTAGCGAAGATTCAACCAATGAGTATATAAGAATCAGTGGCAGACAGGCACGTGCTTCGGAGGAGAACCGTGAACTGTCTCACTATCCTGAGTTGGCAGCAAGGGGTCGCATACGAGCAAGCTTTGTACATAGTTCCCCAATTGGGCATTTCAGATTCGGGTGGGATTGGAGATGCCAAATTTATAAAAAAAAAAAGGAACGTGAACTGCAAACCCAATTCCAAAAAAAGCTGGCACTGAATGGAAAATGGAAATAAAATTGAAAAGACTGGAAAGTCCATTCACTGTCTACTATCTTGAAATACTATAACACATGAAAATATACAATGTGATGACTGCAGTGGAGTCCAAAAAAGTCGGCACAGTCAACTGTTTACCAACGTGTAACATCACCATGTCTTATGAATTAGTTCATTAAGGATTAGACTCAACAAGTTGGTCAAGTCTAACAAACACTTTGTCAACTCTAACAAACACTTTTCAGCTGTTACTCCATTACACGGGTCTTCAGCAGCACGATTGTACAGGGCCTTTGTTACTTTGTATTTTGCTTCATGATGCTCAATAAATTCTCAGTTGGAGACTGAGAAAGACCTCAGGCAGACCAATCTAGCACCCACAGTGCTTATGCTGCTTTGAACTTGTATTCCGTGCAGAGTATGGTTTAGCTTTGTCTGGCTGGTAAATGAAGAGACCTCCCTGGAAAAGACTATGTCTAGACGGCAGCATATATCACCCTACAATTTATACATATATATTTGTATTAATGGTGATCTCACAAATGTGCAGGGCACCCATGCCATGACACACCATCATACTTTGAGGGGCACTTTGTGTAATGTAACTTTAACTTGCATCTACAGATGCCCCAGCGAACAGGGCATCCAGCTTTGTCAACTAACAAAGTTTTGTCTGAGACCGTTGTCCGTTGTCTGTGCATATTCTTGCACAGTCACGTGTTACACGTCAGTATTATTGCTGTTATTAGCTTGTGTGATTATCATTTGTAGCTTTTATTGAAACCATCGCAAGGAAATGCAGTACGAGCAGGCTGATACAAGTAAGCTGTCCGAGTCAGAATAATAGTCTGTATTGTAAATAGTTCAAACGCAATGTCACATTTGTAAATGGCTTGGTCTTAGGTTATGGCCGCAAATAAATCTGTTTCTTGCTGTTTATAGTTGCTTAGATGTATCTCTCCTTACTGTACATTAGCTTCCTTAGTGTTAAGGTCTGTCTTCCAGCAGGTGATAATGGTTGATGATGTATTGCTCTGTGATGCAATCTTGTTGCAATGATGGACAATTGATCAAAAATGGTTTGCTGTATTTGAGAAGTGAAGCATCGAACAAAATAAATTTAGCAAAATTATTTATTCCTCTGTTGCATGTGGCACCAAGTTGTTGGATCTTTGCGGGTGAGTTTATACTCTTTCATCACCACAAACACCATTGCCGGTTTTAGGCGGCGTTTCAAAGTTCATTAAGGTTCTGCGATTTCAGTCGGGCACCACTTAGTCACAGGACTGTAAACTAGTCTTTAGCCATAGCAGTGAAACCCAAATTTTTATAAACTGCATCTATATTTTGGCAAATTCCATGATATTCTGCTTTTTTCAGTTGATTTCAATTTTATCACCAGATTTCACGATTCCTTACATGGTTTCTGCATCACGGAAATCATAGGAATTGAGAACTGGTTTTCGGCCTTACCCTTAATGCACCGAGAATTGGACAGATTCCTTCAGTCTTAAGTGATGTTACACCCTGTAGAGGGTAAAAAGTCCCAAATCCTGCTGATTTATATTTGGGGAATATTGGTCTCCAAATGATGGATTACTCTTCTCTTGGCAAATACGTGAGCCTCAACCCATATTTGCTCTTGAGAGCCTTGGCCTTTTTTGGAGGCTTTTTCAGACTCGAACACAATTAGCTCACTTCGTTCCTGTCACATTATTATTGCAAACTGTCACGTCATTATTTCTCTTAAAGTGCTTAAATTTGGAGTCTATTGCAGTCATCAGATTTGAACTAAGCATATATTTTCAATTAACAATTTAATTCACAAGTTAAAGCAGCAAATAATGAGTTGTTGTAGTGTAATAGAAAGCAAGTGAACTTTTCCAATCATTCCTGTTTGATTTTGTTTGTATTCTTCATGATGTGTCAGCTTGACAGAATTGGGGTTGTAAACATTGATACAAATAATGTATCGATTCAGCATCTCATTCTACATTCACATTTTTATGTAAAATGTTTGAAAAATCCTGTAAAAGTTGTTGGTTTTGTAAAAGTGTAATTGTAATGCGAGCAAAATATCAGAGCCTGATATATGGGTCATATTTATGTTGTTGGCATAACTGCATGTTTCATACGGGATGGGAACCAGACGTGAGAAGAAAGGAACACATGACCATGCATGACCTGCATTACAGAACTCCAGAGTTCATCTTAATGGATTGACATCCCCTTAGGGTTGCTGAGAAAAGTAATTGGAATCATAAGTTTGGTTTTTTCTTTCTCTGAAAAAAAAAAAAAAAATTAAGGAAACATCTAGGTGCTTTGAGTGCTCCGGCTGGGTCTGAGAGTGTTGACGCACTGAGGTACCGGCACGTTAAAACAGCCAAGAAGATGGTCAGCAACCTCTCCAAATCCAAACCGAAACCAGGTAAGTCTGAGGGAGCAGCAAATATATGTTTTTATTCAGACCAAAGCAAATCCTGTGGGCTTGTCTGAATGAAATTTAATTGCCTCAAAGTGAAAATGGGGCAAACAGAGGTACACTCGCTGCGAAAGATCATCATGGAAGAGAAATCGTACAACTTCCACCATTTATGGTGATCTTGATGCCTGGTACTAGTTGGCCATAGGGTGTGCTGGTTTTTGTTTTGGCTTCAGTATCAGTGACCATTTCAGGTCTGAGAAACCGTATGAGATAAGTTGACGATGTAGATTACACAATTTGCTGGAATTTTACACCTTTAAGGCGTGGGATTGTCAGTACAACATTTTGATGTTCTTGTAAACGTTAATGTCACTATCACTATTGGTAATTGTAAGCAATTGTGAGAGTTCGAGAACCCAAACTTCTACTCCTGATTGGGTTACAGGTGGCTATTCCTGAAATGCTAGTACATTCCCCCCCCCCCGTTATTACTGACCTCTGACCCTGTAGAACCACCCCCATGGGCAAACAGGAAGTGCTTAGGTGAGAGTGGGATTAACGCTCCACTTCATGTCTTGCAGGACTCAGTCAGGTTGTATGTAAGCATCAGGTGATTCTGACCACCCAAGCACACTCCACCGCAGTGTGAGAAGGTAGTATCACCCGCCATTATGTCTTTTCGTGGCACTCCTGTCGATGTATCAGCAACGGGCTCCATGACTTTGCTAATCCCAGTCCCCACCCCTCTGTTCATCACGCCAGCACCTATAACAGCCTTCCTCATTACTATAAACTAAAACCGTTAAATCTAGGATGTTCGTTACCTGTCAGATCACGTAACACAACCTCCCGCCTTTCCTCGTTCCTTAAACTCACAGTAATCTGGCCAGGGTAGTGTCTTGCTGCTGATCACTCATTTGGTGTCACCGCTAGGCACAGAGAGATCTTTGGTGCTCTTGATGTGATAATCATGGTTTTCCTCCTTTGTTTAATAGAGTGGTGTTAAGTCCATTTTCCTTTATGGGAAGTTCTTTGATCTGAGGTCTGTGGTTGAGTTGCAGAAGCATGGATCAGATCTCATTTGTTCTTGTTGGTAGATTGGGGTCATGACTGTGCTTCATGACCTCATTGCCTCACTCCACCCCACCCTACACTACAGGTCAGAAGTTTGGACGCAAGGCCAATACAGGTCGAAAATTTGGAAGCAACTTCAAGTTTCTGTTCACAATGCCTTTCTAAAAAACCAGGATGAAATCTATGGATTTTGGGATGTATTTACTGCATGATTATAGTTTTCTTTCATTGATATGCACCATTTTCCTCTGTTTACCTTTAGGTATCATATACATTGATGTTCTCGGACCATTGCTGAATAAATGTTAAAAAAAAGAAAGGAGGGGCTTAGTTTTTGGGTGGATAAGATTTTGAAGAGTCACAACTTCAGTGAAAAAGTAAAAAAACAAATCACAGTTTGCATCATTCACTTTATGTCATGGTTTACAGCCCACCGGATGCCAATGCCAATCTGTTGCACTAGGACCATGGGCCTAGTAATATGGGCCTGATAATTTGAGTAAAAATGTATTCTGATTAGTGACTCTTTATATAATTATCAAGTTTATTTATGAAAAGTATGCCACTGAAACTATGATTTTTTTTTTTGGTGCAAATTTGACCTTGCTTCCAAATTTTTGGCCTGTAGTATTCCTCCTTCACCTTTAGTCTGGCCATTGTGGGTGGGGGTTCCTCTCCCACAGGTGTGTGAAACGTCCTCAGTCTCCTGTTCCCCTCAGTGTATCGAGAGTATAACCCGGCTAATAACAAAACATTCCCCTAACTTTGAGTTAATTGTTGCACCGTTGATGAAACAATCCCGCAACGTTGTGAGGACCATCCTGTGTCAGCTCAGGTGACATGGCTGTCCCCGCAGGTGTGTGCACCTCTCAGACCAGGCAGCTCCATGCCTCTCAGGTCCTCCAGCCCGAGGAAGCCCTCTACCTCCGCGAGAAGAAGAAGAAGAAACAGAGCACCAGGCAGGACCCATATGCCCGACTCTCCGCTCTGCTGTACCGCCGTCCTCTCCGGGAAGACCAGAGAGCCATTCTGGCCTACATGGACTCCCCAGACCTCGACAGCATCATTCATATATGAAATTAGACACACAATCCAATCCAGTGGAGTCTGTGTCCCTCCCTGTTCACTATTTTACACTGTCCACAGTTTCCCAACCTCATTCACCCTCCGTCATATCAATCAAATCCATTCTCCTTTTCACTCTCATGTTGTCTGGTCATTTAAAAGCAGTAGTCCAGTAGTCTCCCTTCTCCGCACCCCCGTCTTCCTAAGATTTTGCTCCAGCACAGAAATTATGAAATTTCCATCCATTGTAAGGTAAAGTAAACACAAAATCTGCCAGTATTACACAAGTTAGCACTGAGGGACCCTATATAAGCTCATTGAAATACACAAGCTACAGCATTCAAACCAAGAAGCGAGGTAAATGCACTCCTGGTTTCTTTCAAAAGTGTCAATTCTACTTCTGAGTTTGATCTTCACAGTTGTAGAAATTACACATTCCTGTCTGGGGGAATCGTGATGTTGGGGAAAAGAGAATAGTCGCTCATTTTAAAGTGAACAGTGTGGAGTTCTTGTGATTTGAAGGCATTCTAGGCATGATTTTCAGCCTTGTGGTGATGTTATGTTTACAATCAAAGAAGTCTCCTTCTATGTCTCTAACCCCATCTGATCACTTTTATCATTTTATACTGTTTCTCTGTATATCTCTGCTTTTTCAATAGCTCTTACAAGTTCCAGGATTTATTTCCTTTGCTTGCCATTTTACCTCACTTAATTTGTGCTTCTTTGCCACCACAGTCGGTCTAACTAGCTATAGCTACAAGCACTCCGCTGAAATTCGCCCCCTTCCCACAAGCTCTATAGCCACACCTCCAAAACACGGCATCCTGAACACATCTTAGAAGGAGAAACCCACCCAGAGTTATCTACATGGTAAAGAATTATGCATAGTATGTCTTCAAAGAGCTGAGTTAGCCCACAAAATCTCATGCTTGATGGCAATTTAGAATGAAACCAGAGGGAACCTGCTTTGCTTTTAATAACAGTATTTTTGAATGAAAAGTACCAACTTAGTGGGAACAGCTTACTGCAAAGCTGGGCCTGTCACATATACCACTACTTGACGTACTCTTCCTAAGAGACTCTAGACTTCTTCAATGGCATATACCTCAGAGTATTTGCACAGTTCAGGTCGCTGCAACTGTACTTAAGACCATGAATAAGTTGAGAAACTACACCCTTGCTCTCCCAGTAGGGAAGAAGAATGAATTTAATTCATTATACAACCTGTTGAACTTCTACGAGTTACATTTATGGTGCGTTTTCATCAACACAGCAGGGATAATGTTTTCAACAAACGTACAATTATACAGTATCTTTGAGTGCAGTATCTTTTGGCGTACTTTGATGTAATGTTTGTTCATGTTTCATACTCTTTTTATGACAGGACAGTGCACAATGGACTGGTATTGTTCCTGCCATCAACTCAGTCAATATTACATATTGATTACCCTCACAGGGATAATTGGCTCAGTACTGTTTAAGTTTACATATTTTTTCAGAAAAAGACAGAACAAGTAGCGTAAGGATCTTTCCATTTTCTCTTCAACCCATGTCTTATTTTTATTCCATTTTCCATAATTCCCTTCAGCTCTGATAGCATTTCAAGCACCAGTTTCTGAGTATTTTATTTATTTTCATTTTGTTTTTAGACATTTTTCTGAACGTCAGTGACATTGCAGTGGTGCTAATGGAGTATGTCAAGATGCAGTTTGAAAATTCCATGAAAAGTCCAGTTTATTGAACTCATAAATTTGCGAGTGAAAACAAATAACAAATAGATGTATTTGATGTATTTCAAAATTAAAAGTTAAAATAATTCTTTCTCCTGAACAATGGCACAGTTGCACTATTCTGCAATCATGACAAATGAATTTTTCAGTGCTGCTATGCTCATCATTAAGGCATGAAAAATCCAAACCTTAAAGAAGCTCAATTACTTAATTACTTGTGCAGAACTCGTGACACAGCACCTTTAAGCCTCATTCAAACTGTAAACTCGAAACCTCATCAGACTCTCGGGAAAATGATGTTGAATCTCTTACCTTCCACCCGAGTATTTGATAAACTGCTGTTGGTCACAAGATGAGTTAAATCTTTGCTATGGCCCATAGTCTCTGTCACGTAGCTAGTGTCATTGTCAAAATGAAAAATGAAACTCAACCATTCGGGAGTTGTGCAAAATATGATCAAAATCAATTGCCTGATGGCGAAATACCATGTCACCACAATTATCCTTTAATTTCTTGGATTTTTCATTTTGGTGACTTGTTTATTTTGATCTTTTCGTTTTCTCAGCTGCATCAAACAATAAATCAGAGAGCCCCCTACTGTTACTTAACTGTTGCTGCAGTACGCTGCTTGCGATCATCAGTCAAAAGGAAATAGTAAGTCTTCTAGCAAAGCACAATAAAAATGGATAAGCCTGAAATGTTTCATTGGTAAGGGTATGATAAACGAGGGGAAGGCTATTTCTCTGAAAGCAAACGTTATGCGGACACACTCTCAGGCACGTGTGCATCCACTGTTGATGTTCCAATAGAAAACAGAGCAAATATAAATGCTATAGTGGTCGTACTGTTCCTGTTTCTCAGATTTAATCCGCTAATGGGTTGTGCACATTTTCCACGGTAAATTATAACTTAAGCACTGGAGCAAAATCTTTGGCATTGCGTACCATTCTAGATTAAACAGTGTGATGACACATTAGCATTGGTGTTCTTTATCACACATTTTAATTGGCATACCCAGTGCAATCAAAACGGTATAGTGCAAAAAAAAAAAGAAGAAATGGTACCGCTCCATTACCTGATTCAGCAACTGCGGCAATCTAAAATTGAGAGCCAAAGATTTTGTTCCATTGTGTACTTTTAATATTTTTATTTGTCTGGGAGCAACATTTGCAAGTTATGTAAAATCTAACAAGGGTCAAAGCTGTTAGTGCATTTCTTTTTTGTATTATTTGTGAAATAATTACTTGTGCCTTTGTTAGCCATTTAAAGCCTTGATGTAATTTAAGTGAATTTTATCTTTTTTATTTTCTTTGGATTAACTGTTATTATTTTGTCTGAATTTTTATTCCTGATCACAGCCTACGGGAGCATTTGAAGTATTTTGATTATTGTCTGACTCTCCTGTTTGGGAAAAGTTATTATGAGCTGAAGTTCTGAAGCTTGCTACGGGCTGTCGGCTGAGATGTTAAAAATGTTTCCTCAACATTAAATGGTGCTGTGCCTGAGTGGAACCATGTATATTTACCAGTCACACTGGTCTTTTCCAGCCTGGTGTATACAGAACAATTACTGCAGGCCATGTTCGCTAAAATTCCCTGAGTCGGAGTACAGATTTGGGATCTATGATTATGAACACCCTACTGTACTATGTTACCATATTCAGATTAATGTACTGAAGCTGACCCTGGGTCACAACTTAAACTTGGAGAGGCTTTCATTGTGAATTGTGGACCTATATTTTAGCTGTATTGCTGATAGGAAGAGGTTAGGGTGGGAATGTGTGGGGTGCCAAGTGGTTGGTCTGTTTGCATGGTTTACCTGACCATTGATTTTTGTGGGCCGTTGCTTGGATTACTGCTGCAGCAAAATCTCTTGCTCGAAGCTTGGTTCTGTATCATCTATGTCTTTCATATTTAACATTTAGATTCTCTCTGAAAGAAAATTAAAGCGTTTGGCCAATAATAAATTGCTTTTTACATAGGTGAAAATTTGACAGAACTTGATGACAGACAGATGATTATGCAACCTTAAACCTATGGCATTTTGCTAATGAGATGGATGGTTGGGGTAAACGGTTGAACGTTTCTTTTTAAATCTTGATTTTCACCTTTGTCTATTCCCTCTGCCAGTGTAGCATCATTCTGTGTGACCTACCCATTCATGCAACAAGTGCATACTCGCCCCAGATGCTTCCGGATTCATTTGCTATGGCTACTTATTGCCAGGGAAATGCTATCTGGATTCTAAATTGTTGCATTGTTGAAAAGAAGTATTACAGGGGCACCTAGATATAATGACTGAAAAACAAGAAATTATGCTTTGCACTTTTGCTTATTGAATATGTTTGATTATTTATGCCATTTTGGAAGAGAAACAGGAAATTTTTTTTTGGTTTACAAACAAATGCTTTAGCGTGAGAATAATTCTCTTCTGCAGAAATTATGCTACATTGGTGTCTATATGGTATACTGTGTGTAATGTGCATACATTTACACATATCCACACAGAGAGAATGATTCTCTTATCGACCAACTTTTATCTCATGCAAAACAAATAATGGAACCAGTGGACGACAAATTATTTGACCAATTATTGATTGTTATTGTTTTTGCATTTGCTCAAACGGTGGATAATGCTAACAGCCTTTACCCAATCAGGGCCAGAGTTCTACATTTAATATACAGTAGAAATTGTTTATAGACTGCATGACATTATATTTCTGGTAATTTAAGTGTTTTTTTTTTTTCAGTAATTTTCTCAATGGATTTGCTGTTTTATTTTAACTTATTTTGTATATTTATGTATATTTTTGTTTACATGGCAAAAAATGTTGGCATTAATTTTTATTGAAATGATCTTACAACAGATCACGGTGCTCTAACTCTAACATGATAGCGTATGTTGAATGTGGTTCGCTTCGAAAGTGAGTGGTGCTAGCTTTTAAGTTGCTATTTAGACAACTTTGGCTCATCCTTCTTTGGTCGCACTTAATTCAGAGTGGAGAGTTTGTCTGAATGACGCTTTCATTTAGATTTCATAGTGTCTTGAATCATTCATACGCTAGTGTTGCTTAATGAAGCGTGAACTAGCACCTACGAAATTGCATTGAAAATTCATACTGCGCAAGATGTCACTCAACATCACACTCTAAAAACTTAAATGTTGGCTTTCCGTGAAGATGCGACTGTATGCCTGTAGATTCCAATTAACAATGTGAAGTAGCTTCCAACAAATTTTAATTAGCCTCAAATCTTAGGAGTTTTTTTCAAGATACTGAACACAGCTGGGTGGAACCCAATGATACAACATTTATAAGTAAATCAATTTTTTTTTTTTTTTTGCTCAGTCGCTTATGAGTGGTTTATAGAAATATGTCAAAGTAATCTTTTTTTTAACACTTTTCAAAGTCTTTATGGCAGGGGTCTCAAACTCGTTTATAATAGGGCTGATGGGCTGTAAGTTTTAAATCCAATCAAGCAGAAGCACACCTTATACTGCTCATTTAATCAAACGATCTCAGCCTTGGGAGCGTTTCCCAAAAGTGTAGTTGCCAATTAAGTTCGCAACTTACATAGTTCATCCATTCGCAGTCACTGGTTCCATCTATGTAAGTTAGCATCTGTGATTTTGGGAAACGCCCACCTGCACAGTTGATTAGTTGTGTCAGGTGTACCTGAGCTTGGTTGGAATGAAAACATGAAGCTTCTTGGCCCTTTTACAGACCAGTTTGACACCTCTGCTTTTTGAGTATATGCTCAACACTGTATAAATATATAATGTGTTTCAAAATGAACAATGAATGCAGCTTCACAGGGCTGTCGTGATCACCTGTTGGAGATGGTCGCCTGAAGGTAGTTAGCCCTTTGTGAAGGTGTCCTGGCGATGCTTATATTTTCTAATCAACTGTGGAATCACAATTTTTTTTTGTTTTGTACGTATCACACAAAACATCTTACCAAGTATTGAGCTGATGAGTTTTTCTGTTTTTATTTTTCTTCTGGCATAGAATAAACTGTACTTTTAATTCCTGTTCTAAAACCAAAATAATTTTTCTAACAGTATGTCCCACTTTGTTATCCGTCAGAAATGTTTTGTTTGGCGCTTAAGGCACAAATCTGACAGCAGAGCTGCAGTAAACAACATGATCGTAAAAGTTAAATAATGCCTCAGTGACTTAGCTAGTATTTCCAGCAGATAAAGCAGGAAGGAGTGCATACATCAGCCATACGTAGCTGGGCTGTCTTGGATTGACATTAATATAGAATGTGAAGTTGAAGCATTTTTATTTGATATTTTTTGCGGAGAAATGGCTAGTCATACCAGTCATTAACTGACTTTCAGCCCTCTGTATTTTTCACACATGAACCCAAAGGACAAGCCAAATGAACTGAGGCCTGGCCCCCTGTGTTTGGACAGGAGCTTCTGTACCTATGCCACATGACAAACAGAGCTGCCGTCTCATTTTATTGAGCAGTCCTGCCGGCTTTGCATTTTCATTGCCCTTGCTGTCTGAATGACAATGAAACACCCAGCGCTTTTGCAACTGGATTGTTTTGCCTCCTGTTTGTATGTGGTCATGTTCCATCTCTCATTCATGAAGGATGAAAATAGCCACTTCACAGTCTGTGAATGTATGGGGGGGAATAATTTTGTCATTTGTGTCAAATGCCATTTGTGCCCTCACAGTAGGAGAGTGTGTGGTGTCCGTTTCAGGCCAGAAACCCTTGGCTTGTGGTAACATAAGATCAGTTCTGATTGCTTCTTGTCTTGCATAGTAATTATTCATCAAGTAGCAGTCAGTGGACTCACCCTGATTTTGTTGAGGCTATAATCTTTAATACATGGTGACTCAAAAGCATTAACTTCTCCTGAAGCAAATTGTTGTAATTCTTTGTAATCATTTTGAATGTTTTGTTTAAGCTTGTCCTATGCAATTGTGCTCCCGGGGAAGGCATTTTCCATGGTTTAGTTAATGACTTCTTTGCTGCATTAACATTTAGTGTTTCATCTCTTTTATTTGGCATTTGATGGATTTTTGAGTGAGGACAGTATTGGTCTCTGCTTTCTCATCTCATATATGTGCCCTGGAGCTTTAAAAAATAATCGGTTCAAGTAAAAGTTTCCTATTGCGGAATTTGGTCAGTACAGAAAGTTACGGAATCAGTGAGGCTACATGTGGACTGATACTGTGTAAAAGTGTATATCTGTGAGTCCAAAGACACATACAAAGACATGCATGGCCATTCTATGCTAATTGGAGACTTAATTTGGCAAGTGTGTTTAACTGAATGGTGTGTGGGCCTGCGATTGATTTGCAAGCTCTTCTTTTGCCAATAGTTGGCTTAGGGTTGTGATAAGGACAAAAAACAGGACAGTGAAGATAAAAATACCCCATTTTTGATTTATATCAATCAATATGAATGTGCATGATTAACCTGGGGTGCATTCAGGTCAGAAAATCACTACTTTCTTCTTAATCAAGAGGGATTATATCTTTGAGGCTGTCAAGCTGTTTTGCATTGCCGTGCTAATTTATCACAAATGTCATAGCTGTTAGTATTGAAATTGTGATAATTAACACACCTCTGGCGAGTCTTAGTGATGTCATAGTTTAGACCTTTAAAAAATACTTTCGGTTTCGTGAAGGCTGTACTTCTTGGATGCACATGTATGAATATTTTAACCCCTTGTTGTGGAGTTTTTGAAAAGAAATTATATGGCATCAAATTATTTCAAACGAAGATGTCTTAAATGCCGTTTATACTGTGGGTGCACAAATTACTGGCAACCCTTACTGGCAATGCACAAAATATACCGTAAGCATTTCCAAAAAATATATTCATAGACTGAATAATTTGAAAAATTCTGAAAGATACTAATGTTCCAGTGGAACCAACCAAAATCATTACTGATTTAATTAAAAATCAGTTTCCTCCCAATCAAGGTTTCACTGTTAATGGCATCCTAAAAGATTATTGTAAATAACATCTACCAAAATTAAAGCAGGAATTAAATTCCACTTATTTAAGTTTTATCTAAGTGTTAAGGAATTATATTCAGCCATTACATTACTTTCTGTTTCACAAGGGTGTAAAAATGAGGTAACACACATGCAATATCCCTTTATTATCCAGGACCATGACAAAACAAAACAACTGTTGGTTCAAAAGAGGCTGGTGGTTATTTACCTTCATAAGTCTGGTAATGGCTGCAAGAAGGTTTGCAAATGATTGAATATGTCGCTGAACACTGTTGGGGCAATTATTTAAAAATTTGCCCACCCAGGATACTGAGAATGATTGTGAGAGAAGCAACAAAGTCCCAAAGAATCACAGCGAAGGAATTGCAAGTCTTGGTGGCATCTTAGGGTCACCGGGTGTCAAAAAGAGCCATCAGGCACCATCTCCACAACCACAGGCTCTTTGGAAGTCTTGTCAGAAGGATGCCTTTTCTGACCAGAAGACAGAGGCCAGCACATGGAGTTTGCCAAACATCATTTACATTATGACTGGAACAAGGTACTTTGATCAGTTGAGACCAAAATTGCACAGTTTGGTCAGATACAGCATCAGCGTGTTTGGTGTCAAGACAGAGATGCATACAAGGAGAAGCACCTCATACCCATGGTGAGAAATTATGGTGGGCCAGTCATTTTTTTTGTGGCTGTGGCTTTGTGGCTTTAATTCAAGAGGTCAAAGGGCACTGGTTAAGATTAATAGCATAATGAAGTCCACCAAGTATTGGGATATTTTTGCTTACAATCTGGTTGCCTCCGCCAGAAGGCTAGGACTTGGGACTTGTAAGTGGACTTTCCTACAAGACAATGACCCAAAGCATACTTCAAGATTCACACATACATGGTTCTGTGACAACAAAATAAACATTGTGCAATGGCCATCGCGGTCACCAGGCCTCAATCCAATTGAAAACCTGTGGGCTGAGTTGAAGAGTACAGTTGACAAACGTAAACCCAAGAATGTGAAGAATCGTCAAAGGATCTGCTCCGAGGAATGGTCCAAAATCCCCCCAAATGTGTGCCTTAACCATGTCTAAAATGATAGGAAAAGACTCCATGCTGTTATCCAGAGGTGGTTGCACTAAGCACTAAATGAAGGGTGCCAATTATTATGAAATCTTGATATTGTTGAAATTTAGTTTCTATTAAATAATTTTTATGATTTTAGTCGTTTCCATTGAAAGATTGTTAAAGTATGTCACACATGTTGGAATATTCCATTTCTGTATATACATATATACACACTGCCTGTCATAAGTTTGGACACACTTTGCTAATGTCACAGCAATCTATTTTTAGAGAAATTTAAATGGCTTAACCTCTCTATATAAATTCAAATGGAATCTTGTAAAAGGTGATCAGAAGTGAAAAGAGAATAATTTGCTTGTTTGAATAGTGTCCAAAATTTTGGAATTCCCATGCTATATTTTGCAAAGTAAACAAACAAATAAACTCCTATTTTCCAACAGCCGAATTAAAGTCAAGTGGTTTTGGGACTTATTGGACGAAAAGGTTGATATAAAAAAACAGCGAAAGGCTCACCTCAACTGCAGCACGTCTTTGGGAAGTTGCACAGTCGTGCCACTGCAAATTCATTATAGTCATATGACTACCCTTGTTAAAAAAAAAAAAATAAGAATGCTCTGCAAATATAACAACAAATGGTGGTGAGTTTGATGGATTAAAAAATTAGATCTCTTTTTTGCAAAATAAAAGCTGCTTATTTCTTTATTTAACACAAATTGTAAATGTGGGTGTTTCCAAACTTTTGACAGGTACTGTATATATATATTAGTTTCTTTTTCTTTTTTTTTGTATTGTTTGTGCATTGCCAGTCAGGGGTGCCAGTAATTTTGGAGCCCACTGTATTTATTGTCTATTGGCTATGTAAACATGGATCACTAAAGGTCAAGTTTCTTGTGCTTGGAAAACAGGTGAAACTTTTACGTAGACCGAGTATTTGACAGATACAAAAATGATCTTGTCTACAAGATGTATGGAGTTTGGTGGCATGGTGGCGCTGTGGTCAGTGCCGTTGCCTTGCAATAAGAAGGTTCTAGGTTTGAGTTCCATCCAGGTTTTTTGAATGTTCTCCCCAGGTTTGTGTGGGTTTCTTCTTGGTACTCCATTTCTCTCCTTCCCTGAAAGACAAAGATTAAAGGAAAACACCCTCCATTACCCCAGCCCATAGCTCTGGCTTTAGAACTGGTGTTGGTCTCTGAATACAGCACTGTAGCTGCCCACTGTTCCTAAGCAACTAAGATGGGTCAAATTTTGAGGAAAAAGTTACCCCACAGCGTTCAGTAAAAGTATATTTTATGCTCACACTAAACAATGTACAGTACAAAATCAATTTATATGTCCTGCAATAATTGTATGCAAATGCTATACCTACAGTGTATTTGGCTTGATATAAAAAAATCTTCATATTCAAAGTACGTAGTAATTTGTTATTTATAATAAATTGCCATCTCTTTTGTTTTTGGATATTTGAAGATATTTTTTTACAAGCCTTTGTACATGGTGCTGTGCAGTTTTACTACTGTCTGAGTATTTTGTGAAATGTGAAAGGTGAAGTAGTACGTGCAATTTATCTTATCAGGTGAATCTAACAGTTTTTCTGTATGACAGCATATAACATGGCATTTATTATATATATGTGCATAACATGACTCAATAACCTGTATGGTGTGAGTGTGTGTGTGTGTGTGTGTGTGTGTGTGTGTGTGCGTGCGTGGGTGCGTGCGTGCGTGCGTGCGTGTGTGTGTGTGTGTGTGTGTTTTAAGGGCACCTTCATTAAAGTTGGGGGAGTAGTGGTGGAGTCTGATGCACAAAGATTTACATTTCTCGGCGAAATAAAGCCTATTTAGTGCAGTTTCCATCTTAATTTTAAGTATCAGTTATGGTTGCAAATATTATATATATTTGCAAATTGCAAATAATCTGATTTCAGTGAGGAGCGTTCCCTCTCTTTGGCATTTCAGGAACATCCTCAAGATCTCTTTCATGCATTCTATCTGGTCTTACGACAGTTTTTACATTGTCTAACGTAAGCTCCAGTTTTGCAGAAAATAATTTACATTTGTAAATATCTTGTGGGATTCTTTTGAGGGAAAAATAATTTGCAATCAAGAGCTCAACATTTATTTTTACCTTTTAAATCCAATAATTGTTGTTTGAGCTACCTTTATGAAATTAACTGTGCAACCTTCAATCTACAGGAGACTGTAAGTCTTTATGACATGGTATGAATAGCCTGGCGCTGCCAATATTTGCTTTTTTTTTTTTTTTTAATTCTTCTGGAGAAAATAATCTAACAATTGTAGTCTATGAATTTATGCTAATGAATGAGAAATCAGTGGCCTGCAGTGATGACTGTGAGTTCACCTTTAATCTGCTAATAATGTTACTTTCAGGCTTGTTGGCTAACTTAGTGTAACAGAGCTGGCAACCCACATCTGAACAGCCTCAGAATCTATTTGTACAGTCAGCCAAAATTTGCTAGTGTTTGTGTAACCGGTATCTAAAGCTGCTTGAAAATGAAAAAAATACATTGCATTTTTGGGGATTTTATGAAGTTTGTGTAAACTATTATACGGTAGGAAAGAAATGATGTGTGCTTAAAATTTCTGGGTTTGTTTTTTTTTAAAGTAGAGTACCACTAAGTCTGGACTTAACGTAGGAACAGTGATACGTGACTCAAAGGCATTGAGTGTATAGCATTTCACGTTTACATTTAATACGCACTTATAGTAATGATGAAGTACCGCATTTTTACCCTTATTGCTCTGCTTTCAATTACTTGGTGCTACATATTTTCAATATGTTTTGGTGCTCTTAATATGACTTATACTGCACACACTGACAGCACTTGATCATACACTTTATATGTGTGCTGTTTTACTTCTTTAAAAACACACATTAGTTGTGCAGGCAATAAATAAATATGATGATGCTTTAAGGTACTTAGAACCCTACATTATTACAGTGGAAGTATGACAGTTATGTCATCACAAAATCTTTTGCGGGGAATTGAAGTCAAGGTTGTGTCAGCAAGTAGTAAGTCTTCTACAAAATACAGATTTGTTTCATTTGAAAGGAAGTAGACAAATGCGATTAGTCTGCACACGTGTTCCCTGGGTCAAGAAAATCCATGAAATATCCTCTCTATGTTCATTTTGTCACATTTTTCGCGAAGCAACTGTTCTCATAGATTATTCACTGTAAAAGTGTTCTGCCTGTTTAATTTTTTTTAGAACATTTGAAAATTTACCAACAAATCTCTCGCTGAATATGTTTTTTCATCACTTTTTTTTTAAATTATTTCAAAAAAAGATTGAAACACACTGTCTCTCGGCATTTTCAGGTTTGGTTTATGCAGAATTTAATTTGCCTAATTGAGAGAAAAAAGACTCACGAGGTGCCAGACGGTACCAACGCCTTATGTAACATGATGTTGTATAAATAGTCTTCTAGGTTATGCGTGTGTCCTAATTTTCTGTTTGATTTGACTGGTGCTCCTACAGGAAGCCATGAGGAGATTGGACAGAAGTTGATCTGTATGTTTTTGAGTCTCTGACTCCTGTTCACGTGCTTGTTTATTTCATAAGTGACTGAGCCTGGCTGTGCAAAGATGCCCCTGAAGATCTTCTGTCCTGTACATTTTCATTTTAACCATAATTTGGTGCAGGCAATTCAACTACTGTAACAGCCCAGTAATACAGCTACTGTAACTCTTGAATGAGATGTGCTAGGCAGAGTTCCACTGAAACTCTGCTGGACAGTGTATCTCCGAGAAAAAGTTTCACTAGCAGTGTGATAGAGTGTATGCGATTTGTTTTTGTGTATATAATTCTTCATGCCTTCAAGTTTCTTTATATTTGGATCTTACATTTTATGAATGCAGTAAATTAAAAAAAATCTATTATAATAATCTTACGAAGAAATTTGCATTTGTATTGAGTATTTGTTTGTTTATGTTTATTCAACTGAGTATTTTTATTCATGTTAGCAATTAAACATGGATCAAACATGATTGATAGTTTTTGATATGGGTACATTTCTTGTTAAGGAGTTTTTTGTTGTTTTGTTTTGTTTGTTTTTTGTTGGATGGGTCATTTTGGTGAACATATGCACAAAGATGAAGAGTATAATTAAAAAAGACACAGTCAGTGGTCTAGTTTATTAAAAGATCTGGGACAGAAGTGTGTTCACCTTGTAGCTGGAATGTTCTGTCAGTCAGGGTTTTGACGGTACAGACATGAGTGTGTTCTGTGTCCTGACTGGCACAACTATACTGGCATTACGTAGCCATGGAAACGGCCAGCTATGTTGTAAAATGGCCTCAAGATCACCCAGTGTGGGCCAGATTTACTGAGCTGGAGTTTTCCGGTGCTAAAAAATTATCCCATGTAACATGTGACTCTGCATAAGAAACGTTTTGTATTTTGAGATAATAAAAGTCCACACAAAAAAATATTTTGAGTATTCCTTATGCCTGTGTTTGGTTGAAGTACTGTTTCAGGAAACTATTTAAAATGGTGGGGATTGATTGATTATCCAACAACATTTAGAGGCCACATTAAAATTGTATATCAAAAAGAAAATATTTATCAAGTAAAAGTAACAACTGATAATTGAAATTTCATGTAGTTTATTTGTGTTCCTTCTGGCTCCATAAACTCAAAAGAGTTTGAGTGAATATGCACTGCTTGGCCAAAGAAAGTCACACTCTAATATTACATTGGGCCGCCTTTATCGATGATTATGGTGCACATTCGCGATGACATTGTTTTCTCAGTCTTAGTCAATGTTGCAACTTTTATTTCCATCCAGAGTTGCAATATTTTTTGGCCGAGATCTTGTATTGACGACTTGAGTCAAACCGCCCTGTAAACCTTCTCCAGCAGAATTTCACTTGGGTTCCAGCCAATTCGTTATTCATGCTCACTGAACTGCTCTTTCACAACTTGAGCTTGATTAATTTAGGAATTTTCATCCTGGAATATGCCTGTGCTGTCAGGAATTTTTGAAAAATCTATTAATAGGATAGTCAGTACATTCACACAGTCTGCTGACTTCATTTTTTTGCTGCATTACATTGCTGAGCCTGGACCTGGGGTGCGTTTCCCGAAAGTGTAGTTGCCAACTATGTTAGCAACTTACATAGTTTGTTCATTCACAGTTAGTGGTTCCAACTATGTCAGTTAGCATCTGTGCTTTCGGGAAACGTATCCCTGACCGATCGAAGCAGCCCCAGATTAACACTGCCTCTGGAGGCTTGTGCAGTGAAAGTAAGTAAGTAAAATTTATTTGTATAGCACAATTATAACCAAACTGCTTTACAATCAGTATATAAAAGATAATTAAAGACACATTAAGATTCAGCCAGAGCTGTACATAGAATATCAAAGGGCACTGACAAAGACAATGATACAGTACAAGGAGAAAGATGCCTCCATCCATAAATCACATGCAAAATCAGTGGCTGCCAAACACAACCCGGAACAGGTGTGTTTTAAGTGAAGATTTAAAACCAATCACAGATGATGCAGATTTCAGTTCGTTTGGTAGACTGTTCCAAAGCCTTGGAGCAAACACACTAAAAGCACGGTCGCCTTTATGGACCTGACGAGACTGTAGAATGTTAAGAAGCAGACCTTAAGGGTGGCGTTGGGGTGAATGGACATGTTGAGAACATACAGTGGCACTAGACCATTCAAGGCTTTAAAAACAATCAGTGCCACTTTGTTCTGGATTCTATATTTAACCCGGAGTCAGTGCAAAGCTGCCAGGATGGGTGTGATATGCTCACTTTCTCTTGTACCAGTGAGCAGCCTGGCTGCAGCACTTTGGACCTGTTTGTGAGGAGGATGGTAAGAGAAATAAAAAGTTCTCCAAAGCTCACTGTAAATGAATTGCAACAAATGGTGGCATCTTGGCGTCACAAAGTCTCCAATACAACCATCAGGCCCTATCTACAGGCCAGCAAGCTGTTTGGGAGGCATGCATGGAAAAAACCTTTTCTCACTCACAATCATAAATGTAAACGTCTGGAGTTCGCTAAGCGGTACTGGGACTTCAACTGGGGCCATGTGCTTTGGTCTGATGAGACCAAGATAGAGCTTTTTGGCAACAAACACTCTAAGTGGGTCTGGCAGAACACAAAAGATGAGTATGCAGAAAAGCACCTCATGCCCACTGTGAAGTATGGGGGAGGATTGGTGATGCTGTGGGCCTGTTTTTCTTCCAGAGGCCCTGGGAACCTTGTTAGGGTGCATGGCATCATGAACGCTTTGAAATACCAGGACATTTTAAATCAAAATCTGGTGGCCTCTGCCCGAAAGCTGAAATGGGTCATCACTGGGTCTTTCAGCAAGATAATGACCCTAAACATGTGGCCAAATCTACACAGAAATGGTTCACCAGACATAGAATTAAGCTCCTCCCATGGCCATCTCAGTCCCCAGACCTCAACCCCATTGAAAGCCTGTGGAGTGAGCAGAAGAGGAGAGTGCAGAGGAGAGGACCCAGGTCACTGGATGATTTAGAGAGATTGTGCAAAGAGGAATGGTCAAAGATCCCTCTGTCTGTATTTTCCCATCTTGTGAAACATTATAGGAGAAGATTATTAATATCAGGGGTGCTAATAATTGTGGCACACATGATTTGATGTAAAAGAATTATTTCATAATGAGGGATTTTTTTCCCACTTAATAAATGCACTAGAATTAAAGGTTGGATTTTCCTCTTTTTTTCATTGTGGTCCTATATTATTTAGAAAAAAACTGAATTTATTAGAAGCTAAAGAACACATCTTAACCAGGAGTGTCAATAATTATGGAGGGCACTGTATTTTGCTTCATATTGAGCCACACATTCTCAATCTGAGAGAGGGTAGGACTACCGGCAGGACAATCAAGCACCCACACTCTCTACTTAAGCAGGTATGCACTTGTAATCTGTGCAGAATATGCAAGTCACCCACTGCGTGATGCTGGCGTTCGCAGTTATCAAATTTTAAATGAGCATAAATGTTCAATAAACAATTGAATTCACAAGTTTAAGCATGAAATAAAGTTATAGCATTTTCAGTAAAAAGCGAGAAAGAACTTTTAAGATCATTACCTTTTACCCTTACAAAAATGATCTAAAACATCACTATAGAATACTATAAGAATTGAATAGTTTTCTATAGTGTGGTTATAGTGGTCTATCGTACGTTTCACCGGCTATGGTGTGACCATAGTTTTTTCTGTAATGTTATTTTATTAGCTATGGTAACCCTACAATATTTCAGTAAAAACACTAAACTCTTTATAGTGCTTTCCAAAAAACCATACAATAACTACGGGAATACTGATGGTTCTTGGAGGTAATTTTTTATGGTATTCCTATTGTTATTTTTGTAAGGGTAAGTTTACTTGCATTTTCCATAATCAGCCAACTTTTTTAAAATTTGGGTTGTATTTGAAAGATAAAGGATGCCCAGTTAATTGAGCATTCAAAGTAAGCCAGCAATGATGTAGGCAATGTCTGCAAAGCCGAATAAGTTACTCCCACGTTGAATGTTTTTTCAGAGAAATATGAATGAACATTAGTTCAGATATGACATGCAGTTGATGGGAATTGTATGAAATGCAAGCAGGGAAATTATTTCCGTGAATAAGTATCAAAAATATTGTTTAATACTTCTGAAATTATCCAAGCCTTTGATAAAATGAAAAAGCAAAACAAAGCAACTAATGAGGTTTTGTGTTTGGTTAAAATAGTCTAAATGTAATTCAATGATATTAATCACCCAACAAATTATATTTTGTAATAGGTTCACATGTATCATATTGCTAAACTGTTTGCATACCTAATAATTGAATAAATTGAAACAAAATACATACATATACATTAATATGCTGATCACATTGCTTAGTTCATTAGGGTCTGAGACAATTGTTCCATGGACAAAACTAGTGATAGCTGTTTTGTTTCATTCAGTGCAGTCTCCCAGCTTGCTCAGCATTGTGAAGCACACCACTACATCAGTCTGTGAACCCCTTCCATTCCTCCTGCTGACTTTTTTCAGGTGTTTGAGTCTGAGACTGTAATGGGGAAATATGTAACTGTGATGTGTAGTTTCACAATAAATAAATGAATGGATGATTAAACAAATGGAGGCTGAAGACATTGTTGATTTGATCATTAGAAACTAAAAAGTGAACAGCAAGGAGCAAGGAAAGCTTTTTTTTTCTTTTAACTTTACTAAACATTTTGGGGGCTGGTTATTAATTTGAGCATGGACGTATGTGCAATCCCCAATCCATACAGGGACGTACATCAATGGCTCACTGTTAATTGCTGTTAATTATTGTTGTGTTCCAGGGTTCTGGCCTTTGGCCAGAACAGTATTATTCATGGTTTTAACAGTTTCATGTTCCAAGATTCCATAGTTCATAGTTCATGTTTCATGCCATAGTTTTAACAGTTTCTTGTATTAGGATTTTACATTTCATAATTCATGTTCCATGTCCATGTTTTTACTTTTCCATGTTTTTGTTTCATGCCAGGTCTGCCATGCCACTCCACCGCTTGTCTGCGTTCCGCCCCGTGCCTTCGTTGTTGCACATTTCAGAGCTCTGGTTGGCTTTGTGGTTTCCCCCTTCCTTCTGTGCTGTGCTGATTCGGGGCTGTCTAAGCTTAATTGGCAATTAACTGTTTTTAAGTTACTAACATTTACTAACACTCACTGGGTTGGTGTAATTCTTAGATAGGCACATTACTAATACTACTAATTTAGACAGGGAGTTTATTGTCATGATTCCTGCTTTGCTATTTCAAGATCTTGCTGTGCTTTTCTGTTCTTAACATTCATGCTTGCTTCCAGGCTGCATACTTAATTGGTACTTAAGCTGAGCACGCTCATTCTCTTAATGAGCAAGTCTTGTCAACCAATCTCTGTCCATGTCTTGATCTTGCCATGCCTCTTGTTTCTCTCTCTCCAGGTGTTACCCCTCATGTCATGATTTCCAAGCCTTTATCTGGATGCGGTGGAAGTTGGCTGGCAGACAGTGTCTCGCGTCTCATTCCATGTTCAAGTTCTTGTTTCCTAGTCATGTTCATGTTCCCAAGCCTTGTCCTCGTAGTCATTTTGTATATAGCCTTAGTATCATTGATCATTTCTGTTCTTGCTTATCTCCCTGGAGTTTCCAGTGGTTTTTTGTTTTTGCCTTTTTAGCTCTTTAGTTCTTTGCTGTGTGTAGCGTACTTTAGTTTGTTTTTTGCAACCCTTTGGGCCAAGTTTTTCGTTGGCCCTCGTGCCTGTTTTGTTTTTTTGTTTAATAAATCCTCATTCCCTTTTCCCGCTTCTGGTGTCGACTGATTCCCTATCAGTAGACACTGTCTCATTGACACCAGCGGGATGGAGCGCAAGATCGCCCAGCAAGAGGCTGAGCTGCTGCGGCAACGGCAGCAGATTCAGGAGCTGACAGCTGCGCTGGCAACACTGCAAGCCAGCCTTCCCCGGGCAGGTCCCAGCCAGGGCCCCATCATGCCAGCTGTCCAGTCCCTTGCTCCTGCGGCACACCAGCCACCCGTCACCCCTGTACGCCAGCCTGGCGCAGAGGCACCTCAGCTGCAGCCAGCTGTCCACCCAGGTCCTGAGCCCCGCCTTCCGCCGCCCGAAAGGTACGGTGGAGAACCCGGGTTCTGCAGGGCTTTTCTCACCTCCTGTGAGATGTGTTTCGCTCTGCAGCCCTCCACCTTCGCCTCAGAGCCGGCCCGAGTCGCCTTCGTCCTCTCCCAGCTGACGGGGCGGGCTCGCCTGTGGGGAACTGCTGCATGGCAGGCTCGGCAGCCCTGCACTACCACCTACCAGGCCTTGGCGGCGGAGCTGCTGCGAGTCTTCGACCGCTCCAAGCAGGGGAGGGCTGCAGGACGGGAGCTGCTGAAGATGAGGCAGGGGAGGAGATCGGTGGCGGACTACGCCATCGATTTCCAGACGGTGGCAGCCACGTCAGGCTGGAGCAAGGAGGCCTTATGCGATGTGTTCCTCCAGGGGCTGTCCGACCCAGTCAAAGACCGACTGCTGTTCTGCGAGATTCCCGAATCTCCAGAGGCCCTTGTCGACCTGGCCCTTCGTATAGACAGCCGCCTGGAGGAGAGGGCGCTCACCCTTGGTCCTGGCCGACGTCCTGCTCCCTTTGACCGGACCCAACCCCCGGACCTCGGTCGTGCTTTGCCTCAGGACCGGCCGAGGGGGCACGCCACCACACCGTCTCCCGAGGAGGCATCTCCCATGGAGATTGGGAGGCTCCGGCTCACCCAGGAGGAGCGCCAGCGGAGAAGGAGGTCGGGGGCGTGTTTCTACTGTGGTCAGCAGGGGCATACTGTGCGAAGGTGTCCGTTAAAAGACAACGCCCACTAGTGTCCGGAGGAGTACTGGTGGGCGCGTCATCTCAAGAAACCTCCTCCTACCGCCGGACCTGCATCCCGGTAACCCTGACCTGGGAGGGCCGCTCCCGTAAAACTTCTGCCCTCATCGACTCAGGAGCCGAGGAGAGCTTTATTGACGCCAGAGCTGCTGCCGAGTGGGGGGTTCCCCTATGCCGACTGCCCAGCCCATTGTCCATCTCAGGGCTGGGTGGGCAACCCCTTGCTAAGGTGTCCTTCCAGACCGCTCCTATCCAGCTGCTGGCGTCTGGTAATCACCACGAGCAGGTTCAGCTGTTTGTTACCGAGACACCTCGCTCTCCGATCGTCCTGGGTCATCCCTGGTTGGCGTTACACGGCCCGGTTGTCGACTGGACTCGCCATGAGGTGCGGGAATGGAGTGCCTCCTGTTCGGCCACCTGCCTCCTTGACTCCCGACCTTCCTGTCCCGCGGGTGGACCGGCTCCCGAGGGGAGGCCTGATGTCTCCAGAGTGCCCCCTGAATACCACGACCTGGCGACCGTCTTTAGCCAGTCCCGGGCAGTGTCGCTGCCCCCGCACCGCCCGTATGACTGTGCTATTGACCTCCAGCCTGGGACAGCGCCTCCTAGGGGCAGAGTCTTTGCCTTGTCCGAACCAGAGAGGGGGGCCATGGACAAGTACATCCGGGAGTCCCTGGCGGCAGGCATCATCCGTCCATCCTCCTCTCCTGCGGGGGCAGGCTTCTTCTTCGTCAAGAAGAAGGATGGCTCCCTGCGCCCCTGCATCGATTACCGAGGCCTGAATAAGATCACAGTCAGGAACCGCTACCCACTCCCACTGATGACCTCGGCATTCGACCTCATTCAAGGGGCGGCCATCTTCACCAAGCTGGACCTGCGGAATGCTTACCACCTCCTGCGCATCAGGGAAGGCGACGAATGGAAGACCGCTTTTAACACCCCCAGCGGCCACTGGGAGTACCTGGTGGTTCCATTCGGCCTGACCAACGCACCCGCAGTGTTCCAGAACTTGGTGAACGATGTGCTTGGAGACATGATCGGGAGGTTCGTCTACGTTTACCTTGACGACATCCTGATCTTCTCCCGGGACAGGACGGAGCACACGAACCATGTTCGCCAGGTGCTCCGCCGCCTCCTCGAGAACCGCCTCTTTGTCAAGGCCGAGAAATGCGAGTTCAGCACCACCACTACCTCCTTCCTGGGGCACGTCATCTCTCCAAACCACCTGGGAATGGACGAGGAGAAGGTCAAGGCTGTGGTGGACTGGCCCGCACCCAAGGACCGCAAGGCCCTACAGAGCTTCCTAGGATTCGCTAATTTCTATAGGCGATTCGTCAGGAACTACAGCACCGTGGCAGCTCCCCTAACGGCCCTTACCTCCATCAAGGTGCCATTTCGTTGGACTCCGCAAGCTGAGGTGACCTTCTGTGAGCTGAAGAGGCGCTTCACCACCGCGCCCATCCTCACCACCCCCGACCCCGCCAAGCAGTTCATTGTGGAGGTGGATGCCTCCAATGTCGGGGTTGGTGCGGTTCTCTCCCAGAGATCCAGCAATGATCAGAAGGTACACCCATGCGCGTTCTTCTCCCATCGGCTGACGCCTGCGGAGTCCAACTACGACATCGGGAACCGGGAGCTGCTGGCGGTGAAGCTGGCCCTGGAAGAGTGGAGGCACTGGCTTGAGCGGGCCAACCAAACCCTGGAGACGGTCCTCCGATGCGTGTGCTCGACCAACCCAAGATCCTGGTCCACCATGCTACCCTGGGTCGAGTACGCCGTAAACTCCCACGCCGCCTCTGCCTCCGGCCTCTCCCCCTTCGAGTGCTGTATGGGCTACCAGCCTCCACTGTTCCCCAGCCAGGAGGAGGAAGTCGGGGTGCCTTCAGCCGGGGCATTCATCCGGCGGTGTCGCCGTGTGTGGCTGTCTGCTTGCCGCGCCTTGGTTCGGGCGGGTAAGACCATGAAGACCACGGCAGACAAGCGTCGGCGCCCAGCCCCTCACTATCGGGTCGGCCAGAAGGTCTGGTTGGCGGCACAAGACATCCCACTCCGGGTGGAAAGCCGCAAGCTGGCTCCTCGCTTCCTGGGTCCTTTCCCAATCCAAAGAATCATCAGCCCCACCGCTGTCCGGCTCAAGCTCCCATCCACCATGCGACGTCTCCACCCTGTGTTCCACGTCTCACGCCTGAGGCCTGTTGCCACCTCCCCCCTCATGCCCCCACCTGAGCCTCCGCCTCCTCCTCGGCTCATCGACGGAGGGGAGGCCTACACAGTCAAAGCTCTACTGGATTGCCGACGGAGGGGCCGGGGCCTCCAGTACCTCGTGGATTGGGAGGGGTACGGCCCAGAGGAGCGTTCCTGGGTCCCGGCCAGGCACATTCTCGATAAATCCCTCATCCGTGACTACCACCAGTCACACCCCAAGCCATAGCCAAGCCATAGCCACAGCCCCAAGCCATAGCCATAGTCTCAAGCCAAGCCAAGCCCATAGCCATAGTCCCAAGCTCATAGCCATAGTCTCTAGCATAGCCATAGCCACAGCCCCAAGCCACAGCCCCTACCCCATAGCCCATAGCCATAACCATCACTCCTTGCCATAACCCAAGCCTTAGCCCCAGCTTGCTGGAGAACCAAGTGATCTTGTTTATGTTTAGTGTTTCTTGTTGTACTGTTTCTTGGTTAGGTGTTTTGTGTCAGAGTTTTTGTCCTTAGTATTTACTTGGTTATTAGTCTTGTGGATTCGTATTTAGTTTTGTGCGGCTTCTTGTATTTTAGTTATTGGTGTTTTTTGTCCGCGTCAGGTGCCGCTTTTGTAAGGGGGGGGTACTGTTGTGTTCCAGGGTTCTGGCCTTTGGCCAGAACAGTATTATTCATGGTTTTAACAGTTTCATGTTCCAAGATTCCATAGTTCATAGTTCATGTTTCATGCCATAGTTTTAACAGTTTCTTGTATTAGGATTTTACATTTCATAATTCATGTTCCATGTCCATGTTTTTACTTTTCCATGTTTTTGTTTCATGCCAGGTCTGCCATGCCACTCCACCGCTTGTCTGCGTTCCGCCCCGTGCCTTCGTTGTTGCACATTTCAGAGCTCTGGTTGGCTTTGTGGTTTCCCCCTTCCTTCTGTGCTGTGCTGATTCGGGGCTGTCTAAGCTTAATTGGCAATTAACTGTTTTTAAGTTACTAACATTTACTAACACTCACTGGGTTGGTGTAATTCTTAGATAGGCACATTACTAATACTACTAATTTAGACAGGGAGTTTATTGTCATGATTCCTGCTTTGCTATTTCAAGATCTTGCTGTGCTTTTCTGTTCTTAACATTCATGCTTGCTTCCAGGCTGCATACTTAATTGGTACTTAAGCTGAGCACGCTCATTCTCTTAATGAGCAAGTCTTGTCAACCAATCTCTGTCCATGTCTTGATCTTGCCATGCCTCTTGTTTCTCTCTCTCCAGGTGTTACCCCTCATGTCATGATTTCCAAGCCTTTATCTGGATGCGGTGGAAGTTGGCTGGCAGACAGTGTCTCGCGTCTCATTCCATGTTCAAGTTCTTGTTTCCTAGTCATGTTCATGTTCCCAAGCCTTGTCCTCGTAGTCATTTTGTATATAGCCTTAGTATCATTGATCATTTCTGTTCTTGCTTATCTCCCTGGAGTTTCCAGTGGTTTTTTGTTTTTGCCTTTTTAGCTCTTTAGTTCTTTGCTGTGTGTAGCGTACTTTAGTTTGTTTTTTGCAACCCTTTGGGCCAAGTTTTTCGTTGGCCCTCGTGCCTGTTTTGTTTTTTGTTTAATAAATCCTCATTCCCTTTTCCCGCTTCTGGTGTCGACTGATTCCCTATCAATTATGTAGATTGATAGTATGTAATTTGGCATGATTCACTGGCCTATACGTTCATGCACTCAAAAAAATACGAAAAGTAGAAAAGACTACATTATATGAGATGTGAACTACAGTTTAGTTTTTGCTAGAAAGTGAAAATATTGGTATGACATGTATGAATACACAAAACAGACCAATAGAATGTGGATGTTTGCAGGGAGAGATATGTTTATTTACTCATTGAAATGATGACTGACACACATGTGCACCAATAGTAGAGCTTGATTATTATTTTTTCACTTGTTATTTCATCCAACACTTGATCACTCGGAAAACATTCAATAGTGTGTCAGATACGAATGCAATCACTTCTTATGGTTATAACCCGACGTGCACATCTTATCCTTCAGAGCTTGAATTTTGCGTTGAAAGTTCCCGATCATTACACATATTGAGGTCACTAAGGCTATATTACGAATATGTATCCTTTTTTCAATCATAGATTTCTGCAGACAAAACAGAAAAGCTGTTTCGCAGAGGTCTCTGCTTGATCGTTGATACCCAGCGCATGCCATGTGAGAGACGTTGTAATATCGTTTGTCCACAAGGTGACACTCTTGTGCAATAGGTAGTATTTAATTATTCTTGCAATATTTAATTACTTATTCATTCTTGAAAAATAAACGATCCATGGTTATTTTTGCGCTGCGCCAGTGTCTAAACATGCAATCAGTACAAACTCGCCAATCTGATCTGTACTGCTGTGAAAAAGTACTTTTCTGTCCCGATTTCCGTTTGCTCAAACAGACAGATGATATAATATGTGTCTGTGGCCCTTTCTGCTAATCTTACCCTTCGATCATATCTAGTCAGCATGGTCATTGCAGCCAGTGTATACTACAGCCTTATGCGATCACAATTCTAGTGGACTATAGCTAAATATCCCCCTCTTGAATCAGACGTAGCAATGGCTGGCAATAAAACATCACTTTTTAGAGTGGACCAAACCAACAAAATAAATGAATATGACTGCTCCTCCTGAAGTGTAAGGCCAACAACGAAAAAGTGAGATGGATGGGGCAGTGGGAGGCAGAGGGAAGAAGACATGTTTGCAATGGGAGGATTAAGATTAGCTTTGACAATGCTCACACTCGGAAAGCAACTAAAAATAATTGCCGTTTCATAACAATTTTGTCATTTGCAATTTTTGTACCAAGACTAATCCACCTGATTTCAAACTGACTCTCTGTTTATTGATGTAGAAAACAATATTTTTTTTCGATTTAGCTAAGAGAAGACAAATCTGGGGGAAAAAAAAAGATTCTGTGCTATAACAAATTTACATTCACACATCTGTACACGGAGTAGCGATATGAATGCATTACTCAGATAGACTGCTGTGATGTTAATTCTTGAGATGTCACATCCCCAAATCAAAGGCTCAGTTTCATCAAGCTGAAACATCTATGGAATGTCATTGCACTGTCACGATCCAGCGCCGTATTATTGAATTCTCAGGCATTTTACTTTCTGTCTGCGTGTTTCACGTGCTTTTCAGTTATTGTCTAATTAGTTGGTTGATTGTCTCATTATTTTGTCAGTGCTGTTGTGCATTCCACACGCCCCTACTCACACCTGTTCATTGTTACCTTCGTTATCACTGTGTATTTAGGTTCTTCAGGGTTCGCTGCCAGATTGTCTTTTTGCTGACTCAGGCTAATCTTTGCTCTTATACATTTAATTCTCCTCGCTCCTGGTGCCTGCGTTTCTCGCACTGCCGCCTGCTTGTTTCTAGTGTCCCTGTTTCCTGTGTTCATCAGCCCAAACCTAACTATTACTGTCTTCGTCTGCCCTAATTCCTCTGCACTCCTGGTTTTGTCTTTAGTTTGACTCCTCAACTTTGCCCTTTTTCACCTCCAATACAACTGCAAATCCCTGACCTTTGGCCATCCATCACCAACACACTGACTATCCTGTATTGCTCTCTCAGTTACGTTCTGGATTTGAACTGTCGACCATGATAATAAAGATCATGATCATTCTGGTCTTGCCATTGGCTTGTTTTGTTCTGGGTATCCTGACATTGCACCGCAGCCAGATGGATTTCATTGTGTTTTATAACTTGTTCCTCCTCTTTTCTTCCATTCTGCTTTCTTTTTTTTCACTTTAACCTAAACCAGAGAAGGTTAAATGGATATGAGATCTGTCAGAGATTGGATTTCATGGCAGTAAATGGAACCAATAGCCAAAGGGAGGAGGGGTGACAGTTCATGTTACTATTACAAGTCAGCAGCTCAGTGGACTTAAAGGAGCAGTATGTAAGAAATGTATGTTGATTAATCATGAAATGGCCCTGATATATAACCAGACATTAAGAAATGGATTAACTTCAAATACTTATATCACTGACAACAATAGTCCAGCCAGAATATTCTCATTACAAAATCGAAGTTGCAGCCCACAACTAATGTTGATGTTGTCATTTTGTGTTTTGGCCTGTTGCGCCGCCCTCCACCTATCTCCCAATCACAAAGTCGGTAGCATCTCGGCATCCATGTTACCAGTTACCACTGAGCTGCAGCTATCAGCGTTTTAGAGCACAAATGTCTGACGTTACTAAACCTAAAAGACCGTGTTATGACTCCGAAATACGTTGTGACAAAATCAGAAACAAAAAAAAGGATCTGAAAGCAGAGAGGAATTTGAAGACTGATGCCGAAGTTACCAATTTTCTCCTGGACAGGTAAGATTTGGCTAAGTTTGGCTAACGTAATTTAATTTAATTTAATGTGGGCACAGACATTGCAAAATATTATTCTACAGTCGAATAACGTTACGTATGCTCATTCACGGTACGTTAGTGCGTGTTAGTGTTAGTTTACTCCGTCTTTATTATTATCCCCCGCAAACACGAAGTGGGAGGGGGATATAGGTTTGACCTTCGTCCATCCGTCCGTCTGTCGAGATAAAGGGGACAGCTTTACTCAGAAATTACTACAGATACAGTAACCAAATTTGGTGTGTTGCTTCAGACCATAAAGGCCATGATCGAGTTCGAAAATAAGAAGCGCATGATTGGCGGGGGATGTTGTAGACCATGTCGACTTGTTCAGACTACGACGGGTGAAGTAGAGTCGTTGCCTTTAGTGCTGGACACGAGTGCAATGTCGCTTGCTTCGCGATACTGGAATCAAACATTTTCAGTAGGCTCCTTGACATAATTTTCTGGCGCTAACATTCTACTTTTTAATTTGAGAATGCCTCCATCAGTGGTGATTAAAAGCAGAAAGTAAACTCAACTAATCTGTAAACGTGTTCTAGACCGGACTATCAATTCAGTTTGTACAGAACAAGCAGAGCTTGTAGCAACTTTGTGAGGCACATATGGGACACAAAAATACTTAATGCATTACATTACGTAATTGGACCTTTGCAGCTATCATGCACACGTCACCCACGAACTCGAAAAAAAAACGTTTTGCTTGATATAAAATCTGTCTGACAGCGACGTCTTATCTCGTTCACGGTAACGCCGAGGTGCATCAGCTACTCCTTTTTGATGGCGCTGAATCACCTCCCGAGTTTACTTTCACTTAAGTTTAGCTCACTTTAATAATCCTCTCAAACGTCTCGCACCATTCAGACTGAAACAGAAGGAATAGCAGGCAGAGGTATTTCAGATATCCCATCGCCCCTCTGTCAGAACCATGGTCTTTGAGTGGTGCTGGCGCATGCATCTGCTGCAGCTACTTAGTGTCTATGGTGATGATCAGCGATTGTGTGATCGATCTCGGGGTCTATTTGAGGTAGCCGTGTGCGCGCACACAGTAAGATCAGCGGCACCAGGCTTCACTTAGCCTATCCTCCTCCAGCGGCTGTTAGCTTTGTGCAATCAATTTAGCCAACAACGCACTGTTTGGGATATGGCAATCCTCGCTTTGGCGTTGATCCAGGATCTCAGGATCCGACTTTTGTGCAATAGGCCCCAGTTTTGGCCACAAACCTACATAAAGCTCCTTTAACTGGACAACATAAACAAGGGAATTTAATGAGAAAATTAAATCTACATCAGATATCAAATCTGGATTCTGGTATTCTGAGTGTAAGACTTATAGTGGCTTCCCCTAAACTTTCTACCTGTAACATTAGCTAAAAAGACGATGGGAAACATTGTTTCTGTTAATCCTCCCAGCCTTTTATACAAAATATTAATCGAAATTTGAATTTAAAGAAATTGGCAGGGGGGGACGCGTACCTCAATTACAGGCACTCATAGAAAATCTCATGAGAAAAATCTAATTGAAGAATATTCCTACTCATATTTAACTTTTAAGTACACCCTTATTTATCCACTGCCATGGCAAAGGCAAAATAATACAGCAACAATGTTCAACAAAGTATTTCAGCTTCAGAAAAAGAGAAATGGAGATGGGGAAATGGCTAAAAATGCCCATTCAACGATCAGGGAAATTAAGGAGTTAAAGGAATATTTGTCGTATGTTCATAAAATCTTCCTGGAAGAGGATTTGTGCTATTTTAAAGGCAAGCAGTGTAGAAAAAATGGTTCAAGTTGTTAAGTGGACTCGAAAGATCAGTCAGAAAATTGCAAACATGTCTTGGGGTCAGTAAATCTCAAAGACTATGACAGTGGGTGCATCTCAAAGTGCAGGCTGCATTCTTTGAAGGCCACATTTTTAGGGGTCGTCACCTAGTTCCATCCGCCAAACTGACATGATGTCATTTCATCTCCGTTAAACAGCTTTGGTTTAAGCGAGCCATCTCTGGTTTCCCTATCCCTAACCTTAACTCTAAAACCAAACATAACTCTAACCCTAAATATAATCTTATTCCTAACCCTAAATGTTAGTTTGGTGGATGGAAGTAAGCAGCGACCCCTACAAATACGCCCTTGGAAGGCTGCAGCCTTTGCTTTAAGATGCATCCACTATCTGCACAACTACAAGATGTTTGGGAGGGTTGCCAGAAAAAAGCCAATATATCACACCCTAGTGAAGGCTTTCTGGGCCGCAAAATGCGAGTTGTTGATTTTAAGATTCTCCAGCCATAGTTTATTAGAGGCTTTTTGAATTTAGACTCTCTACTTTAAGTGCAATGGAGACTATTTACCTGTGAGCTGGAAACTCATTCTTTATCCAAGGAGCAACATTAGGATAAATCCTTACTCCCGATAAGCAACTCCCTGCATCATCTTTGCTAACTGCTCTAACTGTTCTTGTGCATGTTTTGAAAAGGTAAGGTTTGGATTGAACATTTTGAGCAGGCTGCTGCCCATCATGATTGGTGTAGATCCAGTGCTTTGTTAATTAACTTGGATAAAACTGAAGACCAAGTCGAAAAAGCACAATCGAATGGCACTGTCCATCCCGCCTCCTTTCACCCAACTTACTGAAATCTAAAGTGATATAAAGAGCGCATGACACTCACAAGTAGTTGGCCGAGTTTCATAAACAAAAATGGACTGGACTGATATGAAATCTGTCACCATTTATCAAGCATTTAAATGAGTTTTGTACAACCCCAATTCTGAAATAGTGGGAAGAAGTGTAAAATGTGAATAAAATCAAAATGCAATGACTTTCAGATCACATCAACCAATATGATATTTACAACAGAACATGGATAACATGTTGAAACTGAAGCATTTTACATTTTTATCCACAAAATGAGCTCATTTCAAATTCTCTGGCTGCAACAGGTCTCAAAAAAGTTGGAGCACAGGAAAAAAAGACTGAAAAAGCAATTAATATATACAGGAATCAGCTGAAAGAAATTTAGCAAGTAATTACGTTTTACTGGCATCAGGTGTGTAACATTATTGGCTATAAAAGGGATGTCTTAGAGAGGCTGAGTCTCTCAGAAGTAAAGATAGCCAGAGGCTCTCCAACCTGTGAAGATTTGCGTAAAAAAATTGTGGAATACTTTAAAAAATAATGTTCCTCAATGTCGAATTGCAAAGGTTTTGAAGGTCTCATCATCAACAGCGCATAACATCATCAAAAGATTCAGAGAAACTGGAAAAATCTCTGTGCTGAAGAGACAAGGCTGAAGACCTTTCCTGGATGTGCATGACTCACCGGCATGATTCTGTCATTGACATTACTAAATGGGCACAGAAATACTTCAAAAAACCTCTGTCTGTAAACACAGTCCGCTGTGCCATCCACAGATGCCACCTAAAACTCTATCATGCAAAAAGGAAGCCATTGTTGAGCATGACCCAGAGGCGCCGCCATGTTCTGTAGGCCAAGGCTCATTTAAAATGGACTGTAGCAAAGTGGCAAAGAGTCCTGTGGTAAGACGATCCAAATTTGACATTCTTGTCGGAAATCATGGGCGTCATGTCCTCCGGGCTAAAGGTAAGAAAGACCACCCCTCCTGTTATCAGCGTTCATTTCAAAAGCCAGCATCTCTGATGGTATGGGTATGTATTAATGCATATGGTGTGGGACACTTGGGTCTGAGGTGACTAATTGTCGCAGAATACGCGCCGAATTGATGGGAAACTCCATCTACCCGATTTCCGGCCTGTAGCATCCCAATTGCGCGTACTTGTTGAACTTCCGTTAGTTGTGGCATTATAACCCGTCTGATTTTAACTCATTTTTGGTCTGACTTTTATAGGCCCCGGTGTCTACGAGGAACTCACAACAAAAATGGGAGTGTTAGGACAATGGTAGTACTCAAACCCAAGCACTGCCGATTGCTTGGTTCCGGATGAATGGCAGCTCCAGAACACGCGCTGTGACCTCGAAAATTTGTATGGTAGAAGTACTCACCTCCAAAAATAACTCAGAGCAAAAGCATCTTTCTCAATGGGTTTGTTGAAATTTGGCATCGGATTATGTAACTGCGTTTCTTTTTTGGTCAGTATGATTAATAAGCCACAGTGTGTTAATAACCTTGCAAAATTAATGCAGCAAAAATTTGTTCTACTTACATATGTAGTCTAGGTGGGTATGTATGAGTGACATACAGGCCTATCACTCTCAACACTAAAAAATGCATTGAAACGAAAACAATGAATAGTGGTAATTTTTTTTTTTCATACTACACAGGCGACGCCAACATGACTGGCTTGAGAAACCGTAAATAGTATTTTATTAAAACGGTGGGTGGCGCTAGCTTCTGTTGGTTGAAACCATGGACGGACGCAGTCACGGTTAACCCACGCGCTCGCATGTCCTCTATGAAAGGCGCGCACTCGTCTTCATACATGAGAGGAAACTACGCTATCCCTCCCCGCGGCTCGTGCCCGGTAAACCTCTGCGCGCTCATTCTGGCGGGCAGCGAGCAGGAGGTCCGCGTGAATATCGCGGCTCTTATTGACTCAGTGTATCCAGCTACATTTCTCGCTATTTCGAAAATTGAACAGATCAATGCGCTTAAGCGGCATACTTAAACAGAGCACCCTGAATCGTCCACGTGTTGCTGTTGTTTATGGAGCGAACTATCTTCTTTCAGTTCATTGAGCTGCAGCTGTGCTTTTCCAGGATATGGATGCAATTGTGACTGGAATTCGCCATAGAAATAATCTCACGTGTATCGCTTTCTCGGAGAGTGCATTTCTCAGTAACTTCTTACACGAGTCCACTTTCCCCTGCTTGTTGTTTTGTGGACAGAATTGTTTATAGCAGGATGCGCGTTTATGGAGGCGGGGAAAGTGTTTCTGTTGCTTTTGAAGAGCCCGAGCTAAAGCACTGAAAACAAGATTACTACGCTGGAAAACTTCACTCAGTTACAGGTGAGCGAACTATGCACTGGGACATTGTCACATGTACGCACACGTAGACTATTTAGTCAATTGCCTTTGAACCGAGTGCATATGATGCCTTGTCAGCGGAGTTGGTAACTAAATTTGCTCCCAGTTGACAGACATGACGTTGAAACTACCTGGCCAGTCTGCTACTGTTTGCCAAACTGGAAGTTGAATGGAATAATTTGCCTCGCAGCAAAGGCGCGTTGACGGATGCGCAAAACAGTAAATATTGGTACTGGTGCGGTGAATAAACAAGCTTCTAAGCTGCAGTCGAGGCAGTCAGCCTATGGTTACATTCCAACATGTAACATTGTAATCCATAAACATTGGGCATCAAACAAGTTGCATATTTCCTTACAGTTTGCATGTTCCTCAATGGCCGAAGGTGCATATTTTAGGTGTGTTGGTTACAACCACGTTCAAGACCCAGGAAAGCATTGAAATTTGCGGTTCCACTGAGTTACAGCTACAAGATAGTCACCATAGACTGTAAGTTTGGGTTGTCATCATGCTAATTAGATATGGCATACTATTCAGGTCATAACTGCGGAAATGTTAATATTGTAATTGCCATATGAATGCTACACTGTGGGAGGAATAGGACGGCTTATTAATGCAGCATGACACTTAACACTATCATCGAGGAATCAAATGAAGCAAGTGCTGAAATCGGCGTGATGTCCAAATCAAGTACGACGGAAAACAAAGAAGATTATGGCACGCATGTGAAATTTCGATTATCCTTCAAGAAAAAATGATAATAATGGATAGCTGAATTGCCACACTGGATAAGCAAATGGCTCTTGGGAAACCCCATTCATTTATTACTGCTTTGAAGCATGAGAGCGGTGAAACGAGAGGCTGAACGTCCTATAAAAACGTGGTGCAGTGTCTTGAGAAAGGGGTGGGGCTACTGACGACTGAAGACCAGTAATATTCAAACATTCTTCACTACCCAATTAAAGGGATGCTCCATGACCCTAATGAATAATTTATACATTTATTCCTACTGTATTGTTGACCCTGGGGCAATGACTTTGAAGCGAAGAGTTTGTAGTGTGGCCATTTGGATTTTATCTGGAGCAAGTCTCCTTGAAATCGATTTCAGATTTACCATATTCCTTTTCATTTAAACGCTTTTACAGTACCTTGTGCAATGCTCTGCTTAGCTTTCACTGACTTCCTTGAATTGTGCTTAGAAATTGGCGCGACCATATTGTTCTTAGTCAAGTTTATCAGTTGATTGGGTTGTATTCTGTGCAAATTCATCCTCTTATGTTTAAGCGCGGTATTCAAATGACTCATGAAGTGATTGTTGTTAAGCTGGACGTGGCAATTGGGAATGGAGTTCACGGAATGGCTGGATTTTCACCCCAGACATTTTGAGTACTGTTATTCTGTAAGAAAGGTAGACACTGCGTTCCTCTGGGAGTTTAGGAGGGGGATTTCACAAAAAGGCCCTAGCATGAGGATTGTAAGGGAGATGAGAAGCATTCTGCTCATAAAAGGTTGTCATGTAACTTATCTTTAAGGTTATTTGCCAAGTCTTGTGTTCTGCCTGTGAACTGTGGTCAATCTGCGCAAAGAAACTGGGTGTCGGGCTAATCTGCTGAAAACATTCTGCTGAAAAACGACAACCATCCATACTATCCTTCATAATTTCTTATAGAGAGATATACATCTCAAGGATAACAGGTCAAAATTTCATCACAGTATATTAAGAAATAAAGAAACTATGAAGGAAAGTATAGATGGTTGTAGATTTTCAGCAGAATGTTTTTGGAAGATTAGCTCTACTCAGAAATGGGTGCAAACATTCATATCATGGAGGTCATAATGTGAACAAAATTACTTTGAAGGCACCGTTGTCCCCACCACTTGGAATTGTATTAAACCTAGACATTATCGTGCAAGCATTTCATGCACCTCTGCATTTGTTTGCAAATATTTTTTGTAAATGTAGCCTTACAGCTGCCTCATTTTTAGTGCGGGAATGCAGCAAAATCTGTTTTCATCAGTGTTTTTTCACATCTTAAAACTTACCATAATCTCCATCTCCCGATTGTTTTCTGTCTGAAAGGAATAATAGCTACACAGAGCATCCTTGAGACTGCTTTTTGTGAGTTTTTGTTATTATTATTTTGTTGAGAAGAAATATATATGGGCGATTCCGTGAGTAATGGAATGACATTTCATAGAAAAATAATGGAATTTTATCCCCCACACTGTTTACAGGCATTGGAAAATGCAGCTGTTCTGTGAGTTCAGAAAGGGGTAGAGGGAGTTATCCATCCGCAACCATGATAATGAAGGTTTTTCCCATCAAGTCATTTTTTGTTGGTGAAAATTCCGTCAGTAACGGACTGATTAGGAAAATTCTAAAATTTAAAGAGCGACATTCTCAGTTCGAAATTTTGTGAAGTCAATTACATAGTGGACAAATTTTCATTACCAAAGCATGTATGGATATTGTCTCTATGACATAAAGATTTCTGATTGCATCTGGCTGATTTGATCTTGTTGTCAGCTTCGAAAATGGTTTGATAACGGACTGACTTCTGGTGGTAACGGACTGACGTCTCTGAAAATGACTCAGAAATGACACTTAATTTTCATCAAATTACATTCTTTTATTTCATAACATGTCAAAACAAGACAAGAAACACACCAATAGATTTTTTTGGACTCTACATATGCATATGAGTCATCAGTTTTGCTCGGCATGCAGCACATTAATATCAGTGCAGCAACTTTGCATGCCACGTTTCTACATCCGCAGCTCTCCACAGCAGAGCTTAATACTAGCTGAGAATACAGCATGTCATAACATTTTCCAGTTAACAGGACTGAAAACATAGCCACTTTTTTAACTTTGATGGCGGAGGGAATTTAGAAATGGGGAGCTCACATACCTGCGTGCCATGCATTAATGTCAGGACAGCAACTTCGCATGTTATGTTTCTACAAGCGCAAGTTTAAACTAGAGATGAAAGAAACGGCGAACCGCATGAAAAACCACCTAACGATCCTTAAGCATGGACTTAGGATAAGTAAATTATCATGCTTCACAAAAGTTCCGTACACGATAAAAGAAAAATGTACATCAAAGTAACCATTGAAGCAATAATGAACAAAATCTTTGACTGCTACAAAGAAGCATCTTCGGCTCCGTTTAGCATTTTATTGCGTTTTACTAAACCACTGAAGAGCACAAGATACATCAATAATGCAGCTTAGAAAGTGAAATTAATTGTGGTGTTCAGATTTGCTAAAGGAAACAGACTATTAATATCAAAGTTTGCAAAATTTCTCGGAATCCTATCAATCAGTGCAAAACATTCCATTGCAACATGGTAACGGACTGACATATGGTAGCGCACCAATTTTCACACCGCAGTTGTGAAAAAAACTTGGGGCAATGATTCTTCTACATATGACCAACCAAGAGAACCAAATTACTAGAATATACTTTAAATAATCATCTTGTACTTGTGTACTGGAAAATATGACACAGAATACACAATGGGCAAAAAGTAGAAAAAATCTGCACTCGGAATGAAGGGGTTAATTTCTCAGAATTTTACCAAAAACCAGGTTCTGCTCTAACTAGAATTACTTGAATTCATAAATGCAACCTAATTCCCTCCTAAATAATACATCTTTCAACCATGTACTATCAATTTGAAAAAAATCACTTGAGAATGACATTTTCACGGAATTGCCCATATGCCTCTTACTTTAAAAGCACATTTTCACTTGTCTGGGAGGAAGCATGGCTGGCCCCATTGCTTCAACAGAAGTGATTTTCGATGTCATTCACAGGCATTTTTGTCACAATTTCAGTTATGGGATCAACCTTAAATTACAACCATGAGTATAGCTAATAGGTATGTGGTGTGCAGTACTTTGTCTTTTGTAAGGATTTGTGTTGATTTTGAAAATTAAATACATCCATATGCTGTGACTGTCATAGAATGGAATCTTCTTCTTGCTTAGCAAAGGCTTTACGGTATAAACCCTCATGAAATATGCAGTCATATTTGCACAGTATTTTTTGAGGTAGCTTGTCGTTGCTGTCGTTCTTCGCAGGTCACATGAAACAACCTTGTTTTGCCTCATCCTGTTACTCTTCATGAACAGAAATACTGCACATCTTCCAGGTTCCTTTTACACCATTACAGTAAAATTGGCACTGTACCTTGTGAATTGATGTTGAGCAAACAAACATTGGCCAGCCATTGCAGATGCAGAATGGCCACACCTTTCTAATGTATCTTGCCTAACTGCCTTTTTAAAGGTGTTTTGGTAATGACCTTCTTGTCATTGATCAAGTTCTCTGAGGTCATTTCAGTCTTGGCTGTTGTCCTTAATCTGGTTTCTAATAATGTGCTTCGCCTTCTTTAGAAATGTAGTTTCTCAGGATATAATGTGATGTCACCACAGCACTCCCTGCATAACTAGATGAAGAATTTCCTTTAGGAAACTTTCTCCAAATGAAATGCATGTTTTGTGTGTTATAACTGATTTATATCCTTGTACTACACTGGCTTGTTGAACAATATGAAATGATTGTATTTGCAAATGTGGACAGGGAAACGATCCCATGCTGAAATAAAATCTGTTTATACTGAACTGGCACTAATACAATGAAGATTATTGATCCTCTTAAGTTTTTTGAGTTGAAAATGTTCATTTCATTTTTTTGTGAAACGGCATTAAGCCAGCAAAAGCAGCTCCTTTTTTTCTTATGCTGTTTGTGCCGATGATGTGGTCTTAGACTATGTTTCTGGTGGATAAAAAAATAGCCTCTTTTGATCAGAAAATGAATCAGCATAATATTTGGCTGTAATTGTTGTGCCAGTTCCAATTCTGTTGCAATATAATGTGTTTTATGTTTCTGCTCAAGATTTTTTTGTATTGTGATTTTATTTGTGGCGGTGCTCTTTCAGTACATAACTTGAACTACAAATCCAACCCCAATTCTGAAATAGTTGGGACAATGTGTGAATTGTGAATAAAATCAAAACGCAATGACTTTCAAATCACACCAGCCAGTATTTTATTTGCAGTAGAATAGAGATAACATAGCAAATGTTGAAAATGATGAAAAAGTCCTTTGACGGACTTTTTACGACACAATGAGTTGGTCTGATTGAACTTCTGCAGTCACAACGCAGTAATTTAAGGCTTTTTTGATAAGTTCTATGAATGTCAACACTGCAAATGACTAAATACTGCACTAATTACAGTTTGGGCTTTTATTATGAGGTGAGCCCATTCGCACAAGGAAAACAACCGGATTAGTCATAAATGCAAGCACCCAACAACAATCTGTTTTAACATTACTGTGAGAGAACAATAAAGGAGTTACAATTTTATCTGTAAAATGAACTCATTTCAAATTTGATGGCTGCTACAGGTCTCAAAAACGTTGGGGACAGGGGCCTGTTTACCATGGTGTAGCATCCCCTCTTCTTTTTAACGCAGAGTGGAGGTGTCTGGGCATTGAGGAGACAAGTTTCTTGAGTTTAGCCATTGGAATTTGATCCCACTCTTGTTTAGTACAGGCATCCAGCTGCTGGAGAGTTTTGGGTCTGCTTTGACGGACATTTCATTTAATTATGCGCCGAATGTTCTCAATCGATGAAAGATCAAGACTGCAGGCAGACCAGTTCAGCACACGGACTCTTCTACTACAAAGCCATGCTGTTGTAATAGCAGTGGTATGTAGTTTTTCATTGTCCTGCTGAAATACACAAGGCCTTCCCTGGAATAGATGTCGTCTGAAGGGGAGCATGTTGCTCTAAAACCTTTATATACCTTTCAGCATTCATGGTGCTTTTTTAAACACGCAGGTGTCCCACACCATATGCACTAATGCAATCTCATACCATCAGAGATGCTGGCTTTTGAACTGAACACTGATAACAGGAGGGGTGGTCTCCTCTGTAGCCCGGAAGACACAACCCCCATGCTTTCCGACAAGAATGTCAAATTTGGACTTGTCGTACCACAGGACACTTAGCCACTTTGCAGCAGTCCATTTTAAATGAGCCTTGGCCCACAGCTCATGGTGGCACTCCTGGATGATGCTCAACAATGGGTTCCTTCTTGCATGACTGAGTTTTAGGTGGCATCTGTGGATGGCACGGCAGACTGTGTTTACAGACAGTGATTTCTTGAAGTATTCCTGGGCCCATTTAGTAATATCAATGAGAGAATCATGTCAGTGAGTGAAGCAGTGGCGTCTGAGGGCCCGAAGATCAATGGCATCCAGTAAAGGTTTTCGGCCTTTTCCCTTAAGCAGAGAGATTTGTCCAGTTTCTCTGAATCTTTTGATGATGTTATGCGCTGTCGATGATGAGACCTTCAAAGCCTTTGCAATTTGATGTTGACAAACATTGTTTTTGAAGTGTTCCACAATTTCTTTACACAAGCCTTCACAGGTTGGAGAGCCTCTGGCCATCTTTACTTCTGAGAGACTCAGCCTCTCTAAAACATCCCTTTTATAGCCAATCATGTTACACACCTGATGCCAGTTAAATTAATTACTTGCTTAATGTTCTTTCAGCTGATTCTCTTATATATAAATTGCTTTTTCAGGCCTTTTTTTTTTTTTTTGCCTGTGTCCCAACTTTTTTGAGACCTGATGCAGCCAGAAAATTTGAAATAAGCTCATTTTGTGGATAAAAATGTAAAATGTCTCAGTTTCAACATTTGAAATGTTATGTGTTCTATTGTAAAGAACATATTGGCTCATGTGATTTGATTTTATTCACAATTTACACTTCGTCCCAACTATTTCACAATAGGGGTTGTAATATGCAGTATGTTCAACCTCTGGATCGAAGATTTTCTGAACAGGACAAGATATTCTACTGTGCACTGCTGGAGGCTGGAGAAGTGGGGGTTCATCACAAATGAATGGATACTGTGCTATTGCATTTCATTTTTTATTGAATCAAAAATTCATATGACTTTTGATTCAACAGTTTTTTTGTTCCCCAAATGTATTTTTTATTTTTTTCATACTGTCTTGCGATCTAAAATGGACGCAGCTTCAGAATATGTCTGGCTGCCCTGAATACCGTGAACCAAGGTGCTGCCTTGTGCTGATGTTGCTTTTCGATGCCAGGAACTTCACAGTGGTGGCTGTGATAGTTAGTGGATGTAGTCAAACTAAAATGAAGGCTTGTATCATCTTGCACTTGATTTGTCGAACACTCAACAGACCACTTAAATTCACTGCTGCAGAAAATGACTAACTTTAAAAATGCTGTTTGATTATTGTTAGTGTGCTTTTAAGGCGAGTACTGTGTTCCTGCTCAGTCTCGATCTGTCCTCATTCTGTCCAGATGGTTCTAATGTTCGTTGGGCAAGTGTCCAGCGAACTCCATTCAAGAGCAATATCACATGACCCTCTCCTCTGTTGCTCACAAATTTCTGTGGTGTATGAGGAACATATATATATATATTTTTTAGTAGACTTAAAAAAGAAAATCCCTCATTTTACAATGCATGATGTGAGAGTGTAATGGTGTTTTCTTTGTTCATTCATACTTGTTTATCCCTCTGATGTGTCCTGGTTCCTATGGTAACTCTGAGTTTGATTTGTTTCTGGACAGTCTGCACATTTCTGTGAATGATGAGTCTGGGTTTGTGTGGCTGAATACAATGAGTTGGTCTGATTGAACTTCTGCAGTTACAACGCAGTAATTTAAGGCTTTTTTTGATAAGTTCTAAGAATGTCAACACTGCGAATTGAACTTAATACAGCACTAGTTGCAGTTTGGGATTTTATTGTGAGGTGAGCCCGACCTCGCAAGGAAAACGACCTGATTAGTCATAAATGCAAGCACTCAACAACAATCTATTTTAACATTAAAATAGTGAGACAATAGCTAAGGAGGAAATGAGATGACATTTTTATCCAAGATGGCCAAGTCCATGTCAGAAGGAGATTAGGGTGGATGGGTGGGTCTACAGATCCCACGGGAGACTGATGTTTGATTCTCGTTTTCTACCGTGGGTTTAATACTTGCAACTGGGAGTTGTGTCTGTCTTTTAAAAACCTCAATTGCCTCACCCTAACCTTAACTTAACTTTAAGCTAATCCTTAACCTTTACAAAGTCATAGTCTTGCTTTAAGAGTTGCCACAGTGTTTTGTTTTCTTAACCGTTTGTTTTGGGATTTGTCATCACTCTGTTACTTGCAGTAACTGAACGATCAACTGACATGGTCGTGCTGTTTGAGGACTAGTTGCTGACGTTTATATCGGTTTATAATCTGCTGTCAGGTCACATAGCCTAGCTATCGGATTAATCATCAGTTCAGTGTGTGACTGTCTCACAGATGACTGGCAGGCTGCCCCACAGGCCGGAATACAGTTGCCTAATCTGTCACTCATAGAGGGAGTGCTTTTTGATTGGCTGAACTCTGCTTCCCACTGACTGGATGCCTTTGGTCTGTTTATGCCGGCTGTGTGGTCTGTACAATCAGCTACTGCTCTGTACATCTCAGTAATGTGGTGCCTGGCTGCATACTTCATAGTGGCCTGGTCTGTGGTCGCTAAAATTTGACTACTGGTGCAACATGATATGTCAAAGTAGGGATGAAAGACTGAATGGGCTTGGGGCGTGGGGGGAGGGAGGGAGAATCAGGTTTTCATTACATTAATCAGGCCAACTTCCAAGTTGGTCTAAGCTCAGAATTCATTTCATTACAGTTTTCTAGGGCTGGTTTCAGGAAATCAGCCCATTTTGGCAAGCGGCTCACTGGCTCAGCGCTGTCTCATTGCAGGCTGTGGCATCAAAGCCCTGCTCCTTCTGTTAACTCTTTAAGCTCTCTTTTTTGCTTGAATTTGCACTTGTCTGAGTCCACGTTTGGAAAACTCATTTCTTCCCATGTTGCCGGACAACTTTGCTTGCATATCTTGCATCTGCTTTTTGCAGCGCTTCACTCTTACATTGAATGAAATATTCAAACCCAGGACACAATGTTTTTCCTGACCACAGCATAAAATCTGATGGAACACTTCAAGATCTTGTGCTTCATTTCATGCCAATTTCCCTGTAATTCAGCGGGACATTTTTGGGATGTTTTGAAAGCTTGGGTCCTCCGCGGGAATTTGAAATAGGCCTAAAGTTACACAGTTGTGAATAAAGCAGTTGAATTGGAAAAACCAAAATATGAGATCTCACAGTTGTTCAGGTTCACCGGGGGAAGAATTGCTCTTCGGCAGAGATGCAACCAGCCTCTTTTTTTGCCCCTTAGAGAGTGAACTGTCAAATATTGCTTTTGTTTTTTGTTGTTGTGAACTTTGCATGTGGTGATGAAAAATTTTGCCTTTTCACATTGAAGTCTGCTTTTCAGTCAAAAGCTGGGAAATGTGAACTTGAGAACATGCTTGAATTTTTTGTTCATAATTCTTTTGAGGAGTCCAAGCTGACTTTGTGAGTCAGACACTGAAGATGAATGGGCAGGAAACAAAGTCGTGGCATTTTAGCAGAAGGGACATTTCAGCCTGTCGTGTCCCATTAGCACCATTAGCCTAGCTTGACCCTCATTAACCAAATTCACTGTCTCTTTCTGAGCCCGCTTTCCACCCTCTCTCTTACTGGCCCCATCCTGTTGCTACGGGCTCATTTTTTGTGTGTATGGACTGGGGCAAGGAAGTGTCACGAAGGTGAACTGCTCTTACTTATTGTTAGGCTGCTTTTTTGTTGAGTGGGCTGTTTTAGCTAGCCATATGGTTGTCAGTTGCTATCTGAGTGGGTACCAATGGCAGTTAAAGTGAATGGTGACTGGTGATGGACTGAGTTACCAAAGCCTGGCCCAAATACTCATCTGTTTACAAGCTAAAAAATTACAAAAAAGGAGCGATGAAATGGATTAAAATGGAATAAAATTATTCCGGTGGCATGGGGTGCAGTGGGCAGCAGTGCTGTCTCACGGCTGGAAGTTTGTCGATTTGAATTCGGCCTGGAGGCTATATGTGTGGAATTTGGATGGATTGATGATTCAGAGCTGTGGTCATTAACCTTGTGTCAACTTGCCTGGCAGGCGAGAGACGAACCAAATCAAACTTGCCGGCCAGTTGCCTCCAGGATGCTCGAACCTAAGCTTATAACCCCACTAGAAGTGCACCCAGCAATCATCACTGGAATGTAAGGATCACCCTGTTTCAAATGCACAGAAAGGCCCAGATATGGAAGGAATAAACCCCTAAACTCTGACTTTTTCACTCATGTTTTTCCTTAAGTCTGTTCAAAGTCAGAAAAAAAGCATAGTTTTCATATTGTTGGATAATGTCACATACTTGGTCTTAATCCGCTAGTTGCAGAGCTTCACAGAAGGTAGATCACATGTATATTGAGAGAAATATGCAAATCCCAAGATGCCGTGTTTTCATAGCCACATCATTACATCAAATGAAACGTATCTAGATCGTGTACATAATTTTGTACAAATTTACCTTTGATTCAACTGGACATATTAGGGATAATTGGAAGCAATTGAAGCTCTAGTACAATTCAGAATAGGCCTGAATTTCCACAGGTTTGAAAACAGCAGAAGCAATTAACCAACTAATATATGGGTCCATCGGTTTTATCGTGTTAAAATGGAATATTCAGACTACATGCCAAAATCCTCACTGATGCAGCTCATTGCTTGAACTACAGTGTAATTGCAGAGAATGTGATCTGACAGCCGGGGACTCTGTTCGCTGCAGACAGAGCTCAGGGGCGATGAGTCAGGAAAGGACCCTCACCCTGAATTATTCAGTGAGCCTTTTCTCGGTTGGGGTCTCCCCGAGTGCATGGCATTCTACCCTCGTCTACCTTCAAGTCCTAGTCGAAGTAATTCGTGTGTGGGGCTCTTTAAGAGAGATCAGTTGTCTGTCAGCATCTGTTTGTATTTTGGCCAACTGTTGGATCTTCTGGTGGCGATGTGGACCGCTTGTGTAATCTGGCTATTGATTACAGACATGGGGCACGTTATCCTTGCCCAAATGTTTGTGTTTCTGTGTGGTTTTTGAAGTCATGATTAAAAAGTGGATTGATGCATGGAGCAGAGGGGTAGGGCTATGGGATTTCAGCTCAAATGTGCTTCGCAGTTTTTTGGTTAGAATTCTGATCGTGATATTCTCTAAAAATTTTATTACCCCGCCCCGCCCGAAGGGGGAGGCCAAGGGGTATTGTTTTTGGTTCGGTTTGTTTGTGTGTTTGTTTTTTTGTTCACACTTGCAGCAAAACTAATGGCCAGATTCAGCCCAAACTGCGTTTAGGGATTGCCATTGACCCAGAATAGATGCCTATTGAATTTAGGAAAAGTAGGTCGAAGTATGTGTGAGGGGCGGGGTTTGTTGTGCCTGGCACCACTTGTTTATTTTGGTATTGCATTTCTTTACAATGAACTGCTTAACGCTAACAATGATTGATATCACTTCTTTCAGACTCTTCAATAACAATTTGTGACCTAATTCTCTCCTAGTGTAATAAATCTAAGAGCACTCCACCAACAATTCTATGCAGCTTTAACTATAGAAAGAGTAAACATGTAAATATTTGGCTGTGAAGGTATAAATCAGAGTAGTGATGTGCAGAGGTGTGAAAGTCCTGTGATAACCTCACCTTTTACCTCATGACTGTCAACTCGTTCCCATTTACGTTTGCCCGATTAGCAATCATTTACAGATTCAATCGTGGCCTACAATTTAGCCTATAATGAGTGAGAAATGATCATGAGGAATAGATCTCCTCTATGTCACGTTTACATATGGGCCAATTGACATGATGTTGTTAGGATGGTAATAATCTGAATTATTCCTCAGAAAAAAATTCTAAACTTTGCTGTATCCTCTGTTTTTAACATTTTTCTTTGCTATGTAATTTACTTACAGATGAAAATTCATTCAAAACGTTTCAAGCGTCAAAAAGAATGCATTTTAAGTTGGACTCATCCTGGGCATGTCAGACCATATTGAACATTGGTGCAAAACGGCAAGTCTAGTAAACTGATGAATGCATATCAGCGCCCTTTCATGAGCTACAAGAGGTCAGAATCCTTGCAAGACTTATTGACGTTTTGTTGTCATCACGTTGTATTGTAATGAATGGTCAGGCTAATTAAAAAGTTGGCCAGTCATAAAGCTGATTAGTATAGCCACTGACTGAATCGATATTTGGCTGCTGATCAGGAGTGGTAAACTGCAACAGGTTCAGTGTAATCATGCTTTAAAAGTTGAGTTTACAGCGAGTCATTTACATATTCTTTCAGCGGCACATCACTAATTGCCAGTTGTTGTTTTTTCCCAGAAGTTACATGGTCAGCTGTCTTTTTTCTGATGTACAAAGCTGATGGAAACAAGGTCTTTTTGACATGTATTTTTTGGAATATTTGCAATTTCCCCCTGAATTCTATTCAAAACTTGGATGGGAACTTAGCCAAGTGTTTAGCATTTAAAGCATTGAACGATAGCGAGGGAAGGTTGCTAGAATTTTTCTTTGGCCTTTGCCACTATGGCTATGTGGTCTGATTGGCAGTCGTTTGGTATGAGGCGGTTTGAAGCGAGTCATGCAGCTTCATTGAAGGAAGATGTGTCCCTTGTGTGTGCACAGCAGTTTATTATAGCGAGAAATTGGCGGTTCTTCTTTAAACATTATTCCTCAATGCAGATGCAGCAGAATCATTGCCATTCAGGACCAAGATCCCAAAGGTATCTGAATCAAGATTGCAGTGCTATCCCACACAGAGGCAGACCTTTTCTTTTGTCATTTTTTGTGAATGCTGAGGTTCCTTATGCCATAGGCTCTTATGATCTCTAAGCACAGTGGGAGCGGTCGACTCAACCACAGTCACAGGCTCTCATTTCATTATGTTCAATATGTTCCCCTATTTTCTCAAAGTCTGGAGGGAACATGTACAATAAAATTAAATTATATTTATTTTCTCTTTTCTTTCCCGGTCTTATTTGAAGCCAGTCTGACAGATGCGCCTGTGAATTGCGATACGACTTTATTAGAAACTTACCTGCTGCTGGTGTGGCCTCAGATCATCTCCTGCTTATAGGGTGGAGGGGGGGGGGGAACAACAGTGAAACGTTTGCAGTTCTATTGGATTCCCACTATGCAAATCAGTGGAATTCAAGGGTCTTATTTTCATGAGGCAACAGAGAGAGGGAACTCATTTGGGGCAGTGCTTGTGGAGGGCACTGGAGCCATAGCCATAATCATAGCTTCTAGTGTGCAAGCTACGGCATCGCCAGAGATGCCAAGTCTCATGCATTTGGTGTTGGTCTCACGCATTCTTTTGAATTATTCAACGTAGTCCACAATTATTCAATGAATGCGTATTAATGAGATTCTAACACGGAATTAAATTCCTTGTGTATTGAAGTTTCAGTTTCACTTGCGTAAAGGTAGACCTCACCACAAGCAGCACGGAAAGCGATTATGACTCCGGACATAATCTCGTAAAGAGAAACTCGTGTTTCTCTTTACTCGGGGATTGTAAACAATGCATGTGTTTCATGTTTGTTTAAATTATTTAAATGAAATAAGACCATTTCAAACATCTTTATGCAATTCCTTTTTTTTTCTTTTTTATAAATTTGGCATCTCCAATCCCACCCGAATCTGGAATGCCCAATTGGTGAACTATGTACAAAGCTTGCTCGTATGCGACCCCTTGCTGCCAACACAGGATAGTGAGGACAGATCACGGCTCTCCTCCGAAGCACGTGCCTGTCAACCACTGATTCTTATACACTCATTGGTTGAATCTTCGCAAGTTCAGAACGAGGGCGGAGGATACCCGGACATGAACAAACCCAGAGTCTTCCTGACAAGCGCCCGTCTGGCCAACAGGAGGCGCTGGAGCAACGAACAAAGCTGATTTTTGCATCCCAAATCCGGCAGTCCCTTCCCAAATTGAAACCCTGTAGCGCGATGGCCAATTGTGCGCTACTCTCAAAAAGCTGCCGACCCCTTCCGGTGGCTACGACTGGGGCTCGAACCCGCGATGTGATAGTCACCTCTGCACTGCAGCGCAGTGCCTTAGCGTGAGAATTCCCGAGTCATAATCGATTCCCGTGTCACTAGTGGGGAAATCCACCGTAATGCATGTAGTAAAACTGATTAACTTAATGCACAATGACTTCAATTCTGTGTGTGACTTTCTTCAGTGCGTGTTGATTGAATAATTGCTTACTATGGCACAGAAACATGAATGCCACTAAGAGGTGAGAGACTCGCGCCAAAGGCGTGAGACTTGGCATCTCTGCATCGCTTGAGGATGAAGCAGCACAAGGCTTGCTAGTAGGTTTTAAAAAATGATACGTGGCTCAGAACTTGTTTGAATGAATAAAGCAAAATGTAGGTAAAATTGTGAGTCTCTGCGCGCTGCTCAACGTACACCTGTGAAGAGAATGGCTTCACTGCCTGGTGAAGTATCAGTACTTAAAACTTTAGCAGTAGGACCTCGGTTTGGAGGCGGGCTTTAAGCTATGCACCAAATCAGGCTTCAGGAACTATTATTTAATATGCTATTTTGTCATTTACTTTATAACTGTTATGATTGGCAGAGACTGCGAAGGTTTTCTATTGAAACTTTAAACTCAAACTTTTATTCATGTCTTAGTTTTGTCAATAAGGTGTTAAACTGAATGTGTGTACATATACAGTGGGGAAAATAAGTATTTGACCCCTCGCTTATTTTGCAGGTTTGCCCACTTACAAAGAATGCAATAATCTATAATTTTAATCGTATATACATTCTAACAGTGAGAGACAGAATCACAAAGAAAATTCCAGAAAATCATATCACATGAATTTACAAAAATTGATAACCATCTGATGAGGAAAAATAAGTATTTGACCCCCTACCAAACAGCAAGTATTCTGGGTCCCACAAGCCAGTTAGTCTTTCTTTAAGACACACTCCCAATCCCAACTAATTATTTACATCAAATACACCTGCCTCACCTCATTACCTGTATAAAAGACACCTGTCCACTCCCAAACAACCAGATTCCAACATCTCCACCATGGGCAAGACCAAATAGCTGTCTAAGGACATTAGGGACAAGATTGTTGACCTACACAAGGCTGGGATGGGCTACAAGAGAATCGGAAAGCAACTTTGAGAGAAAAGATCAACTGGCGGTACAGTTATCAGGAAATGGAAGAAGTACCACACTGCCGCCAACCTCCCTCGGTCTGGGCGTCCATGCAAGGTCTCGCCTCGTGAGATGTCCCTGATCATGCGAACGGTGAGGAATCACAAGGGGGGACTGGTTAATGAACTGAAGGCAGCTGGGACCACAGTTACAAAAGAAACAGTTGGTAACACACTACGCGGTCATGGATTGAAATCCTACAGCGCACGCAAGGTCCCCCTGCTCAAGAAGGCACATGTACAGGCCCGCCTGAAGTTTGCCATTGACCACCTGGATGAAGAGGCCTGGAAGAAGGTGATGTGGTCAGATGAGACCAAAATAGAACTTTTTTGGGCTCAACTCAACTCGCCGTGTTTGGAGGGTAAAGAACACAGAGTACAACCCAAAGAACACCATCCCCACCGTCAAGCACAGTGGTGCTTTTCAGCCAAGGGGACGGCACAACTCCATTGCATTGAGGGGAGGATGGACGGGGCCATATACCGTGAAATTCTGGACCAACAGCTCCTTCCCTCAGTGAGAGAGCTGAAAATGGGCCGAGGATGGGTGTTTCAGCACGACAACTACCCTAAGCACACCGCCAAAGCAACAAAAGAGTGGCTGAAGAAGAAGTACATCAAGGGTCCGGAGTGGCTTAGCCAGTCTCCAGACCTGAATCCAATTGAAAATCTTTGGAGGGAGCTTAAAATTCGGGTTGCAAGGCGACAGCCTCGGGACCTGAATGATTTGGAGGCTGTCTGCAGGGAGGAGTGGGCCAACATCCCTGCCAAAATGTGCACAAACCTTGTCAACAACTATAAAAATTGTTTGACATCTGTGCTGGCCAATAATCGCTTTTCTACAAAATATGAACATGCTGTTTGTCCAGGGGGTCAAATACTTATTTTTGACCAAAAATATGCAAATAAATTCCTAAAATGCATACAATGTCTTATTCCACTTTTTTGGTGATATTCTGTCACTCACTGTTAAAATAAACCTATCATTAAAATTATTGACCATTGCACTCATTGTTCGTGGGCAAACCTGCAAAATCTGCAAGGGGTCAAATACTTATTTCCCCCACTGTAAATTAGTGAGCCAGTCAAGGTACTGTTTAAAAACTTGATATAAATGGCATTTTACCAGGTATACCCAGTTGGCCCACTTTTTTCTCCATTGGCCCACTTTTTTTAAGTCGAGGGGGGTTTGGCGACTTTTGAAATTTTCTAGAATCATCACTGCTGTTATATCTTCTGGTGGGCTACACGGAGATGCTGCTGGTAGCTCTATTACCTCACAGCAAGAATGTTTTGGGCTTGAATCTGGCCTGGGGCCTTCCTGTGTGGAGTTATCATGTTCTTCATGTTTACGTGGATTTCTTCTGTATACTATGGTTTCTTCCGTCAGTTCAAAAACATGTATGCTTGGTTAACTGGAGGCTCTAAAATTGCTTGTAGGTATGAGTGTGTGAGTGAATGGTGTGTGAATGATGTTTGTGCCTTGGGATGGATTTGTAACCTGTCCAGCGCTTGTCCCTGCCTTCCAGTCAGCTTGAATAGGCTGCAGCTCTCCAGCGACCCTAGTGAAGAAGAAGTGGTTTTGATAATAGATGGATGGATGGATGGTTTCTGGTTGTGTTTTCCTTGCACAGTCCAGCAGAACTTTGCTCAGAAGCCTAACAATTTTGTCTATTCAGTGAATGTTTTGACTTAACACAAAGGTCTTTGGGCTTTTGGGCTATTCAGTTGTTTTTCTTGGCATGAATAATGATGACCAGGGTGGCCAAATGGGCAATGCTGCATATTTGTTCACAAGCCACATTGCAGATTCATGCAGCCTCCATAGAATCACCGGCAGAAAGTTTAAGAAAAATGTTGTGGCATTGAAGTATCATGTATTTCTCAGAATTTAAGTTTCTCTGTTTGGCTGACTCATTCTCAAAAATAGTCTCTCATGAGTTCATCTTTCTTGGTTTTGCCTTTTCACAGTTGTCTGCATTTGTTCACGTGTACAACCCCAATTCCGAAATAGTTGGGACAAAGTGTAAATTGTGAATAAAATCAAAATACAATGACTTTCAAATCACACCAGCCAGTACTTTATTCACAATAGAACAGAGATAACATAGCAAATGTTGAAAGTGAGAAATTTTACAATTTAACTATACAAAATGTGCTCATTTCAAATTTGATGGCTGCTGTAGGTCTCAAAACAGTTGAGACAGGAGCCTTTTTACCATGGTGTGGCATCCCCTCTTCTTTTTAACACAGAGTGGAGGCATCTGGGCATTGAGGAGACAAGTTTCTTGAGTTTAGCCTTTGGAATTTGATCCCACTCTTGTTTAATACAGGCTTCCAGTTACTGGAGAGTTTTGAGTCTCCTTTGGAGGACTTTTTGTTTAATTATGCGCCAAATGTCCCAATTGGTGAAAGATCAAGACTGCAGGCAGGCCAGTTCAGCACAGAGACTCTTCTACTACGAAGCTACGCTGTTGTAATAGCAGGAGTATATGGTTTTGCATTGTCCTGCTGAAATACACAAGGTCCTCCCTGGAATAAATGTCGTCTGGAGGGGAGGATATGTTGCTCTAAAACCTTATATACCTTTCAGCATTCATGGTGCTCTTTAAAAAAATGCAAGTGTCCCACACCATATGCACTCATGCATCCTCATACCATCAGAGATGCTGGCTTTTGAACTAAAGGCTGATGACAGGAAGGGTGGTCTTTCTCCTCTTTAGCCCATGATTTCCGACAAGAATGTCAAATTTGGACTCCTCTGACCCCAGGACACTTTGCCACTTTGCTACAGTCCATTTTAAATGAGCCTTGGCCCACAGAACACGGCGGCGCTTCTGGATCATGCTCAACAATGGCTTCCTTCCTGCATGATAGAGTTTTAGGTGGCATCTGTGGGTGGCACGGCGGACTGTGTTTAGTGATTTCTTGAAGTATTCCTGGGCCCATTTAGTAATGCCAATAACAGAATCATGCTGATGAGTGATGCAGTGGCGTCTGAGGGCCTGAAGATCATGGGCATCCAGTAAAGGCCTTCGGCCTTAACCCTGACGCACAGATATTTTTCCAGTTTCTCTGAATCTTTTGATGATGTTATGCACTGTCGACGATAGAACTTTCAAAGCCTTTGCAATTTGATGTTGAGGAACATTGCTTTTAAAGTATTCCACAATTTTTTTCATGCTAGCCTTCACAGGTTGGGGAGCCTCTGGCCATCTTTACTTCTGAGAGACTCAGCCTCTCTAAGACATCTCTTTTATAGCCAATCATGTTACACACCTGATGCCAGTTAACTTAATTACTTAATGTTCTTTGTGCTGATTCTCCTATATATTATTTGCTTTTTCAGCCTTTTTTAACTTTTGTCCCATCTTTTTTGAGACCTAACGCAGCCTGAAAATTTGAAATAAGCTCAATTTGTGGATAAAAATGTAAAATATCTCAGTTTCAACATTTGAAATGTTATCTGTGTCCTATTGTAAATGACATATTGGCTAATGTGATATGAAAGTCATTACATTTTGATTTTATTCACAATTTACACTTCGTCCCAACTATTTCGGAATTGGGGTGGTACTTGAGAAATGCACTTAACAAGAGAAAAATCAGACACACTTAAAAATATCTTACTTTAATGCATCTGTATAAGATGAAATGTGAAATGAATCTCTTTGCCAGACAGTAGGTGGGTGGTGTTTGTGTTAGTGGTCAGGGTGGGGGGGTGGGGGGGGGTGGCATCACCTGAAGTGCTCCTGAGTTCATTTTTATATAAGTGAAAATGGAAAACATAAATAAATGATAATAAAAAGCATTCTATTTTTATTCTATTGATAATGTGTTTAAAAATGCATTGACTGACAGAGAGCCCAATATTCAGTGGAAAGTACTGATCTATACTCTGACCAGCCTGGGAGAGAAACGAGAAGGTGACAAGCAAATGGATGTTAAAAAAATAGGGTTCCTATGGATACCTGAGATCCAAAGACTTGAATTTTAATGTGCCATTTTCAAGGTTTGAAATTTGCTAATTTTTGAATATAGTGTTTGAAACTGCTTGAATTTTTAATGTTACTTGCATTGCTTTCATAATAAATCACTGGCTCAGTAGTTTGGTATATACTGTGCAATTTACCGCGGCTGTATGTAAAAGCATGAAAATGCACTTCTGACAAAGGAGAAGGTGCTTGAAAAGCATTTGAGTTTGACTTTAGAAAAGGTGTGGGAAACCTGAAAAAAATTCAAATAAGACACCAACATGAATAAAAACCTCTCCAGCTATTTTTTCAGTGAAAATTTGGGTTAAGGAGTGACTGCAGGGAATGTTCTGGAAGCCGTCCTTGAAACTTGATGAAGGTAACTGTAGAGCTGGGTAGAATTTGTCAGCTGTGTTTTAGTCTGGAGGGGGATACATGTGTTATAAGAGAGGGAAGCTGACTTCAGCCCCCACCTGTGTGTTGTACCTGCCTGAGGTGATGCACCTGCCCCATTTCTTGTCAGAATTATGCGATACCTGATGATGTAGCTTTAGCTTCAGGGGCTGTCATTGCATCTCTCCGCACTGGGCGAACCACAAGTCTGGAGCTGCTTCACTGTGTGACTGCTCTGAAAGTGCCAGCTAAGAAATGTGTCAGAGATTAATCCTGTCAATGCCAGAGAAATTTACGGGATTCATTTATTTATTTTTATTTCTGTCTTCTGTTCTTTATTATCGACTCATGAAATGTTTCAAGTTGCTTCGTGCAAACTTTTTTGGCATTTTTTTGTTGTTGCAATTTCCTCACTAATTCTTCGGCTGTGTCTAATTCCAAGTGTTTAGTGGTTGGAACAAATGGAGTTTAAATGACATACAATACACTGTCTTTTTTTTTTTTCTTGAAGAGACAAAATGGCAGTCAGGTTCATTTCAGTTCATAATTTTTGTATGATTGATTTTGGAAGCGTGGTTGCTTTTTCATCCAACTACATTGGCCCTCTTTAGCAGTTCAGGGGTGCGTTTCCCAAAATACACAGTTTGTCCATTCACAGTCATTGGGCCCAACTATGTAAGTTAGCATCTGTGATTTCGAGACACGCACCCCTGGTCGATGTTCATTCATATGTATTTTGCTTGGAAGAAACTTGATGACACGTTTATTCATGATTGGCTCAGAGCTCATACCCACATGCTTTTTAATGATTTTGAATAACTGCTTCTGTCTGTATGTGATAGCACAATAGTGGGGTAAGTAGTACTGTGATTTTAAAGGCTGGGCTAGAGCAGGGCCGCCTACCGTGGAACTCATTAATGACTGCAATGAAGAGAAGGATAAAAATGTCTACTTTATGGCCTGACTTTTTAACGCCCCTCCTCCCCTTCACCGCCTGCACAGTTATGCTAAGTCAACGGAAAAGGTGAGCCCTCATGCACAGATGAATGAAATCATGCTCCGTTCAGACCGGCTAGAAACCTGCTTCATGTCTCGCGCTGACGTTAGAAGCTGGTAACATGGTCCATTGGCCGTGGCCCAGCTCTGTTTCACGCCATTTTACAGCGTGATGAGAAACATACGGTGTTTCTGGAAGCGTAAGTTCCCACTCCTGTTTCCTCAGCCAGTGAAATATTTCTATGGGCAGCTTTTCTCAGTCTGGTGCCTGCGTGACCAGCTCCAGTCAGAGGAGGAGTAGGAGTGATTTTTGAGTGTCACACACTGCAGCAGTAACGCTGTCGCTGCCTGGCCTTTTGGCTTTTCCCTTTGGCACTGTTTCCATGGGTTTGATGAAAAAATGGTGCGGGCTTCATTGTGGGGATGGATGAGAAAAAGCAGCCATTTTGCATTTTTGTGGGTTTTGCGTGAACACTTCGTGTGGGGTGGAAATCGGAGACTGGAAATATTTTGGCAACGGCTGAGTCGTTATCTAGCTATTTCCGAGGAATACTTTGGTGTTTGAGGGAATTGGAACGAAACCAGTGTTACCTAAGCTACAGTGGGATGAGGCATCGTTACCAGATATTCTTTTGAAGTCCAATATTACACTGATTTAAGTTGAGGACCCTGTATTCTGTTTTCTCTCTTGAAAAAATGAACAGAGAAAATGGTGAGCACCCTGTGATTTCTGTGGGTCACAGACTTCAAGCAATGATCACAGCATGCGAGGCGTACGCGACTACTTTCATTTGCATAGCATTATATCCAATCATGATGGTGTCCTTGAAATGTGTTTGGAGGGGTACGTGTATGAAAAGTGCTCTCATTTCTTCTCAGCGGAATGAATGTATTGTAACGCTCCTCGTTGCCAGGAATGCACGCAGGCATTTGATTTTGTGGAATCGGCAAATCAGCAAATGTTTTCAAGTGTGTCACGCAGGCTTCTCAGTAGATTTTGAGAAGTCTCATGTCCTTCTCGCGTCAGCAGTTTTCGAGATTTAAACAATGGGAAAAAAACGGCACTTTCGGTCTCTCTTCTTTGGTGGATCTCTTGTCAGATTAGGCCTCCTGCATTCACTGGCCACATTTACTCAGTTGTCTTTGTAGGCGTCTGTGCCTTTTGAGAGATCAGTGCACACTTTTTCCCTCAGGCTTGGTGACTCCAACTTTTGTCCCATTTTTAAGCGAGCAGCACAGCAGCACTGGGGACAGGGGGACGTTTGGATGTCTCCTGGTGAATATTTCAGCCCTTCCCCCTCCCACCCTCTCCCTCTTCCTGTTTTTGGGATCCACAAAGACTCATTGCAAACCAGGGCAGATGTGATCGTCAGTAGGAATGTAATGGAATTGCAGTTCATCGTGTTTGTGTACCACCTTGTCATATTTTGTTCATGGAAGCACCCGGGGTGGAAGCTTTGGAAAAGCTGACTTTGATCACCGTCAGAGTGTGGCACCTGCCTGAGCATTGATCAGGAGCTGTTCTGTACCAGAAATCTCACCTGTCTGTTGCAGTGTTTTCACCAAACTGGCACCCTGAGATCCAGGATGTAACCTGTATAGACTGGTTGCTAAACCCTAGATCTGGTTTGCATTTTTACTGCGGACGGTACTCTTAAATGTGGGCGTGGTTGTCACTGAATGGTAATTGCTTAATCAACCATGTCCTTGGTCGAGCAAAAGTGACAATTCCCGCTTGACCAATCAACGAACTGCAATGTTTCTAGCTCCACTTTTTAGAATCAAATCAGTGTGCTTGGTACCTCAGGAGGGGTAATGAAAAGAGACAGGTTGGAAGGGTTCTCTTGGTTCCGTACAACTTGAGGCAACGAAAACACAAAAATTACCTTTCTAATGTGTAATGAACTGAACTGCAGTGAGCTGGACTGGAAACAAGGCATAAATGCAGGAAAGAGCTGTATGTGTGGATATCAGACTGTTTTATATCCAGAGCATAAAATGCTAATGTAGGCTCATAGGTGAGGACATTGGCCTTGGCACTTCATTTTATATTCTTTTAATTAAAGTTACTGTGAGGTAGCGTTCAGGAACCAGACACGAGAACCAAGCAGTGCAGCAGAAGTGGATTTTTATTAACCCCTTTGCGCAGAAGCCAAATTTGGCTATTTTTGGGTTACCCACTTTAATGCTGTATAATTCAAGATTTAAGCGTCATAAAGAGGAAAAATGTGGCTCAATTCTGAAAAGACTCTTACAGCATTTAGAATTACATAATATTTCAGTTAATTTTCATGATTATGGTAGAGAAAATGAGCTGCAAACATAAAAAATCTTCATGAGAATTCACCATTGAAATTGCAAAAAAAATAATTCTGAGGATTGAAAAACTGCTGGGGCTTAAAACTATACATTTCTGGGATCATAAACTCCTTGACCACAAGTACAATTTATCTTCAACATTACATTCTAGATTACCTACATGCTTTTAGCCAAATTATACACCTATCCAAGTGTCTCCCCGAAGTCTCAAAATGAAGTCCTGTCAAATCATAAAAAAATCATGTATATAACACAAATAAAGTTTTAAGGCATGAAATTTAATATGAACAAATGATTTTCTGGTTGAGTTTTGTATGAATTTATCAATCTCAGTGCAGTTGAATATCAATGGTCACCAGTAACCACTCCAAAGACAAAATATGCCTTTTCTCCTTAATAAAGTTTAGAGTTTTGGCCATTTTACTTCAAAGTGCCCCAAGCCAGCACAAACACGCATTAAATAAACTTCTTATTAAACGGTTAGAACATTCACCCTGTAATGAAAGCTACCAGTCCCCTCTTCTAAGCTTACAAACTCATTTCAACACTTATAAGGAACAAGTGCAACTCACTAACTCAGTAATATCTGAATTCTGAAATATACCTTATTTTAATAGAACAGACACTCCACTTTCAGGGAACAATCCATTGCCTCCCTGGATTCAAAAGAAACGTGCAATGAACGTACCAGGGGGTCCACCCAAATGCACGGGCAGTTCGCGTTTTAAACAGGAAAAAAACCTCGACATTCGACTTTGTAGAGTACGTATACATTCCAAAAACAAAACAACAACAACAGCAAAAAAATAGCAAAGTAGCAGCCTCACCTTTTTCATGAATCCCAATTCCAGAGACAGATGTACCCTGTAGCAGGAACCCTCCGGTCCTGTTTCATTCGAAATAATTCCAATTGACCATATCCTTATCTCATTTAAATCCCCTAAATGTAACTGAACACTTCAAGGCCAGTTTTGCGATCGTGTTTTCTATAAATCGCGTCTATTTTAACCGCGTAATGTGCATAACGTAGACAGGATACAACCGAGCCTGCTGATACGCATAGGTTTGTATGCTCTCTGTTTGTCCAATCAATGTGTTTCACTTACTCTAAAATGTTTAAACACTCGGGAATTGGATAAGAAACGAGCCAATCAATACATTTTTACCAGGGTAGCTTCACGAAAGTATGAAGTGTAACTATACAATTACGCAGAAGAGCTTGAGCGTATGATTGAGTGATTGGCTATCAACGCCAGTACTCGGGTGAATATAGTGAAGCGCTGGATTTGTCAATGAATGGATCTGCGCGTAAATCCACGGTAGGGAACAACAAATTTTTTTGTATGTGACAACTGTAATTAACAGTAGAATGTGAGAGAATCAATACCATGTCGATTTTTTTGCCTCAGAAAACTGATTTTTCTGAACCATTACTTGGAATACTGTTGGCTCACTGTGGCTTATCTGGTTGCTACAGAGGATAACGATTTTTTCTGTGTCAAGATATCGTTTTTTTAAACTGCTGGATCGATACTATAGGCAAGGATACTGACCAGTTTGCACATCAGGCTTAGCTGAGGAGTTTAATTCATGCAGCTCTCAAAAAACAGGGAGTGGAGTGAACTTCCCCATATTCAGAACCGCGTTCGAGGTCTGCTTGCTTGTGAACATTCAATAACTGATCCGAGGGTGCCATTTATTGATCGAGTACAATAACAGCGTGCTTCCAATTTGCAGGTCTATAGATGCGGGCGTCTATATCTGCAGAAAGGGGTTAAGAAAGGGGGGCGAACCCCTGCAGTGCAGGAGGCAATGGTACAGAGTCCACAATCAAAAAATCAGAATCCCAGGGATGTAATCCAAACTGTACACAGGGCAGCAAACAAAAAACTCAGTCAGGCAAAACAAGTTACCTTCACAAGCACAGGTATGTCAGGGAATCCAAATCCGAAATCCAGTAGATGTAATCTGAACCGGTACCAGGGCAGCAGAGACTAAACTCAGGGTCGGGCAAAGCAGGTACGGTACACGGGCAGAGAAGGAAAGAAAAAGCCAAAATCAGAATTGGGGACGTTCCAGTCAGAAGTATAACACTATGAATACAAGGTAAAAACGATCGCAGCACAGGGAAAACGTTCTGACAAGAGCTGTGAGTGAAACGACTGCTTAAATACACACAGGGGAAGTCACATGCTACGATAGGGAGCAGGTGAGCTGGATCAGACTAATTACAAAGGAATGAACATGAGGAAGTTCCAAATAACAAATAATTGGCGAAAGCCAAAACGTGAACAGGGATCACAGAGATAGCCTACTGACGAACATACGGCTCCGGTTAGGGTGTTCTAATGTGCACAGAAAAAGAGAGAACAGAGTTTAACAAGCGCGGAAGTTCCGCTGAAACTGCAGCAAAGTAGACTGAGTAAAGCCAAAGGGGTGGAGACTAGAATAGGGCGACTGCTGAGAGCTTGTTAGTCAATTTGCAAGTGCAGCTATACAATTCCCTAGTGCTCGTTAGTAAGTTAGTACTATAAACAGTGTTAGTTTGGGTTAGTAAGTTAGCTAAAATAATAAACTGTTAGTTTGGTTAGTAATTTGGAAAAGCAAGGTGAAGGAAGTAAACGGGATTGGAGGGAACAATTGAAATCCCAGAAACCACTAAATCACCAGAAAGTGTGCCACACAATACTAGGGCAATGAATGATCACATAACATAAGACCAGACAGGGGGAGACAAAGTCCAATGCATGGTATGAGACAAAACATGGGCTGGAATATAACTGAGGGAATGGACTATGGGAGAATATGCAGGAACAAACCGGAACAAAAAATGGCATGGATCAAGACATGGCAAAACATGAACAGGACAAGGCAGAATCATAACAGTTACTGTCTCGCTGGCTTGTCATAAAAATGTAAACTGGGTATCATTAACCTTGGTTTAATTCATCATGGTTTGTTTCTGCTTAGTGGATTTTAATACGCATATTGGATAGCCTCATTGAGATGGTAAAATTAACAGTGAAGTTGTAAGTCGGTAATAAAAGAGCCAAAAAATTGTAACTCCTCTGTCCTTGTCATGTTATGTCATCCTATTCATACTTATATGAGATTTTTCTTATCTCCCACAGTCGCCAGGCAGTTCGATTTCTTTAGCTGTTCACGGCACCCGAGTGCTCTCAGCACAATAGAAAATGGCTCCATTCCTTCATTTTCCGGAGTCAACAGCCGCCTCTCTCTTATGAGCAAGGCCATCTGCACCTCTGCCGTGTTTTATCAGGCTCGTTTTTGGCTTGCGCTCGCTGCGCAGGTGGTAAATCACTGGAGCTGCTGACGGAGCTTCTTCTCGGACTGGAAAATTTGTTCGAAACTGTTAATTGTCTTCCACTGTTCGTGAATTCTTTTCTCTCTTCGGCAACCTCCTCTGCTATGAGCTTGTATCACTTGAGCTCATATACTGTATTGTGTGGGCCTAATCTCACACTGTTTCTGAGGGCTGTGAATTTGTGCGTTCAGCCTTACACTTGAGCAGTTATTCTTTACCTCCCAGCTGAAGGCCTGACACTGGGTGACGTGTCCTCCGATGAATGCAGTGCTCACTCCACTCAAACTTGTTCTTGTCCAGGATTAAGCAAATTTAAAAGGAAAAAATCCTTGGATGTGTCAAACGCTCGACCACTGGCAGCAGGAAAGGAGCCTGCATATTCATGTGGAAAAGCAAAGAAAGCCCCAGATGGGGTTTGATTAGCCAAGGACGGCCAACCCAGGCAAATGATGTCCAGATTTCATGACTGCAGCCAAGCTGTGGATGGAGGAATCGTAGTGGGAACTGAGCCAGATTTTTGAGCCGTTTAATGTCTTCCTGCTTGAAATGGTGAAACCTCGTTTCTTTTTTATTTTAACACATCCTAATGATTTATGCTGGATGCAGTCAAACAGTTCAGGTTGATCTGGATTTTTACATCTCTGTGGTTTTTAAATTTTATTTTTGGTATTCTCAAGGGAGCTCTTGCCATTTGTTTTATTGAGTGGTCCAACGTTTAATTATTTTCAAACATCTGCTGTGGGAAGAGCTGGGCCATTTCATTTTGAATGTTGGCGGTTTTGTTAATTGTAAAAAATGTAATTTTTGATGAACTTCTGCTTCCAGGACTGTGTTTATTGTGGCTGCAAACACTGAGTCACGTAATGGCGCTCCACTTGACGTGCGCGGTGATGTGATGTACAGGAAGGTGAGAGACGGCGCGTGGGTCTGTTTCATTATTTTGCTTATTTGTGTCTCCGCGTGGTTCAGCAGGATGAGTCACGAGGATTTCACTGTGGAACAGGATGGGTTGCTTCAGGCTCCACTGGTTTGAACTGTGTTTGTTGTACAGTCATGTAACATCGTCGATGCTCAGCTCAGTTGTATAGCTCAGCTCAGCTCAGTTTCTGCGAGCGAATCCAGGCTGATTCGGACCCCTTCTAAGTAGTGGTCTGAACATGTTCTCACCTTGTTATTTTTGGTTTCTTCTTAGTTCTTGGTCTCTACACAAAAAACTGGCATCCCCGTTGCATTTATTAGAATGTGCATTGGTCCGATCGCACTCATATGTATCATACACTGGAACAAATTCAGAAACACAATAGGAAGTGGACTTTAAAAAAATAATAAAGCTAAATCTCTGAGAGGAACTCGGTATGCAATAACGGAGATGGCTGTGTGAATGGTTACCCTGTTTATGCCATCGATTTCATCTGTGCATGAATTATTCCTGAAAGGCTGACCACAGACCAACACCGCCTGGGTTGTTTGTACTGGAGCGGCGAGCCCAGTAGTGATACCCTCTCATGGCGAGGGACGTCCTCAGTAACCCCTTGGAGTGTAATTGTCTAATGTCTCTGCAGCATTTGTGCTCACAGTCTGTTCTTGGCTAATATGCCAGGCTACAGTGCCCAGATCATTCAAAGCCACTTTTACTTTTACTGGATGCTGGTGAATGGCTTTACAGTAAGTGCATACTTTTTAAGCTAAATCAGCTGCCAAAGAAATTTCTAGATAGATGGGTTTATAACATACTGCTTTAGACAGGGTATCAGATCGATACTTTATAGTGTAGGACACTGCAATGCCCTGCTGTGTGAAAACCAGTGCCCAAAAGATAGCACACAAGTAAATAAAATAAAGAAGCTCCATAAAACAATATTATAAAAAAGTAGCAACATAAAAACATTTGCAATGTTGTCTTTACTCAAAGTTCCCTCTGTGGAGGTCTTGTAATTTTCTGGGAAATGATTACATCAGTAGTGTTTTCTGTGGACTGGCAGGTTCAGGACTATTTCATCTGCACATATGTCTCCTCATTTTGAATCTGTGCCAGGTGAGGGTTTCTTTATGCGTTTCCTTTATGAACTTTAAAAGAGTTTTTTCCAAGTACTGTTAAATGGAGGGCTCCCCAAATCTGGCCCTCAAATCCAACTCCAGCCCTGGCTTTTTCTCCCTCCAGGCAATTTAGCGAATAGTTATTACCACCGTTTGGCCAGACTGACATTACCCCTGACTCCCATGTAAAGGGAGGGTGGAAAACTAGCAGTTCTGTGATTCAGGAAGCCCTGAAATGTGTAATCACTGTTATGTTAGGATTGGGAAAGTTTTGCTTCCAGGTACTTTGTGAAGCTTTAATGAAGCGGGGTGGGAGAGGCCTGTTATTTCAGGAGAAGTTTCAGTCCTGTCCGGGGTTGGATCCTGATATCCCAGCAGACAGGCCGATATCGTGGGTAAGATGTTTGGATGTGGCTTTTCCACCCAGGGAGTGTCTCAGTTGGCAGATTGCTCTTGTATTGTGTTCAGGCATTCTGCATGCTGATGAATAATGTGGCGAATGCAAACACCGTGTGTACAGTATATGGGGAAAGGTCTCTTTTGAGTTAGCTTGTGGGGCAAAATGCTATGGATGTCATCAGTTACATTACTCTTCTGCTCAAAGACTATATTTGTTCTCTTGACTCTCTGCAAAATGAGTAGTATCACTGGTAGCCCTTATGATTCAACAAACACCGCAGAATTAACAGAGGGCAGTAAAGCAGAAAGAATAATTTGTGGACTAATACCAGCGCAAGCCCTTCACTTTATTACGAAGCATGTGTCGTTTGAATACAAATGGAGGGTAGAAATATTGTTTTATCTCCCTAATTCTGCCTCTTAGCGCTTTTGATTTAGTTGTCCAAAATAGCAGAATAAATTACTTTTATGCAGTTTTAATAGTCTTTGCAAAGTAGTTTACAGGTTCTGCAAAATGAATAATTCAATTGACATTTGGTTTTTTTTTTCAATTCACTTATGGTTAGGTTTTATGGTTCATTACTCATCTATTCAGATTTTGAATTTATGTTAATGTATTTATGTGAGAGAGGAGAATGTCAGTGTGGAATAAGCTATGAAAAGTTGATTTTTCAAGCGTTTCATTCTGAGTTGGATTTCAGTCATGGCGATTTAGCTTGTAGTTGCAGTCTTTTAAGCCTGCGTTGCTTGTTAATCAGCGTTCTATCAGAGCAGTTCTAGAACTAATTCATGAAAGGGGTGAATACAATAGCAATTTATTTTGTACACCTGCATCAAATATTTCAGAGATATAGGTACTATGTAATGCATACAGCCCTCCATAATTATTGGCACTCATGGTTAAGATGTGTTAAAAGCCTTGAAATAAAAAATTTATTGCAGAAGCATACTCTCTCACAGAAAATTGTAGAAAAATGCAACCTTCAACTCAAATGAATTTTAAGGGGGAAAAAAATCCCTGACGAAGAATAATTATTTTTCATAAAATCACCTGTTCCACAATTATTAGCACCCCTAACAATTCCTAGGAAATAAATGTAATTGAAGTATTTCTGTCATTTCTACAGTAGTTTACAAAGTTGATCAGAGTATCTAGGAACATTTAATTAGTAATTCATCACTTCTTGTTTCCCTGGGGTATAAATGTGACGTGACACAGAGGCCATTTTTCTTATCCACTCTTCAACATGGGAAAGACAAAGGAACACACCATTCAAGTAAGGCAGATGTGTGTCGACCTTCACAAGTCAAGCAATGGCTACAAGAAAATAGCCACTCGCCTGCACCTGCCCATATCTACTGTCAGAGGAATCATTAAGAAGTTTAAAACAACTGGAACAGTGGTAAACAAGCCTGGACAAGGACGCAAGGTTATTTTGCCACCACGCACAGTGAGGAGGATGGTAGGAGAAATAAGAAGTTTTCCAAAGCTCACTGTTAAAGAATTGCAACAAATGGTAGCATCTTGGGGTCAAAAAGTCTCTAAAACAACATCAGGCGCTATCTACATGCCAATAAGCTGTTTGGGAGGCATGCACGGAATAAAAACCTTTTCTCGCTCACAATCATGAATGCAAACATTTGGAGTTCGCTATGCGGTACTGGGACTTTAACTGGGACCGTGTGCTTTGGTCAGGTGAGACCAAGATGGAGCTTATTGGCAACAAACACTGTAAGTGGGTATAGCGGAACACAAAAGTTGACTATGCAGAAAAAGACCTCATGCCCACTGTGGGGTATGGGGGAGGATCGGTGATGCTGTGGGCCTGTTTATCTTCCTGAGGCCCTGGGAACCTTGTTAGGGTGCATGGCATCATGAACGATTTGAAATATTAGGACATTTTAAATCAAAATCTGGTGGCCTCTGCCCAAAAGCTGAAGGTGGGTCGCCACTGGGTCTTTCAGCAAGATAATGAGCCTAAACATGTGGCCAAATCTACACAGAAATGGTTCACCAGACACAGAATCAAGCTCTTTCCAAGGCCATCTCAGTCCCCAGTCCTCAACCCCATTGAAAACCTGTGGAGTGAGCAGAAGAGGAGAGTGCAGAGGAGAGGACCCAGGTCGCTGGTTGATTTAGAGATTCTGCAAAGAGAAATGGTTGAAGATCCCTCTTTCTGTATTCCCCCATCTTAGGAAACATTATAGGAGAAGATTAGGTGCTGTTTTGTTGGCAAAAGGGGGTTGTACAAAGTATTAACATCAGGGGTGCTAATAATTGTGGCACACATGATTTGTTGTAAAATAATTATTTCTTAATGTTTTTTCCCCACTGAATAAATGCACTTGAATTGAAGGTTGAATTTTCCTCTTTTTTCCATTGTGGTCCAGTATTATTTTGAAAACTTAATTCATTAGAAGCTAAAGAATACATCAAGGGTGCCAATAATTATTGAGGGCGGTGTATATTCAGCATGTATGTGCTGACTTAAGTGATATGAACCGTAAAAGCATTCTGTTCTTTGCATTTTCTGAGTGATGTAAGTCTTCGTTTATCAATCAGTTTAAGAGCAAAGTCTCTCCTTTTGTCTCTGAAAATGGTGAAAGAAGGTAAAGTTGGACAAGGGGGAACAAACAGGTGAAAAGCATAAAAACATCTGAGAACCATGTGGCGTTCCCTGTTTGTTTAAACTTGCAGTGGTTGGGAAATGTATGGAAATGAAGGTGACACTGGCTGTTCGGTTTTCTCCACACAGCGGCTTTCTGTATGCTCACTTGCATGAGCTGACTAATCCAACATACTGGCTGTGTGGTGAGTAAATTTGTTCTGGTTGCTGTGCTAAGGAACAAACATGCATGTATCCTGTTGAGTTTTGTTCGAAAATGTCTCAGAACCTGTAGACATGCGCACAAGAGAATCGGCACTCAAACAGAACCCTAAACAATCGGCGAAAGAAGGCATTGAAAACAACAGATCCAATTAAAAGGTGAACTTTGAAAAATTTCCCAACTGTGATCACCCTGTATTTGCTTCCTACTTCACGTGAATAATTTATTGTACCTAATAACTCGTCAGCAACCTTTTTGGCTTGTTTTTTTTAGCTTCTGAGATGTGGCGCCTTGAAAGAAAGATGGTGGCTCTAATAAACAAATGCTGCTATGAAAAATTGCAAACTGCAGCCAGGGAAATGTGTTGTGTGTATTTGACCAAAAGTGGAGAGGTGACATGTGTAGCACCGCAGGAGGAACAAATTGAACAAATGATATTTATGCCTCCTTATTCTCTCTTTAAGACTCACAGTTGTTCCGAAAGAGGATTTCCATTGGGTCCCTCTCGTGCAAATCCCGAAGATCATAGATGCATCACTTACGCCAACTGGCACACAGTATATACACTTCACTGGATTTGGAGAAGGACATCATTGCATTGTTAACACTCTTCAAGTAGACATTATTTCTTCAAAGCTTTTAATTTCCAGAAATTCCCCTGATTATCTCCCCGAACGCCGAATGGCGTTCTGGGGGATATTATGTTTTTGGTCCGGCCGCCGCCACCGCCGCACTACGTGTTAATGCGATAACTTCAGTAATATTTCAATTACAAATTCCAAATTTTGTACATAAGTAAGTATCATAAAGAGGAAGAACTGACTCGATTTTGGACAATTTACAATGTCTAGATCGGCCACCAGGGGCCAAAAACTGAAAAAATCACTGTTTTTATCATATCTCTGGAAATATTTGTCCGATTGACCTCAAATTAAGTGCAAATGAAAGGTCATGACCTGAGGATGTGTCCCACGGTGATATTTTACCTGTTTGCTTCAAAATTTTGACACAAGGTGGAGCTTTGTCAAATAAAATTCACCATTTTTGCTATATCTTCAGAACTATTCCTCCAATTGACATAAACTATGTGCAACTGCAAGGTCATGACCTCACAACGTGTCACATGATGACATCATACCTGTATGATTCAATATTTTGCCACTAGGTGGCGCTTTGTGATGGAAAATTACCATTTTGACCATATCTTCAGAACCATTTGACCGATTGACCTGAAATTAAGTTCAAATGAAAGTCTATTCAAGGTCTATTCAAGGATCAGGGAATTGGAGGATTGGGGGCGTTCGGGGATATACCCCCAGCCGTCGCCTCCGACGGCATAAGCCTTGTTAAATTACTGAATTGTTTGGTTTTGCAAAATGTCCGTTTGTAGTGAATCATGGTGTGTTTGATATCTTAATAAACATAGCTTGGTATATTTTGTTTATTTAGGAAATAAAAAAAATGCTCTCTCCAGTGATACATCTGTTTTTAGGATAGACTGTCTTACTTGGATTGTATGCACTTGTAATATAGGAGTGGAATCTTTTTTTATTTTCAATTCTTTATAAATCAGAAATTTTACTTACCTTTCAGACATGCACCTAGGCGCTTTGAAAGTACTTAGAAGGAGTATTATGTATAGGAAATTGAAACTTTTATGTGGTTCAGTGTGAAGATATTGTGAGCTCTAATGCACTAAATCATTTTTAAGTGCAATTTTCAGCAGGCTATAACTTGGCAAATATGCAGCTGTAGGCCAGCCATTTTAGAAGTTAATGTTATCTAATAGAGTAGAACAATCCTTGAGAATTTTAAGCATGTAGCATTAGTATTTCAAAAAATGACTGATAGAACAATGGCAATTTTTTTGCAACACTCATTTATTAGGACCATTTTTAGGGGCTTGATGACTACGCTACAAGCGAAAAATTTTGTAAACTATACTGACATTATTTAAATCAAGTATGATGCAAATCAAAGATGGGCAGTCTGGAGCTGTCTGTGTGTTTCACATGGAATGAACCACCTATATTTTATAATTTCAAGGATTTGTCTGTGCATTACCCAGTGTTATTGTTCCTGTCTTTCAAGCTGAATATGTGTACTATAGGAGCATCTATTCAGCATTCATTTGAAGGAGGGAACTAAGTGAATCATCGGCATATTAAAAAATAATAAAATCGTTTGTCAAAACCTGATAGTAAATGCAGTCACTATATTACAGTATGACTGGTTCACCAATCTCATCTCCCATCCATCAGTATGTACAGGGCCAACTTTTCTTTACAATGCTTACATCAGTAAAGATTTATATTTAATAAAGGCAGAGGATATTCATCTGTGATGACAAAGGCTGGTAATTTTGCCCATCTAGAATATCTTTGCATGCTGTCTTTGAGGAAATGTATGGTTGGTGACTTCACTTCCAACCAGAGAATAAGTGATCCATGGCTCATGTCATTCCATTTCTGATGTTATTTACTTCCTTCCCTCCACCTGACGTGGGTATTGAGCAAGGTCCTCCTTTTTCAAAGAGATTTCAATCAATTAAACAGATCGTAAAATGGGACTTAGAAGTTTCTCAAAGATATACGTAAAGAAAGATGACACCATTCTTTACCGGAGTATTTTTTCTAGAATGCATGACAAATGAACAAATGACCTCTCCCTATTTGCCAGGCTTCTGACTGAGGTCTTTTCAAACTGAAGTGAGAAAGAGTATGGACGTATGGACATTCCATGATGAGAATTCACTTTTTTTTTTATCTTCCTTTCCACCATTTCCCTTGCCAGTCGAGTGAGCTAAGAGTAAGAAAAGGAATGAGGTGAAGTAAGGAGTGATGTTTAAAGGAAAGGACTGATCATCCAGAATGGCCCTTTCGTCTCAGCAGTGAACTCAACTGGTCAGTCGGGTGCTAGCGGTCCGAGTCGAGTGAGGCTTGTACAGCCTTCTCCGCCCTGATCGCTGTGCAAGCACAATGTGTGGACTGCTCATGGAGTAGCTTGGAGAAGGATTTGCGTGACGAAGCTGTAAATTTATTCCTGGTCAAGTTTTGAACCGATTTGATTTCCTGTCCTATTTTGACATTGTTGAGCTGCGTGCCAGATGGGAAAAGCGTTTCCGTGTGCACCAAGTAGCCATTTTCAATTTGCATTCAAATTGGGGTTACGCTCTTCGCCACCTGGCTCCTGTGTCTCTAAGAAATCTGCTGTCTATTTGTCAGCTGACATCCTGGTGCAGTCCGTCACAGTTCGGTGACCTGAGGCTTTTGACCTGTGCTGAAGAATCGTCTCCCATCTCCTGCCGTTCTGTGGCTGAGGCTGACGTGGCCGGCTGGCTGCTTTACGGAGTCTGAGGGCGTCCTCTCTCTGGAGCAGCGGTCGTTTCGCTGTTTGGTCCCCTCTGTCACCGAACTGTCGTGACTGAAGTCCAGGCACAGTCTCACTGTTATTGCTGTGCTATTGCTCTGCATGGTCACAGCATTGGGTGGGTCTATGAGTATGCTCATGCTCAGTGTGGTCTTGGAATCTCTGACATTTCTTTTTTTTCCTCTTTTGCATGGAAAGTAATCCTTCCAGTAATTATATCCCCGAAGGCCGAATGGCGTTCCGGGGGATATTATGTTTTTGGTCTGGCCACCGCCGCCGCATTAGGTGTTAACGCGATAACTTCAGTAGTATTTAAATTACAAATTCCAAATTTTGCATATTAGTAAGTATCATAAAGAGGAAAAACTGATTCAATTTTGGACAATTTACAATGTCTAGATTGGCCACCAGGGGCCAAAAACTGATTTAAATGTTAACGCGATAACTGCAGTAATATTTCAATTAGAAATTACAAGTTTTGCATGTAAGTAATTATCATAAAGAGGAAGAACTGATTCAATTTTGGACAATTTACAATTTGTAGATTGGCCACCAGGGGCCAAAAACTAAAAAAAATCACTGTTCTGCGATAACTTCAGTAATATTTCAATTACAAATTTCAAGTTTTGCTTATCAGTAAGTATCATAAAGAGGAAGAACTGATTTGATTTTGGACAATTTACTATTTCTAGATTGGCCACCTGGGGCCAAAAACTGAAAAAATCACTGTTTTTATCATATCTCTGGAAATATTTGTCCGATTGACCTCAAATAAAGTGCAAATGAAAGGTCATGACCACCGTGTCCCATGATGACATTATACCTTTTTGGTTCAAAATTTTGACACAAGGTGGAGCTTTGTCACATAAAATTCACCATTTTTGCTATATCTTTGGAATTATTTCTCCAGTTGACATGAAACTATGCGCAACTACAAGGTCATGACCTCACAACGTGTCACATGATGACATCATACCTATATGGTTCAATATTTTGCCACTAGGTGGCGCTTTGTGATGGAAAATTTCCATTTTGGCCATATCTTCAGAACCATTTGACCGATTGCCCTGAAATTAAGTTCAAATGAAAGTCTATTCAAGGTCTATTCAAGGATTGGGGAATTGGATGATTGGGGACATTCAGGGATATACCCCCAGCCGTCACCTCCTAGTTATATATAAAGTGTTGCATTTCTGTTACACATGCTTGCTTGTTTACGTTCACTCACTCAACTCCTTTTTTTTGTCTTATACTCTTCCCCCTCCCCTGTCTTTCACTCGCGTGCGCACACACACACACACACACACACACATTCAATAGTCTTCATGCATTTTTGCCTGTGTTAATTTGGAAACCAAACAATTTCATTTCTGAGATTTTCAATTACAGAATTGCATGCAAGAGGTGGCACTGTAACAAAGAAAGTACTTATTCTTACTGTGAATCCTTTCTGAAGTGCGTTAGTACTGTTGACATTGGTTATTGTGGTACACGTGGTAAGCGGCCGTATTCTTCAGTGGTCTGCTTTTTAGCAGGCACCGAAATGTTGGCCTGATGAATTCTGGGACACTGTAATCAGTTTGTTTGAATGGCGTTAAATGAGAGGATGTGCAGTGCGGCCTTCCTTCATTCCTGACTGCATCCCCATTGTATGTAATGTAATTCACTTTGTTGTTTCTTCATTTACAAATGAGAGGGTGGATCGTTTGGTTTGGAGAAGGGGGTGTGGCTTGGAGCTAGGTGGTTGCCATGGAAACTGCGAGCTCTTTTGCACAACCTTAAAGCAGGACTCCACCTCATGACCTGAATACTGCCAGTGATGTACGAGCTTGCATGTTTACCAGTTTATAACACTTATGTTTTCAGCGCCATCACATGTTCCATTTGTGAATTTTAGATTTACATCAAATCTTATACCAACCTGTGATTTGGGGATTTTTTTAAATCCTGTTGATATATATGATATGATATATGGCTGTTTACTGTTCTCAGGACTTAATTTCTTTGAAACATATGGGCTAAGTGCTCTGCTAACCAAATGTTTCCAATTACAAACTGGGGTTCAATATGAAATCTTCAGGTTTTGAGTTTATTGCTACTTTTCAACACAAGTGGCCCTAATGAGTCTTTCGTGTGTGTGTGTGTGTGTGTGTGTGTGTGTGTGCGTGCGTGCGAGCATGCGTGTGTGTGTGTGTGTGTGTGTGTGTGTGTGTGTGTGTGCGTGCGTGCGAGCATGCGTGTGTGTGTGTGTGTGTGTGTGTGTGTGTGTGTTGAAAGGCAGCACATCATTACTGTTAAGGAGAGGGGCCCCCTTTCCATGGTCAACGATGAACAATTCTGCTTTACACAAAACACTCATCCAAGCATTTAATGCAGTTTTTGTGCTGACGGTCATTAAAAAATGAATTAATGAGGTCTGACCAGAAGGCTGGTCAAATCACTTACACTGCAGTGGCTTTGCTTATTAACTGTTCACTGTTTAGCCATCAACACATTCCTGTAGTGTAGATTGTACAGTTGCACATTTTAAGCCTGCAGTAGAATGGCCTCATTGAAGACCATGTATACGTTAAGAGCCATATTAAAAAATGTATACACCGTCTTTTAAGAATATAGAAATTTTGCAACATTTGTGGGACATTGAGCTTAATGTTATTCTTTTTTTGTTTTGTTTTCTTTTACGTCGCACCATTGTTAATGTTACACATTCTTTCCATAGATATTGGATTTGATTATGGATATAGGGGGTTAATGATGCGACAGATATGAATGGATATTGCTGGGTAATGGTACAGTTTGTTTTGATGAAATGTGCAAACATCCTGACCCTCTTTGAAAGCATTTTCACATGCTTACATATAATTGTGTGTCAGCCAGCATTTTTCTGCATTTGCATTTGTGTTTCGTGAGGGCCAGAATTTTCGCCATGTTTTTGACTCTTACGGAAGTCAAATCCCAGCTCTTCCCCCTTTTTTAGCCACAGACCATGCAGACTGAGACAATGACTGCGAATTTCTGCAGATATTGCGTTGAATGGGTTGCTAATTGGCTCGTTAAGTCATAGAAGCGCTCATGAATGCGAATGGCCCCCTCGGTCTGGTACTGATCTTAATTCGTGCCACTGCTAATTTGCTAGGCTCACAGTCACAGTGGCAGCTCTGTGGGTGAGTTTGTGCAGTAGTCAGCTGCTCACATTAGCTGGAGAGAGGGTCAGTTTTTGAAGGGAAGCCTCTGCTGTGCTTGCTGTCTGAACAGCCTGTACAATAGTTGTCCTCTTCTGACTCATTGTCTGCGAGCTTTAACTGTTTATCTTCAGCATAAAAGCAGGCAATGGCCGACATTTATTGGAGACAGGGTCTGTGACTTCGCACTTTCAAATTGATGGAGGTTGTCGGGATTAGCTGAGTGATTGAATGAAGTGGAACAGTCTTTGTGCAGTGAAAATGGAGGTGCTAAAACACACTGAAGTTTGATTGCACCCGCAGTGCAGAACCTGTAGTGCTGGCGTACGTGTGTTTGGGGATAGCGGATTCCCGCTTATTCAGCACGCCGAGTTTCTTTTGAACAGGGCGCCTGACGCCACCACCCCCCCCCACCCCACCTCCCCGGACTCCTGGCTGTCCTCCCCATCACATGTGATCACGTCACACAGAAGGGGGCATCACGTGAAGCCCACTAAAATGGCTGTGGGTTCGCCCTATTTTCAGTCATCTAAACCCTGTCCTGCCCATAGATGTGTTGAGCCCTCTTTGTTAGTTATTTTTTCAGGTTATGTTTCGTTTTTTGTTTTTGTTTGAATACATGACTTAAGAGTTAAAATTTTCCTTTATATCACTTGTTTGAATGGAACAAGCTACAGCCCATTGCAAAGCGCTGGTTGCTGTGCCTTTACCTGCCATAGCTTCATACGCTCCCACGTACAACTGACCTTACTGTATGTGACCTTGACAGTTGACCTGATGACCTCCTAAGCCTTATCAGTTCATCTTACCTGAGTGGGGAGTCATCAGGTCTGATCTTGTTAAAGTCCCTTAAATCCTTCATGTAGCACAGGGAACATATTTTTGACAGACAACTGGAAAAAAATGGGCAAAATTACATGGAATTGACCTAATGCTTACGGCAGAAAAAATGTGGTCGCAGGGATGCGTTGGGATGTAAAAAACTGAGCCCTTCATGATCTGAGTGAGTCCCGGGGATGCATAGGGGTTTAGAAAACTGAGTCCTTTATGATATGAGTCATTGAGTGAGTCCCATTTGCTCGTGCTGTGATTTCAAATTTTTATACATAAATTCCGAAATAACATTTGACTCAAGATTTCTTTCTCTGAATTTCATTTTTGTTCTTGGGGGCTGGTGAACTTGCTTGGTTGTGATCTTCGTGAAAGCAATTGGCACCTTTAGATGTAGAAGCATGACCTTAACCCACCTTGTGTATTGCTTGCACATAAAACCCAAACCTGTGCATTTCCTATATCTGAGTGCTCTGCATAGTCTTGGCACCATTATCCTGTGTGATTGTGGTTTCTATGATATCATGTCAAAAAGTAGAAATTGCCACATTTACTCCATTCTAATAATCCATGTAATTAGAAGCAATACAATTTGTCCAGTCACAAGTCTGAAGTAGAAGCAGGAGAGAGGTCACAGGTAAGTGCTGGAACTTATAATACAGCGGGGAAATAAGTATTGAACGCATCAACATTTTTCTCAGTAAATGTATTTCTAATGGGGCCAGTGACGTTAAATTTTTACCAGATGTCGGTAACAGCACAAGTAATCCACACATGCATAGAAATCAAAACAAATAAGTCCATAAAATAAGTTATGTGTAATAAAGTGGAATGACACTGGGAAAACGTATTGAAAAACGCTTACTGAAATTTATTTAATACTCAGTAGAAAAGCCTTTGTTGGTAATGACAGCTTCAAGACACCTCCTGTATGGAGAAACTTGATTCATGCATTGCTCAGGTGTGATTTTGGCCCATTCTTAACCACAAACTGTCTTCAAATTTTGAAGGTTTTGGAGGCCTCTTCAATGAACTCTGATCTTCAGTTCTTCCCATAGATTTTCAGTTGGATTCAAGTCGGGTGATTGACTGGGCCATTCTAGCAGCTTTATTTTCTTTCTCTGAAACCAGTTGAGAGTTTCCTTGGCTGCGTGTTTGGGACCATTGTCTTGCTGATATGTCAATCCTCGTTTCATCTTCAGCATCCTTGTAGATGGCAGCAGAGTCTTATCAAGAATATTTCACCATTTAGTCTTTCTTCCAGTACCATATGCTGAAAACAGCCTCACACCATGATGTTCCCACCTCCAAACTTCAATGTTGTATGGTGTTTTGGGGGTGATGTGCAGTGCCTTTTGTCCTCCAAACATGGTTTGTGCTCTGACATCTGAGAGTCAAATTTTGGTCTCATCTGACCAGAACTACATTCTCCCATTATTTCATAGGCTTGTCCAAATGTTGGCTGAAAGCTGATGTTAATTTTCGATGATTTTTGAAAATATTGGCAATAAAAAATGTATGGGCAAATGTGATTTATCAATGGCCTCATGCAAGAAGTGACATTTTGCAAATTTCATAAAGGAGCCAAAAAACTGCCACAGCACCATCTCTTAAAAAATTTGCCTGCAGATACAACTTTTTATAAAGGCATTTTAACCCCTTTAGGATAAGAATTGAGACTCCAGACTTGGCCAGGAGAATGGCTAGTCTCCGTTATTCCAAAACAACGAAAAAAGTCATTTTTTGACCGAAGTGTCACTTAGACTCTTCTTGCATGAGGCCATCGATATTTCTCAAAAACTGGGATGTACTACTCAGCCCAGCAAACTCGCTGGATTGCATGGGAGACTGCAGACATCTTCATACATTTTTGCATAACAGAATTTAAAATGCAAAAATCGTTGCTGCTTAAGCCCACCTTTGGTTCAAAAAACATACGGCACTAAGAACCCAGGGTTCCGCCCAGGATGCTTGGAGTGCTAGTCGGAGAATTGTTGGTATGGGAGCGCGCACAGTGCGCAAGCTGGAAAATTTTTGCGTCAATTCAAAAGCAGATATTGCCTGAGTCACCAGATTAATGTTTCTTTGATGTGCTCCACGTGCTTAGCGAGATGCCTCTAATTTTCATAGATAGATGCCATATTCATAAACTTTTTTTTTCTATTTTGTATCCAAATACTTTTGATTAAATTTCTGAATACGACTGAACAGCTGTCATTTATGTTTCAAACATTTCTTCAGTGGCACCCATTGGACAGGGAATAAGGAGGGCGATAAACATCTTTAAACTGCGTATTAGTCTTGATCTGTTTCAGTCCTTTTTCTTGATAAAAGATACTTTAACTCTCCCTTCTCAGGTGTGGCTAATTGTTTTCGTTAAGACGAGAGATAAAACGTGTCAACTGAAGGCAAAAAAGTGTACATTTCTCGCTTTCTTGAAAATCCACAGTATGATTTTTTCGTGAAGGGTTACCTATTAAGACACGTGAATAAAATATTTTTATTGAATTAAAGAATGTTACTGTCCTCGACAGAGATTTATTTAGTTTTTCTGACAATTATATAACAAGGAAACTTTTCTCTCGACATGCAAAGTACAGCGCTACAGAAATCAATCACCCTGCCTGATTATAATTGTCTGTCTTTCATTAGATTGAGACAACCGCTCCGATCATTTCGCCACAGCCTCAGATTCAATTCACTATGAATACCCAGCACACGCGGGCTCGGATGGCACTCGGTGTTTCCATCTCTGTTGGGCAGGTCTTTCAGTATCAATGAAAACCAGCGCAGACTGGGCGTGGGTCGAAAACTAAAGTTCGCTATTCTGACGCTAACAGGAAGGGGAGCATATTTAGGGCCATTTCTGTTTTGTTTCTACTGATTTTATTGGACACTGGATGCATTCATTTCAACTGATCTTTGAAAAAATAGTGCCGGTCGGGAAAAGTACTAGCTATCTGAACTGAGTGGTCGGTGCATTCCGAGTGCCGATCGGCGACGACCACCGCCGACCAGCATCGGCAGAACTCTGAGAACCCTAATCATTTTTTTCTTCTTTTTACGGGACAGAGGTTACTCAATTGCTCGGCCAAATAATCACTTGGGTAATGATAAAGTAATAAACTGATAAACTTTTAACAAGATACTGATACCAAAACATCAAAATCAACCAATAAATATATAAACACCCCATACAAATAGCAAGTATTGCCATGATTTTTTTTACAGTTTTCTGCGCAACCTTAAATAATTTATTCATTTTGGGACCCGATGTACCTGCAGTACTGATACAAGGCAGATACTTGGCCTCTTACGCGCTTTGTTGGTTTCTTACTCTAGAGACATACCCAGCAAAGTGCTGCGGGTTAAACCTATTAAGCAGACACAAGCTGCTAATTAGCATTCAGCATAATATATATGATATCTCTGGTCGCATTTGTAATTGAAGCATAACAATTTCAAAGTTAAAGCCATTTCAAAGGTGTTTCTGGTATTTTATTTCTCACCACCATTCTCAAAAGAATTTCAGGGTTTGAAAAGTTCAAGTTAAAAGCCTCAAGAAAATGCAAATGGTGGTGATATTGTCTGCTGTCTGGGTTTTAGAAATTGCAATTATGCTGCTATATGTCCTGTTCCCTGACAGATAGGCAACAAAGGACTCTATAAGGTTGCACACCTATACCTCACAAAGAACCTGCATACCAAATTTGATGCTCCTGTGGCCGAAACCTTTGGAGATATGGCCCGGACAAATTATGGAGCCGCCGCACGCCCAGATGCCGCAGGGCATAAGAATATCCCATCAGCCCATAATGGGCTGTGGGGTCAAAATTGGATGTGATTCAAACTTCAACATCTCACCAATATAATTTCATGCCGCTGGTGTGGACTAGGTTGAACGGCGCTAGAGTACTCCTATTGCCTGTCCAAAACTCAAATTTGAACCATTGCAGCTATAAACATTATGCAACACTGGGTGATGCAATTTCCCTTTGCTTTGTCCGTGAATGAGGCAATGAGTATGGCAATATGCACAAAACTATCTATACATTACAAACATAGAGTGTGTTCACAATAGTAATTTTGTCATTCAATTGCAATGTCATGTGAAGGCGAGATCCAGTTTTTTTTGCCCAAAATTGATTTAGCTAACGTAAAGTAGAAACACGACTCAGTGTGTACAATTGAGCACTGCCGACACTGGGGAACAATTTTTTTTTTTTTTCTCATTTTCTGTTGCATGAGATTTTTCAGATCATTATATGAATAACTACTTCACTTAGCTAGCTTAGTCTTCATGCAACTAACATATGACAGAAAACTAGCGACTCCAACCTCTCATAGTTGGTCGCTAGCTACATTATGCCAGGTACTGTAGGTTGCCAACTCTGACTTAAGCCACTGAAAAAAATTTGCGGAGTTATTTGTTAATCGTCTCAAATTGCTTGCCTTCGCAAGTGCAGCTCTATGTCGTTCCTGATCGGCTCGTTTTAACCAGCACGTGCCCAATAATTAGAATATTCATGTTTTAGTGAAAGGATGGGCTTTTTCACATTAGAATACCAATAATTTGAACTTTGGGTCTATTTAGGCTCTTCACACTTCCTAATATACAAAATTGGAATTGACTGTCAGTGAGTTATGTTGGCGAGCTGTGCTTTCTCCTGATTCGCCACACAGGGGGCTTTTGAGGCAGAGGTCAGGGGTGCTCTGATGCCTTTATGGGAGGCTTAGTGGGGTTTCTATTGGCCATTGCCAAATATGCCAATTTAAGTGGCCATCAGGGACCTCTTTTACTGAGTTTTTTTTTTTTGGGAGCCCCAAACATTTTCCTGGTTTGTCTGAGGCGGTCAGATTATGATCAACCAGGAATTGTGGATGTGCACTGGTAGTTTTCTTTGAATTTAGTTCATATTTCAGTGCCCTAAATACTGCATTCGCAAGATGCAGACAGATTTGTACATTTGCATCTTTCTCTGTTTTGATGCATATTTCCACGATGTGGACGGCATCATTGCAAACCCAGCTATGGTCTTTGGAATTTGGCCAGTAATTCTGAGGGCTGCTACTTCCACTCCTGACTATGGTGTTGTCCTTGAGTGTGTACATATTGTGTGTATGTTTGTTAAATTATGAATTGATAAAATTATTTTTCTATACAGGTAGCTAATTTGTATGCATTGCTTAATTATATACACTGTAAAACTGGTCACATAACCTCTCTGCGCTCTTTTGTATGCATCTTCTCCTTGGCAGAGATCCAATCCTCCTAGTTCCAGAAAGACTGCTTCATGAGAAATGGGCACAGCTAAAAGTATCTGAACAATTCATCCAGTGTCTTGTTCCAAGGTCATGGACATTAATACGTAGTTGTTTCCAGGCCGCACTCTTCTGGGAAGTATTTTGACATGATGTTGGAAAACTCAAAGATTTGCTACTATTCCAGTGCGATTAGAATGCAATCTTTTGTGATTTGCTGTGGCTCAGAATCGAATTTCCAGTTGACCTCAGTGGTGTTGTTTGAGGGGGTTGAAATTAGGGTTTTATTCTGATCTCAACAGGCTTTTATGGACCTAACTCAATTCGCCAAAGAGAACATGTTAGAACCCTGAGAGGAGAAGTGTTCATTTTTGACCATGCAATGTAATTATTACTTATTAAAGTTATCAAATTAATTTATTATCATCTGTTCACAGTTTTTTTTCTCCTCTAAACTGTCTGAAGAAGAAGCCTTCCACACTTTCATGTTTCTTGTTAATCTCTACTTGAGTTTACAGATGGAGGACTGAAATAGCTTCCATTTATTTCCATGTTCTTGTGTTGTGGAAATCAAGTTTAACCCTGAAACTCAAACTTTTCCCTTAAGGTTTCCTTTAAGTAGGTTCAATGTCAGAAAAAGTATTTTTTTCTCATATTGTGGGATAATTTTGCATACATTTTCTGTGTCTGCTGGTTGCACTGCTTCAGTGAAGCGAAATTATAGTTATATTGAGAGAAATATTCAAGCCCAGGACGCCATCTTTATGTGACCACAGCATTCCAACAACTGGAAAATGTCTAGATATTGCACATCATTTTATGCACTTTTCCCTGTAATTCAGCAGGATGTATTCAGGATCGTTGGAAACCTTGAGATCTCTTGGATTTAAAATAGGCCTGAGGATCCTCAGGTTTGAATACAGCAGCTGCATTTGATGGACCCGTATATGGGTCCGTAGTTTTCATGGGGTTAACAGTCGAATTTTAACGGGCAAAAATAATGAATATAAACAATCCGAATTTGGGGTGCATTAAATTTGTTTTATTTTACAATGATATTTTTAGAAACTGAAAGAAATGATACACTCAGTGTTTGGTTCGTCATGTGTGATCATTTAATAATTGAGGAAATGATGGAAGGTGTCATTGATCTGTTCTGAAGACCATATTTGTGGAATCTTGCAACATTTAGTTCAATTATGTGGGAAATGAAGTCAATAAGTTTCCAGAAAATATAGCTATCGCCATTTAAAAAGCACTGGTGTAGCATGTGCCGTATTTGTCGCAAATTGAAGAATCAATCGGTTTTTATTGCTTTTGCAGTATATGCACGGGCGAAATATGGGTTTTCTGGAGGGGACGTGTGCACGCATGTGCTGCTCACGTGGATGGCAAGGAATAGTACTTGTGCTCACCCTCAGACATCTAAGACCCCTTGCCTCATGACCAGTTTGGGTTGTTGTCCAGAGTCTGTCACGTACAGGGTGTAACCGGATGTGGTGCTCTTGAGCGACTGTAGTCACTCATGGCTGCCCGATGCGGGGTCAGTCGCCGGCACTGCCTGTGTTCCATTCTCGGACAGACAGTCGACTGATTGTTGACCAGTGACCGTGCAGATGATGTGCCACCTCTCGGGAGCTGAGACCTGCCCGTAACATGCCAATGGCTCTTTTACTCTTTCCTGTCTTAAGTCGTTCTGTTTTCTTTATGTAGTTGCATTTTTCATTTTTTGGTTGGCTCTGTGTAGGCTATTGACCACACCCAAGAGGACAAGTCAGCCGTCAGTGTACATATCACAAACAACTCAACGTTCGCTATTACTGAAGTGCTCGGCGTGTCCATGTGGCATTTGTCGGGATTACAGTACCATGTGCTTTTCTTAATTTCAATTCGTATCTCACTGGAGAAGCAATAAAAATGTATTAATTTTTCTATTTGCGACAAATACAGCACATACTTCACTGGTGCGTTTTTATTGGCGCTAGGTATATGTTGTACGTTAAAAAAAAGTATTTTTTGCTAGTACAGCCATTTGTCTTCATTAGTATTGATTATTGAAGAGAGGAGTGAACTCTTGTTATTGGTCTGACACATATAAAGTACTTAGTGACGGAGTTTATTGTTAAAAGTGCTGCACAAATAAAAGTGAATTGAACTGAACTGAGTGCACTCTCTGTGCAGGCCTTACCAGGTTTAACTGGAAATGCTTGTAGTGTTTCAGTTGCCTGTGAACTGTTGGACCTTTTTTGTTAGTGAGTGTTGTAATTGTAAAATCAATTTCTTGTAGGGATGATATTGGCGTAAAAATTCTAGATTGATGCTACAAAAATGCCAATTCGATCAAGGGCGTGGTCACAATGCAATGAAACACACTTATTAAGGAATAAAAGCTGTTTCCTGGATGTTGGGCATCCTAAAACAATCACTCATAGTAATATTTTTCTGTCCATTAGCAGGAATGTACATCTGTAATTGCTAAATCCTGTCATGGTTTAAACAGGGCTTAGAGTGGTTTATACATCACCGTGTTGCCAGCTGAACATGAAATTTGAACCATGAAGCGTTTCACACCTGCTGAAACTGGGATCTGGCCAGGCCTTTCCTGATGAGTCAGTTTTCATACATTTTTATTGTCCTCTCTTTGTATTGTTGGGCTGCACGGTCCTGCTGAAGCAGATGGAGGAGTTTGATTGGTTGGAATAGGCCACTCGATAAGGATGCACGTATCCTGCGGTAGCTACATCTCTGTGACTCCTCAGCCTGATTCTGCAGGTACACAGTCCTATACAGTATGTCCTCCTTTCTACCCTGATCGCATCTGTGTCTGCATGTTTCACTGTTGAATCAGGTGTACTTTTTTGGGGTTCCATCGAAAACGGGATTGTAGATCTCCAGGAACAAGTTTGGGAGCCAATGCTGTAGCTTTACACAAGATTGTTTTATTTGTATGAAGCACAGTTGAGATCTTTGCCTCGCAATAAATAACTCCCTCTGCTGTTGACTTTGAAATGTCAGGCGGTTTATTTTGTGTGTTTCCCCTTGTTCCAGTTCTGTGTAAACACAAGCATGGACAGAAGGATTAATTTGTTGTAACAATTTTGCATCTTGGATGAGAGAACTGGCTGTATTCACAAATGTTTGAAAATATATGGTGAGATGTGTGAATATGTTGTTGAGATGATCTCTTTCACTGGCACCTGGCTCTTCTGGGATTTGATTGACTAGCTACAGATGCTCTTAATACCCGTGAGAAGCGAAGATGAATCACACAGGCGTGAGCTCATACGCTTCAACTCCATAGAGGGTGTGCATTTCCCTGTGTCTGTCGGCAAACAAGACTGAGTCAGTATGAGACAAATTACCGTGATGGTTATGCATTTTCTTTAAGGGATACTCCACCCAGAACAGGATTTAGACTCATTCCAGTTATTTTTTTCAGAATGTAAATTTCTAAGACAGTTTTGGGAACCACCCCTTCTATGTAGAACAGGGCTGCTCAACCCTGTTGCTGGAGAGCTACCATCCTGAAGGTTATCACTCCAACCAAAGCAAACCACTCCTGCTTTCCCAGTTACAGATCTTGACGAGCTGCTGATGAGCTGAATCAGGTGTGTTGAATCAGGGTCAGAGCAGAAATCTACAGGATGGTAGCTCGCCAGGAACAGGGTTGGGCAGACCTGATGTAGAATGATTGTAGTTTGCCATGTGTTAGCCTGCTATCAACTTCTGTGTACGTGGCGATGGAGCACCATTTACATGAATATAAATTCGCCTGGAGCTCTGGCTGCATCTTTGGCAAATAAAATGAAGACAGCTTCTGGTGATTTTGAAATTTACTTTCAAAGTCATGATAAACACTTACCAGGTAAATAACTGACTTCCCGTGTTCAAACTGTGGTTTGTTATGAAATTTATTTGCTCAGAATGAAAGAATTCTGTTTCTGTCAGAAACCAGAAAGACCAGAGACGACATAGCTGTTGGAACCCATCTCGTTGCATGAAAGTTGCTAAATGCTAAGATATAGCAATCAATGATAACTCTCGATAGAGCGGTTTATTTACTAAAAAAAAAAAGAAAAACAGGAATGAGCTCAAATCTTGTTTTGCATGGAGTTGCCTACCCCTTTAATAATCTCAGTGCTCACTTTATTGATATTATTATTAATATTGTTTGTTTATGCCTGCAGTGTCTCTGTTTTGGCTGCCCTACTTTCTCAACCACTTTTCCTTGTTGTCCATGAGGAGTTGGAAGGGGTGAAAAGTGGCATTTTTTTCCTGTCAGTAGAAAAAAAAAAACAAAACACCTGAGTAGGAGGGGAAAGATATCTGCGGGCACCAAATCTCTGACATGGGAGGGGGGAACATTGTTTTGCACAGGGCTCTTGTTTACTGTACATTGATGTGGCCTGTTGCTTTGTGGTACATGACAGGATTAGCAGGTTTATAGGAATTTCTGCTTCAGTTATCAAAGCCTGAGGCAAATAACACGAGATGTGCATAAGCTTCTTGTTGCTGACAGTGCCGTGTTTTTATGGGCGTATCGTAAATGATTTAAACGTAAGGAATCTATTGTTTGACGTTAGTTCGTGGTCTGTCTTGCGCCTTTTTCTATGGAGCGTTTTGTTGCAGGTCCCTGATATTGAAGTTTGATTTGAGTGGCGTAGCACATGCTGGGCAGTTGTGCCTCATTAATAAAGCAAATTAAGCGAGGAAATTGCGTTTCACTTGAAATTAATTGACGCCATGATGGACCTGAAGTGCATCATGCATATTTTATACACCCTGAGTCACTGGCTCCTGCAATAAGGATTATTCTTAGTATTATTACATAAGTAATCTGTCTGCAGCTTTTTATTCTGGGGGAGAGGCCATCTTAAAGTGAGTATTTCGTTTTCCAGGGAATGTTTGGCTGTAGTTTGTGTGCCAGACAATGTATGGGTGCTATAAACAGAGAATGAAAGGGGTCAAAAGATCCACCTGCATTTCAGGCTTGTGGTGTGGAGGATTTTCCCAGAAGCTGCAGTATGAGTCATCTGCTGATGTCATTGCTGGAAGTGGCTCAAGGGACGAGGGATCAACAGAACTCCTGACACTCCAGACGAGTGGTCAAGCTCTTGAAACGGTGTGAATTCTGCTCTCAGTGACCCTCTGCTGGAATCCTGTTCATGTAGCAGTTTGGTCCGCAGTGCAGTGATTACGCCTCTCCCTGGTGTCACTTGAGAGGAAAATGCCATGTGTCACACAACAGCTAATTAGTATTCATTATTATGTGTAGTTATGGGACTTTCCAGGCTTGCTACGGCTCTCTTCTGATTGGGCGAGACGATTAGGATCATGTGTTGCTTGAAGTCTGCTTTCTGTTTATCGTGGGGAGGTGAGCACAGAGAACAGGGAATCTTTAGCACAGGGAATCTGATGTGGTTTTAATGCCCCTTTGTTTTTATTTTGAATTGTATGTAATGTCTCTGGTGTGTTAACAGTTAAATGATGATTAAGAGATTTTAAGCTCTTCCTGGTTTGTTGCTGTCTGGGTCCTAGGCCTGCTGTTTTTTCAGTCTAGGCCAATGGGGGGGTGTTGTTCAGTGTGGGCAAGTGGGCTGTTGTAGTTCAGTCTGGGGAAATTGGGTGCTGTTATTCAGTCTAGGCCAGTAGGCTACTTTTTTCAGTCTGGGTCAAGCTTGTGACCGAAGACGGCCCAGACTTCATGCACTAAAGCAAGGTCCCTATCTATATTGGACGGTGTGTCGTCACTAAAATCGCGATATTTTTAAAGTGTAATTAGGCCAACTGCTGCCAGGGGGCATGTAGGCCATTTCAACCGAACGTCAGACGCCAAGTGTTTCCAGGGAATGAAAAAAATTGGTGATATCAGTTTCTAGGGGAATGCTGTCAGAGGTAAGAAAGGCTTTAGTGACCTCACCTTTTAACTCTTAATCTGAACCTGTAGCAGTGCCTTATTAGCAACCAAATTCATCTATGTATGAAAACTCATTTGTTAAATAACTGGCCAATTTATTTTTGATATCATTATAGTTAGCATCACAAAGTTATGAGGCATTTTTCTATTTGCTGTAATAATGGCTTATTTTATACTGGTTATGAAATGAAGGTATTTTTTCAAATAAACAAAATGGCGCACAATTGCCTGCAAGGCCAATATGGCAGGTCTTATTACAGTTTATAAAATTGCAATTCAACATCAACACACCCCTGACACCTGTACAGATCTGTACAAATTATCTTTGTCAATACCAACTAATTCACTACTTGTGTTTGATAAATGAGACAGGTGGCACTGTATCTTGTATTTGCTGGTCAGGGCAGATTAGTCATAGACAAAGCACATTAGTTTCTGACATAGGAGTGGAATGCTTCTGCTGCCGCTGAAATGTACTGAAAGGTTATTAAACTTCATCCTTGGTTGCTGGTATATATTGCTGTGTTTAAACAAATTTTGTTTGAGAATAATAGGCATTTAGCATTGCGAGAAGGTCATGAATTGAGTTTATGTGTTGTACATTTTCATCAGCTGAATGGAGTTTTAGTTGCCATGAGAATGTTTCATGAAGAAGACCAAGATCAATCAGTGACCTGTCTGGACCAGCCCAGGGTTCTGCTGATGCTAGCGGCCCCGACCAGCACTCGGAACCCACCCACCACCGCTCAGCTTTCCCCGACTGGCTCTATTTTTTCCAAAGATCAGATAAAACGAGCTTATCCAGCGTACAGTAAAACCTCTAGACACAATGCATAAATGCCGGCAAATATGCTCCCCCCCTCTATTATTGTCAAAAGAGAGAATTTTTGTTTTCGACCCACGTCCTGGCATCCTGGCAAGTTCTCAATCATTTTCATTTATTGACGCGTTTTCAAATTATTGTAATACTCCGTTGGCATTTGAAGACACGGCTTCACTCCATATGAAATGAAATAATGGGCTGAATTCAGTACAGAAACATTAACATTATTAATGGGCCTATGCTTTATTCAAGACAAACTGCTCTGAAACATCCTTACTACCTTTTCTGCACATCAGGCGATTTAACTTGCGCTTCATGATCGTTTAAATTCTTCGTTTAAAAACTGAAAAACTTCCATGTGTAGAGATTACAATTCCGTGTAAGAATCTCTAAAATGCGCATGATTGAATAATGACTGACCCACATTCCAATGAAATATCGCCTCTCACTCTCCGTGATGGTTGATATAAAAAGTGGGACTCGCAATTCAATACAAAAAGCGAGACTCAAGCCATATGCATGCAAGTTGACAGATATGCGATTTTGAATAACGCTGATTTAAATGCAACAAAAAAGCGTCCAGAAAAATGATGGTGTCTTCTTTAAACGGGGAGAACTAGCAGCACCTGACAGTGTGGAGTGTTCTCTGAGTGAATTTTTCGTTAATTATGAAAATGACTGAGAACAGGTCAGGACGAATAAGTGTTGTAAACGGATGTTGTGTGCCCCCCCTGGAGAGGTAATATTTGCATTCAGATTGTCACTAAGATTTTTCCAGCTCGCGCGCACAGCGCGCTCGCATTATATATGACTACCAATACTCAGATTTGACCTACACCACTCGCAGACAAAGATCATTTGCGAATAATGTGTATTACGCTTCGTCGCTCATGGAAGGCGGATTGTCATCTTTGGAGACAGCAGAAATTTTCCATTCAGCACTCCTAGCGTCCTGGGCAGAACCCTGCCAGTACACCATTTTCATTCAAATGACATTATTGGTTAAAATTGTTCAGTCACTGATGTCATTTAACTCTTGGCTCTCACCATTTTGGGATTCATGGAAATGTATCAATGGATGACAAATTAGAGGAAAACACCGAATAAATGGGCAGACAAATGTAGCAGATGCAGATGCTTCTGCTCATGTAGTTTGGTACAGTGTCGGTACACATGTCCCCTTAAAGGCATAAGGTTCACTGCAAATCTCTGCAGAGTTATTCTGTGTGATGACTTCAACAACTCATTCCTACTATGATGGGAGTGATGCCTTCCAGGATGTCAATGGCCCAAGCCCCACAGGGCACAGAGTGCCAGTGAATGGGTTCATGGGTTTGAAGATAATCATAATCGTAAGCCACTGCCTTCATAGTCACCAGATCTCAAACTCACTGAAATCGTATGTGAGATGAGAGGAAATGTTGGAACGTGTTAGACAGCGTTCTCCGTGACCACCATCAAAACACCTAATGAGGGAATATCTCCAGGAGGCATGGTGCTCCATCGATCCAGAAGTTTTACGCTAGTATGCCAAGGCATGTTGAGCTGATCTGGCAGCTTGTGGGAGCCCAACACCTTACAAAGACTGCGTATGTTGATTTTTACATTAACCCATTTATGCCTAGCGTCCTCACACGAGGACTGTTAAGAAAAAGTGTCCTGTTTGAATGACTATTAGAGTGGTATTTTGAAGTATAATAACATAAAAAAGTAAAAAAAGAAAATTCAGGCATAAATGGGTTAATCAGTGACCCGTCTGTATACGACAATACTGCAGCAATGCGCAACAAATCATCCGTCTCTGATTTGATGGGGAACTGTGAAAATATTTGAAGACTACAATAGGAGAATGATCAGAGTCACATTTTCACGTCATGGAGAAATGATAAATGAAAAATTATGAATTAAAAATTCAAAATGATCTTAGAAACAAAGCACTGAAAAAATATGCCAAAAAATATAAAATATAATAAAGATATATAATATTATTATATATTATTACCCTGCCCCGCCCAAAGGGGGATGGCAAGGGGTACTATTTTGGTTCGGTGTGTGTGTGTTTGTTTGTGTGTTTGTTTATTAACACTTTAGCAGCAAAACTAATGGCCAGATTCACCCCAAATTCGGTATAGGGATTGCCACTGACCCAGAATAGATACCTGAGGAATTTAGGAAATGTAGGATAAAGTATATGCGAGGGGCGGGGTTTGTTGTGCCTGGCACCACTTGTTATAAATATTACAATAATATATAATATACAAAAATGCTAAATTTGGACTCTGAACGTTTTTCCTTTGTGGTCTGTATTTGGATTCAGTGTATTCTAGAATGTATATGATGATATTGTTGCTTGAGCAAAATCAACAGAAACAAGGAGAAAGACTATATTTTTCAGTGGGTAAATTTAAAAAAAATTAATTTAGAATGTGCCTTGGTGTTCTATGCTATCCCAGGTTTTTGTTGAGCAATGCTGTGTACATACTGATCTGTCCACACAGCTGGTGCTCCTCTGGTCTTTTTACTGCATAATTTAAATGCAGAAAGTCTCCTTGAAAACTGTATATTAATAAGAAAGTGATGGATGCGGTAGCATAGCAAATTATGTACTTGACGATGCTTGCGGCCCCCACTTGGACCACACCACTCTCAACCGAAGTGCGGTTGGAGGTCTCTTCTGAACCAATCGCAGTTCTGCATCACCTCTGATGTCATGCTTGAGCCAGCATGGTTCGGGCACTGGAACGCTTCACTCAACTCTGTGTCTAACCGTCTTATCTGCATTCTGCTGTGCTTATTGCTTGAGCCACTCAACAGGTCGGTAATTTTCCGCAAATTATATTTTCCTCTGAGAAAGCACAGAAGTGTTGGATGATAATTTATCTGTGCCCCCTTCCTGCAGTGTCTTCCCAATAAAGGTGTATTTAGAAAGTAATACCAAGGGTCTTTGGTTGGCTTTTTGTCTTGTCTCTTGTAGGTAGAATGGGCAGAAATCCTTTTGCTTAGGGCTTCTCAAATTTTCGCAAAATTCCTAAGACTGTTGTGATAAGTTAGAGAAGTCTGCAGTAATGTTGTTATTAGTACTTCCTAATGGGTATATTTACTGTCAGATTATACCTTAGTAAATTACACTCATTCTATAGTGTCCCCACTGTATACCTAAGTCATGTTTACATCATAGGTAGCCCCCTTTGGTCTGTGTCCATGTTGAAGTCTGAACCATTGGTGGAATAACTTGATCCTAGGGAAGCCAAAAGCTCTGATGTTTTTTTTAATATGTGCCTTCAAATAAGTGGCCAGGATTGTCCCTTAAAACTACTAACAAATTAACTGCGAATACATTTTAATTTGTGGGATAAATTAGCGAAGTAGCACCTCCAATGCAAATGAAAGCGACCGTACTCGTATACCATACCCCTTCTCTCTGCTTGCTTGGGGCTGGGAAGCCTCCCTGGCCTAAATTGACCACACATAAATGTCTTTTGCTTTATTAGAGTGAACATTGTCTGGCTGAACTACTGGAAGACATGGCGGGCATGTTAAAACAAGGGACACGGTTAAGCCTCACACTGCGTCTTATTAAGCTCTCAGAGACGTCAGTACTAAACGCACTGAACCATGTTTTTAATTTTCTTTTTTTATCAATACATGCTGTTAAAATGGGATCAAATGAAGAGACCCAGTATTAATAATCCAAATGGAATGTGTAGATTAGTTTAGAGTTTTAATTGCATTGTTACAAGGTATGTGAGCGAGTGATTTTGAATGGCATGCGAGAAATTACTTTCATTGCTAATGTTCGCAATGAAACAAGGGTAGTAAACCAGATTGTTGTGGCTTTAAATTCCTGAGGGAGGCTGCGGCCTTATATTGAATAGCATTTCGGTGTCTTCAGCGCAAATGTATTTAAGATATGAGCCATATCTTAATGAACGAAACCCGGGCACACGAACCACCCTAAATTAAAATGTATGCTCAGCATTTACTGTAATTAGCGATAATGGTGACAATGCTTTTAAGGCTGCACCTCTCCATTACATTTGTTCCGCATTTAAACTGTGATGCAGGAAGTTGCTTCAGGCATGATTCTTGTGAGATGAAAGTGTTTGCTGACGATCATTTAAAAGCCTTACCTCCCCATTATGTTTGTTCTGCATTTAAACTGTGACACAGGAAGTTGCTTCAGGCGTGTTACTCCAGACAGGACGGTGCTGGCACTCTCCTGTGCTTGTGAGTGTTCTTGGCAGAGTTTGCAGGCTGGTAATTCATGAGACCTGGCTGACTCTCCTCCTCACTGCTCCCATTGTAAAGGTGCTGAGTCACTCTCCACATTCTTGTAGTGAAACGGTTGGAAACCCTAATACTTCAGATAGGTGCTCTAGGGGGTCCCTTAAATGCCCTATATGTACAGCGTTCGCAAATGTACCCCGCCGACTTGTGTATTCAAATATAGGCAAATCTATTTTTTTATGTAATTCCAACAGGCAGTAAAACTGGCCAGTTTCAGATATGGATTACATGCTGTGTGTAGAAGTGGTAGATGCAGATTATATGTGTATGTGTCAGTCAAGGACTGTGTCAGTGTTCTCCACTAAATTTTTCAATGACCGGGCGGTAGGTGGCGTTATATTGCGAGCAGGTTCATTTTGTTGAGCTGGGGTTGGGGGAAGCATTCTATTTTGTTGAGCGGGGGTCATTAACGATAGTAAAGAACCTTATGTGTCTATATATATGTTTGGGTATGTGTGGTCACGTGTGGTTGGTTGTGTTTGTGTGCTGTGCATATGTGCACGCCTGCGTGCGTGCACGTCTCTGTGTGTATGTGTCTGTGTGAGCACGTGACTGCATGCATGCACATACAATTCAGAGCATTGGAATATTTCTTACAAAACATCAGTCAGTTGTTATGCTGTTGTTCGAGAGGTTGGCTGATCTTCTAATTTGAGCAAAGATTAGGATTTCATGGTCTTTGAGGTGTTTTAATTTGACTACTTCATGCCAATTCCAACCACTCTTGGTGAACCACTGCAGCGTAGCGCCAGAATTATTGAGTTTTGTTTCATTTTGCTCATCTTTTCCTGAGGGTAAGAGTGAATTGTACGGCCATTAAATTTTATTCACCTCCATTTCCTCAGAAGACTTTCTCTGGTGCTACTGCAAGAAATATCGATTCATCTTTTCCCGGGCTTCGTCTTCAGGTCTGTTTCCTCCAGTTACCTGTTGGCTCATGACCTCAGCCAACAAAGTTGGATGGAGGTTATGTTTTCGCCCTGTTCATTCGTCCATCTGCAGTTCCGCATCCACAGACTCAAATATACTATCAGAATTACAGAAAAATTCATGGAAGAATTTTGATGAAAGTTTGTGAGAAGGTTATACCTGACAACAGTAAGGGGTGATTAATTTTTCATAGGTCGAGGCAGAAGATCAAGGTCATGATTGCAGAAAAAATGAAAAAAGATGGTGCAGGCTGAGGTTTGTACGCTACCGGTTGCTGTTCAAGGTTTATTTGGTTAATTAGGGTGACAGATCATTTTAACATTCTTCGGATAAAATTACAATGACTGTGAAGTAGAACTTGGGTACTGTTTTGGGTCTGTGCAGCTAGTTTTTCGGAACTAGCAGAGTGAATGATATTGACTCGACAGTTTAATGCCTCCGCTCTCTGTTTCCTGGTTGTACGTCTGTGCGCATGTTCGTCACATTGCCTGTCACATCATTAGGCTGGAATATCTTTTCTACGATATATCTACTAAAGGAGCGGCAATATTTTCACCAAATCAGAGGTAGTGACTTAGCACACTGGGTAGCTCAACTGATTCAAACGTAGGTCATTGGACGAAAGGTTAAGGTCACATGAGGTCAGTGGTATGTGGGGGCAGAAGATAAAAAGGGTGTGTGAAGCTATGGCAGGTGGAAGCACAGCAATCAATGCTTTAATTTGAGTTGTACTTCATTGTTTACTGAGACATGGACATTGAAAATACTGTCCCACCTACTTTCTTTTTGAATCTTTGATTCAAAAGTGATTCTTGACATTTGCTGTGCATAGTTTAATCAGTTATTTAGAAAATGTGGTTGGTTCAATTGTTCTTCAGGGCTTGCAAAAATCGCCTGCCCGACATCCTGGGGCAACAAGTAATTTTATTCGGGCAACTGAAATTCTCTTCTTATGTACCGGCAACCACGTTCTGTTGCTGATCACGCAGGCCCGGGGTGCTGAAAATAGGGGGTCATCGAGTGTACTGCATGAGATATCGTGCACGCAAGATGAATTGTGGACACATTCTTACCCTGTTTGAATTTTAATACCACAACGTGAATTGGTCACATTAAATCAACAATGTAATTTGCAGTGGGTTCCAAACTTACTGGCTCCCCTGACTGGCAATACACAAACAATACTTTTTGAAAAAATCAAAAAAATATTTTCATTGAGAAACATTGAGTAACGTGAGAAATGGAAATACTGTACGATAATAATGTTCCAGTGAATCAAACCACAATCATTTATTGGTTTAATTAAAAAGCAGTTTCCTCCAAATCAAGGTTTCACAATTAATAGTACCCCATAAATAACCTCTCCCAAAATTAAACCAGGTATTACATTCCACTTATGTTTTATCTAAGTGTTAAGGAACTATATTGAGCCGTTTCATCTCTTCCTGTTTCACCAGGTTGAAAAATGAGGTTACACACATGCAGCAAAGGCAGATGGTCATAGGCCTTCATAAATTAGGTAATGGCTACTAGAAGAGTCAAAAACAATGAATATGCCACTGAGCACTGTCTGGGGAATTATAAAAAAATTCCAAAGTGGAACTATTGAAAACCTCAAGGGCAAAGGACACACTGCATTTTGCCCCCAGGATACTGAGGAGGATGGTGAGAGAAGAAACGAAGTTCCCACTGTGAGGGAAGTGCAGGCCATGATTGCATCTTGAGGTCAATCGGTTTCAAAAAGCACCATCAGGTGCCACCTCCACAACCACAGGCTCTTTGGAAGGGTTGCCTGAAGAAAGCATTCTCGTCTCAAAAGACATAGAAACAAGCGCTTGGAGTTTGCCAAACGTGATTTCAGTTATGACTAGAACAAGCTGCTATGGTCAGATGAGCCCAAATTTGCATGTTTTTGTCAGACAGTGACGTGCAGTCGGAGGTTAGTTTGGTGAGGCAGAATTCTTCCCTTTGCTTGATTAGCAATCAGAAGATTAACTAATTTAGTAAGACTATTCGGCATTATGAAGGGCCAGTTTTAAGTTTCCGTGGCGTTATTACTCAGTTTGTTGAACCTGAAATGCTCACTAGACAGCAGATTTGCGCGTACTTGCTTTCAGAAAGCTGAAGCAATGTCATCAAGAAATATTAAAACAGTTTGACTTATGCAGAGTTTAATGCTTAATTAATATACAATGTATTGTCTTTTAAATATGCGCTTTTAGACCCAAACAACAAAAAAAAGTGTTTATTTTCACTCTTCTTTCATAATCCGATTAACAAAATGTTTAAACGATATACAGAATTACCGAGAGCCGAGAATTTTTCCTTATTGATTATTCAGATTTCCATCCTTGCAATCTCGAAGCATATACGAGAATTAATCTTTTTGTCATTATCTCCTCTGTCAGTATACAGGCTTCCTATAGGCTTGGTCTTAATTGTTTTGATTGTCAATCAGGAATAGTACGTGGGAACAGGTTCACAAAATCCTGTAGTTTGGGTCACTGCCTCACCTCACCGCACATTTATGGCTTCCTGTAAGCAAGTACTCGCAAATTTGAAGTTTCGTGAGCATTTCAGGTTCAATGTACTGAGTAATAATTCCGTGGAAACTTAAACTGGCCCGTCATTCTGCTGAATAGTCTTACTAAGCTAGTTTGTCTGATTGCTAATTAAGCAAAGGGAAGGATTCTGCCTCACCAAACAACCCTCTGACCGCACGTCACTACTGTCAGATACAGCTTCGGCATATATAGCGTCGAAACAGAGATGCATGCAAAGAGAAGCACCTGATACCCACGGTGAAATATGGTGGGTTTGTCATATTGTGGGGCTGTTTTAATTCAAGAGGTCCAGGGGCAGTTGATAAATGCAAACCCAAAACTGTGTAAGATATTGAAAAATCTGTGAAATAGCCCAAAATCTACCCAAATGGGTGCCTTAACCTTATCATAAATTATTGGAAATTATTATGCTGTTATCCTTGCCAGAGGTGGTTGCACTTACACAGGGCTATTCAACCGTGTCCAGAAAGGGCCAGTGTGTGGGCTGGCTTTCATTCCAACCAAGCACTTACTCTCCCGACACCACTAATCAACCCCAAGAGTCTTTGCTAAAGAGCTTGATTAGTAGTATCAGGTGTATAAGTGCTTGGTTGGAATGAACGCCTGCACCAACACCGGCCCTTGCAGGATAATGTTGAATAGCCCTGCACTAAGTGCTAATGAAGGGTGCCAATGATTATGAAACCTTGATTTTTTTCTTATTTATTTTGTATTAAATGATTTTTCTGATTTTGGTTGTTTCCATGTAAGCATTAATCAAGAATTTCTCAGAGGGGTATCTGTTGAGGGCGACCAAAATTCCAGAGTGACTTGCCCGCAAGGCAGCCACTTTTTTGAAAATTTTGCGAGCCCTGGTTCTTCATGCTCGCTTGCAAACTCTGCGACCCTTTGCAACACTGAGCCTTGATTTTTCTTTTTTTGCATGTTTCTCTGGACTTGAAATGTGGTGTATTTGCCTGTGAAATCCTCACTGTAAATCCTGTCAAAGCCGGCAAGGCCAGAGCATGTAATACACTGAGCCATGACTTCTTCTACTCTATTTTTCTCTCTCTATTTTTCTCTCCAGAGGCCACTATAAGCCCTGCAGTCCTACCCTTCTCCTCTCCTCCCTCCTTCATTTCTCATCTCCAGTCCTCCTCTTTTTCCTACAGAACTGTCAACATCTGGTTCAGCTGCCTCCATCTTCGTGCCGTGATTACTGTAAATTAATTAAGAATTACAGTATTTTACTGGATAAAACCTCTTCTGATATACATTAGCATTAGTGTAATGTATTGTTTAATTTTCCTGCATTGAGGATATATTTTCATATTTTATTGACTTTTTGCTGCAGAGAAATTTGATGTCATAGTTGTTTTAAAAGATTAGTCAGAGAAATATGACTTGATCCATACAGTTCCAACCCGATGCAATAGACAGAGAATGAAAGGTGCCATTACCAGTAAGTCTTGCTGTGAGTTTTTTGTCATAATTGAGATAAGTCCGCAAAAATCTGGAGTATTAGACTAGATTTCTCATTATACCTTTATAGCCATGGATACCTTAAAAAATGTCCAAAACCTGTATCGGAGCAAGTCATGTTTATTGACACCCTGCGTATGTCGTGTTCTGCTAGTTTTTGTAAACACCATTTAGCAGCATTAGGGTGTGTTTTTAGATTGACCGTCTGTTGCTGTGTGGTACCTCCTCACCTCAATAGGGCATAAGAGAGGAGCCGTCAGTCTCCATTATAATCACGAGTCCGTGCCCTCTCACGGGCGACTTTGATTTCCAAGTCAGCTTGTAAGTATTTTCTGACGGATTTCAAGATGTACTGCAGGAATGGACACGCTGCTGTCTAAAAGACTTGTCAAAAACTCCTGTCAAATGGCCTTGAGGTCTCGGAAGTCTAATGCACATACATGTACATTGCTGTGCACCTGTTCATGCTTTAATTTGGCCTGGTAGTTCGAATGGGGACTTCCTTTTAATTTGAATTGACACTGCTGAATCACTGTTGATTGGGATGGGAATGAGCAGGCTCTCATGTACGGGCACTTGATTAGACGGACAGATGCTGTGAGGCTGTGTTTTCTCTGGGAAAAAAAAGGATGAAAAAACACTGAGATTTGTATTCACCTCTGTCAAAAGGAGCCTTGGGAATAACGTTAGTGAGCCAAGTGAGGAAAGTCAGGCTTCCAAAGCTATCATGGATGTATTTACTGAAAAATATCTAAAAGAGAATCGATCACAAAAACTTTATGTAAAAGCTGTCTTTTTTTCCACAGGAAAAGCCAACCTCTTTTAATCAGAGAAAAATGATTCCTATTATGCACAAGGGCTTGGTATTAGTCTTCTGTTGTTACCTTCAATTAGTGCCAGAATTTGTAAAATGGACTGTATCGGAATGTCCATGCATGCTAGAATATTTAAAGCTGGCTATGATGAATGACCAGTTCCTTTTCTTAAAGTGAAGTTGTCAAAACGTTCGCCCCAAAGTTCAGTTAATTCTTCAGATCTCCGTGGTTTCTACGTGTGGTATGACAAACTGTATAACTTTAACCCCTTAAACCTAAACGCTCCTGGTACAGGGGACAGTCATTACGCATTACGCATTACGCGAGAAAACTCGGCAAAAAGCTCATGTTGACCATTTTTACCTCAACCGAACACAATTTAAGCACCAAGCAAGTAAATAACCATGTAACAAAACATAGGATAAAATTATATCAGTGCTGAGTCGCAACCATTTTTATACTGAATTTGTGCTATGCATACAAATGATACCTCAAATGAAAGAGGAAAGTCCACAGAATCCAGCGATATAAGCCTTGTCATTTTACACACTACACTCAAAGAATACATAATAACATGAGAATACATGCATACACTTTACAGTCTACAGAGATGACCAAAAATTTTACCTTTGATATCTTGTTAAAAAAAAATGTTCAAGGGTAAATCTGTGCTCGCTATTGTAAACCCAGTGTGTCTGTGTGCTAACAAAACTAGATCTTCCAGTCTCCAAGCATGTTTTTTTCCCGGGGCATTGCTGCAAAGATCTCAGCTCCTCAGCATTCAGCTTGCTTGCAATGTATTTTCCTCTCTGCGATTGGCTTGTGATGCTGTCAGTAAGACTTTGCCGGTCCGAGTGCGTCAAGCTGAGTCCATATAATTATATATTATATATTTCTGTATAATTATCCGCTGATGTAGCCGTGTGGTTAGGATGTAGCACTGCAGTCCAGACTGCCAAGGCTCAAATCTCAGCCTTGGTATTTGTTTACTAAGGCAATAATTGCATTTTTCCTCTATGAATAATTGCTGGGGTTTTTCTTCTTTTTACTTTTCCTTACTATTTTTGGTATTTATAATTTTATTTACTTGCTTTATTGAATAAATCTGCTCCAGTGGAGTCAAACTTCATTTTCCTCCGGATAGCTCACTCGGTTAAAGCATCGAATTGCAGAGCAGTAGTGACTATCATGGCGCAGGTTTGAGCCTCGGTCCTACCAACCGGCAGTGGTCGGCAGCTTTTTCAGAGTAACGCACAATTGGCCTTTGCGCTACAGGGATGCAAATTGGGAAGGGAATGGAAATATAAAAAATTATTGCTTTGTTCGTCACTCAAGCACGTCCTGTTGGCCAGCCGAGCGCTCGTCAGCAAGATTATAAGCTAAGTTGTTCATGTTCTGGTATCCTTCGCTCTCATTCTGAACTTGCGAGGATTCGACCAATGAGTGTAAAGAAGCAATAGTTGACAGGCACGTGCATCGGAGGAGAGCTGTGAGTTATCCCACTCTCCTGAATTGGCAACAAGGGGTTGCATATGAGTAAGCCATGTACATAGTTCCCCAATTGGGCATTCAGATTCGGGTGGGATTGGAGATGCAAAAAAAAAAAGTATTAAAAAAAACTTAATTTTCTTTGTTTGTATTATCTTTGAATAGGAAATTGTACAAGCTACAAACCCGGCAGAAATAATAATACATTTTTTTAATTAAAAAGTGGTTGTATTTGGATGGAATGTGTGCCTGTAGTGACATATAAGTGAAATAAAATGAGTCTTATTATTTGATTTCTGGGAAATATGAAATGGAACCCAGTTTCAGCTAGGGGAGGCCACCTAGACATTCCCAAACTAAAACCTCTCTAATTTTGCTCTGATTTATTTGGTTAAAAAAATAAACAAATAAAAATTTTAAATGGATAAATAAATTAGACAGATAAAAACAAAACTTTGTTTGGTGCAAAAAAGATGTTTCATTTTTGCAGTGTTCCACCTTCATTTACTCTAACTCAGGGACATATACACCGATTGTTGCACCATGACAAAAATCCGCAAGATATTACCTTTATTATGATACCACGATTATTCAAATCGACCAATTTATTGCAGAGATATAGTCATTAATGCAATGATGTCGGGTTATGTCATTTTTATACCAGAGGCTCAGGGCTTAAGGGGCTAACTGCCCAACACCACTGAAATAATCCTTTTTTTCCAAGCACTCCTGAATTAAGCTTCGGCTCGCATCGTCCCCTGCCGAGTCCCTGTCACATGACTTCGAGATAATTAAGGTGCAGCATTCACTTTCCCGCCTCTCTGACATTGTGAATCTGCGCTGTAATAGCATGTTGTCTAAATAACTCTCTGCATTAGTACAAACAAGCCTGCTGATACCCCTGTGTGGGCAGATTTAAAAATTGATAATTGGTGGCGTAAAAACCGGTCTCCTGTTGATGTTGTGCCGGTTGATCTTTCTGAGGCTGCATGAAGTGAACCGCGGTCCGAACTGAGCTGTCCTGCAGCCAGGGATTTTGTTTTGAGTGTAAGCAGCAGGGAGGAATACTCTCATGGGACACTGCGCATTCAGTCTCTGTTTTCCTGCACCACCACTGCCGGAACCGTAATGGAACCGCTGACCCCTGTTTCTCGGGCAGTATCAGATCGCACAAGCCAGGCTTCCTTAATCCCTTCAGTTTTGATATGGCGGATTCACTATTTCACGCAACAGACTGTTGTTTTAACAAATTAATTGTAACCCTTCCCTGCCCAAAATAATTTGTCAACATACTTTGTAACTACATGGCGAGAAAAGGGTTTTTTGCCCTTCCATAGTTATCTGTTAGAAGAATATTCATTTTGCCCTACAAACCAACATTACAATATAATATTATATAATATGTAATATAATATAATATAATATAATATAATATAATATAATATAATATAATATAATATAATATAATATAATATAATACCTTCTTGTTGTGAAAATGGCACATTTGCGTGAATAAGAAGAGTTCAGTGTTTACCAAAAGCATGTTAAAGTGGTTTTAATCTGTCGTTGTGAGTGTTGACTTTACGGTCAGTGAGGTTCAATGAGGGCTCAATGTCATTTCATTCATCATTTATATTTCATTCCATTCTGGTTGGAGACCGCAGGAGACGGCCGATGTGATGAGGATCCTCTCTCCCTGTCGTTTCTCTTCTGAGCTGCTGAGGTCAGGATTGCAGTGCTCGACTCGAGCGAATGAGGGGGGAAAGGTAGCCGCTGTTCTCAGTATTGAGCTGATGATTTGACAGTGTCTGTCTTATACGGGAAAATAACATCATACTCCATCATCTCAGCTATTTTACTCTTCTAGCTAGGCTAACTGAAGTTAGCTCGATTTTTAAATAATTTTTAATGCAGCTCAGTGTAAATTGCCTCTATTTTTGATATTTTCTTTGATTGTACCCTGCCTTCTAACTACTCACTTGTTCCTTGAATGTATTTTAAGGTAAATGGACATACAATTATTTATGGATGGCTAATTAGATTTTTTTTGGGCCATTTCCTCATTCATATTTCTGTGGTGGTAGAAGTCTGTCACTGGACTCAGTACCCCGTGCTGTGCTCAAGCTCAAATAATAAGAAGAAACGGTCATAAACGTAAACATGCAGATGAACTTCAGTGGTGTGTCAAGTGAATTTTATGTCTGGCCCTAGAGGTGCTTTGAGTCAAATGTTCAGTGGACCAGATTCAATTGTTAAAGTCTCGCACACAGGCAGATATTTACGCTGGAGAGTTGTGTCTTTTTTTCAGCAACACTCCCATCTGTGGGCGCCCATTCGTTTTTATTGGAGCGAAAATTAATGGTCACTGTCACTGCTTCACTGTTGCAAAAAAAAAAGTAATTATAGCCTAATGATTTATTTTCGTTCCTCATACAGCTTGAAAGAACGATTTTCCCGTATGATGGTAACCAAATTGAGTGAATGATGGCATTTAGATATGTCATGGGCCACTGGCATAAAATTTACTCACTGATCTTTGCCACTGGCCTTTAACACTTTTGTTTCTTACAGAAGGGGCTTGTTTGAAAATAATCTGCTGTGTTATTGTCTGGCTTATACAGATGCAATTTTGCAAGAATGTCAGCCGCGGTTGTTTCCTGAGATACTCTCTACTACGTATCTGCCCATGATTAATTGGCTGACCTGGGACAATCTTAGCAGGTCCTGTTGAAAATCTGGAGGGCAATTTTAAGGCCTGTAGTCTTATAATGGTAATGTGGTGCCACCGTGCAGTGGTCTCAGGGTTCACAAACTCGGTCCTGGGGAACCACTGTGTCCGCTGGTTTCTGTTCCTGCCACCATTGCAGTCTCAGAATTCTATTGAGCGGCTAATTTTTCTTAACTGCGCTAACTCTACTCATATGGATTATTTACACTTTAAAGCCACATTATGTCAGAATTAGCTATTCAGGATTTTCCTAAATGGCTCCATATTAAAATTGTGCTGTATTACAAATTACATTATTGCATAAAAAAGAAGAATATTGTGACTTTTGAAGCAGTAAAATTGACTTTTAATTGTAACTGTGGTTATGTGGTCACTAAAATTAACAATTTATTAGGTAATTAAGATTTCAAAGACAAGTTATGATGAGTCAAACCTGTTGGGTGTTTTTTGTGATTGTTTTCAGGAAAACTAAAGATCTTGAACAGCTCTGTTCTGAAACCCAATTAGCAAGCAGCTTATTGATTTTGATTTTGATTATTTAAAACTTATTCCCACCTTGGCTTTTCTTCTTTACTAGGAATGTCACAAAATAAGCGCAATAGAAATATTTGGCTTTTAAACATCGTGGAATGCATAGCCATATTTTTCGAAGTGGTTTTAACAGGTGAAGCATCCCTCTGGCCTGAAAAGCAATTAATTTCGAACATCAAAACCTTGTTAATTCTGGGATTGTAAGTGTGGTTGGAACTAAAACCAGCAAACACAGTGGGTCCCCTGGACCAAGTTTGGGAACCCCTGGATTAACGTATGGTGTGCAAAATATGTCAAGTTTGCCAAATCCAGCAACTGAAAAAAATCCAGATGGACACTTACAGAAAAGTCACCGAGGAGTTTTATATATGTATAGGTACTTTGCCCGAGAAATTTTCAGGGAAAGTCTGTTTAACCCTGCAATTTATCACGGGAACGTGTGCTAAATGTCAACAAGCTCTGGGAGCCAAATTAAAAGCACTCATATGGATCAGCGTGTGCATTGCATTTAAATGAGCAGAAAGCACTAGCTTGCACTACCATTAGCTAATGAAATTCTCCCGATGTACAGGACTAGTGTATATCACAGCAGATATGGAACTTTTGCATCTGCACATAATAATCCAAGTAACTCCAGGTCTCGGGAGAGTCTGGTTGGTTTACCACAAGCAGACTGCCTCTGATTGGTCTACTGTCCTCATTCCCCTCAAACCAGAAAAGGCTCAAATGGCTTTTCAGTTTCCATCTCTGTTATTAATTTGTTTGGCGGATGCATTTATCTGGCATGGCCTACATGGGCTTAGAGTGTTATCTGCATGTACAGGTGGCGATTAGACTGATGTAATTAGCGGTGAATACTTTACTCAAGGGTGCTGTAACCCATATTCACTGGCTGTGCAACGCAGCAGTTCTCTGCGATGCCTTTAGGATCAATACTGATTTACCAGGGTTGTGTGTGTGTGTGTGTGTGTGTGTGGGAGGTGGGTTCAGGGAAAGGGTAATCTTCATGTCTTGTCAATGCAAATCAAGATGACCGTTGCTGTAGAAATGACAGAACAAGTGTTGGCCTCCCTCTGGGAGGGCGCAAGCAAGTTTGAAATATGAGGAGCTTAGCGCGGATCTCTGGTTTGTCAGTCGATGGAATGCATTTAAATGTGATCTGGATCTCAGTAAATTGTTGGTCGCGGCTACTGTAGCATATTGGGTCTGTGCCTTTGTATTCGGGGCCAAGGGGTTCGAGGCTCTGAAGAGTCTCCCTGCAATTTGCGATAAAGCAGCACCCAGACAACAGCTTGTCCCTGTTCATTTAAAACCAAGCTAATGGCTAATGTGCGTCTGTATTTGTGTAGGGGATTAACTCCCAGGCTCAGGAACACTACAGCTGGTCATCTGGAAAAAACATAGCTAGTACTGTTCTCCCAGACCTTCTCTCGACTACCCTGATATGTCAACAATAAAATGATACAATTAATAAAATGTTTTCTGAAGAGGAGGTGGGGAGTGGCTGATTCTGCTGAGCAGGTGGAAAATTAGCACCAGCCGCTAGCCAAACGCTGGTAAAATTTGAAAGTGGCTGGCTGGTAGATTTTAGGCACAAAATAATTTACTTTTGTGCGGCTGGTGAATCTGAACATTCATCTGTCATTTGCTGGTAGACCTTCACATTTTCAAAAGATAATTTCCCACCCTGCTGTTAAGCCTTGGAACCCATGACCTGGCATCTGTAAGTCTTTTGTACCACTGCTGTCTGTGGGCAGAACTCCTTTGTGCTATTCATTTAATTTTGTAGCATAATTGACTGTAGATTCTTTTGAGGGCATGATGGTGGTGTGTCTATGATGTCTGGTGTCTAAACTACTGCTGCAGGACTGAAGTAAACCCTTAAGTGGTCCCTATGACAGAATGCTTGTCTTTACTCTTTAATCAGACTTGTGTGCTGGATCAACGGACATACATGGACATTCCAAATTGGAATGAGAAAAAATAAACCTTGCTGAAAATTTTTTGGCTGTTGTTAGAAATAGGCTGCATCCTGGAAGAGAATAGCTCTCATTTTTTTCCTTAATGTTTTGTCATTGTATAATGTCTTTGTACCCTCGTGTGGCCTCCTAAAGCCTTCACATATAGGATCCCAACTGATGCTATGCCTTCTCTTCTCTGAATTTCTGGAACCTTCATTGTGTCGATTCTTACCGCCAGCACTGAGGTGGCTTGTTGAACAGCATGTGTCATCCTTCCGGCAAGGTTAAGCCTCCGTCCTGAGTCCGCCGCCTGGGTTCTGCCTGCTGTTGGACTGCTCCCTCAGAATCTGCTGATTCAACTTCTATTCCACGAACTGTACGTCCTCCTGGTCTTCGCGGCTGGCTGAAGCCCCAGTATGCAGGCATAAACAGAGCAGTAGGGAGAGAGGAGATGGAGCTGGTTCCAGCAGCTTTTGCACATTTTTGTTTGTTGCTTTTTATTAATTTTTTTTGCTGTTCTCCCCACCCTTTGGGAAGATGAGGGAAAGAAGTGAGCAAAAGAAGAGACGGTAAAGAGATCGAAGCAACGTGAATTGGAGAAACAAGACGTGCTCACTGCTTCAAACAACACTTTGAAACAATGTCTGTTAGGGGTCATCGTACGTCACACTCTCTGAATAAGATGCTTCAGCAATGGATAGTCATGTATTTCCTTGCTTACGATATCACTGGTGAAATTCAAATTCCTTTTTCCAAACCGGTTGAATGGACAGTCATATTCTTAATGATGGTAGACCTGGGTCCATATGAATGAATGAATGAATGAATGGAGTGGAAACAAAGAAGAGTTTGAGAAAGATCACAGGTACTTGATTGGAAGAGATCATTGCTGATCACTTTCTCATCTCATTACCCTTGATGGGGGTCAGCTCTGGTCCAGGCAGTGACTGGTATGGCTCTTAGCAGCTGAGGTATATTAAAGCTGCAGTGTATTAAAACTGTGTTTCTTGTCAGCCATTTTAATTTTGTGTAGTGGAAAGTCCACGTCTTGTCTCCCCGACTAATGTAATTTTGATGCACAGTGTGCTTTGCGCATTATGTGGGCTGTGCCCTCTGATCCCAGCTTGGCTGTATGCAACTGTAAGTTTATAGCTGAAGAGGCATCTGGAAGACGGGCTTGCTATTGCCGAATAATAGCGATGCGGCCATTTTATGTGGTTTTGTTTTATTCTAAATAAATGGTCTACCTCCTTCAAAACAAAATGGATATGGTACATCTGCTAAGGCTTGTTTCATTATTTTGATTTTTTGAATGTTCAACAAATTCCTTTTTAATGACCTGTAGTAATCAATTAAGTAAATAAGCAAATAAATGGAGAACTTGAAAAACAGGCCAATACATAGGCATAGTATCCTGTGAAAACCTTTATGTTTGTAGTGTATGGTGTATTTCTTTTTGTATTTCAAACCTACAGTTTGACCTTAGAAAGATGTACTATGGATCATTTGGACCACTCTTTGAATAAGCGATATGTACTGAGTTGTAATAGAACAATAAAATGCCTACATGTTTCGGCAGGTAGCCTTCATCAGGGCATTTTTCCATTTTGCCCTGATGATGGCCATCTGCCGAAACATGTAGGCATTTTATTGTTCTGTTAAAAACTAGCAAATTAATAAAAGCTTTTTAATGTTTATACCAGAATATTTGCCTCAGATCTCTTTGTTTGTTTCATATGCCAACTCCATACTAAAGAGCACCTTCCTGGTTTTACTCTGGATTTTTACCCACTTGAGCACTCAGCTGATTGTTTTTCTATGTACTGAGTTGTATTTACACCTCAGTGCCCTGAAATGGTAGGTTGTGGCTCTTGTTTTGGGCTATTTTATGTGTATTTAGTGCTCAGGATAACCCTGCTTGGTGATATTACTGTGTATGTGCAGGAAGTAATTGTGAGAGTGCCCTCACCATTTTACTTTGCTCTGTCATCTTTTATTAAACACCGATTACATCCTGTTTGTTAACGGTAGAATTACCTTTGACAAGAGATCCGTATAGTTTGGAGTAACATTTTTTTTTTTTGCCTCCAATGCTGATGCTAGTTATTTCAAACTGTCAAAAGTCTCGCTTGTGCGTACAAAATGAGTCTTGGCTAAATTTTTTGACTGACTCTTTTAATTTCATTTTTTTTTGTCTTATTCACTTTAATCTCTCTGGGTTTTCTCATGTCTTTTGTATTTTAATTATGCACTCCCCTCTGCGCTCAGTCCAGATGTTCATTATCCATTTTCCATCTTCTGTTAGCTCAAGGATATGTCTTGTAGAATTGGGTTCTTAATAAAACGGTCAAATTTCAGAATCATTTCTGCTTACCAAACAATGAATGGAAATGATCAAATAATGTAAATCTGATTTTATATCGTTTTTACCCTTTGAAAAATTAGAGCTTTGGATTTGTTTTTCAAAGTTCTAAGTCTGTGTTCTACAACATGGGTTTCAGTCATTGGTATTGATTATTTTATCAACATTAGGATTACAAACATTCCAATCCCGTGTACACTGACACACAGTGAAAAGGCAACACTCATATTTAATAACCAAAAAGAAGAAATAACCAATGTTTTTCAATTCAATTTGAATCCGAATAGAAAAACAGGTCAGATGAAATGGATGGCTTAGGACGAACATTGATCCCTGCTCGTTGGAGAAAGTCTCTGGTGAAGTGTGGAGTGTGGGGATGGGCGTTGTGTTGGAACGTGAATGGCAATCCTTGTTGTACATGGTTGTTCAATAGTGGTTGAGGAACTGGTCTTAAAATCTGATGCTGATGGGGATGACCCACTGTGTCTTCTATGTGTCCAATGTCTTGCTTTGCACTTGCATGTCATTCAAGTGATGCATTCAACCTGCTGCAAATGAGATGGCAAAAGTTGTGTTTTGGAAATGTGATCCCCTGACAGACACACAAACTGGGTTTGAACCCAGAATTGCACAAATTCCAGCTTTTAACCCATTGCCTCTGTGGTCATTTTGATGGCTTCAAAAAATCAGCTACGATGTAAAAAAGGTGTTGCGTTTTCACTGTGCTTTCTACATCTTGATGGGTTTAGCCTGTTACCTGCTTCAAGTCTATTATCCTAGCGGAGAAAGCTAACCATTCACAATCTGAAAGGGTTCCTATCAAGTATCGAGGGACAATCCTCGAGTATCGAGTGTTATTGCAATCCTTGCATTCTAGAATATTTCAACTGTCTTTTAATGTAGACTCATTGTTTTTTTGTTAATTTTGCGCTGTTATTTTTTGTTTCAGAGTCCTAACGTGTTTGTGAACTCTAATTCTTTGTTTATGATTTTGCACTTTAATAAGTGTATTTATCGGATGGAGAACAATTGCAAACAAGACTCAGTTGGTTTGATGTTGTGATACCACAACAGCAACAATTTTTCCCTTTACACTGGCATCCCTGATTGCTTTGTCCTTTTCTCTTTGTAGAGCATGAAACTCTCTCAAATTTTCTAAAGATCACGATTTCCCGACCCGAAGGTAATAAGATCTTTGTGAATTTTAGGTTTGCAAGGAGGTAAGCGAAAACATCAAAGTTTTCAGCATTGAAAACAACTTGCTGGAGTTGTCTCTTCTGGAATTGTTTTCTCATTTATCGCTGTTAGTCTGTATGTTGTCTCATTACCTCCGCCAACAAAGTTATGTTTCTGCCCCTGTTTGTCTGTCTGTCTGTCTGTCTGTTTGTGAACAACATAACTCAAACAGTAATGCATGGATTTGGATGAAATTTTCTGGGTGCATTGCTATTCAAGGATGGACCCTATTGATTTTCACAGTGAAACAATATGGCCGCCACGGCAGCCATCTAGAAATCGTATGACACGCGATAACTCAACTTTGCTACCACTCAAGAAGGTTTGGACTGTGCTGTCTTGGCAGAGGTTTGCACTCTACGAGTGCCTCTAGTTATCATTATAGTTTGTAAGAGCAGAATATTTCAAACTACCCATGAGAATCTCCCGGTCAATATTTGAAATTGTATTATCATAGGCATAGAAGACATTTGTTTCAGCTCTTACCCAATCTTACCCAATCTCCTCTTACCCAGTATTTCAGAGGCTTGTCCAAATGTTGTGCAGCAAACTTTATACAGGGATCGCGTTACCCGCCCACCAATCGCCATTGGCTAACGTTGCTCCAATCTGGCGACTAAAAACCTGAAGGTGACGAAAAATTTGGCGAAGAGCATTATTTTGCTCCAGCAGTACATAGAATCAATCTTCCTGTCTGTCATGCGTATCGCCTCTCATATTCCCCATTCCACCTCAAAAAGTCCGCTTCAGCCCCTCCCCTCAGTGATATTCCGATACGCACTCCGCCGGGCCGCCCGCTCTCAATCTCACCATAACTGCATGCTTTCCGCTCATCATAATTTATGCAAAAACTGCTAGCGCCGCGGTGTGGTATCCAGAACTACTTGGGGATTCCCGCTTGTCTAGTTGGGCCATATGCTGGTTCCCTGCACCACAATGTAGGCGCAAAATGGGAGCAAACGGTCACAAGACTGGCAGGAACCTACCATCTGTACCCAATTATTGCTTCCATACCCAGCACGCCAAGGTTCTTTATCATTATTATTAAAACAACATTGCAGTGTCTTATGCAAAAACCAGGATCAAAAGGCAGTGTCCCCCCCCCTCATCCAACCAGACCCTCATGTTCGTTGCCTGTTCACGTCAAGCACGTGCCGGTATTTGAATATGCCCGCTCCGTGGCCAGACTTTTTTTTCACCTTGACTAGAGTCATTGACAGGACCGGATTTTACCGATGTATTTTCTTTTCTTTTGCGTTCACTAGTCTTAAAGGAAATCTGACCTTTTCTAAGTAGTGTGAGTTTATTGCAAATTCATGCAGCAAATTCCACCCAAATATATTTGCAAAGCAATAAATAAAGGTTTGCTTTAGCACCTCTACAATTGCGCTCTGACTGATACGGGTCCAATGCTCGGGACTCTTGGGTGTTCAGGTCAGAGATCGGAAGGTTTCTCTGATAACGTATTCATTAATATGTCTCTAATTATTCAAACAGCGACTTGTGATAATTTATAAATCGCCTTGCATTTGGCTTAGACAGGTAGAATTTAGCTAATTAAAATCCTGTTTGGCTGAAATTTTGGCACAAAGGTTTATGGACTCACAGCTATCCCAGTTTATACAAGCTTCAACATGCCTTTCCTTCAGCAATGGAGTCTTGCGAGGTGAGCGTGCATAGAGGCCATGGCGATTGAGTGCATTAATTATTGTTTTATTGGAAACAACTGTACCTGCTAATTCCAGGTCTTTCTGAAGCTCTCCACGAGTGGTCCTTTGCTCTCGGACAACGCTTCTGATTATTCTTTTGACTTCTCTGTCAGAAATCTTACAGGGAGCACCTCATTGTGGCCGGTTTATGGTGAAATGATGTTCTTTCCACTTTCGGATTATACCCCCACCGGTGCTCTCTGGAACATTCAGAAGTTTAGAAATATGCCTGTAACCAATGCCATCAGCATGCTTTGCTACAATAAGGTTGCAAAGGTCTCAAGAGAGCTTCTTTGCTTTTACTCATCATGAGATGCTTCTTATGTGACACCTTGGTAATGAGAAACCTTTTTATGGGCCAACAATTAGGACTAAACCAGCTGATATTAATTTGCACTGATAGGGGGCAGGATTGCTTTCTAAAAACTGACAGATTTCAGCTGTTTTCTTGGCTTTACATGCCTTTCTGCAACTCCTTTTCTTCATTTCTACTTATTCCCCGTGTTATTCCTCTTTAATACACATCATTTATGGACTTACTTGCTTTGAGTTCTTTGTATGTGTGGATTACTTGGGTTGTTACCAACATCTGGTGAAAATTTCATGACAATAGCCCAAATATCATCATATATTTACTGAGAAAAATGTTGACGCATTCAATACTTATTCTTGCAGCTGTATCTGATCTTCTCGAGCCGATTTATTATTTTTGAAATGTTTTCAAAAATTACCCAAAAAAATATTTGAATAGGAGGGCTAGTGTACTTTTACTGAGTATCTGCTGTGCCAAGTGTTTGCTCTGCCTTTAAAGTTCACGCATGTGTGTGTCATGACAGTGCCCCTTTAAGAAGGAAAAATGTTTGGAGAGCCAAGTTCTCAAACTGACGAGCCGGAGGCAAAGGTGATCAGCGGTCTCAGAATAAAATTGAGAATTTTGAGGAGGGTGGGGGTTGGAAATGTAACTCCAATTATCTGATTTCTCTCAACTTTTGAAATGAGAGCTTGACAGAATCATCGTAAACAAACTACCGGGTGTTTCATCATTTGTCATCCTCTTTTGGCCAGTTTTTAATATCAATTCATATTTGGGTGAGCTGAGGGAGACCTTTCAGATGAGAGGCGTGTAAATCTAATCACAGCTTCTCATTATGCTCGGCCCACGTCGACAATAAATCGGTTTTCTCCTCCTCTTGGCCCGACTTTCTGCCAAAGCGGTGAGCTTAAAATCGTTACATCTGCTTTGCATGTTTCTTTTTTTTTCAGCAGATTGCAGATATGTTTATAGAGGAGAGGTTACTAGAGATGCTTTTCCTGGCTTTTCTGGGAACTCAGATGCCGGCGGATGCCTGATATATCTCTCGCTTGCTGTCCCCTTTCTCTCCTCCCCCGCCCCCCATCGCTCTGATAGGCAGGTCCTGCAGTGACTCAGTAGCATGGAGGCAGGCAGAGGGCCTGCAGCAGGGGATCTCGCTCCGTCTTCGGGACCCACGGCTGCCGCGGCAACGGCAGACGGCTCTGCTCTGGGACTGCTGCTGCTGCCGGCCGCCGGGAGCCACGACGCCCTTGACAGGTGATGACACGCCCCTACTCGTGTCCTCCTCTCCTCTCCTCTCCTCTCCTCCTTCTCTCATCTCGTTCTGTCAAACTTGCTCTCCGTCTCTGCTTCTCATCGCCTCGTCTCGCTGTGGTAAAACGCCTCTGTTTGCAATGCTGCGAGTGTATGTGTATTTGTGAGTGCTCAGGCATGCCGAGAGTGCTGAGATGCGTAGCTCTTGTTAATGGCTGCTGTCACCTTTTCTGACTTTTGGTCGCTAATCCCAGCTTGTGTCAAGGTGAAAGAAAAGCTTGTGCTAGCTCCTTTTCGTGCTCGGACGTTTCTATGAGTGTGCTCTGCGAGTCCCGTTTCAATGCGAAGGTGTGTTTGTGACAGTTAGGGACTCCTGATGCTCTGCATTTATCCTTCATGCTTCATATATTTAATTTTCTCTCCTGTTTTCGGACTCGGTAGTAGAGAAAGCAAAAATGGCAAATTCAAAGCAAATTTATTGAGCGTACCAGAGCTTTAAGTTATGTGCTAATCTACGCTAGTACGTGGGCCGTGTTAATGTACTATTTGGTTGCATATATTTGGAAAACATAATTTGTGAAGTTTTTTAAAGTCAAATGGTATCTGTACACACTTCCAAGAGCCTCATTATGGTGCGTTATATCCTATAACCAGGAACTAGACCTGAGTGTTTTGGAGTTAAGCCATTTAATCTCACTCTCTCTTTCCCTCTCACTGAACTGAGTCCAAACTGTGTGCATTCACTGCTGCAATGGCAGCGAGGGTTGTTGTATACGTTTGTGTATATGTTCGTGTATATGTTTGAAGTGTCAGCCTCAAAAATCATTTTATGGACACTTAAACTAAGTCCTCTCTCTCATAAATACGTGAAATCATGCACACGAGCACATTTGAGTTGACCCACGTGCAGTACACCCTGAGTTAAAGATTATTCCTGAACAATAACTTTCTTCAACTGAAATTTGCTGAATTCGAAAGGCTGGCTTTTGCAGTCATGAGGACCTTGCATCATTGTTAATTAGAGCTAGCTGTAGTTAGTTAGTTCATTATACTGGACCTTGCCCTCATTGTTTGTATCAAGCAGTACAAATTACTTTGAATTTCACTAACAGTTTGGATTTTTTAGTTTTAGTACCCAAAAAACTCGAGCTAGCTTCGTCATCGAAATAAACCAGTCATGTCAAAATAGCAACCTTCCATATCTGGCTGACTTAAGCTTAATGGCTGTTAGAATTTTCCCTTTGGCCCTATAATTCTGAGCAAATGGCAAATTTTAAAATACTACCTGGTCAGGTGTTTCCAGTTGTGGTTTCTCTGTCCTTTGTGCTTCCAATAACAATCCTTATGCAGGCTGCTCAGCATGGGCACACTGCTACACTGAAAAGGAAGAGCGGAAATCTGAGCTGGGCTCTGCTGCTGTAGGAATATCCATCAGCGGTTAGCACCACAGGCTACTCCCTCTCGTCTGTTTAATCAAGGAATCAGCCTGAAGCTCGTCCCACAGAATGACTAATCACATTTCTGGTGCCCTTAATTGTTAATGTTTTTTTATTTGTGGACTCCATTCATCCTCTGCCAAGAGAATTCATCTGGTTGTCTCCTGAGGTTTGATTCTTCACAGTTTGGTTTACATGACAGAAGAAAATTTTCCTCTTGAGCAGCTGGAGAATCAATTTGTCTTTTGCTATTAGTGGAAGCCCAGCTGGCTGCTAAATGAAGGGCCCTGGTACCTGTGTGGAGAAAAGGATTTGGCTGTTTTGGCAGTTGCTATGATGCACATCCTTCTATAAAATGAGGAAAGCTCTGTCTGAATCCTTTTTGCTCATCAATCAGTTGGCCAATCAATTTGAGACTGCATAAGGGCATTGAGCACTTTTTTAGGCAGGGTCTGAAGAAATTTACCAAAATTCAAGCTGTGTAAATGCTAATTTCAGGTGTTGTTGAGCATTTTTAGCAAGTCTGTATGGGATTGTGGCCCATGTATCCCTAGGAGTAGACCAGTTTGTGTGAGGAGAGAGATGAGGGTAGGCGTGAGTATATATTGGAAAGATTGAATCTCAGTGATAGATTTACTCATAAGACCCAAACACAAATCATCTAACCACAATATTCCTTTACCTTTCAAGTGTTCTGTTTTTCAAAGAAGTGTGCTAGGCACTTCCAGGTTCATGGAATATATATACAGCCAGGTTCAAAAATAACTGAACATTGGTAACGTTATTGTGTTTGTTGTCGACCGTTGAATATTGGAGTTAAAATTATGCAGTGAATGAGTTTGAGTGCAGTCACTCACCTTCAGTTTAAGGGCATGCATGTCAAAATTGGTGTGGGAATTTATGCATTTTTTAAAGACGTCCCAGCTTCTTAAGGAACCAAAAGTATTTAGGCAGTTGGCTGAGTAGCTCTTACATGGCCAGCTGTATTTTATTCTCTAATAATTTAGTTGAGAAAAAATTAAAGGGAGGTAGTGGATTTCCTGTGTTGCATTTGTATTTGGAATCTGTCCTTGTTAATTTCCTAAATTTTATCTTTGGAGGTGTCATTGCCTGTGAAGCTAGTCATTGGCTGAAAAAATCAAAACAAACTCACCAGAGAAAAATCAAACTCATTATTTGTGGCTATCTAAACTACGTAGTTGGTATATTATTATTTAGGTATATTGCTCAGGAAAGCAAAAAGGCCCAGAAGACCACGATGATGACTGTTGGATAACAGCAAAATTATTTCCCTAGTCCAGAAAAACCCTTTCATAGCTGCCAGATAAAGAATACTCTCCAGCGGCAGGCGCATTCCTGCCAAAGTCAGCAATCAAGTTAAGACTTCAATTGAGTCACATCCTGAGTATTTTCTTAATCGTTTTCCCCTGCAATCCAGCTGTCAGTTTCATTTTCTCTTTCATTTCCATAATTGCTTCTATTTATTTAATTAGTGTCTCAGGCTTTGCCCCTCCTGTTGTGCTCTCGCTCACCTGTTGCCTGTTTTTAATAGTTGTCTCCTGTATTTAAGTTCCTGGTCTCGGTCATCCCTTGCTAGATTGCTGTCTTTTTTTTTATGTGTTATTGTCTAAAGAAAACAAGTTACTATTTATTCGGGAAACTCCCAGTGTCTGCGGTCCTGGCGAGTGGCTTCTCCCAGCCTCTCATCCCATTTCAAAGGTGTACACTGGCCCAGCATGCCCTGGTTCATCTAGCTTGCCACCCCGGTTACTAGCCTTGGACTAAACTCTTTGACTGTGCGTCGCCAGTCCTCTTGTATTCCAGTTCTCTCCTGCCTGGCTTTGGACCATCTTCAGATTATCCTTTTTGAGAGAGCCTTTGATTTCCACTTCCTCTGTTGATTAAAGCAGTCTTTTCGGATTGTCTGCGATCTGTGCGTGGTTCCTTTGTTCTGATATTCATGACAACTAGAGTGAATACAGAGGGTTTATCTCCAGATGTTAACCTTTGGTAAATCTCAAAAACAGAATTTATCCAAAAAAAAGAAAACAGCCACATTATATAGACCGAAGAGAAGAAGAATATGAAGTAAGAAGGGAACTGTCCATGTTCTGAAGTATACCACCTCATCTGTGAAGAGTGGTCATATGGGGGTATGTATAGCTGCTAATTGAAATCACTCAGGAGTGGGTGATATCTTGGTGTTTTAATATATATTGATGTATTTCTAAATGAGATATAACACGGGACAATTTCGCTTGTATGGATAGAGTTCATTTTGTGTTAAAATGACAATACATGGGCCGTAAGTTTACACCCATTTCTCCTCTCTCTCTCCGTGTCCCTGTCTCACACACAACCTTTCTGCTCTGCCTCCCTCGATCTGTGACCACAAGCCCTCTCCCTTCCTCCTCCGCCTTCACTCTCACCTACACTCAGTGACAACATGGGAAAGCCGCAGAAGAGAGGTTGGTCAGTAAATAATACATAGGGCTCTAATTTCGTTGACCAGGTGCAGCGAATGGGGGGTGCACCGCGCCAACGGGGTGTGTCCAGGCGTATGTTGCAATTTCATGCCCAGCGTAGCCTGGCGCAAGTACTCCTCTGTTCCGCCTCTGTCCCTCCTTCCAGCGCAAGTTGGCAAAGAAGGTGACGCAGCTGAGTCAAATCTTGCTCATTGGCAAGAGAAACGATGGATAGCGTGTTCCTATTATTACAAACTGTTGCTGCTTAAAATTTTGGGATTAACATGAATGGACAACAATTCAAGATAAGTTACACATTTATTTTCAATATGCGATCTTAACTCAGTACGAGATCATAGCAATCAGGCTGTATTCCTTTCCCCCACTAAAGACGATAAAACCTAAGTGACAATAATAGTAGCCTAGTATTAAGCCGCTTGTACACTGGACGCAAAATGAATTTTTCGCTCCACAGATTGCGTTGAATGCAGTGTCTTGTGTCCGAAAGTCTGACAGGGTTTTACAAAACACAAAACCAGTGAAGTTGGCACGTTGTGTAAATCGTATATAAAAACAGAATCCAATGATTTGCAAATCCTTTTCAACCTATATTCCATTGAATACACTGCAAAGACAAATTACTTCGTAAACTTTGTCATTTTTTGCAAATATTAGCTCATTTGGAATTTGATGCCTGCAACATGTTTCTAAAAAGCTGGCACAAGTGGCAAAAAAGACTGAGAGAGTTGAGGAATGCTCATCAAACACTTATTTGGAACATCCCACAGGTGAATGGGCTAATTGGGAGCAGGTGTGTGCCATGATTGGGTATAAAAGCAGCTGCCCTGAAATGCTCAGTCATTCACAAACAAGGATGGGGCGAGGGTCACCACTTAGTGAACAAATGCGTGAGCTGATTGTCAAACAGTTTAAAAACAACATTCCTCAACGAGCTATTGCAAGAAATTTAGGGATTTCATCATCTACGGTCCGTAATATCGTCAAAAGGTTCAGAGAATCTGGAGAAATCACTGCACGTAAGCGACAAGGTCGAAAACCAACATTGAATGCCCGTGACCTTCGATCCCTCAGGCGGTACTGCATCAAAAACCGACATCAGTGTGTAAAGGACATCACCACATGGGCTCAGGAACACTTCAGAAAACCACTGTCAGTAATTACAGTTCGTCGCTACATCTGCAAGTGCAAGTTAGAACTCTACAATGCAAAGCGAAAGCCATTTATCAACAGCACCCAGAAACGCCGCCGGCTTCGCTGGGCCCAAGCTCATCTAAGATGGACTGATTCAAAGTGGAAAAGTGTTCTGTGGTCTGACGAGTCCACATTTCGAATTTGTTTTGGAAACTGTGGACGTCGTGTCCTCCGGACCAAAGAGGAAAAGAACCATCCGGACTGTTATAGGCGCAAAGTTCAATAGCCAGCATCTGTGATGGTATGGGGGTGTATTAGTGCCCAAGGGATGGGCAACTTACACATATGTGAAGGCACCATTAATGCTGAAAGGTACATACAGGTTTTAGAGCAACATATGTTGTCATCCAAGCAGCGTCTTTTTCATGGACGCCCCTGCTTTTTTCAGCAAGATAATGCCAAGCCACATTCTGCACGTGTTACAACAGCATGGCTCCGTAGTAAAAGACTGCGGGTACTAGACTGGCCTGCCTGTAGTCCAGAACTGTCTCCCACTGAAAATGTCTGGTGCATTATGAAGCGTAAAATACGACAACGGAGACCCCGGACTGTTGAACAACTTAAGCTGTACGTCAAGCAAGAATGGGAAAGAGTTCCACCTGAAAAGCTTCACAAATTGGTCTCCTCAGTTCCCAAACGTTTACTGAGTGTCGTTAAAAGGAAAGGCGATGTAGCACAGTGGTAAAAAGGCCCCTGTGCCAACTTCTTTGCAATGTGTTGCTGCCTTTAAATTCTAAGTTAATGATTATTTGCAAAAAAAAAAATTTTCTCAGTTTGAACATTAAACATATTGTCTTTGCAGTGCATTCAATTGAAAGGGATTTGCAAATCATTGTATTCTGTTTTTATCTACGATTTACATAACGTGCCAACCTCACTGGTTTTGGGTTTTGTAATATATCTCCGTGTCCGACAGTCTATTATTGTTTTTAATTTCTTCAAATCTACTGACTCTTTTAGATATTAAACGTGTATGTTTGGTAAGAGGGCTCAGTTCTTCACGATGAGTACCGAGAATTTCAATCAATGGCCCCGTTTACATGGGTCCAAAAATCCTACTTACAATCAGATTGAAAGGTCAATCAGATCAAAATGTTTCATATAAACACCTTAGCCAATCTGATTCACCCTAATCCGATTGTATTTCGGATCGGATTGTAAGAGGTAGTCTACGCCGATTGATAATCTGCTCCATTCTCCATGTAAACGACTGAGTGGAGCGGATTGTGTTGATAAAGAGGATTGTTCGGTCCGCGCATGCGCTCCTAGTACGTAACAGGCTCGAAAGTGAAGTGACGTACGCAGAGTGATGTAATGCGCAGGTAAAAAAACACAATACAATCGGATTCAGCTGGGGTCATGTCAACGCAGATTGAACGTGGATCTCTTTACTGAAACTTCATGTATACAGATCAAATCAGATTCACTTATTCCGATCGATTTCAATCAGATTGAGGAAAACTACCCATGTAAAAGTGGCCAATGTTTCTGTTTAAGCTCCGCTCAATGAAGTGAGTAGACACTGGCGTGAGAAAATGTACAATGCCTCCGTGTCTGACAGGCCAAAAAAAAAAAAAGGACAATTAGAACAGATTGATAACGAAATAAAGAATAAAAATAAACATTTTAACAACAGAACATCCAATGAACACTGCGATTTATTTATTTGCGGTTCATCTTTTTGGATGTTCCGTGTGTTGGTGATATATTTTATTCTTTATTCCGTTATAAATCTGTTCTCATATCAATACTTTTACTTTTTGCTGGCTGCTGGACATGGAGTATTTTGCATTTCGCGTCGGACTGTCTTGATTGTGCATGCGATAATTTATTCACTCTGTCAATGGTCATGGAATTGATTTGCTCACTGACTACAAGTACTATTTTATCTCTGCTGTGGAAATAAAGCGTGAATCTGTTCGATCCATCTGACTAATTTTCATTAGGACTGCTGTCTATCTTCAACGGAAGAAAACAGACGAATAGGCGAAAAAGACCTTGAAAAGTCGATAGCTATCAATTTGCATTCTGTGAAGGTCGAACACAAACATGGCCAAGTTTGCACGTCTAATTCCTGGAATACTCGGAAAAATTTGAACTTTTATGACTTTCGGACAGAGAGTTTTATTAATACCCTGTCCGACTATCGCGTCTTTGCATTGACTTTGCCTATAATCAGTCGTGCAAAAAAAATCGTTTCGTGTCCAGTGTGCAAGCGGCTTTACTGAGCACAGAACGCAAGCATGCTATATATATATATATATATATATCTCCCCAGTTTTTGGTTGGCTGAGAAAGATGTGAAGTCCTTAGTTTGCATCACAGATTCAGCTGCGTTGATTAAGCCAGGTCAAGTTTCCATTACGCGTACCAACCGCCTTTATTCTGACATCAGGACAATCGATGTAGATACTATAATTTATGTCCTTGTTCAGATAGTTACATTAAATAGTGCTCCCTTTAATTATTTCTTGCATTGAAATGTGCCTGACATTCTGGAAACTTGCCTGTGAGGTTTCGGTGACGTGTGCGCACTGCCTGCGGTCAGCCAAATTACCACTGCACAGAAATTAAAGCAGGTTGAAGATGGCGAGTTTCCTGCGCAACTCCAGCGGAGACTTTTTCTACGAAATTGTCACTGCGTCTTGATGAATATATGACACCTCCCCCTACTACGCCGCCATACCAATCTCGGCGCACTTTTGTCTACCAAAGGCTGCGCACCTCACGAAATTACCACTGCATGGGCTGCGCCGGACGAAATTACCACTGCGTGAGCTACGCCACCTGCGCTGCGCCAAGAAAATAGAAAATAGAGCCCATAGTTTGTATTTTCTGTGGATTTAAAATCTGCAAACGTTCATTGAAATGCGAATGAGAGACAGAGTCATGGAATTAGCACAATGCTCAGATATAGCAAATGGGAATCTGCAACCACAAAGGTGCAAATGGAAATTAAATTTGTCCGGTAGTAAACAAAGCTGTTGAGAACCGCACACCTCCCCCTAGCAAGTGTGTATTCTGCAACTGGATTGTGCCCTAGCTTGAGCTTGAGAAGCACATGCTCAAGAGTTTATAGTTGATAAGCTTAAGCGCAAATAGCCAGCGGTCTTATTGCTTAAAGCTAACGCAGTGACTTCACCACTCATTCGCGTTTGAACAAACTTTTGCAGATTTTAAATCCACAGAAAACCGAGTAGTTGGCTACTGGTGGCTCGTTTGCAAATGAACTATATTCACAAATATTCATTCAGTACCTCGTTACAACCAACTGGAGCTAGTTAGCTGAATAACAACGTTCACCTAGAAATGAGAGTAACCAGCTTATGTGTGCAGGACTAGGAAAAGGTGTCACTTGGGTCATTTTATGAAAATTGAGATTTTCCAACAAAATCAATGAGTGATCCAAGTTTTTCATTTTGAGAAAAAAATTGGGTGAATTTGTGCACAGCAAAGTTGTAAATTGTCAGTCCAGTAGTGCTGGGATATTACTGAGATACCCCGTTATTCTCAGAATGGAAAAAAATCACAGGTGACCCCTTTTCCTAGTCCTGCACACCTATAACCAAGTCCGAAAATGATACAACTACGCATGCGTTCTGGTCAAATAGCCTTAGAACTGTATACCCAGTTCACGGCAAAAAATATATCAGTATATATCGAGTATCACCATTCACCTAAAAAATATCGAGATATGACTTTTAGTCCATATCCCCCAGCCCTAGTCACTCCCTTGTGTCTTCTGGTTATGTGACTGTTGACATTAGTTGAAGGATAAATTCTGAATTGCGTCGGGCTGTACTTCAATCCAGCTAATGCCTCAGAACTTATAGGCCAACATTTCACAATTCAAATGGACAATTACTTGGAAGCTTACCGCCAAAACGACCCAAGATTCCTGTGGGCGAAGAAGTGGAATTTTCTACAACAGACAAGTCAATCATATGACCTGAATCTGATTGAGCATGCATTCCTCCTGCCGAAGGCAAAACTGAAGGAAAATCGCATCATAAACAAAGCGCAAACCGAAGACAGCTGCACTGAAAAGTTATGTCAGAGCATCTCCAGGGTAGAGAGCCAGTGTCTGGTGATGTTTATTGGTTTCAGAGTTTTGGCAGTAATTGACTGCAAAGGCTTTGCCGCATAGTTTTGAAAATGACAATTTAATTGATGGTTGTGCCAGTTTTTCCAACAACTCTTGAGTAAATAAAGGGGCTCAGCATAAACTAGGTTTAATGCCTACATAGCTCTTACCATATTTTTGATTAAATCTGAACTGTCTAGTCCCACAGAATGTGGGGAAATTAAGGAAAAAATGAAGAGTTTGCCTCTGTAAAACAGCAATAATAATGCAATATTTCTGTACAGGACAGTGAGGTATTGCCTGTTGTCCTAGGAGACAAGTCGACTCAGAATGAGCACCACCGCTCATGTTCGATAACGGCTTGAGTGCATGCACACACACGGACAGAATCTGTAAAACCAAAACAACCAGTATCTTTATTGCAGTTTTATCTTCCCTGATTTATTGTATTGATTTTTACGTGCTTTCATTTTATTTCATCTTTCCCTCTGTTTTAAGATTCATGTCTCTCCATTGTGGGTGGTTAGTTATGCTCTGTTTGTTTTTCATCTTTGGAGAGATGGACTGAGATAGAGGGAGACTTTAAGGAATACTTTGCCTGCCTTGGTCAGACTGTTTTCGAGTGTGAAATTCAACAGCTGTGGTTGTAGCATCGGTTGTTGCAGGCCAGTGATCATTTGTACATACGACTGAATCTGATCAGTAATTCACCTGAGATGGCAGTGGTGGTTACATCTGACATTAAAAGAGAAAACAGTCCCTTGATACAGCGAGATAGAAAAACCTCACTGTGTTTACGACTGATTCAGCTGAGTGGATAAGCAGACAAGTAGCAGGGAATATTATGCTGTTCTAAGAGCTTTTGGTTACTTATTTTGTCTGTTTATTTAAGCGGTTCCATTTCTTGGACCCAGGGGTATAATTGCCCATTCGAAGAGGGCCATGGCCTCTGGTTAGTTTTTGGTTAGTGTCAGCAGGAGCTATTCATACCATGGTTAAAGAGTCATTGTGTCTTGTTTTTTTTTTTAATGGTAACCGAGCATTCATTGAGTGTCTGCAGATGCTGCAGCCGTCCAGGAGTACGTCTCAAATTCTCTTATTCGATATTTCCCCACTCCGCGATCCCCGCTTGAACTGGAAGTTGTTCCAGACTCAGCATTTGTAGGCCGCCTCAGAGCTTTTATTTCTGCTGTGAAGTGTGAGCTCTCCGGAGCAATGAGCGAGGATGCTCAAGAGCCGCCTTCCCGGAAGACTTTCAGCCGAAAGCCACGATGTCGATTGGTAATTCCAGATGTTTGCAGCAAATCTAGCAGTGCAATGGAAGTCACTTCACATGACGCTTCAGAAGAAAAGACTTTTCCCTTCTGCAAAAATATATTTCCTCATTTCTTCTCCCATTGCATGGTCACCTTGCATTTCTTGATGTGTCCCTCATGGGAGGGACTAGGACGCAATTTAAGAGAATTGAGATTTACCCCAGGATTACGGTTCGACATCCTGACTGGGAGTATGGTATACTTTGTTGCCTGAAACGAACAATATCTTCTCATCACTGTATGTATTGTAATATGAGAGGACTATGGAAATTTAGGGACTTCAGAAGCTGAAGTGGAAGAGTATCGTTGTTAGACATTAGCATTTCTGTTACACTTAAGAATTAAAACTCTATTCAGCATGTCGTAGAGTTGGTCAGTTGTTGATTATTGAGGACTCTCTGATGATTCCGTTTACATGTTCACCGATGGAAAAAGCTGTCAAATTTACAATATCACTGAAGTGACTGAATAGCAGAATTTGCATGGATGAACCAGCTTTGCTGTGTCTTCAGAAATGGTGTCTGTCAGACTCGCTGCCTGCTGCTGGGCCTGTTGGCTTTTAAATGCATAGGTGGTTCTGAGCATCTGTTTCTTTGATAAGCCATGCTCTGTAATTCCCCTGGTGTAATTAGCCATTGTCTTATCAGTGCCATAAGTTGTATTTATGTTATTGGAGGCTTACCTGTCCTAGTGAGTAATCAAGCCTCAACGAGTTGTTAATACCAGTTTCCCCCACCCCCTTTCAATCTGGTGAGTTCATAAAATGGAGTTAGATGAGGAAATGAAGAGATTGGCCTGGCTTATCAGGGCTTCAAGGAAGTGTGGTCTTCATTAAACTCCTGCCAAAACCGAATCAGCGGGAAAAGTTGGCTTTCTGAAGGCTGATACTGTTGGACACGCATATAATTGATCTGTGGGAGGCCTTTAGGTTTTGCAGGTTTGACATTCAGTGCCCTCTAATGGTTCTCTGCATGATGTGTAAGCTTGACAGGCACTCAATGCAATTACCGCTGAATAAAAGGTCAACCTACAGTCTGTGTGCAGGAACCTCACTGCCATTGAGCTGTGTGTCTGGAATGGGTGGGACCATTGTTAGTCACCCCACCCATAATCTTTCACTACAGACTATATACAGTTGATGGAGTTCAAATTGAATTCTTGGTTTGGGTATTGGTGCTGTTTTTTTTTTTTCCATGGCTGTGATTTATTGGTGGGATTCCTCTGCTTCAGCTTGGCTTCTTTACGGAACTGGAAATTGGCAGCGAAGCAGTGCAGCGGTTTAATTCAGAATGAGTCATTGCACTATCCCTTACTGAGCTCAGATTTCATGTTGGACATTGGTTCCTGTTTCAGAGGATTGTGTGGGGAGATGGGTTTACTGAAAGACAGCAGCACTCTGGGAGAAAAATGTGCACAGCCTGTACGGAATGGGCTGGGGGCTGATTGAGAGGAAATGCGTCTTCGACCTGGTGCAGGCATTCTTTGATGTGCAATTTTAGTGCTACGGTGGTCTCACAAGATGAAGTATAACTCTGCAGTGCACTTTCCCTGCCATTGAATTGAAGGCCGCCACTAGTTTATGGCGTATCATCATGTCCTGCCTGTAGAGAGCACCAACTCGTCAGCCGTGCGTCAGTATCACAGTGTGGCCCCCGTGCCGAGCTCCAGTTACCGTCTCTAATCAGCGTGGCACTGGCCCCCTCATTTACTCTGAACAATGCCTCATTTTTATTTCTTTTGTTTTTGAATACAGTCTGATTTCTGGCGCAATCTCAAATCTGCGGCTGCATGAGTCAACCTTTGCGGCTGGGCAACTAGCGACTACACAGGTAGCGTTAGCGGGCATGGATGAAGCTCCTCTTCCTCAATGCTCGTACGCAGCCATTTTGCCCACCAGAAGCCCACTCATTACTGCTGCAGGGTTAGTGTCTGTCTGGGATGAAAAGTACGGTTAGGTCCATAAGTATTTGGACAATGACACAATTTCCATAATATTGGTTCTGTATGCCATCGCGATAGATTTGTAAGATTCAATCGAGATGTGCTTGAAGGGTAGATTTTCAGTTTTAATTTGAGTTTTTTTTTTTAAATGCTACCTACCATTCTGTAGGAATTACAAGCATTTTTATGCATATTTCCCCCAGTTGTATGCGCTCAATAGTATTTGCACACACTGTCGTAATCAGACATTACATTTTTATTCTTAACATTTGGCCACAGTTCCCCTGCTGTCAATGACTGCCTGTCTGGAACACATTGACCTCACCAAATCCTGGGTTACTTCCCTAGTGATGTTCTACCAGGCCTTCACTGCTGCAGTCTTCAGTTCCAGCTTTGTTGTGGGGGTGTTTTTGCCTTCAGCAAGTGGAAACCATGCTCCTTTGAATTAAGGAGAGTTCACTGACTCGGCCATTGTAGAACTTTCCATTTCTTTGCCTTAAAAATTGTTGGGCTGGTTTTGCAGGGTGCTTCAAATCATTGTCCATCTGCACTGGAAAGCACTATAAAATGATTTTTTGAGCATTTAGCTGAATCTGAGCAGATAATATAGCCCCATAGAATTCAGAATTTATCCTGTTGGTCTGCAGCAGACACATATTTAATAGATTCAATGGAACTGGTCCCATTGGCAGCCATGCATGCTAGATAAAACCACGTTTCACAGTTTCACAGATGGTGGTATACCTTGAATCATTTATAGTTCCTTTCCTTCCCATACTTCCAGTGCAAATTTACAGTCTCATCTGCCAATGTTGTTCCAGAACTGTAAAGGCTTTATGAGATGTTTTGCTTTACTTCTTAATTTTGAGACTTACTGGTGTGCACATCTTGTGGTAAACATCTTTTTTATACTCTGATTAAGTCTTTTCTTGTTTTTTGACATTGACACCAATATGCTTACCTCCTGTTGAGTGTTATTGATCAGGCAAACTGTGCTAAGTAAGTTTTTCTACAACAGGGAGAGAATCCTTTTGGTGTTCCTGAGCTTACTGGAGGATTCTTTACCTTAAAGAATGAACCTAATCATTAATTCGGCCACACCAGACTATTTTTCTTTATATTCATCTTCAGCTTTTGACTTTTTTCTGCCTAATGACGGCTTTCTTTGCTGGCAGTGGCAGCTTTTAGAACATTATATTGAGCGTGTACAACTTTAGAATTCACAAATATTAAATTTTAAATCAACTCTAAATATTTTATGTAAAAGTTTGTAAATGAAATGACGAGGAAATAACACATACCTGACAATGGGCCCGCAAAATGTCCAAATATTTTTGTTCCCTTGAAGGAGGGTCCATGTACAAATAGTGCTGTTAGTGCAACACCATTTACCTGTTTTAGAGGTACATGGCCTCAAATTGAGGCCGAAAGTCTTCACTGTGAGCTTATATTCATTATTTAGTTTGAAATTCAGTATGCTGCAATTGATTGTTAAAATTATTATAATGTTATCAATGTCCTAATATTATGGGCCTGACTGTATATCTCACTGACAGTGCTTGCTTGCCCTTAGGGACCTGCTGTGTTGTTGAGGGGAGAAAAAATATCTAGTAGTGTCCCGGTTACCACAGCAGACTCCTAGTCGTATTCAGGTCAACTAATGAACACCATTTTTTATGGCTGTTAACTGTGGCCCTGTGCTGATAATATAGGCCTCCCTTGCCCAAGCTTCATTGGTCGCCCCCAGTTACAGGGAGACTGTGATAGGACAGGCAGCGCGTTCCATCAACATCAAAGGGCTCTTTAAATATAAATACCAGCAGGCGGCCTTAATAAGACGGTCATACTGGAATGTTGCTTGAAATCTGCGATTTCATCTTGCCACTTGTGACAGCGGACCCTTAGAAGTACTTGTGTGGCTCATTACTCGATTCCCGTCCGTGATATTTCCCATGCACGCCTCTCGTTAGAAAATCATTGTGGTACAGTGTAGAAAATCTACGATTTCACTTATTCAGTGGTGGGTGACCAGATAACACGTTGAACTTCTTGATTCTAACCGATGAATTTTTTACAAGTCACCCTGTTTGTGTAACTTGCGTAGATGCACAGTTGGGTCCATAAAATTTTGGACAGTGAAACACTTTTCATTGATTCGCCTTTGTGGGCAACCACAGTGGATTTGAAACAAAACAATTGAAACGTGCATGAAGAGCAGATTTTCAGCTTCTTTTGTAAAAAAAAAATGTCTGAACCATGTACAAACAACACATATTTTACGGTGTAAAACTGAGCCCCCTCAGTTATAATCATCAATTCAGTAATTATTTTAAATATTTGGTGGCAACCCTTTTGCAGTCAATGATTGCCTGGAGTCTGAAACCCATGGACATCACCAGACACTGGGTTTCTTCGCTGGTGATACTCTGCCCGGTCTTCACTGCAGCTGCCTTCAGTTCTGTGTTGTTGGGGTGTCTTGCCTTCGGCAAGTGAAGTGCATGCTCAGCTGGATTGAGGTCATAAGATTGACTCCTCTATTGTAGAAATATTCCACTTCTTTGCCTTAAAAAACCTTGGCTTGCTGCTGCCATATGCTTCTAGCTTATGGTCTGCCTGCACCATGAAGCGTAGTACAATGACGTCTGTTGCCTTTTGCTGAGTCCAAGCATATAACAACCCTCCAGACTAACTTTTGGACCTCGGAGCTCATGTGTTCCCAACCTGAAAAAGTTGGGCATGCAGGCCAAAATTTAGGTGCGCAGGCCAAAACTGTGGTCACTCAAAGAACCATGATACTTTTCTGAATATTTACAAGCCCAAGTAAAGATAGTTTGTTGAAGTATCAGTCGTTGCTGCATTTACATAAGAAACATTATCAGAAAGCACTTTGTGTACTGAAAAGTAGATATTGATGTTCACAAGAATGTTTGAAAAATGTATGAATGCAGTTATCATTTTGGAGATATCATACAAGTCTAAATGTATGTACAAGTCTCCATTTCCCCAAGGGACAACTTTTCATCAAACTCGCCCCTGTACATAAATTGAATCATTCATAGAATAATTATGGCCAAATTTAGATGAGCACCCCCCGAAACCAACATATGGGGATAAATCAATGAGTAACTCCCAATTATCACAGTGCTAGTTCTAAAAGTGCCATTGTTGCTGCCATCCCACGGAACGATTTGACACCAAACATGGCTTAATTGCTTTGTAAATATGAGACCCAGGAGGAATTGAAGCTGTAAAAATAATAATTTGGCTAAATTTTTTCATCACTAATTGAAAGTTTAACATTAAAATTGTTATAGTTTCCAAAGTGATCCACCATAAATATTTGGTAAATAGTAGGTGCAGTATGCCAAGTTTGTTTGCACAAAGTTTTCAAGAAATTCTTTCACCCGTAACGATGAAGTAGGACGGCTTTTTATAATGATTATTATTACTATTATTCACCAGTTTTTTTTATTTTATTTTGCTATTTAGAATTTGCACATTTCAAGGGGTAATGGAAACGCGCACAGAGATCGAGAACGATGTCCGACATTATTAGCCCCAAAAAACAATCTGCTTCGTGACCGTAAACTGTTCATGACACAGACTTCTATTTGAGGCATTGCACTGATAAGCCCATGGTCGTCGCTGGAGTACATTGGGCAGGCGTCAGCAGTTAGTTTTTTTCTTTTTTTTAATAAATTTGGCATCTCCAATCCCACTTGAATCTGGAATGCCCAATTGGTGTCCCAATGTACAAGTCTTGCTCATATGCGACCCCTTGCTGCCAACTTAGGAGAGTGTAGACAGTTCGTGGCTCTCCTCCGAAGCACTCGTCTGTCAGCCACCGCTTCTTATATACTCATTGGTTGAACCTTCGCAAGTTCAGAATGAGGGTGGTGGATACCCGGACATGAACAGACTTAGAATCTTCCTGGCGAGCGCCTGTCTGGCCAACAGGAGGCGCTTGAGCAACTATTATATTCCCTTCCTGGCAGTCCCTTCCCAATTTGCAACCCTGTAGGGCTATAGCCAATTGTGCACTGCTCTGAAAAAGCTGCCGACCACTGCCAGCTGGTACGAAGCAGGGCTTGAACCCGTAATGTGATAGTCACTTCTGCTTCACAACGCGATGCTTTACTGATTGAGCCATCTGGCAGCTCACCAATTAGTTTTTTAATCAGTTTTGAACATTTGCTGCAGTTGACAAAATACTAATCCTCTGACAGCTGGCCAATTATTGGAACCCCAAAGAAAACGGACTATAAATCTATAAGAACTGCTGCTTTGCTCATCTTTATCGTACTCCAATGAAAATAAATAATCTTGCACTCGAACCAACCAGTCACCGCTTTCATACATACTGCATGAATAATCATGTACATGTGGAACTTCAGATCAGAGTGGAAGTGCACATCCAACCTCAGAGATGGTTAGCGATTGATATTGAAACGGTAAATAAAACCATTCACCACTGGACGCAAGCACCCATAGCTGGTATCAACAAGACTCAAAACTGTGTCACAAACAGTCTACGTCACGAAGCAGACTGTGTTTTTGGGCTAATTAAGTCGGACATCGTTCTCACTCTCCAGCTGCATTTCCATTACCCTTAAAAATGCGCAAAATCGAAATATCAAAATAAAAAAATGGTAATGAAAACACTTCCTGATATCACAAAATTTGCTCTCCGACCTGCTGTTTTAGTCACAGAAGCCAAGGCTTAATACTTAGACTGTTGGACTTCTACAGCAGACCAGCTAGTGTACTTTCGCCGTAGTGTGGAGCACTTACATTGTTATTGTCAGAGAAAGTTTTACAAATTTGCCGCGCACACAACTCAGCTGACAGTGACAAGGTCGAATGCTTTGCCATTCTCATTGATGCATGAGTACAGCCGAACTGTGATTGGCTGATGCACGTAATGGTACCAACTGACCTGCTGAAAGAAATTCGCGGCTGGCGGCTGATAATTGGGGAGTGAATCGCTGCCCAGAATAGGCGCGCAGTGCACAAAGTGTTGGTTGTGCAGTGCATGACCGATGTGAAAATGTAAGTCGCAAAACCTAAATCTTGGTCGCAAATACGACCATTCTGGGCACAGACTGGAGTGCTGGTATAATATCCTATACAATTCAGAATTCATGTTCCAGCTTTTGCCAGCAGTCACATCACTAGTTGATGCATGGATACAACCTCAATTAGCAGCCATGCATGCATGAGTACTCCTTCATATGAGGCGGTGTGGTTCGCATCAAGAGTTCCTTCCCTGCTCTATGTTCTCCTCTTCCCATCTTTCTGCTACTGCTGTCATTAACCGCAGTGGTTTTCTGTTGTCATCCTGGCCTTTTTGTATTCCTGAGCTCGCCAATGCTCTCTTTATTTTCCAAGGATACACCAGGTAGTTCAGTTGACCACACCCAATTGGTTTAGCTTTTTTCAACTGGTGGGTTTGTTTTGATTTTTCAGCCAAATAATGGCTTACTTCACGGGCAGCGAAAGCTCTTTTGATTTTGTGCTGCAAATGAACAGCAGCACATTTCAAATCAAAATGCAATGGACGTTTAATGTATGCACTTTTAATTGAAATTATTAGGAAATAAAGCACACCTGGGTATGAAAAAGCTGCCAATTTTCCAGTAACTATTGAACCCTTAAAAAGGGGGTTACCTCTTGAGAGTGCTGTAATGCCTACATTGCCCACCCAGTTTTGGTGCCTGTACCTTGTGTACACAGATGTGTGGGCTGCTTCACGGTCAAATGACCTTTTTATTAGCCATCTCGACATTAAAATGCAAAGGTAAATTGAGTTCATAGTGCGTATGCATTCGTATTAGATGTTGTCTGGGATGGGTTGGAGTGAATCTGTGGGTGGTGCTGGTGTGATGGTATGGGCTTCTTTGTTTTAGCGCGACGCTCTGCTTTCTGGGTCAACAGCCGTTTGCCTCTCGGCTGCAATTGATTTGGGATGCATGCTTTGCTGCTCTGCACTGCGGATGACAGTTTGAGGTCGAATACATATAAATACCATGTGTGCATATGTATGAGTGTATGAGTTTGTGTATTTGTGTATGTGTGAGCGTGTGTGGGCAGAAGTGTGTGTGCGTGTATGTGCGTGTGTGTGTGCGCGCGCGCGCGTGTGTGTGTGTGTGTGTGTGTGTGTGTGTGTGTGTCCACGCGCGCGTGAGCGCGAGCAAGTATGCATTCGCAATAGTGTGTGCGCAGAAGTGTGTGTGCATGTGATTGTGTGTGTGTTCCTACAAGCTTGCGCTTTTGTGTATGCGGGAGTGTGTGCAGTGCATGCACAAGTGAGTGTCTGTCTGTTCGCGCTTTATTGTTAACATTATTGTCTCTGCCTGTTTCACCTTGTGATTTTTGTGTGTATGTGTGCGTTTCAATGTGTGTCTGTCTTTGATTAACTGAAGAGCATGGATTTTATTAAATATACACCAGAGAACAGGGAGAATAAATGTGACACCTTTCTCCCCACTGGGAATACACTCTGCTCTTTAAAACTCGTGTTGGTGTCACTGCATCAGAGTTCACTTTCGCCTTCCAGGCCTTCGCTTTGTCCCCTACGTATCTGTCTGCCTCTGTCACACAAGGACGCCTATAAATACCCTCTGTGACTGTGCGGATGGTTGTGTTTGTGTGTATGTCACCGTTTATGTGAAACCTGTACGTGTTTGGAGTGGAACATTTATTTGTTTTTTCGGCTCTGTAATCTGAGGCATTGGATTTCAAGTGAAATGGTGAATGCAAGGATAAAGTTTTGATTTACAGCTGTATTTGGAGGGATTGTATTTGTATATGCATTATGAGAAAGATGAAGGTATTGTTACCCTTTCCATCCTTACGGCACCAGCAATAACTGAATGAATGCTGCATTTATACAGCCCTTTCTCATTGATGCCCAAAGCGCTCAGATGAATGGACATTTAGCTGCTCAGCTGTTTCCTGTCCAGCTGTGAGTGATTGTGTAATGCGCAAGGAGCCAGAAATGCAGTCTTAAATAAGTAGACTCTCGTTGTGGGTCCACAGCTATTGTTTCTCAACACGAGGACCAAAGAAACATAAATGCCATTTAATCTGCCAATTACTGGGTGGCAAAAATAGCATAAATAGAGCTTGAACCTTTGGTGCAGCTTTTATGCATTGTTAAGAAACTGCACTGCTCTGATGAACTTAACAATGGCATACAGCCTGGTTCACTTCAGTAGATGCCTGGAGTGGCAATTAGACATGTCAAATTTATTTCAGATTATATTCAATTTATTGTGTACATTTTTATATTCATTGTACTCCAGCACATTCAAATTGGTGTGAAAAGGGGTTAAAATAACAGAAAATTGTCTGTTCAAATCCCAGCAGGCTGTTCTGCTGGTGTGTGAAAGCATGTGTGTGAGTGAGCGTGTGTATGCGGGTAAATTGAACTCATTAATGGTATTACATCAGTCTAAATTTAAGATGAGCTGGGTTGTGCGTCTTGACCCATTTAGGGAAGATTGTGATTAGCAGGATCAATGAATCATGCGTTAAGTACGAGATCTGCTCATTTTCTCCCTCTCATCTCATCACTGTCTTTCCCAAAGTACTTTCGCTTATTACTTTTGGTTTCTCGGGGGCGTTTTGCCTCTATCAGCGACCATCAGTACGGAGGTCTTCTGCTGTAAATATTTTTGTTTCAATTTGCTGTCATTGCTACGCCAAGTGCGATAATATGTGTGTACCCCAAATGCGTTCTGTATTACCTGGACTTGAACAGTTGTAATATCAGGTTGGACGTGCTGTCATTCATTTTGTTTACAGGAAATGTTTTTCGATCTGTGTGTCCTGCATGCGCTTATGTGCGTGTGCGTTCGTGTGCGTGTGTGCATGCACGTGTGTGTTTGCGTGCATGTGTGCGTGAGTGTGCGCGCATGTGTGCACGTGTGTGTGCATTTATGTGCGGGTGTTTGTGTGTGCGTGTGTGTGCGTGTGTGCATGCACGTGTGAGTGTGTGTGCACGCGCGCATGTGTGCACGTGTGTATGCATGTATGTGCAGGTGTATGTGCGTGCGTGTGTGTGTGTGTGTGCGTGCATGCACGTGTGTCTATGTGAGTGCGTGTGTGTGCGCGCATGTGTGCATGTTTGTGCGGGTGTTTTGTGTGTGTGTGTGTGTGTGTGTGTGTGAGTGCATACACGTGTGTATGCGTGAGTGCGCGTGTGCGCGCATGTGTGCATGTATGTGTGTGTGTGTGTGTTTGCATACACGTGTGTGTGTGTGTGTGCGCGCATGTGTGCATGTTTGTGCGGGTATTTGTGTTTGTGTGTGTGTGTTTGAGTGCATGTGTGTGTGCGCATGTGTGCATGTTTGTACGGGTGTTTGTGTGTCTGTGTGTGTGTGTGTGTGAGTGCGTGTGTGTGCGCGCGTGTGTGCATGTATGTGCGGGTGTTTGTGTGTGTGTGTGCGTGTGTTTGTGTCCGCGTGTGCATGTATGTGCACGCGTGTGTTTGTGTGTGTGTGTATGTGCACGCGTGTGTTTGTGTGTGTGTGTGTGTGTGTGCGTGTCAGTGTGTTTGTGTGTGCGCATGTGTGCATGTATGTGCGGGTGTTTGTGTGTGTGTGTGCGTGTGTTTGTTTGTGTGTGCGCATGTGTGCATGTATGTGCGGATGCTTGTGTTTGTGTGTGTGTGTGCGCGTGTGCGCATGTATGTGCGGGTGTGTGTGTGTGTGTGCGTGTGTGTGTGTGTGTGTGTGCGCATGTGTGCATGTATGTGCGGGTGTTTGTGTGTGTGTGTGCGTGTTTGTGTGTGCGCATGTGTGCATGTATGTGTGGGTGTTTTTGTGTGTGTGTGTTTGTGTGTGCGCATGTGTGCATGTATGTGCGGGTGTTTGTGTGTGTGTGCGTGCGCGGGTGCATCTGCATTTCCCCTTTAAAGTTGGTTTGAAAGTGTTGTCATCCTTTAGTCATTCTAACTGATGATGGTCCTGGAGAATAGTGCAGGTTCTCGGTTTTCCTCCCATTGACCTTGACACGACTTCTGGCCGCTCTCTCCCCATCAGCCAGCCCTTCTGTTGTCCACGCTGCGGGAATTTCAATTACTTCTTCTTTTTACCGTTCCAAATGTTGCCTTCCTTATCAACACAGGGGCCCAGGCCAATTTAAAAATGTGGAAAACAATAAAGCCATAACCATCTGATATCTCCCCATTACGGTTCCTCTGTCCATCTATATGTGGTGCTGTTTTAACTGTTAAGTGCTCCCTTGTGCTGTGAACTTGCTGACACCCTCTAAGATTTAAATAGCTGTTCTCTGTTCTCAACAGTCAAATGCTACATCGCAAGTAAGCTAACGCTAACCTGCCCGTCTCCCCCATCCAGTCTTACACATTGCAGCACATAAACATTTACATATTTTCCTCACTAATGCTGGTCTCTGTGGGAGAACATATGGAACTACTATGTTATGGAAATCATAATGTACGTGACTTGACTGACATGTAACTGATGCTTTCACCTCAAGCGACAGAGTTCTATTTCTGCATGGTTGTTTATGCTCATACCTGGATGTATAGAGGCTCTTCAATGAGTGAGCCTGAGATATCAAATTTATGCAACGAGAGTCATAGTTTTAATTTATTCAGAGCCTTTGGCGAGCAATAAATTATAATTACTATTCAAGTTTCATGAATTTGATATCTCAGGCTCACAAATTTAAGATCCTGTTTATCCCCAAAATGTCAGCGTTGTATACTTAACTCCAAAAGAAACGCAAGGGTGAGGTATGTACTGTATTTGCAGCAAATTGAAGAATCAATTGATTTTTATTGCTTTTCCAGTGAGGCAAGAGTGGAAATGAAGAAAAGCCCATGGTATTGTAATCCTGACGCGCACCAAGTGAACGTGCCAAGCACTTCAGTAATAACAAACATTGAGCTGTTTGTGATGTGTACTGTGACACTTGACTAGGTCTTTTAGGTGTGGTCAATAGCCTACATAAAGCCAACAAAAAAATAGAAAAATGGTACTGCATTAAGAAAATGGAACGGCTTGTGGCACAGGAAAGCGAAAAAGAGCCATTGGCCTGTTACGGGCAGATCTCAGCCGCTGAGAGGTGGTGCGTCATTTGCAGTGTCACTGTCCAACAATCAGGTGGCTGTCTATCTGAGAATGGAACACAGGCACTGTCACTGACCGACCCGCATAGGGCAGCCACGCGTGACTATCATAGCTCAAGAGCGCCACACCTGGTTACAGCCTGTATGTGACAGATTCTGGACAGTACAGAAAACAGTACATACCTCACCCTTGCGTTTTTTTTGGAGTTAAGTATATTGTCTGGAAAATGGAAAAATATTGTTAATGTTAGTTTCTGGTTGACAGTCTATTCAAGTTAATGGGACGAATAATTTGCTAGCTAGTAGTGATGCGCGGGTCGAGGTTTTTTATCAACCCGACCCGACGTGACAGCTATCCCGCCCTGCCCGCCCCGCTAAAACTTTCTCTGGTTTTCAACCCGAACCCAACCTGACCCGACACAAAAAGGAGGCAAGAGAAAAAGAATACAGTGGGTCTGTGTAACATGATTTGCAATAATTTGGAATAGGCTGTATGTCTAGAGCCCTCAAGTTGCCAATAGCCTATTATAGTTTTTATTCTCAATTTTGTGGGAATAAGATGTCGCCACTGTTTGGCCCAACCCGCCCGCACCCGCAAAATGTTATTAAAATATTGACCTGCCCCGCCTGACCCGCGGGTAAACCTGCAGGACCCACAGGTTCCGGGCCGACCCGCGCATCACTACTAGCTAGCATGCTATACCTTTTGCCATTAAATTAATAAATTCAAGCATCTACAGCATCAGTTATATGTGTAACTTATTACTTTACCGACTGAAAGTGTTAGCATGCTAGCTAAGGAATTACTCATCCCATTGACTTAAATAAACCCCCAGCTATAAGCTATTGCCAGCGATACATCCCATTGACTTAAATAAACCCCCAGCTATAAGCTATTGCCAGCGATAAACAATTACCTGCAGAATTGGAAGTTATATTTGCGAACATGTTAGATTACGTTTGTCAATGAATGGAATCTGACCAATCACAATGCGAGAAAGCTGTATAACGTGCGTGTGTGTGACACCAAACCTGAATCTCATGGGTAGTATCTCACTGATTTTTAATTATAAATGGGATAAAATACAAAAGCTATTCTGCTTTTCAGAGAAATCTACAGCTTTTAAGGCTTGTAGCCAGTTCCCTGGCTCTTTAATACTGGCTGGGCTCTAATGCATCGGCAGGGCTCTAATGTTTAGAGTGCAGGCTAGAGTGAGATTTGGGGGGTGCATGACACTCCCGTTTTCAAAGGTGCATAGTAACGAAGTACATGACATGACTGTTACTTTTACTCTACTACATTTAAAAGATAAAAAGTATACTTTCACTTTGTTACTTTGACACTGGCAACTTAGTTACTCGTTTGGAATTAAAATATTAATTTAATTCATCATTTATGGATGATCTGGATTTGGCTTGTTCGAGAAGAACAACGGTGTATCTTTGTGCAGATGTGTCCACCAGTGGACTAGGAGATGCAAATTTATGCACGCAATAGCAATATTCTATCACTAGATGGCAGTCCCGGATCAGTTATTGAATATTCATCACTGCCAGTAAACTCAAATAAGAGAAAGTGAGTCATCCCCTATGAAATTGGTCACACTTTGGCCCAATTCCAGTCCGCCCCTGAAGACTCCAGCCCTGAACCCTCACTGACTTAATTGACGTCAGCTGCAAGGGACTGAGTCTGAGAGTCTGAGAGGGCTCCAGATCCTATAAATTGGAATGGAACAGCGCTTACTCCCTTTCATGTTACCAAACTACACACAGTCATGACAATCAACATTAATACTGACGCGTAAACTTTTTCTTTCTTGATCCTTCCATTACCTCGATCGGACCGCTCTTTGGTTTATTTACCTTTTTTTTGTTTACATTTCCGGTATTCCTACGGCATCCCCCCGTATTTGACTTCACAACACTATGAACTGTGGGTAATTTCCCTATCCAAAGTCAGCATCGGTGCTGACTTGCGGTAAGCGGGCAGTAAGGGCTCATTCACGGACTCACTGACTTCATGATGGTACAGCCCTCACACACTCACGGACGTCCCGCGAACGCGCCTCTAAGTCAGTGAGTCCGTAAGGGGTCTGATTGGAATTGGGCGATTTAGTCTCCTAAGTCGCCGAAGTTTTGCGCACGTTCTAGGCTATTTGCAGAATGAGTGTTGACCGGGTTGCATGTGTATTTCCTTTTACTTTGCTACATCAACCATTTTACACAAAACAGCTAACGGCTGTATTCAGCATTACGAATATGAGTTAGCTGGCCAGCTACAGCATTCCCGAATGTTACCTGACATGAGCTTAGCATAAAAATTTGATTTCAACTTGCTGGCGTTTACTCTTGGAGTAGCTGTTAGGTTTTGAACAAGATGATGTTTAGCCATATCTGTACTTCTTTAATATCACTGGGACTCCCAGTATAATAAAGGCTAAATTAAATAATTCTTTTGTGTTTTTGTATCGTTTTGTCTGTCACGAACAAGAGATGTCACGGTACCACCTGTAACACCAGGTCAGAGCAGGGGTTTTTTTCAGCCAAAATACACTACATGGAGGGCAGAGAGCCCCCACTCTCCTCGTGACAAGTTACAAGTCAATAGACCCATTTAGTCTTTACAAACAAAACAGGCTGCGTGCGCATCTTGGCAACGGAAATATGGCGGACCATAATAGCTTGTCAAGCTATGCGAGGGCATTAGCCATCAAAGATCGCAAATTCTACCTAAACAAATTAACTTTGACGAATGGCAACCAATTTCCAGATCCGTATAGATGGAAGGAGGGATGGATAACTGATGACATGCGCGGTAACTTAGTTTAAAGTGAGGAGGAGTTGCGCAGCGCCGACCTCACTCTCTCGTCCGAGGCCATCTATAGCCAGTGGCAGGACTAAGTCGAGACGACTGGAGATGGGAACGGATGCAGTGGATGACCAAGCAGTTCTGTGTGCCTCATCTTGCTCTTTGCACTCCACAGTGCATTACTGTAACCGCCTTTCTCTCCGTTGAACCATAAAGGTTTCATCCACAGAGTCCGCCGGAGTCCAGATTTCGTATGCATAGGTAGGCAAGCCCTAACTCACCGAAGGTCAAAGACCCGTCGGCTATCCTCACATAGTTTAGCCCACCAGTCGAAGCGGTTGCCCGGAGTATGGCCGCTGTTGCATGCAAACAGCTACTTGGAGCCATATGTGAGAGCTGAGTGCTGGTGGGGACCAAAGCGGACGAACCACCCAGAGGTGCGACTGTTCTCCCGTCAGAGGTGCTGCCCCTCCCAAACACTCCATACACTCCCTGTATGGTATCAGTGAGTGGGTAGATGACGTTAGTTAGTGGCCCAGTATTCCGTAGCCTGATATATATATATATCCATTTGATCGAGAAACCTACCGTGTACACTAGAAAGGAACTACGAGCATAGGAGTCACTGGATGCTTATGACAGCGTTATCTGCGGACATAAGCAAAATGTTAAATTCCACAACAGACTTGGAGTTTTGTGTCTCGAAATCAGAGGTTCTTCCTAGTCAAACACAAGGGCATAAAACCGCCATGCATGCAGAGATGACATTACGTCTTAGGCGTTAGTTTCTACTCTTAGTGGCATTCACGTTTCTGTGCCGTAGTCAGCAATTATTCAATCAAAGCGCACTGAAGAAATTCACTCGCGGAATTTAAGTCATTGTGCATCAAGTTAATTAGTTTCACGTGCATTATGGTGGATTTCCCCTCTAATGACATGGAAATCGATTAGGACTCGGGAATTCTCAGGTTTGTCTTTACTGAGGGATTAAAAGCTATGGAACTGCATAAAAACAAATAAAAACAAAAACGTTTCAAATGGTTTTATTTTATGAAAACAATTTAAATGATCATGAAACACATGCATTGTTTCCAATTCCTGAGTAAAGAGAGGCACGGGAAGTCTGGAGTCATAATCGCTTTCCATGTGACTTGTGATGAGGTCCATCTTTACGCAAGTGAAACGGAAACTTAAATTCACAAGGATTTTAAATCCGCATGAGAATCTCATTAAGCATTCAATGAATAAGTACGGACTACGGTGAATAAGCCTAAAAAATGCGTAAGGCCTACGCCGAATGCGTGAGACTTGGCATCTCTGTGTATGACGCATGGGTTATAATAAAAAATAGAAAACTACGTCCTGACAGCTAATTGTACCTGCATGGCAGGCTAAGTATTATTATTGTTGGCTTGCTAGCTAGTGTGTTTGACTGCGTAGTTGTCATGCAAATATGAAATCTGCTTCGGTTTACCATTATTCTCACATATTTCATGTAATGTCTGTAACCTTGAGACGCGCGTCAAAAAATTGGTTACATTAATTTCAATGGGGCAAAGCCCACTGGTAGCGTGTGACACGCTTTTTTAACTTTTAGATTTTTACTTTTTGCTATTGCTCAATTTCTTGAGCATCAACTCAGTAGAAACGCATTTGTCTTTTAGGTTAGCTATTTAACTATTTCGTCTTGTCATGCTTGGTGGCACACACGGAAGCCTCACATGCAGTTGTCGAAACCAATATTTCTACTTTTTAACCAAGTCGCAGTTTTGAGAGGAAATCCATTATTTTGTGCGCATTTAAGTTATCATGTGATCTACAGTTAGACAGAACCTAACTCAAGGTACACTGGTAAGAATTTAACACTACTAAGTTAGCTAGCTAGCTAATTTGCTGCTGGGTGAAGTAAAGTGAATCATAACCTTAACAGCTAAATTTAGGAGGAAAATTACGCCTGTAAATAACATATAGTGCTCAGTAACCTGAACGTCGCACTTTTTCATTACTTAAAATACGCTTTATTGGTAGGTGTTTTCAAAATTAAATGTTATCTTGATAAATATTTTGAGAGTGACACCTATGACTTCTCAGTCGTGTTGACGGCTGTCAATGTTGATGCGGCTGACGCTGTCACTGGGCATTTTTAAAGTATCAAGGCAGCGTTTAGAGTTTAACTTGATGCTTAGCTTGCGGCCAGTGTGCGTTATATGCATGTGATCTTCTCAGAATCCTGTAAAACTTGAGTCCACCAATGAAATATCAATTCTGACAGCCTACACGCAATAATCAGACATTTCGGTGCTGGTAAAATATCTAATTCAGTGTTTGCAGATTCATAACTCGTCATAATGAATTGGGGAGGCCACTACTACCGTTGCCAAGATGCGAACGCATCTTTTTGATGACGTCGGCTGTAAATGGGTCTATTCATCTGACCATAACCGTCCAAAGCAGTTAAACAGAGATAAAAAAGAAGATCCATAAAGCAAATACCCTGCATAGTTCCTCGACTTTTAAAAGCAGCTATTGTGAAAAAAAAATTAAGTGATGAAATGACTACCTGATTTCTGGCTTCCACTTCCAGCTCTTTTGTGCACACAGTAGCAGCATTCGCACGCATTTGGAAGACGTGATAACAGCGCTGCTATTTGATCTGGCAACAAGAAATACTATTTTCTGATTGGCTGATAGGTTGCTGATCAAGCAGAGCAGTCTTCCTTCGCCTCAGCCATTCATAGATTACCATCTCTTTAATATACAGTCTATGTTACTAATGTGCAGCAAGTTTTATCACGTCTCAGTGTGAGAAACGTCATGTGTGGCGTGTGAGCATGTGAACTTATTGAAATGCGTGAGACTTGAGAGCCCAGCTGCATCAGTCACACCTTTAAGTATATTGCCGCATATTGTTGTGCGATCTGGGGTATACGAATACGCAGCTATACCCTGCAATACGCGACAAAATTTGAAGGTAGCAGTCCCACTTTTGCGCATCTAGCTTGTATGCCGCTGGTGCAAAGACTGCCTACGGTTGCCTATTACCATGCTACAGCTCGCTGCTGCTCACAGAGCACTCCACACTTAACAGGTGCTGCTTGTTCTACCTGATTAGGTAGGATGACAATCATTCATCTCGAAGCATATTTGCTGAATTTAAATCAATGTTATTCAATATTTCATACCTGCGCAAATCGCTTGAGCCGCATGCTTTTTATAGCCTATTTCACCGGAGAGTGCCACTTTTTTCACTCAATACCGAGAGTAATTTTGAATAACTTATTCCAAATTATTGCAAATCATGTCACACAGACCCACTGTATTCTTTTTCTCTTGCCTCCTTTTTGTGTCGGGTCAGGTTGGGTTCGGGTTGAAAACCAGTGAAAGTTTTAGCGGGGCGGGCGGAGCGGGTTAGCCGTCACGTTGGGTAGGGTTGATGCGGGTGTTAAAAAACCTCAACCCGCGCATCACTAGTGACTAGTCTAGATTGTAACACTTGACTTGAACACCTTGACGCAAGACCAACGTGATACTGTTTGAACGACTGTGATGACAGCATAACAGATGGGAGTCATTTTATAGAAAATTGCGTAATGTTATTTTGCTTTAATCTGTGAGTGTTGTTTGGTAATCTGCCTAATTTCCCCTCTGCCCTCTCCACAGGAGTCTGAGGTCCTGTCTGCTCCTGGAGGAGGATGACGTTGTGTCCGAATTGCCTCTGAGTATCCACCCCCGTGAGCGTCCTGACTGGGAGGAGACCATCAGCACCATGGTACGCCCCCTGCAGGTTACAAGCCTCCATTACAGCCAATGGCACTCTAAATAAGATTCATGCGCCCAGACCACAGTCTTGAAAGGCAGAGTTTCTCGTCAGAATTACAGTGGTTGACCCCTTTATTGGTCTTTCAGCAAATTCAATGGAAACTATATTGTAAAAATACAACGCAAATCACTTTTTAATCAGTGTAAAACATGCATCCAATATATGCTTTTTTCATTGTCTAATCGCTTTTTTCATGCTCCAATGTTTCCCCAATTACCAGTTTGTTAAGTTATTTTGTTGCTTGCACAGTTGAGAAATATGTTGCGAATGAATCGGGATTTCTCTGTGAAGCAGAGGTATGACTCCCATATACTGTCTTCATGGGGGTTTGGGACGTACACGTCGTGTTTAGCCTTGTACACGCGAAGGTCAGTAAGTGTGAAATTAATACATGGTGACATATTTTCTCACATGCTAAATGTCATCTGCTCTTAATTACTTTTCGACTCACATATTTTTGTATTTCCAGCAAATGCCTTCATTGTCCTCAGGCATGTCTTTGAAAAACTTGCTGGATGACGTGCAAACATGCAGTCTGAAATATGGCCTCAGTGAAGCCTTTTTTAAGCTAACAGGAACAAATTAATAATAGTTGGTGATATTTGGGGAATTATTTAAGTGTTGTGTTAGTTAATGAATAAGTATGCTTGAAAGAGGGCTGAAAATGATGAAGTGTGACTCAAAACTAATCTGATTAAAATGCTGGTGAAGCATTTTATTACATGTCTGATTTGAAACTAAAAAAGTGAATAAAAAGTTACACAGCATGACCAGAATTTTCGCGACACCTATTCATTCTACACCTCATCCCAAAATCATGACCTCTAATTGGAGTTGCCCCCTGTTTGTTGCCATAAAAGACCTCTCACAAACTGCTGGAAGCTTGTAATAATCAGGACTGTCTTCACATCTTGTAAGAGTCAAGATTTCGCCTCAGTGAAATGACTTAAATATGGTTCCAGTCTGAGAGGTGTCCATACACCTCTGACCATGCAATGCAAATGCAGTAGGTTTATACTGTAGATGTTGGAATCAGGAAGGCTGAATCTGCCACTAAGTCACCACGCTTATACATCGCAGACAGTGACACCCCTATTTGAGGCACATTTGCTATGATTGCATCATAATATATCTAATTGTACCTCCCTGACGACGATAGTCAGGAGATACTATGGTTTAGCTCCGGGGCTGCCGCCGCACCCGCAGAGATTTTCTGTTTCGGGCACTGGAAGCGACAATAATTACAGGATTTTTTTTCTCATTTTTGCTCAGGCTAAGATATTTATTTGACAATGCTCAAGACCGATTTTCGGCAATTTTGGATGTCCAATATGGCTGCCGGCGGCCATTTTTCTGAAATTTTGGGATCAGGGAGATTTGGCCACCCGGTTATCTAGTTCCAAAGTGGAATAGTAAACCTTTATTAACTCAATGGTTTGACTATTTCTCTGTCCTCATTTCCCTCTAACCTCTGATCAGGGATGCCTGCTCAGAATAACCAAATTCGGGTTTTGTTACCTTCGCCAACGAGTTGGATGCAGGTTCTGTTTTTGTCCACTGTTTGTTTGTGTGTCTGTCTTTTTGTAAGCAGGATTACAGAAAAGTATTCTCGACCAATTTCGGTGGGACTTTGTGGGAAGGTCATATATGATAACGTTAAGAGGCGATTGGATTTTCAGAGGTCAAGGTCAAAGGTCAATGTTTGCAGAAAAGTAATGAAAACAAGCTGCTGACATTGTCAAGCAATATCCCTCGCAACTGGCATTGCATTTTTGAATAGAGAGTGTGTATATGCATTTAGATTTCTAAAGAACTTTTCTAATCGCAAAAAGCTGTTAATTTCCTTGCAAAAATAAATAGGCCGGAGTGTATGCATCAGAAAACTCGAAAAATTATACCAAATTGTTTTTATGATGCACCTTTATGTGTTTTTACACATTGATGCCAAATATGATCAGAATCGGATGATTATTTTCAGAGTTATAGCCCGGACACGAGACATTGAAGATTTCTCACAAATTTGTCGCTTTTTGCCCCAAAACGTGAGAAATTACAAAATTATTTTCAAAATAGTTTTTCATGACACCTCTGTATGTGGTTTTACACCTCGATGCCAAATATGATCAGAATCGGATGATTAGTTTCGAAGTTATAGCCCGGACACGACACATTACAGATTTCCCACAAATTTGTCGCTTTTTGGCCCAAAACGTGAGAAATTACAGAATTATTTTCAAAATTGTTTTTCATGACACCTTTATGTGGTTTTACAACCTCGATGCCAAATATGATCAGAATCGGATGATTATTTTCGAAGTTATAGCCCGGACAACAAACGTGTCGGACGGACGGACTGACGGACGGACGGACGGACCCCATTTTTATATCCTCCGCAACAACGTTGCTGCGGGGGAAAAAACAATGGCGTAGGCGAAGATATGTGCTGTAGAAAGGCCACTTATAGTATTAAGTATTTCTACCACACTAAGCCCCATTCTTAACCCCCCACCTCACACTTTTATTATTATTTTATTAGTAAATTCAATGTTCTATCATTGGCTTTGAGATTTATTGATTAAACTATGTAACTATGACCACATAGCTAATTCTGTCTCCATCTGTTGCCAGGCAGTGACTCTGCAAAGAAAAAACCCTGAGTCACACACAGCCTGAGCTGAAGTTCCTGACTGATTTTAACATGGATCTGTGTGGTTTCTGTTTGAAATACAAGGGTGGTCTGAATATTTCATGAGGGCCGCTGAGAATTTGTGCTGGAGTAAGCTTTTGTTGGAAGATGAGACTGTCTGACGTTTCCTTGGGTAAACTGTGAGGTGACTGAGGAGACAGAAATCCACAGTGCGCTTGAGGATACCTGTTTATCGTTTGCGGCAGTATCTTTGTTTTGACACTCCCTAACCGAGACGGTCGAAATCCTCATTAGGCATCAAGAGATGGGTAGAAATTCCTCATCCGAGTTGTTCCTCCTCTATGACACATTTCATTTTCATTTTAATTGCGTGATGTGCCTGTGTATAGTGGTCCCATCAGCTGGGCTGAGAGGAAATGTCGAGGAGGTAGGGGCTTGATTAGTCATGTCTGTATCTGTTTGCAGGCAAGGAGTGCAGAAGTTCCGGAGCTTTCCGGAGACCCCCCTCTTCGTTCCTGCGGTAGTACTGCGAGCATGAAGGTCAAGAATGTGAAAAAGTAAGACTGTCCAGCCCCCTTACACACCCCCCCACCCACCACGTCAAAAAATCCATCATGCAGTTAGCTGGAGAATAAAGTCATACCCCTCTCAGCTGAACTCCTGAGAGACTTTCGAACAGTATTGATGTACTGCAGATAATAATGATGATTATGGTTGTGATGATTGAAAAATATTGACCATTCCCTAGGTTGTCCTTCACGAAGGGCCATTTTCCCAAACTGGCTGAATGCGCCCACTTCCACTATGAAAACGTGGACTTTGGAACCATACAGGTATGGACCTGGACAGCTGTCAGTGGTACATGCAGTTCTAAATTGTGATTTTGTTATATTTAACATTTAAATTTCTATTCCTCTCCTGTTCTATGTTTGCTCACATGCAGTAAAGATGCAACTATGCTCATTTAGTGTTTATGGTAAACGGTTTATAGTTTTTATTTATTGTTTCCAAGATTAAATATTGACGAGGTGGGTATAATATTAAGATTGGCCACGCCTGATGGGTTTTATATCATTAGACCAGGTCGGTCGCCTTCATACAGGTAAATCGGCTGGGATTTTGCGATTCGCGCAATTGCTCTCCCTATCAATTAAATGCAACATTACACTCCCAGAGATCTGCATTTTCAACAGAATGGCGCACACCTCCATTATTTAAGAAAATTAAATAGCCTACTCTTACGCTCCTCAGTTTACGCCTTGAGAAACATTTTAGATGAATGAGCAAATGGACAGTATGTGCTCACTGGTCCCATTTTCCCCTTTGCTTGTTTCAGTTACCCTTCAGGGTAATTACTGTGGTCATGTGACTACACACGGATAACATTCTTGCTTTTTGCACCATTAGTCGGACACATAACTATTCTGACATTTAAAGCCTTAGATTTTTAGACTTCAATCGGCATGTTGAACCTAGAGCAATTTTATTTATGAAAAGCAATGTCACAAAAAGAAAAAAATCACGATGGGTTTCCTGCTAAGAATGAATAGGTAATGCTTTGCGCGTACCGAATATGAACAAATGGCAATCTGGATGTGGGAAGATTATTGTCAAATCAAATGATAAAATGAATAAATTCATTGAAAAGTGGGGAGATTTCTTGGAGCTTACCGCTGAGTGTGTGTGTCCTGATTGCAGATCCACTTATTGAAACTCCTCAGTGGCATGGCTATGCGTCTAGCAGTTTTTTTCTTCCTTTTTGGTAATCTTTGCCTTTAAAAAAATCTTAGTCCCTCGGAAACTTGCTGGGAAATCATGCTGCTTTGATTTAGGTTTGTATTAAGGATAGTCCTCGTAAACTGTGTCCGCCAAAAGATAATTTGGAGCGGGTTCGCGTTTCCAATTGTTTTTTGGGGATTAGAAAAAAAAACTCATTTGTAACGTTGTACACTCCACCTCTGTAATTAGGTGATGTTTGTTGTTTTGCAATGAAGGTTCGGTGTGCTTATTTTTGAGCCAGTAGAGGGCGCTGTTCAACCATTTCGCTCAGCCAAAGGGCATTCCTGCTGTATCATTTGACAGGAAGTGTACGAGTAATTTTCAATGAACTGAACACATTTATGTTCATTGGTCTAATGTAAATGAAAACGTCTAGCTCATATGAAACTGTTGTCAATAGATAGATAAATAGAAATAAGAATAATAATAATAATAAAAAAAACATGCGTTGGCTTAGACTAATGGTCGTCAACCCTGGTCCTGGAGAGTCGAAGTGTCTGCTGGATTATGACGTTATGACGTTGCTCAGCACTTAATTGATGAATGAAAGCAGTTGATTACACCCTTAACTCATCTCACCTGGTGTCTTGGTTTAAATAGGGTGGAGAAAATCAAACTCAGCACACCCTGTGCTATTAGCAATACTTCTGCACTGAGGGAATACTAAGCCAATCAATCAATTACCAGGAGCTACCCACAAGACTCCTAGAGCCAATTAAACAGACGCGCAGGTTGTGACAGAAGTCTATGTAGAAACCAAGATTTGTCAATTTAGTTGGACATTTAGCATTGTTGTAATCCGGACAAAGTAGAGGTTCAAAGTAAAGATAAAAGTTTATAGGGCAGGGGTTGCAAGCCCTGGTCCTGGAGAGCCACAGGGTGTGCTGAGTTTGGTTTATCTGCCTTATTTAAACCTAAGACACCAGCTGAGATGAGTTAAGCGTGTAATGAACTGCTTTCATTCATCAATTAAGTGCAGAGTAAAGTCAAAAACCAGCAGACACTGCGGCTCTCCAGTACCAGGGTTGGCGACCACTGGCTTAGACAGACACAGCAGGAAGCGCACAAAAAGCACTGTGTGTCCTATCATTTATCCCATAGCACGTTATATTATTTGGTTTGCGTAAATTCATTGGGTTGCGCTGTATTCAGTATTCGCAGCATTTTCTTGTGTCCAAGAGTTGGACTCTTAAAATAACGGATCCTGCACGTCTTGACAATTTGGTGAAAGAGAGGCGAGAGACAAAAATGTGAAATAGCTGATCACAGAGGTGTTTTGTAGAAGAGGGGAGGAGTAGATTGACACCCCGAGGAAAGTGCCTCACATTTTGGGCCTCGGGTTTGTCTGCCATTGGTTTGTGTTCCCAGTCCTCTTTAAGTCAGTGACTGAGAACAGAGCTCATCTGTACGGTCCTCTTGCTCTGCCTACTACTAAGGTCGCCATGGCTCAGTTGGCAGTCACTACGGTCTTTCAGTATTCTAGTTCAGTAGTACTGTCGTAGGCTGTATTAACACTGCCCTGAGGTCCTGTACTCTTATTCACATCGCATCCGTTTAGCTTACACTTCTATCGAGTTGTGTAGACTACGCAAGTGTGAAGAGCCTTGCTGTGGTCTTGTAATTAGACATACATTGAATATCAGGCACTGCCTTAAAGCTTTATACTGAAGAACCAAGGCGTAGTATTAGAATGCAGGTATTGTTTGCAGATGTTGTGTTTCAACTTCTTGTGGTTTCAGGCCTGGTTTGGGGGGTCATGAGGGAGGTGACACGGCCATAAATATTATCTTTGAGAAGCTCATGAAGCAGTGTTTTTGTTGAGATATGTTAAGATATGGATTTGATTATGCCTCGGTGCACATGCGCGCAAGCGGGGCATACGGTAGTTTGTTTGTGTGTCTGTCATTCATTCTGTCTGTTATTAGGATAGCCGCTACGCCGGTTAAAATCAAGTCCTAGAATATGGCTCTATGGGTTAAATGTCATGATATCTTGGATTTAAATTTGCTAGATTTTTGAGATATAAGTTGAAAACAAAGCTCTATTTGACACTTCCATAGACTCTAAGGGGAATCGAGGAATGCGTAAGTAATGCGTGTCATGGGGAAAGCAATTGTTTCAAACAATGTATAGTTCCAGCGCTGACCTCCATTAATTTTCAGTGGAACACGCTTGCAGGTAAGTTTATCAAATGACTGCATTTTTGGGAAATTTGTCGCATTAGCTGACCCCTCATGAATTTTGTTGTTGGCGTCATTTTCTGTACCCAGCTTTAGTTTATGTTGATCGACAGATAACAACCTTTTAAATTCGTATTAATGTTAAAGTAGATGACGTGAGCAGCTCTTACCGATCTAGCATAACCAGATGTCATTTGTCATTAATTTAGCTACCTTAAATTAATTGCAGTTATTAGTGTTCGTTTGAGTACAAAGTTTATATTCGTTTATTAGATTCGCTGATAGTTTCAACCACATTAGCGTACCTGATTTTTTCGGAGATGTCATTCTGTGGTCATTAGCAGTTTATCCTTTCACGGAACCACACAGGCGTCTCTGAATCTGTTGACCCGTGGCCCTGGTTTTTTTTTTTTTTTAGCGGCTTCTGTTTATCGGTATTTGTCGTAGGCTGTCATAACTTTTGTTAAGGTCCCTCATGCCACCTTAAATAATTTTGCCATTTATTTGATCGATGCACCTGAAAGTATTCCTGCAATTTTTGCCTCTGCCAAGAAGGTTACGTTTCAGTTGCCGTTGGTTTGTTTGTTATTACTCAGGAGATTACAAATGGATTTCAATGGAATTTTCCGGTGGCGTCAGGGATGGTACAAGGAACAGTCAATTACATTTTGGTGGTGATCTGGATCCCAATCCGGATCCAGGACTTTTTCAAAGGATTCTTTACCACTGTGGAATAGGCTTGGCAGAGGTTTGCGCTCTCTGGGTGCTTTTAGTTGTACTCTAGGGCTCTAATTTCGTAGACCAGGCGTAGGCGCGGCGCAGGCGCGGCGCATGGGGGGTGCGCCGCGCCAACGGGGTGTGTCCAGGCGTATGTGGCAATTTCGTGCCCGGCGTAGCCTGGCGCAAGAACTCCTCTGTCCCGCCTCTGCCCCTCCTTCCAGCGCAAGTTGGCAAAGAAGGCGACACAGCCGAGTCAAATCTTGCTCACTGGCAAGAGAAACGATGGATAGCGTGTTCCCATGAATTACAAACTGTTGCTGCTTTAAATTTTGGGATTGACATGCATGGACAACAATGCAAGATACGTGACACATTTATTTTCAATATGCGATCTTAACTCAGTACGAGATCATAGCAATCAGGCTGTATTCCTTTTCCCCACTGAAGACGATAAAACCGAAGTGACAATAATAGTAGCCTTGTATTAAGCCGCTTGCACACTGGACGCGAAACGAATTTTTCGCTCGACAGATTGCGTCTTGTGCCCGAAAGTCTGACAGGGTTTTAATAAATCTCCGTGTCCGACAGTCTGTTATTGTTTTTAATTTCTTCAAATCTGCTGACTCTTGTCGATTTTAAACGTGAATGTTTTGATAAGAGGGCTCAGTTCTTTAAGATGAGTACCGAGAATTTCAATCAATGTTTCTGTTTAAGCTCTGCTCAGTAAAGCGAGTCGACACTGGCATGGGACAATGTACAATGCCTCCGTGTCTGACAGCTAAAAAAAAAAAAAAGAGGACGATTAGAACAGATTGATACCGAAATAAAGAATAAAAAGAAACATTTTAACAACAGAATGTCCAATGAACACTGGGATTTATTTTTTAGCGGGTCATCTTTGTTGGATATCCCGTTATAAATCTGTTCTCATTTCAATACCTTTACTTTTTTCTGGCTGGTGGACATGGAGTAATTTGCATCTCGTGTCGGACAGTCTTAATCGTGCATGCGATAATTTCTTCACACTGTCAATGGTCATGGAATTGATTTGCTCACGCACTTTTATCTCTGCTGTGGAAATAAAGCGTGAATCTGTTCGGTCCATCTGACTAATTTTCAAAAGAAAGACCGAATAAAGACTGCTGGCTATCTTCAACGGAAGAAAACAGAAGAATAGGCTAAAAAGACCAAGAAAAGTCGATAGCTATCAATTTGCATTCTGTGAAGGTCGAACACAAAAATGGCCAAGTTTCCACGTCACGGAATACTCGGAAAAATTAGAACTTTTATGACTTTCGGACACGGAGCTATATTAAAACCCTGTCCAACTATCGCGTCTTTGCATTGACTTTGTCTGTAATCAGTCGGGCGAAAAATTCGTTTCGCGTCCAGTGTGCAAGCGGCTTTAATGAGCATAGAACGCAAGCATTCGATATATATATATATATATATATATATATATATATATATATATATACAGTTTGTGGTTGGCTGAGAAAGATGTGAAGTCGTTAGTTTGCATCACAGATTCAGCTGCGTTGATTAAGCCCGGTCAAGTTTCCATTACGCGTGACAACCACCTTTAATCTGACATCAGGACAATCGATATAGATACAATAATTTATGTCCTTATTCAGATAGTTACATTAAATGCTTCCTGTAATTATTTCTTGCATTGAAATGTGCCTGACATTCTGTAAACCTGTCTGTGACATTTCGGTGACGTGTGCGCTCTCTGCGCCGGTCAGCCAAATTACCACTGCACAGAAATTAAACCAGGTTGGAGTTGGCGAGTTTTCTGCGCAACTCCAGCGGAGACTTTTTCTACGAAATTGTCACTGCGTCTTGATGAATATGTTACACCTCCCCCTACTACGCCGCCACACCCATCTCGGCGCACCTTGGTCTACCGAAGGCTGCGCGCCTCACGAAATTACCACTACGCGGGCTGCGCCCTACGAAATTACCACTGCGCGGGCTGCGCTTCGCTACGCCACCTGCGCTGCGCCAGGAAATTAGAGCCCCTAGTTTTGACATTTCAGAGTTAAAGGCACTTTAGGGGTGCAGCTATCTGGACATGCTGGTTCTGATATTTCTTCCCAACCCCTGCACTTACTGCCATTTCAATACTGAAGCGCTGACTGCACAAGGTGGTGCTCTGCCGTCCGTGTAGATCCCTGTTAAAGGTTATGTCTCATTGTATAGAGTGGCTGGCATAATCTGCCTAGGATATGATTAGTAGACTTTGCTAGTGCAGAGATTATAAGTGTATGCATACAACGAAACCAGACCCCTCTGCCCTGACTTTATCAGGCTGGCTGAACACTGTATTACATTACAGCACACATCTCACAGAGGCTTTTATCCAAAGTGATGGTTAACAACTGAAGATGCAGATTCCTGGGTTTCTTAGAGGCTATATTAGGCTTGTTTAATTGGACCCGATACCACAGCACTGCCCTGAGACAGATCTGCACTCTGCTCATTCAACAAGTTTTCCTGGCTGCTGACCACTCAGGCCGTTCACGCTTTAACGACCGAATCGCACAGAATGTGCAACGCTTGTAAGCTTTGCGATTAAATTAATAAAAACAGGTGGGGAAAGAAATCCCACTGTATATTTAAACTGATGGGAAAATGGAGGCCTGTCTCACAGATGACTTTTATGACTTGGCATGGGGTGATATAAAACAGCTTGTGCTTCCAAATGCTTTCCTGTGGACAGCTTAATGCGCTGTGGATAAGTCTCGCGTAAGAGGGCGAGTGGAGGTGTCCCCTGGGTGTCTTTAAAATGGCAGCTGGTAATGGGGTTCTATTGACCCGGCGGTTTGTGTTGGCTGTGATCTTTATTTTTTTGCACCTTCACCAAAGGTATTGGTGCGTGTAATTATTATTTTTTTTATGGGTTCAATGAGTCGGTGCATTAGGCTACTGACGACTTCTATTGCTGTGAGATTGACTGTAATTAGCGCAGGTGAACACCATGTTTGACATATACCAAATGAGATGGAGAGAACAGCACAGGAATAAGGCAAAGTAATGCGGAAGATGCGATTTTTACAAACAGGAAAATGTTCTGCGTTTAATTAACTCTATCGGTGAGTACAGGGCAGGTGGACAAAATATCACATAAAATATTACAAAGACATTGACACTGGCCACTCTGATAAATTTGAATAGTAATTAGCATCACGTGTTTTCTGTAACCTGCTTTCACACCCGACGCAAAACAAATTTTTTGCCCGACAGATTACATTCGAAGTCAATGCAAAGACGCGAGTAAACGCGTCTTTGCAGACTTTGAATGTAATCAGTCCTGCGAAAAATTTGTTTCACGTCCGGTGTGGAAGCGGCTGAAAATTGTTTTTTGATACCATTAGCCCATTGCTAAGTAAGTGTTCAAAGCAAGATGAGCGTACTAACAGTTCCCAAGGGGACAGATAGTGAGTGCCTGAGTTTCAGGTGCCTTGGTCTAAAAACTGCTGCATTTATTTACGGTGGCAAGGAGAACTGTGTCAAAAATTGACTCCAAATCCTGAAAAACTGCAACAAAAAAAAAAAAAACTGACTGCAAGTCAAAGCTCTCCAGTACCAACAGGAGGACAGTTGTCCATGACGATTGGTGTAGTTATTTGTATAGTCGCTTATAATCATTGAAGTACGGCTCTAAAAATCTCCACATCATGGAATCGATCAATCTCTAAATCAGACTAATCAAAAACTGTATATTTTGAGCTTCTCAAAGCTGGGATACATGCTAGTGGGGGCCACCAAGCTGTCACGGAATTACAGTCCCATTACATTTAGGGTTGTAACTCAACAACTAAATAAGATAAAATCAAGCATATGTCATACTGATGGTATTAACCTGTTCTTTAATATTATTAAGTGAAAATATTTGAGAAATTTTCATAGAAGAAACAAGCAAAAACTACTCCGTCACGGAATTACACAAAATTGACGTGGTTTTTTTAATGTTGTGTTTAACTATCCAGAAAGTGATATTCCTATCATAGTTAAGTTATGAAACTTCAATATGTTCATATTTAATGTGTTTTTTGTTAATACTGTAAGTTGTAGAAACAAATATTGACTTTAACCCTGCTTTATGGGCAAGAAATTTGAAAAAGTCAATGTCACGGAATTACAAGAGGCAAATTGTCACGGAATGACAACAATAGTATTAATTAGTTTCAATGTATTGATTTCAATATATTATACTTATATACCTAATTATTTACATTTTCACGGTTTAGCAATATATTACAATGAGTTTTCCACTTATAATGACCAATCATAATACATACTTCAATTTTTTTTTTTTTTTATCTCCATGTTAACATTGGCTTGGCGGCCCCCTAGTGTTTCCCATGATTTGTATGATCCCATCCCACTGTCATCATAGTGAGTTTATACAGTATGTACTCTGAAAGTGTTCATCTCACACTGAACATTTTACTGTGCTGCCAGGTTGCTGCTGCTTTGACATTTCAGTTAATCCATTTCTTTAGCAAGGTGATCCTGAGCAAAGATCTTAAATTCCATCAAGGGTCTGGATGGAAACAAAATGGCGGTATCTTGGGAAAGGACTTTGAGTAACGGCGTGTTTCTGTTTAAATGGAGGGGTTTTCTGTTGATAGTTGCTTTTGTATGGCACGAGAACGGTGGATCTTGGCTGTGGTCAGGGCAGCACCCTCATTGGTGGATTATGGGGCACAAGATGGGTCTCAGCCTTGCAGCTGTATAAATGAAGTAAAACTAGAGCGAAACTCTCCCTCTATCCCTCATAGATCTGGGACACATTTGTTATTTAAATGAGCCTCTTCTCCTTCTTCTTCATCTCTCTCCTCGTCTTTTTCTCCCTCCTTCCCTGATTATTTCTCATTATTTTCTCTCCCTTGTATAAATGCTATTGGATCTGCTGTTTCCTGAAGCAATGTTTGGTGTAAAAAGCACATTTTGGAAAAGCAATAAAGTCATTATATGTGTTGAATTTGCCTTAGGCCAAATACATCTCCCACTAAACATTTTTCAGTTTGTGAAGGAGCCCTCCTTTTCATCCCAGTTTTAGACTTGGTCTATCACTCTCGCGCCCCATCTAAAACTGCAGCGCGAGTTATAGATTATGTTCGGCTTTTGTGTCAGCTTCGACGAAAAGCTTATGTAACTCAACAGCCTCTTTCACACACTCGAGCTCCCTCTCTCAAACACTCGCCCTCATCTGCCCGCCAGTTTCTGTGGTTACCGCTGTTTATTGTTCCAGTTTCTCTGTACGGGGGGTATTGTCCGTGAGCCGGGGTACGTGGTTACTTCAGTTATTGGAAAGTTGTCGAGGCCAGCTGCATCTACTGCTGTTTTTGAAATGAAGATGGGCCTTTGTCGCCCTAACTCCACTATTCTTCTCTGAAACGAGACGTCCTTCATTTTTTGTGATTAGAACTGGCGTGTTGTCATCTCCACCGAGCCATTTTGCGAGGTTGCCGCCCTTCCAGCCAGTTGCATGGCCAGAGCTGAGAATACAGTAGGCACAGAACATGTCTTTACCACCAATTATTAGTCCTGACTTGTTCTCAGTCAGTTTTCTTCATTAACGATACAATCACTCCGAAAACACTCTACACTTTCAGGTGTTGCTAGTTTTTGTCCTTAATGTAGGAGGACAACCATTTCGCAATTTTGTGCTTTTCAATCAGTCTTTTTCAAAATTAAAAGGTGTTTCTAATCTTTGTATATGATTTAATGGAAAGGTCCCCTATTATGCCAACAGGTGCACACCCACGAGAGGAGGTGACCACCCAGAATAATGAAATCAGATTGACTGCTTGGCTGAAGGTGATCAGTTCTTGCCTCTGGTTGGTTACTTCCCTATGTGATGTCAAGAGGGGAAAGATTTTGAAATGGCTTGCGATAACTAATCGGCTGTGCACTTCGTGACATCATAGCTGACCTTCAAACAATCACGAAGCACCGGTTAGATCACCTATTGTGCCAGCTAAGGTGGCACAGAGGTTCCAGAGCAGTTTACCTTTCATAAAGCATTGGCCTACTTATGGGAAAATTATTTTTCTGAACCGGATTTGGCCTATTATTAATTCCCCCTTTGACTGTATTAAGAAAAAAAAAGAGTGTCTTTAATTGCTAATGGATTACTCTCCTAATTGGAAAACATGTTAATAAAGGGAAGTGATTGAGAGAAAGTCGGGACTGATCATTGGGCGGTGAAGGCTCGTTTTGCGTCTACCCTATTTTCAGCTCTGGCTATGCCACTGCTTCCCGCAAATTACGCATTCTCTTTTTTTTTTTTCCACCAGAAGTGTTGTGCCTATGCCATGACATTGATGGAACATTCCAGTAACCGAGTGAGAACATTTTGAGTTGGCTCTGCTGAAAGGCATTATTGTTAGCAGGGCGCAGTTATTCCTAATGACGGCCCTGGCTTTAATAATTGTATGCGGTCGTCCCTCGAGCCTTGCCAAAGCACTCCACGCACAACCTGCTGGTTTGGAGATTCTGTTTATCTGTTTGGATGGCAGTTCTTAGATTGTTTTGTCTGTAAATTGCACTGTGGATCTGCTCAGCTCTTGGCAGGAGCGTGGCTCATTTTCATGGCAAGCCCATCTCTCTTATCTGGGTTTGTGGTCTTTTCTGTGCAGCTCCACACTTGTTTTTTTTTTTTCTTCTTCTTTTTTTTTAACAGTAATAACTCTGTTCAGGCAGGGTTGGACAGTTTTATTTGTCTTTCATTTCCAGTCATCTGGAGAGTATGGTGACTATAAATTGCCCGTAGATATGAGTTAATGGTGTGTGGGCCAGATGAATTGCTGAACTGTCTGGTCATACTTCTGAGTTTTGCCCATTAGCAGCTGCACTAGACTCCAAACTCCTCTCAAACCCTGACCCGGGGTTAGTAGGTTTCATAGTGGATAGACGGATGGATTGAGTGCAAGAGATTGCGTTTGACCCCGTCTCTGCCAGACTGACCTTCTTCTGCATGGCTTCTTCTAGGTCTCATTGTTGAGTGACAGGTATTTGGTAACCAAGGCAATGTTGAGCTATAGGGTTGCTCTGGCTATTTGAAGTTCCAATGTAAGAGCTGTCTGTGAATGGTTGGTATTGGGAATGCGCTCATTCCGCTTGTAATGTTCGTGAGAGGGTACGGCTACGGGTCATTGTTTGCAGTTCTAAATTGCATTTGGATTTGCAAACATGGAGTATTTGAAAGTTTTTATTCGGCAAACATGGCGCCACGCTGAACATCAGAGAAGATCCTCTGTTCCCTCTTCAATCTCAGCTTCAAACTCACTCCTCTTGATGTATTGTGTATTAACACTTTATCATGCCAGATTCAGAGCTTCTAGCAGCTGTCTGACTTTGTTCGCATTCTTTCAGACTGATATGACTTAGAGCTGGGCGATAATCGAATTGAGGACATTTTCATTTCAATTATCGTACTGTGGCAAATGGGTACATTTCAGTGTGACAATATTTTTACATGGAGACTGTTCCTGAAGGGGATTTTCTTGCTTTTTAAGTTACTTCTGAAGATGGCAGTAGAGATTTAACTTCTATGAAAATGCTGAAATTGAATGAGGTAATTATAGTCAGAAGTTAAAATTGGATTACTACTAAGGATGATATCCAACAGTTTGTAATTCATAAACACCGGTTTAACAAAGTATTCAAAGGAATTATTTTCCTTCTCAAGCTGGCAACTTGAAATAAAAAAACAGTTTGGTACTTATTGAAAGGATAACATGGTGGCACAGTGGGTCACTGTCGCCACAGCAAGAAGGTCATGGGTTCAAATTCGGCCTGGGGCCTTTCTGTGCGGAGTTTGTTTGTGTTCCCCATGTTTGCATGGGTTTTCTCTCTCTGAGTACTCCAGTTTCCTCCCACAGTCCAAAGACATGCATGTCAGGCTAGCTGGAGACTGTAATATACCCATAGGTGTGAGTGAGTGAGGGAGGGAGGGAGGGAGGGAGGTGTGTGCCCTGCAATGGATTGGTGAGCTGTGTAGGGTGAGTCTCTGCCTTCTGCCCATAGTCAGCTTTCATAGACTCCAGCTCCCCTGAGACCCCAGTGAGGAAGAGGCTGTGTAGATGATGGACTGCTGATTTTTACTGGACCAGAAGTTGAAGGATGTGCAACTTCTACACCCAAGCTGGGGTGATCTTTAAAAAACATATTCCCCCATACGGGAAAAAAATACTTGTTCTAGAAATTATTTTCCATTACTTTTGCAAATGGTAGTTATTTTGTTGAATTTAAATTCTTTATTTCCAGGTTAGAAAAATGTCCCTTGAATTTAAAAATAAGCCCTCTTCTCATAAACCCACTTGTCATTCTTTGACCCTTTACCCTGTAGCATCCTTCCCTCCAGAGTCATATCCATCAGTGTGCATTGAAATATTGAAACAATGGGTGTGCAGATATTTCTGTAATGCAAATGGCATTGAAATATATACAACATACCTAATTAGGGAATTGTCCTGTCCTGGACTTGCCTGAGCAGCAAGTTTCAAACCACAGTATCAGGTTTCTCAAATATTGCTATCGCTTGGGCTTATATTCTGGCTTGTAATACTCGGTCAGAGTTTTGGAAGGAACACATAGAATGATTAATAGTTTTTTTTTCACTCCTGTAGAATGGCTCTCCAGTCCCCCCACCCACCTCACGCCTGGCATCTGGTGACCTTGTTAACGATTATGTTGTTGGGATTAGAGAGATTTACAAACTGTAAATCTGGCAGCCCTGCCCCATGTCATTAATGAGACTGAATAGCTGCTGTCTGTGATTCCGCACCGGCGCAATCGCTTATCCCCTCACCTCGGTTCACCCCTCTTCTCCCAGAGTCTATCTCTCCGACCACATCGGATCGCTCTAGCGCTAACTGCTCTGGTCTGCCCGCGGAAGCTAATACTTTGAGCTCTGGCTGGGACAGTATGATCGTAGTTGTCAAAACAAGGGTATAACGATGGTCATCTTGCTAATACGTTTTTTCTGTTTCATATATGCCTTTGTAATTTCCTGCTCTGAAAGCCTGTGTGCGTGTGCGTGTGCGTGTGCTTGTGCGTGTGTGTGTGTGTGTGTGAGGGAGAGGGAGAGAGAGAGACTGGAGTTTAAAACCCAAAACAAAGACAGACATTAACAATGTACAGACTGAGTGACCACAGCCTTGCAACTGAAACAGGATGGCACAAGAAACCTGGCTGCCGAAAGAGAAGAGGCTTTGTGCCCACTGTGACCAAGCAGAGGCCGAGACAGAGGCCCATTTTTGACTCTCCTACCCCAAATACGAATCAATACAAAATCAATATTATCCCAAATTTAGTTCCCACATTAACAAATTCCAAAATTAACCAGGTGCAAATAAATTAAAAATCCTTCTGGGTGAAGACCCCGACACAATAGAGGTAGCAGCACAATACAGTACAGTCGCCGTTAAAACCAAAGAAAAGGTCGTTAATCTGGCAGTAGAGGGACATAAGGCTGTCAGTAGGACCGGTAAATCTCGTCGTTAGCTGTGCGGTAGGACTGGCATCTTGACGCGCACGAAGACAAAAGAACACCTCCCGCCGCCTACCATGCTCGCAGTAGCTGGGCGAGATCCCGTTGGCCAGGTGTTTGTTTAATCATAACTGAGCCACGAGGGCGGTTGGGGCGGTCGTGTTGACAGTAGTTCGTACATGTAGATAATGGCACAGCTTGTTGGCGATTTATTTCCATATATGAATGCAAGAGTAACGTTAGCCCATATAAAATATTTATTTGCTTTGGCGGTGGTGATGTTGCCGGAAATCATTTCTGCGAACCTTTTTATTTTAGACTACTGTTTGCTCAACCTGTGCTACTATTTAAAACTTTAGTGCGGTATAATATGCAATTGGATTATGAAAGAGGCAGGGGCTATTTCTACGGTGTTGTAAACGGTGATTCAGGGCTATATTTACGGTAAGTCGGAGTGGGCATGCGCGAAGGTGGCGTCTCCGGGCAAGCCCAAGATGACGGACTCCCGTTTAACTGTTATGGGGAGCAATTTTGAAAATTTTGAGTTTAATTTCTTGTGCTGCGTTACGTGGTAATCCATGTTAGTGAGTGATGACACACCGGGTTGCTAGGGCAGGCGCAGCATGCATTCGCGATATTAATATTGTAAAGCCCCTTCTCAATAGTGAAATCCCCAAAAACATATTACCCAATCGTACTGTGGCACGGTACCGAACAATCGTACCATGTGCGAAAGCAGTCTGAGAGATTGTATTAAAAACAAACAGTCCGCCATAGACCGCGGATAAGCGTGCTGAGCTTGGAAGCTGCCAACATAAGTGTAGAAACGTCTATGCGCACGGGCGCCGTAAAATATAGCCCCGACACACCGTGTACGGCGCCGTAGATATAGCCACTTCGGTAACACTTTATTGAAGGTATCGTCATAAGTGACATGACACAGTCATGAACGTGTCATAAACATTATGTAAATGTCATAAACGTTGTCATTAAGTGTCATTTGGTTTTTGAGATGACAAGTCGACATTGTTTGGGTTGTCTTGATTGGGACAGTTATGACAGTGTCATGTCACTTATGACGGTACCTTCAAGTAAAGTGTAACCGCCACTTCCTATTAAATATCATGCTATTTTTGGTGAAGAATTTTTTTTTCCCGGTATCATTTCTGCAATATTTTATGTTTGGGGATAATGTATGCTTTTATGTACTATTAGGCCTATTTTACATTCAAGTGCTGAAATATATTATTTTTCCTGTTGCCAACCTGTAATTTAGTATAGCCTATGCATTTCTACAGTACGTTGACCAGTTCCGCAAATGGAATTTGTCTGAAGCGTCTGGTATTGATACAGAATTCGGTTGGGGAAAGTTATCTGTTCACGAATTTGCAGAAATCGCTCATGCACTTTGTGGATCACTTAGTTTTCTTCAGTCATTAGGAATAAAGCCTTGCATAGTCATTTTTCAGTGGCACTTACTTTGACTGGTTCTGCAAATAATTTCCAGTTTCGAAAACAGCGCCCTTTGTCAGGCCAAACTTATGCTATTCTTTGTTTATTGGCATTATTGCGTGCCCCTGCCCACAACAAAACGGACACATGTATTTTCCACCAATTTTAGCCAGCATTACTCAATAGGGGATATCACAATAATTGGTCAAATTTATGGCTAATTGTTCTGTGTGTCGACATTGTGTCAGCTGGAATCCACGTGCGCTGGACTCAGTTCAAGACGATTTGTTCCTCCATCGATATTCAACTGCTATCAGCGACTATGGATGATTCTTTCTACTCTCTCCAACATGCCAAGTATACACTAAAATTATCAGGATGAGACTACAAGTTCAGATTAATACAGCACATGTGTAATGATCAGCTCGTTGAGCCACAGAAAAACAGTTATAGCGGGGGAAAGTGTTTTATTTGACATTGACTGCATTAAACTTTAATTAAATTCTTTCAGAAAAATAAACAAGAATAAACATGTCTCAAAAATGAAGTTTGAAAACCTGCAAAATGGCGTTTGCGGAACTAGTCAGATGACAAACATTCATTCTAATGGGTGTTGATGAAAAAGTAACGAAATTGGGATTTATATGGTCAAATATACAATAATTTCCGATCATAATGACACTAATAACATGTGATGAATCCCAGGGATACACGTGTTTAACGGCCACACACTGCACAGTGCGACTTATCACAAGCGTTAATTTGGTACTGCTGCAACAGCAAGCAACAGTTATCGGACATTTATTTCTCTATGAAGCCGAATATCTCGAAACGATAGTTAAGAGTTAAATCCACAATAATTTACCGTTCCAGCAGTGTCAAACTCAAGGCTGACAGCCAAGTCGTTTTCCCGCAAATAAAGTTTAATTTCTGCAAATTGCGAAACTGATCAACCCAATGTATATCGAAGATTACTCGCACCCAGTCTCAGCAAAATTCATTACAAAATAAATTGATAATTGCTAATAGGCAATTTTTAACCAATTTTTCCATGATAAAACGTTTTGCATCATCTATATTTTTTTTTTAATGATTTGTCATAACCATTCAGATGTTCAAATATAATGTTCGCAAAGCTTGCAACTAGAAAAGAACTGTGTACAATATTAATTTAGTTCGACCATAACGACTCTTGATTGCACAAAAAAAAAAAAAAAAAAAAACAAGCAAAATAAACTATTTGCGGAACCTTACACAGGTTGTTTTAGTAAGCTTATTCTATATCAATCAATAAGGAAAATGCAATTAAGATATTGAGCAGATCTTTTTTTTATCTCTAAAGGACAATAACTAAATGTCACTTAAAACTGAATGGCTGTTTCATAAACTGTATTAAACGGAATTAAAAGCGGATACACCTGGCACTGATCAATACAGTTCAATTTGTGTCATCTCTATTTATTACCCATTGTCACCCTAAAAATCCCTTTAAGCTCTGTAGCCTATTAATTAATGACCTGCTCAACGTGTGGCAGAAATTTTCTAAAATTCCCAACCATAAACTGACATATCACATTCACAACTATGGAACCTATCACGATACGACGCATTTTCCCACAGTTTAGGACGAAGAAAACGCATAATTTCAGAGGATAACGTGACCATAAACTCACAGGCTATTAAGTTGTGTATTGTCAATTTATTTATATTGCAGTTGGCTTTTCAAACCCAATAAATCAATTGCGGCACACTTAGCTTAAGGTCTACCCACAAACTCTCAGAATCACAGTTTCTGCAATAAAAAGACATATTTAAAATAGCCTACAAAAAAAAAATTTCTTCAAGAATACAATTGCTTATATTACACTGCCGAATTTATCATAATATTTTTTTTTTCTTGTTCATGCTAGGCTTTTTAAACAGAGGAATTGATCAGCCACACGCTTTCCAGAGGTCGCATAAGCTCTCACTTCCACTTTCACTGCAAGAGAAAATAAAAAGATTTTAAAATGCATAACGGCAAACGCAAACGTAATTCTAACAGTCAAAATGCCCTCTATTCTATAACTTATACGCAGTACTACATTCAGTTCCGCGGAGCCGCATGTGGTTATTCCTGGCAGTAAATTGTCCTGTGATACGGCTCATTGGTCAGCAGTGTGAAGTACAGTGTTATGGCGAGTTAGATCGTGGTTAGAAGGGCGAAATGTCCGAGGTTACTGGGCGTTAACTAACGCCGTCTCTTCGGTTTTAACGGCGACTGTACTGTACGTCTCTGCCTGCCACAATTCAAGAGAGGGTGTGGGCTAAATTACGGCATGCTATACTGCGTTTATTGTGTAAATTCTGTGACAGATGTATTTGAACGAAACGAAACAATTACTCTTACCATTTTATTATTCATTCAAATGTTCATGTGTATATTAGTCCGTTTGTATATATCATTGTGAGTTTTATGTTTGACATTCATATTTACTTCTGCTTTTGCAAGTTCACTTGTCATGCCAATACAGCTCATTTGAATTGGAATTTGAATTTGAGAGGCACTGTGTGAGAAAGATTTGATTATGGGCATGTGTGCATGTGTGTGTGAGTGCGAGAGATGGAGGAAGAGAAAAAGATAACAAGCGAAAGTATAGTGCTGTGAAAAAGTATTTCCCCACCCCCCCATGATTTCTTCTTTTTTTTATTTTCAGCATAGTCACACTTAAATGTTTCAGGTCATCAAACAAATTTTAGTGTCAGACAAATATAACCCGAGTAAATACAAAATGCAGTTTTTAAATGATGATTTCATTCATTCAGGGGAAAAAAGCTATCCAAACCTACCTGGCCGTATGTAAAAAATGTAATTGTCCCTGATAACTGGTTGTGCTGCCCTCGGCGACGACCAATACCATTTGCAATAACTGGCAATGAATCTTTCAATGAATCGCTGTGGAGGAATTTTGGCCCACTCTTCCTTGCAGAAGTGTTTTTATTCGGCCACATTGGAGGGTTTTCGTGAATGAACGGCCTGTTTAAAGTCATGTCACGGCTCAATTGAATTAAGTTCTGGACTGTGACTTGGCCACTCTCAATAACCTTCATTTTGTTTTTTTTTTTTCAGCCATTCAGAGGTGGACTTGCTTGTGTATTTTGAATCATTGTCTTGCTGCATAACCCAAGTGCACTTGAGCTTTAGGTCACAAATTCATGGGCAGCATTCTCCTTCAGGATTTTCTGGTAGAGAGCAGAATTCATGGTGCCATCAATTACAGCAAGTCGTCCAGGGCCTGAAGCAGAAAGCAGCCCCAGACTATCACAGTACCACCACCATGTTTGACTGTTGGTATGATGTTCTTTTTATAAAATGCTGTAATTGTTTTACGCCAGATGTAGTGAAACGCACTCCTTCCAAAAAGTTCAACTTTTGTCTTGTTGGTCCATAGAAAATTTTCCCAAAAGTCTTGGGGATCATTAGGATGTTTTTTGGCAAATGTGAGACGAGCCTTTGTGTTCTTGTTAGTCAGCCTTGGAACTCTCCCATGGATGCCATTTCTGCCCAGTTTTCTTTTTGTTGAATCAAGCACACTGACTTTAACTGAGAAAAGCAAGGCCTGCAGTTCTTTAGATATTGCATTGATGATTCTAGAAAATTCAAAAGTGAGCCAACTCCCCCCCTGACTTAAAAAGCGGGCCAATGGGGAAATAAAGTGGGCCAACTGGGTATACCTGGTAAAATGCCATTTATATCAAGTTTTTTAACAGTACCTTGACTGGCTCACTTATTTATATGTACACACATTCAGTTTTTATTCCTAACTGACATGAATGACATTTTGAGTTTAAAGTTTTAATAGAAAACCTTCACAGTCTCTGGCAATCATAACAATCATAAAGTCAATGACAAATTAGCGCATAAAATAATAGTTCCTAATGCCTGATTTGGTGCGTAGCTTAAAGCCCGCCTCCAAACTGAAGTCCTACTGCTATAGTTGTAATTACGGAAACTTCACCAGGCAGTGAAGCCATTCTCTTCATAGATGTACGTTGAACAGCACGCAGAGACTCACAATTTTACCTACATTTCGTTTTATTTATTTAAACGTGTTCTGAGGCTTGTACCGTTTTTTTAAAACCTATGAGCAAGCCTTGTGCTGCTTCAACTTCACGTACCTGTGCCGTAGTCAGTAATTATTCAATCAACGCGCCATGAAGAAATTCACTCAAGGAATTTAAGTCATTGTGAATTAAGTTATTCAGTTTCACGTGCATTAGGGTGGATTTCTCCACTAGTGACACGGAAATCGATTATGACTCTGGAATTCTCAGGCCTGTCTTTACTGAGGGATTGAAAGCAATGGAATTGCATGAAGACGGTTCAAATGGTCTTATTTCATTAAAACAATTTAAACGATCATGAAGCACATGCATTGTTTCCAATCTCTGAGTAAAGAGAAGCACGGGAAGTCTGGAGACGCATTCCATGTTAGTTGTGGTGATCGAGGTCCACCTTACACAAGTGAAACTGAAACTTCAATGCACAAGGATTTTAATTCTGCATGAGAATCTCATTAATAAGCGTTCATTGAATAATTGTGGACTATGTTGAATAAGCCAAAAAAAAAACAAAATGCGTGAGACCTACCCCGAATACGTGAGACTTGGCATCTCTGGCCATGCCGTAGCTTGCACTATAACTATGGCTATGGCTCCAGTGCCCTCCACAAGCACTGCCTCAAACCAGTTCCCTCTCTCTACTGCCTCTGCCCTACCTCACGCGGTTATCATTCATTATGGTGATCATTCAATCCAGCCTGGTGTCGTATACGACCCTGGCTAGAGTTCTCAGTTCAGTGGGATGCATGCTTTAGCTCTCCCAGTAGGAAATATGTTACTGCCGATGAGAGGGATGCTGTTTTTACCTCGCGTGGTTTTACCAACTGGAAAGCAGCTCTCGAGCGTGACGGGAGGTTACAAAAACATGCCTCCAGCCACAGTCATATACAGGCATATGAGAAGTCTCTTGCTGCCGACATTTTGACAACTGTCTTTGCAGTAGTAAAAATTAGTAGTAATTAGTAGTAAAAAAAGTAGCAAAAATTTGTTGAATAAATGCACAGAAGTTTGTTTGACGATGTTTTCATATCAATCTACACACTAGAACAAAGGATTCACGCCAAATCATAATGTCATGCCTAGTTGCTGGCGCTTTGAAATCTTCATTTAGCACCAAGTCTGTCAAACTTGCAGGATCCCGCAAATTATGCATCCTAGAATCATCACTGTATTGTTCTGGGTTCTTTTGTGATCTCCTGGATGAATCATCAATGTGCTCTTGGAATAATTTTGGTAGACTGGCCACTCCTGGGAAGGTTCACCACTGTATCAAGTTTTCTCCATTTGTGGATTATGGCTCTCACCATGGTTCACTGGAGTCCCAAAGCCTTAGAAATGGTTTTGTAACCCTTTCCAGGCTGAAAGATGTCAATGACTTTGTTTCTCATCTGTTCTTGAATTTCTCAAGATTGCGGCATTATGTGTTGTTTTTTGAGATCTTTTGGCCTCCTTAACTTTGTCAGACAGGTTCTATTTAAGTGATTTTTTTTGATTCAACAGGTCTGGCAACAATCACCCCTGGGTGTGGCTAGTGAAGTTGAACTCAGAAAATGTGGTTCATCAGTTAATTCATGATTTATCAAGGGGTGCAATTGCTTTTTCACATAGGGCCAGGTAGATTTTTATAGCTTTTTCCCTTAAATGAAATCATAATTTAAACATAACTTGTTGCTTAATACCCGTTGGCCCGGACAAGATTTCCTGCCTCAAGGTCACAGCACCAAGGTCAAAGGTGAAATCCAGCAAAAACATTACCTTGCACATCCATGTGTCCCAGTGAGTTACCATACCAAATTTGGTGAAGCAGGGATCAGTAGTTGCTGAGTACTGACCTGGACAAGATTTCCGGCCTAAAGATCGCAGAGCTAAGGTCAAAGGTAAAATCCAGCAAAAAAACCTGACGTTGCACATCTATGGGTCATATTGAGTTACCATACCAAATTTGGTGAGGCTTCGATCATTAGTTGCTGAGTACTGGCCTGGACAGTGTCACCCAGACAAGATTTCCAGGGTCTAGGTCACAGCGCTAAGGTCAAAGGTCAAATCTAGCAAAAAACCCAACGTTGCACATCTATGGATCATAGTGAGTTACCATACCAAATTTGGTGAAGCTGCGATCCTTAGTTGCGGAGTACTGGCCCGGACAAAATCATGGACGGACGATGGACGACAGACGGACATGCAGGTGACGACAATACCCCTCCGACCAGAGTCGGCCGAGGGGTAAAAACTGCATTTTGTATTTACTCGGGTTATCTTTCTCTAAAAGTAAAATGTGTTTGATGATCTGAAACATTTAAGTGTGATAAATATGCAAAAAAAAGAAGAAATCAGGAAGAGGGCAAGTACTTTTTCACAACATTGTATGTCAGTACGTATTTCTCTGTGAATGTGTGCATGGCTTCGTCTGCTCTGTGTGCAGAGATGCTAAACAGAGGTCTGGGTTTTCTCTGTTTTGGTCTGCGCTTGCATGCAGTAACATTTTGAACTTGGTTATATTTTTATAATTAACTCCAATGCAGTCACCCACTCCATCGTACTTCAGTCATGTTCTCTGTGCAAAGATCTCTCCACAAGCCATGCTCTTCAGAGTGGGGTCAGGTCTGTTATGTAACAGGAATTTACAGTGCACTTGGTTATGTACCTCCATTTTGTCAATCTGAATTGTCAGTCTCCCAACCTATCATTCTTACCTCCATTGGCTTTTTATTGTGCTCCAGATTGAAATTTGATTTGGCTTGACATTTTTAGATTCACCCTGTGTTCAGCACTCTACTAAACACTCTGAATGACTTGCTTGTGGTGTTTAGTTGCTGGTTTCAATATATTACTGCCTACTCGGTTTATTGGGCTTGATTTTGTGAGCTATTTCTGCGTTAAATGAGGGAGCATGAATTGATTCACAGATTTGCACTAATTTTCTTCATTAAGATTCATGTTACTAAATAAAGAATGATTACAATTTAACAGGAACAACTTGAGACAGCCATGTTTATGTAATGAATGTCACCTTAATGTAGAATGAAATAATTAAGCAGTTAAGTAACTAATTAATGCACACATACTTACCCTGGAAGGCGGACACACACACACACACGCACACACACACGCACTCAGAGTTAACAGGAATAACTTGAGACAGTCATGTTTATATAATGAATGTCACCTTAATATGGAATGAAATAATTAAGCAGTTAAGTTATTAATTAATGCATACATACTTACCCTGGCACTCGGACACACCCACCCACACACACAGGCGCACGCACACACTCTTACATGCTCATGCACACGCACACATATACAAGCATGCACAAACACGCACGCACATGCGCGCACACACACAGACACAAGCACACAAATGGACACACACACACACACACACTCATACAAGCACATACGCACACACACACACTGCCACACAGACTTTCTCTGAGCCAATCCTCTTCCATACGATACATCCAGCTCAGAATTCGCCCTGAGGGAGCGAGAGTTCACTGCTCTTACCTTTCCTCGATTCCCCCTCTCTCTAAAATAACACAGAAAAATACTTTACTCCATCTTTTCCAGAACAGATTAAACTCTGAGGGGTGGCCGTTGGGGTGAGCACAATGCAGACTCAGTGGAGGTTTATACTTTGGAAAATGATGACGTGGGGTGAACAATCTTTACACCGGCACATGCGTGCCCAGTGAACATAATTGCTCATGTGATATGAGTTTTCAGGTTCGTAAGGAATGAGATTATTTCTGAAAAGTTCATTTCTGAAAGTTTTGTGCCAAAACTTTCATGTGGATGGAGATAGTTTTCATTTTAAAACACTATGTTAAAATAATTAATTATTAGCTGGCACATAGCCCATGTCTCCCCTTGGGCTAAAACCACTCAATAAAGGTCTATAGCTTCCATCAGCTCAAAATTGGAACTCCTCTATGATGCATGAAAATACAGAAATTCACATATTACAGTTTTTTTTTCGATTGCTAGCAAGCATTGGTCGAAACTGAAGTCATATGTTCAAAACTCTTAACACAGCCTGCATTTCCATCATGCATCTCAGCTTAACAGTTAATCTTATCCCCACAACTGTTTCTCACCGACAAAACACTTCATACATGTCTCAAAATAAGCTCATTCCACCACAACACTAACAAATAGTCTCACTTTGGAAACAAACACTGTCACTCTTGGCACACTGAACTACAAAATACTAACAACAGAGAACATTACATAAAATAAATTTTATCTTTCAAGTTTGAATGATTTTTATTAGATAAATTAGTAGTTTATTATAAAATAAGATCTTTGCACTTTGAGTGCTACAAACTATTGTATATACTGTAATATATTGAAACAAGAATGAATCAGGAATGCAGCAATTTACTTCAAGAACATTTATTTTCTCTGTGCCTTTGCATAGGTACGTCGAGACCTTACAAAAAATAAAAGGTTTACTGTAAACAGAAAAATGCAGAATCTCAGAATTCCAGGGGCGGAATACAAATCAAGAGATAAAACCTAAAAACACAACACGTATACTGTAACATTTTCTCCCTGTATTTGGCCACATGTTTTCATCCACATCACATCTTATGTTTTCTCTGGCAATGCACTTTGGGTAGAACCTTTGAGTGTCTGATCCGCCCCTGGCAGGCTTCGGGGGAAATATCTCCACACCCAGCATTCATTGCATCCAGCAAGGAGGGCTGGTTGTGTGGAAAGTGATCATTCATGTGGAGTTGGTCTGGCCTCCAGCTCCATGACCGTCTAAAATAAAGGAAATTCACAGTTTTACAGCACATTATGCATAGTGATGCATGTCTGCTTGGTTAGTAATTGAACAAACAACTTACCTGAACATATTGATAACGGAGTTGTTTGACACGTTCTCCATTTCTTTCAAAAGGTACTTTGTACAGTTGCTTCATCCTTACTTTTTGCTTCTCAAGGACTCTGGCAGTTGTTGTAGTGCTGACGGTGTTCACATTGGCGAAGGTTGCGTTGTCTCTCAGCACTCTGTCCCAAATTTCCCTCAGCTGTATGGCATTTTTTGCGATGACCATATCAATGAGGGCGGTTTCCTGGACATCCGTGAAAATTCGGCCTCTTCCTCCTGTTGGTGGCAACCTATGCATCTTACATACAGTACAGTTATATAAAACGCATAATACTGTAATCAATATATTTCCCAAAATTCCAGCTGATGTATAAACAGAAAACTTTTTTTTGTAAAATCTGGTTCAATACAGTAATTGAGGGATGCATGTCTTACCTGTTGTTTTGCTGGGAAATTCTCATAATTGATGCAACTGTCGAATGCTGTGAGTTTGGCTGCACCCTTAAACCAGGCTCTCTTAAAGAGAGTCCATGATTTGCCACATGGTCAATCATTGTGGCTCTAATTTCATCAGAGACCACAGCTCTCGGTCATCCTCTCGGTCATCCTGTCCCTCTCCTGGCCACTCCTCTCTCTCTACCGATGTCACCCGCTGCTCTCTAATCCATATTTCCAAAGGAGAAACAGTCAGAAGCCACTCCTTATATATGGATTCTAATGAGGCCAAACACAGATCACGTGGATCAGTTTTCAGCTGACAATTACACTCAGCTGTGTTTGGAATTACACACTCTTTTTATTTATTTTTATTGTCAATATTTTGATATGATTTTCTATAGATTTCAATGTGGCTGCAGCAGAAATTCCCCATTTTTTTCCCCCCATCACTGTTTTGATTTGGTTTTTAACTGTTTTGAACAAAGTGTGTTAGCATTTGAAAAATGTGCTGTAAAAGTATAGTGTTTTGTAGGTGGTGAACTAGTAACTGAGAAAAGAGTAAGAGAATTTTGGTGACTGTGGTCACTGAATGCATTTTGTGCGAAAGCAATGAAAAGTGATTCACAGTTTGGTCCACATGGACTTCTGTTTTGCAGACGGTGTTAAGAGTTTTGAACGTGTGACTTCAGTTTGGACCAATGCTTGTAAGCAATTGAAAAAAACAGTATAAGAATATGGACACGCACTGGACACGCCAACATTCACATCCATGGGGAGGCAGCCAACTGAGCTTCACTCTTTGCCTCACACAGTCCTGGGGTTCTCTGGTTTCCACAATGTGGAGAATGCAGATGGAAAAATGTTGCAGACTTTCGAAACCTCAACTTTTGACTGGAGAAAACTTGAACAATGACTCCAGGGCGATATAATCCCATGAGAATCAATGCTGAAACTAAAGGCTAAAACCACAACCGAGGAAACACTCTGTGTAATAGGGAGAGGAAGAGAAAGACCGCATGTGTGTGGCACAGTGAGCCTGTACTTACATATAAACCAATGACTGCTTTTAAAACACGGCTTATGCCAAAAAACCCAGAACAGACTGTTCTTGGCCCCATACATCTACCCCATGGATACCGTAGAAAGTAACTGAACAAAGCATGATCACAACACCAAGAGTATATTCTGAAACACAGTGAAAACGCAACACCTATGTTTTGAAATTGTAGCTGATTTTTTGAAGCCATTAAAATTACCACAGAAAAAATATTGTGGTATGTAGGTTCAGAGCTGGAATTTGCACAAGTCTGGGTTCGAGCCCAGTTTGTGTGTCTGTCAGGGGATCACTTCTCTAATGCGCAACTTTATCATGTCATTTGCAGCAGGTTGAATGCATCACTTGAATGACAGGCAAATGCAAAGCGAGACATTGGACACATAAAAGCACAGTGGTTGATCCCCCTCAGCATCAGTGTCAGGAGGCCACAGCTCTCTGTACAACAGAGGGAGTGAGCTTTGGGGATCCTGCATGGGGGAACATCTCAAAGAGGGGTTGTCCGCCGGTTCAGGGTCAGTCCATCCACCATCAACAGACTTGATAATCGCTACCAACAGACAGGAAGTGTTCACGACCGCCCCCAACCAGGACAACTTCTGGTTATGAAGACATGTCAGGAAGGACACATCTGGTGGATCCATCTTAGGAAACGGTTACAAACAGTAGCAGACACGGCTCAGAACACAATAGGGTGCCACATCATCCATGTCATGACCGTGATTCGCCGACTGCGAGCAGTGGGGTTAATGTGCCGAAGGCCGTATTGAGGCAAAATCATGACACTACATCACAGTGACAACAGACTCCTGTTTGCTCAATGTCATCATATTCAGCCGCCATGAGTCTTCCACCATTGGATTTTTTCACACAAATCGAGGTTCTGTGTGTCATTTGCTGACGTCTGACAAGGGGTGTACAGGAGGCAGTATGAACGTCATCAAGACAGACGTGTTCTGGAGAGAAATCGATTTGCTGGGGTAGTGTCATGGTCTGGGCTGTCATCAATGTCAGATTTTGGAGTGAACTTGTGATTCGTAGAGGTCTAAAGGCTCCTTTATGTTCCCTTTACATACGAAAATAGAGATGTCCGTTGAAATGCGTCTTTGGCATTGGCGTGGATGTTTAGCTGTACTAGGGGGCAGCTCAGAGTGAAATGTTTCGGACAATAAGAAACATAGGCTGCGTCCAAATAGTTTTTTTTTTTTTTTTGCCTAGGAAAGTTCCTACCTCCTAAAAATGATCCGGAAATAATTACTGGGCAGCCATGATAAGTGTATTTGAATTCTTTAAATTTTAAAGAAAGGTGTCCCAGTGCTTCCTAATTTACCTCCTTTAGCATAGGGTACACAGAACCATCCAGCAACCACCAGCAGCGATATTTAAAGCAGCGACCTTTCATCGGGCCAATCGCTTAAAGGAACGTATGTGATGGGCAGGGGACTGATGATTACGCTGCTGAGTGTAAGTGCATTCGGATTCTCTTCTTAGCGCAGTAGTCTTAAGCAGTTAGGAATTCCCCTTTACACCTTCCTTTTATCTTATGACGTTTTCCTCAAAGGTAAAAGAAAAGTAGTTTGGAATTAGTGAATAACCCGTAATTTATGAGATTTTAAGACCAGTCCTCCAACCGCTGTTGAACAACCATGGACAACGATGATTACCGTTCACGTTCTAACATGACAACGCCTGTCCCCATACTGCATGGCTCTACAGAGACTTTCTCCAACAAGCAAGAGGTCGATGTTCTGCCTTGGCCTCCATCTCACCCGATCTTAACCCCATTGAACACGTGGGATGAACTGGGTCGTCAGGTGCGCCAGCGTCAATGTCAACCACACGACCTTGCCGAGTTGACAGCAGCACTACAGGAGGAGTGGAGGAACTTTCCCCAAGCAACTGTGCGACGTTTGTGCGAATCGATGCCTCGCCGTTTACGCACATGTGTGCAAGCACAGGGAGGACACACTCGCTACTGACAGTTTGTCTGAGGGTCTGTGCATTCTCAGCGGCGTATTGGAAGCATTTGATGAGATATTGTATGAAACTTTAGTGTTTTGGACAATGAAATGCTTTATCTATCCGTGTTAAAATTGAAGATCGAAAAACATCGGTTGCTTCTTCTTTTGGTTTTTAAATATGGGTGTTGCATTTTCGCTATGTGTAAGTGTACATGTACGTTAAAAAAAAAAAAACTCCTATTTAAGGTTAACAGCATCTTTGTCATGGGTCTATAACTACAGTCCCAGGGTCAGCGATGTTAACAGGTTTTTAGCGATTTCCATTCAGTCAGCTTTTGAAGTTCGGCCCTTTATTGCAAAGTGCACAAACTCTTAATGACTTAAATGAGTCCCTTTATGGGGTAAAACGCCAAATATCAGCGAAAGAATCTGCCCTCAGGGCACGACGGACACCACCCTCCACATCACTGTAAACCGTCCATTAATCCCAGAGAGCACAAACTCTGAAATGACTAGAGTTAGTCACTTTATAGCACTAATGAGCTCCTTCTTTTTAAAACCACAATCCGACGTGACGACTTCTTACTCCCTATAGCTGGCACCAGCAAATCAGGGCAAAGACAAAAGGGGGAGCGTATCAAACAATTAAACCTTTAGAATCACATTGAATACCCATGAAAACACACAGAAATTGCATTCTGGGAAAGAGAGTCCCACCTCCACCACCTTTCTACATTAAGCTATATAATCTATGGACCCATATATGGGTCTGTAAAATGCATCTTGTAAAACTTGCATGCAATGATGCACAAGATCTAGATCAGGGCTATTCAACATTATCCTGCAAGGGCCGCTTTGGGTGCAGGCTTTCATTCCAACCAAGCACTTACACACCTGATACTATCAGTTAAGCTCTTTAGCAAAGACTCTTGGGGTTGTTTAGTGGAGTCAATGTGTAAGTGCTAGGTTGGAATTAAAGCCTCCACCCACACCGGCCCTTTCTGGATAATGTTGAATAGCCCTGCAATAGTGGTTTGATGAATATTCCATTAAGGAAAATTAAAGAAAAGTAAATCAGATATCTCTCTGAAATAACCCAACACTAATTTGATTGATATTCCCTGGAATGCACAATATAAAAAAACATGTTTAGGAAAATAAATCAAAATGCGCACAACTGTTTTTGCAAATGAACCCTTCAAATATAGACTCACAAAATGCCAATTCATCAGAATTTAAAAATGTGCTGGCCGCGTAACGACATGTCTACATAAACCAGGCCTCTCCAAAGCCTCCGGGAAAATACGGACGCACTCCCTGCCCTCCTGGGTAGGATTAAGCCCAATCTACCAGGGCTTTCCTCAGCCCGGCACGAGGGCAGAAAACCGCCATGCGCTACAAGCCACTTTACGCTCTATCCTGGGCCATCGCCTCGTCTGACCTCTAATTAAAGGAGCGAACACAGCAGACCGCCGGCGTTTCCCATTTCCTATTCTGCCTGTGCCGCACAAATGAAATTACAGGCCGTTTATGGATTCGAAGATTCATTTGCGCGAGAAGCTAAAAATGACACCAGCCCCACCTGAACTACTCGTCGCCGTTTACCTGCGTCCTCAATGTCAGCTTTCGCGTGACAGCAAAAAATGCTTATGCGATGTTTACATTGAGCAACAGAAACATCAAAAATGCATCAAATTAAAAAAATAATAATAATTACCTGCCAGTATTCGGCAACTCCTGCTATAGCTGTCAAAAGAAGCCTTATATTAAGCCTCCAACATTAATTCATCTGAATTATTACATCATACAGTGCATTTATCTGCATGTATGGATTCATTAGTAAACAATGGGTCTTATAGAACACTGAATTGAAAAAGCTCTGTTTGATAAACTGAGTACACGTTCCAAGCCTAAGCTATTCATCAACACCAGTCCATTGATGAGAAAAGATATTCCACTCTATTGCAGAAGTGAGCGTAAGTTCGCGAGAAGTTAGCTGAAGTTCACCCTAAGCTTCCTCAGTATGCTTCAGGGTTGTCGTATCTACACATCAGGTGCTTCAGAAGTCATCGAGTGGTGGCAGAATAATTCACAGTCTCGTGTGCTTGGGTGGAATCACTCCAAAGGCTGCTACAGCGCTGCATTTTCACACCTAAGGCAGAACTGTGCATCTCCAACCCAGTCATGAGAAGAGGAGGGTCACAGTTCCTCTGCAGATAAAAACGGTCTCACTGGCTTAGGTTTTTGAGTCTGATGTCTGAGCTAGTAAAGAGAAAAATGTATACATGTATGCCGAGTCAAACTACTGTCTGTGTTTGTGTGTGTGTTTGTGTGTGTGTGTGTGTGTGTGTGTATGCGTGTGTGCGTGTGTGCGTGTGTGCGTGTGTGCGTGTGTGTGTGTGTGTGTGTATGCGTGAGTGTGTGCTTTTAAAATGTTCATGAGGAATGTGAAAAGGCAGAATTGAGATGCTGCTGGGATGGAGTAAATCACCTGCTCCCCTCATTCTGAATCTGGTCACCAGCAGGGAGATGGATGTCACACGAATGAGGTGTGTGCAGCAGGAGATCAAATCGCACTCAAAGGCACACACACACACACAGACATACACGCATACATAGAGATATACTCAGACACACACACACTCTGTCTTGCACACAGGGACACACACAGATAAATGCACACCTACTGGAAAATGCATACACACGTGTGTGTATGTCCATGCGTGCACACGTGCAAACACTGATTCACAACACTGACTCCAAGGTACGCTCACAGTGTCATACTGCAGTACAGGCACACACGGACACTCATATTCACACGTGTGCACACACACGCGCGCACCTCTCTTTCTCACACACACACACACACACACACGCACACACACTCCCTCTCTCTCTCTCAAACATACTCATACATACACACACACTCTCACACACACATACACACACACCTCACACACACTCACTCTCTCTCTCACTCTTTAACACCCACTCATATACACAGGAACACACTCTCACTCAGACACTCACAGACAGTGGAGAATCATACAGCATTAGATGGGAGGCGCTGCTCTCTGAACCTGAACAGCAGAGCTGGGTTAACAAAGAGCCGCTGCTGTTAATAAAAAGAGACTCTCCGTCGGGCCTCTGTAAGTATCGACCGCATGCTCTCTCTTTCTCTCTCCAGCTCTCTCTCTCTCTCTTTCCCTCTCTTTCCTCTATATGGCACGGGTCCAGAGACGGGATCAGTTCAGCGCACCGGCAGAGAGGGGCGCTTCCTTTCTCTGTCTGAGAAGGAGAAACTCTAAACTGCACATGCTCAGTGTCCTCTTTGCCATTGTAAATGGCTAGTCAAAAAGAAGTCTATGCTCAGCTTTTTCAAATTGATTTCATTCGGTTTGAGCGCATTTTTGTGCATGTATTTGAATGTGTGTGTGTGTGTGTTTGTGTGGTTGTTATGCGCGTTTTTGAGTACGGCCGTGCAGGTGTTGTATATTATTTTATGACGCAAGGATTCATTCCCTCCCGATTGGTCAGTTCCTTTAAACAGTGATGTTCACCACGCAAAAGTGTGCAAGTGGTGAGGATAACAATCCGACGACCTCCAGCTAAAAACTCATTAATAATACAAAATAATACTTCCCCACAGGAGCTCTCGACTGTGTCCGTATTTCATGTCGCTTCATCCCTGTGAGGAGCTTTACATTAGAGCCGTCGCTTGTCTTCGATGACTCCCTACACGGGACAGTGAATATCATTTATTTTATATTTTCATATAGGGTCATACAATACAGACAGTTATTGACTTCAGTTATCGGTGAATCCAATGATTTATCCACCTGGGACAAGTGGTATTGGTGGTATCACTTGTCCTAGGTGGATAAATCATTGGATTCACTGATAACTGAAGTCAATAATTGTGTACTATAGGCTTAAACTTCTGTCCTGTGTGTTAATAAGAGCCTGCAGACTCTGAATTGGGCAAAGTCTCTGGTGAATTTGGTTTTTTGATTTCCTTGCTTGTTTGAGCTCAGGCTTGTCACTCACTCTGCTCTGTGCTGCAGCAGTGTCATTGAGCTACAGCTGGGTATGTAGGTCATTACTGTCTGCGGTACATTTTTTTTCAGAGACCCACCCTGTTTTAAAAATGGAAAAGTAATGATGTTCTTTTTCTTTGTCTTAGTGAAATTAATATTTATGAGGAAACGAGCAAGTTTTCGGAGGTTCTTAATTTTGGAGGCATCTCTTCCATCTCTCTCTGCGCCTAGGCAGTCTTATTTTTTTTTTTGTTTTGTAGTTTTGTAAAAATTCTTGCAGTATCACTGGATTCCTAGTTTTCATGGACCAAAATAACTCAAGTCACACAAGAGGAGGAGACAAACTAACAAATGGAGTGCAGTGTTCTTTTGCTTTTGTTTTCGACATTGCAGGTGTTTCAGGCTGTGTTTTGATGGTGGTTTTCGGAAGATGAACATCGTGCCTGTGCTTAACGTCATGAGCCCTGCGCTATTTGAGTGAAAAAGCTCTCTGCTTTAGGACAGGGTGCCATGCCGCGGTGTCAGCACAGGCTAACAGAATTGACGTTTTCCTTCAAACCCATTTGTCTGGCGGAAGCACAGGAGCATAGTCTTGTCTTACATTCGTCGGAAATTTTAAATCTCATTCTGGAGATGGTGAAGGGGTCGACCCCATCCTCCTACAATCGATTTTTGTTTTATTTTGAGGGCAGGTGATGACTGAAAAAAAGAACTCACATGACAGTTATAATTAATGACATCGGTGCCTCGCAGCCCACTTTCCCATCATTATTTTTCCCCCAGCAAAAACAAATGTATCACAAGTTGAACGGTCACTAGAGACTGGAGGAATCAAAGCGTGTCATTAAATGGTGCCAAATTTTGTTTTATTGTTTACTTTCAGTTGCCCCCTCCTCCACTGCTTTGTGAAACTTTTTTTTCATAGCAGTTGGCTGATGGAAATTCTTGAAGGCAGGTCTTCATTATCAGAGAAGAAAAGATGGTCTCAGAAGTTGCCCTCAATTTAAATTCAGAAGTGTCCGTCCAGCCAGTTTCTTCTGCTTGTTTTTGACAGTTCTTTTGATGTCAGAACCTGCCACGACTGTCCTATTCCCCACAGTACATTCTCACTTACCGTCAATTTACAGTACCTCTGTACACTGCGATGAAAACTCCAGGCACAGACAGTTAAATTCCAACCCAGGGTTTTGGTTTCATATCCTGGATTTGCCATTTGGCATAATTTTTCCACCAGGAAGTAATATTTAATTGGCAAAATCTGCTAGATGAGGTCATAGGTGGGAGAAATACATGGCAGGTCTTTTACCCTCTGAACCCAGAACTTTACACCTCTGTTTATTAGCCTAGAGTTGCAGTCAGGAGGGAAACAGAAAACCAGCATCTTCACAGCTTTTTTTTCTCGATAACTGGAACATTGAATTTTTTAGCTCTAATTGTGGTGTTTCAGATGGTGTGACACTGCTATCCGAAGGAGCCCAACAGCTGATCCTGCCCTGTAGATAACACTTGCATCAGGAGGGAAACTCTCTTTAGCTCACAGCTCAGTGTTGCCTTTGCAAATCTGACAGTATAAAAATCCCTCATTAGTGCTTAGTGTTGATTTGACTCCTGGCTTAACCCTGTATACCCCCTTCAGATGTTTTATTTGTCAACCTGGTGCATCCATTTGTAACGTGATATTCAGTTGAAATGAAGAGGGAAGGAGATGATATTAAGGTACATAAAGCTTTAATATGTAAACTGCGGTAAATAGCCACAAGTTTACTTTGCTAATTTAGAAGTTGGCTTTCTCTTCTATCATTGTATTATGCTACATTTTTCTGAAAATACGACTTTTGAGTGCTGTAGTGCACTCAATATTTTTCATTCTGACATGTCATTTTATGTTCACATATGCAGTGTGTTCATGTACTGTAATACTCTCTGCCTCGATGGACAAGATGATCTATCGATTACGGAGAATCCTTCTGTCATAAGCGCCTTGTGGCTATTGATCTTTGTTTAAGCGGGACACACTGCGCCTTGCTCTGCATTTTTCTAAAGTCTTGTAATAATGGGATAGATTCTGAATTGTAGTTAAGCAAATCATTATGCAAAATGTCTGGGAGAGTTCATTTTCTGTTCCTGGGTAGTGCTGAGGCCTTCAGTGAGGGCTGAGGTGGGGAATCTTTCCTACTGAAAATATCAGTAGAAAATCCTGATTATTACAGGCTAAGTGGACCACTGACTGACTTATTGAGCATATTTTAAGTGTCTCCTCCGTCTTGCCTTCATTGCACACAGATTTATTTTACTTGAGAAAATGGATGCGCAAGGTCATAATCAAACTAATTATCTTAAATGGCAATAGAGCTTATATAGAGCATATGCAGAAGTTGGAAACATTGACTGGCCTTTGCTGGAACACTGACCTGCAGCTACATTAAAATATACCTGAATTATTCATTAAACCTGCTGGGCACCTTGACGGCGGTGGCCCGTTCGATATGGTCTGGCGTCAAGCCGCAGGGTCTTGCCCTTGCCAGCTACTGTCGCTTTAAAGCCACTAATGATTAAACATTAGAAATGGGAGTTAACAGAGCTGTGGAGATGATGGCTCGGCAGATGTTGACACATTTGTGGTAAATTGACTGGTTTGAAGCGCCGATATTTCTGGTGGAAGGTGAGTTAAGGGGCAGAAAAATGAAGTGAGGAAATACCATTGCGCGCAGCAGATCGACATCTGCCAGTGACAAGAGGACAGAGATGTGCGTTGTCATATTCAACAGGACCGGATGAGCTGGGCTGCTAGCAGAGTATTTCCAGTCTTTTCTCTGTGGAGTGCTGGCTTAGTGTTCCAGTACTTTTGTTTAATGTTTTATTCATGGCGTATGAACCAATTTCTCTTTCTCTTTCACTCTCTCAATCTCCAATTCGCTTTCGAACTGAGAAAAGAGCTTTATTGGCATGACTGATTTTTTTTTTTTTTACTCTTTTTTTCCCAAAGTTTTCACAGTGAAAAAAGCTTCATGAAAGAGACGTGGCCAGGAAAGACAACAATAAAAATAATAACTGATATTCAACAAATTGTTAAATGTGCATACACAATAACTGTTACTGCTGTAATGTGTGTTGTGTGCATTGCAGTAACAAGTTAGTGTGGGTTAAATGCTTTATATCTATGTAATGTGTGTTTGAATAGCAGGGATGTAAAGTCCATGGCGTTCAGATTTGTATGTGTATTTGTGCGCGCACACGTGTGTGTGTGTGTGTGTGTGTGTGTGTGTGTGTGTGTGCATGTGTGTGCGTGTGTGTGTGTGAATAGCAGTGACAGGTTAGCATGCGGTGAATGCTGTACAGGCATCTGTATAATGTGTGCTGGTGTGTGTGTGTGTGTGTGTGTGTGTAGGATAGGATCACTCTCTCTTTCCCTCAGTCCTTAATGCTCTCTCCTCTACATTACATCTGTGTTGGTCTCGTTACAGCAGTAATAGCACTGAGGGTCCCTGGACCACTGTTGTGTTTTTTCTTTAGTGCTGTTCAATCCCAATGGGCAAAGAAAGAAAAGAAAAGCAATGAACTCTTGGTATGGTGATGTCAGTATTGCCTGTGGTCTGACTCATTTTGTTCTCTCTCCCTCTCTCTCTCTCTCCCTCTCCCCCTCTCTTCTTTCTTTGCTGCGCTCCATCTCTCTCTGTAGCTTTCTCTAGCAGAGGAACAGAATGAAGTTACCAGGAACGGGCAGGAGTTGAAAGAGCTGGTGTACCTGGTTCAGATCTGTTGCCAGGTAGGGTTGCGGTCTCACTTTTCAGTTCTCGATGGAAAACTCGCATCTCCAGTCTATATTTTCCATATGTTTCGTGCCGTAATTGCAGTTTGCGGTGTGTGTGTGTGTGTGTGTCTGTGTGTGTTCAGCGTGTGCAGTGCTGAGGAGGAAAGTGCACGCCTGATGCGGTTCATCCCTTCTCCGCTGTCCGCTAGTTAAATAAATGCTCCCTTGAGTAATGACAGTGCAAAGCCTACCTGCTGTGTTTGTTTCTAAAACTCTGCCGTAGAAATGTGCTGAATAATGTAAAATGCCCCATTGTCACGCTCAACATCATGTTGTTATTAAAGTGTCAAGTCTAACTGGCAAAAGGAAAGCTTCATACAGTTTGGAGAAGGTTTAGCATCTATGCTAAGCGTGCATGTGCTCAGTTGGTGCTCTGAGAAATTACTGAACTGGTCCGAGTATTTGCTGCCTTTCAGTTCTTTTATGGTTTCCGTTAAAACATGTGGGAAGGCTGTATTATATTGGTGAATCTGTGAAGTTATGCCTGCAGACTATTTTACAGCTTCCAGGTTATAAGTTTTTGCAAGCGAGCAAGACGTTTTCACCTCTATGGACAGATGTTATTCATGCCTCCAAAACTGGGCGATCACTTATTAAGGCATTGTATTTATTCTCTGGTAGCTAACGTATGCTGGCACTTTGGGAAATACTGTATTTTAGTCCACGTTTGTTTGATACTTTGTTTTCATTATCTCGTCAAGCCGTCTAGAAGTCATGACTGCTGATATCAATACACAATGTATTGGATTAAATATTGTGGGTTAATGCTCATGCTTTTTATCAGTACAACTGTGGCCAACAAACCTTAAATGACTCACTGAGGGCAAAGTAGCTGAAAAAGACAAATCCAAAAATGGGTCACTAAAGGGGAAGTGACAGCTACCTAAGTATTGGCGTTTATTTTTCAACATTTTATCTGTGTGCGTGGTAATTCCCGCAACCCTGACCCAGAAATTCAGGACTTAAAGGTATCTGTATCAAAATTGTGTCAGTGATGCAAAGTTCGGTGGACTTCTCTTGCACTGAGTGAACCCATGCAGAAAGAAGCTGTGCCGAGTCTCTCTGTGCATGAGCGTTCTGTTTTTTGCCGCTCGGCAACAGTGGAAAATAATGGTTTAATGTTTTTGCTAACTGCTAAAAATGGCTTATGTTTTTCAAAAAAGAACCCTTAGCCTTGAGAGTGAATTCAACGAGGATGCCAAGCCACAGGCACTGTATGTAACAATTTTATTTCTCTTTGAGTTGGTTTGGTTTTGGAAAGGTTTCTGCGAAGAGGGAGAGAGAGTGCTGTGCGCATCAAATTGAAAAGGTTGGGAAGATGACCTAAATCTGTCAATGTTATATGATACTAGTCAATTCTTACAAAAATAAAATAAGAAAAACGAAATGTTTGTCTAAATCTTATCTGATGATGCCTACAGAGTGTATTCTCGAGGTATAATTTCTTATATGTCTTAATTTTTTTGCCCTGTCTGTGGTGCATAGATGTCAGTATTGAGAGTGAGAATAGCATTCTGGGATACTTCCTCCTCCAGCCAGCTGAGAGCCATATAGTTCTGTGCTGGATCTGTACAGGTGGCAGAAAGTTCATGAGCACATCTTGTATTTCTTGTTAAAAAGGCTATTCCAATCTGATAGCTGTTGCCAGATATATATCTGAAGAGACCATTGGTGTCCAGAAGCTGAAGTGATCCTCGACTGGTGATGGTGGGACTGGAGTTGAGCTGAAATCCTACATGGTTGAGTTGCATTATCATTATCATGCTAGTATTCAGAGTAATCGCTGTGTGCAGTGTTGACAGCAGCTGGACGGGCTGGGAGTGTCTCAGTAAGGTGCTGGAAGGTTCTCACAGGTATTTGGAGCCATACTGACTGCAGTGCATCCGACAGCTGCTGGAGGATGTGTAGTGGAGGGTCCATCGAGCGAACATGATGTTGGAGGTGGTCCCACAGATGCTTGACTGGGTTCAAGTCTGGGGAATTAGGTGGCAGGGAAAGTACTTTGAAATCTTGTTTGTGCTCTTCCAACCACTGTCGGTCATTTCTAGCCTTGTGACTCGTCGCATTGTCTTGCTGGAAGAGCCCATCCGTCCCAGGGAAGACAATCAGCATGTATGAACGTACGTGGTACATGACAGGACTGAGTGATATATTTACAGAAAACCTACTGCGCACCTTAAATACAGCACGCCAAGCCAGCTCATGACACGTGCCTTATTTTCATTGGCTACGCTCTGCCGACATCAGAAGTAGGAGGTGATCATAATAATGTGACTGGACCGTGTAGTTGCGGACACATCTTCAATGGCTCTGCCCATCTTTGAGTTTGTCCTTTCTCTGTTGTTCATGCGATTGGGCTCCTATGTGGGCATTTCATGCAATGTCCTTGTTAATTGTCCTTGTGGTTCTGGTGGGATGTGTTTCCGATGTTTCGCTTATCTCTTTTCATAAGGACCCACACCTCACTCTCTGTCAAACAAAAAAAAAATTTAAATAAGTGACATTTATTTTAAAAAATTCGGACAAATTTAACTTCAGCCTTTCTTTCCATCGCCCAGCATTAAGAAAATTGACGAGAACGATAAAATGTTGACCTACTCTATAATTACCAATAATTGGTTCAGAAATTAAAACTTGTCATATAAATGAACAGCATCGTGCTGGATGAGTTTTTTGCTGCATCCACATGCATAAATTCACTGCGGGGTGTCATGGTACCGGATGATTAAAGCTGATTATCAAATTAATTATGCTGGTCAAAGTGAGAGGAAATCATGTAGAAACCGTTACAAACAAAACCATCTGCTGAAGTCTGTGGCCCCACTGGTACCAGAATAGAGAACTCCATAATGGGCACTTACAAATTTAAACCAGTGCAACATGTGATGTTCTTCTCAAAGAAGTTCATATTGATTGGACACAGAAGCATGAACGGAGGTTGAAACCAATGAATGACCTACCAGGGGTTTTGGAGAGAAATTCAGTTGATAACAATTGAAGGGGGGAGTGGGAGAAGACCGGTGAAAGAAGGAGGGGGTGGGGAGGGGAGGTGAGAAATGCTTCCTTCCTCCAGCGGAGCCAACTTGTGTTATTCTCATTTTGATATCCACATTAAACTAGGCTACCTCAAACCCCATGTGACCTTTGTCTTCAGCCATTCACAGCAACTCTGCACTCCTCTCTGCACCGGACACACATTACCGTTTACCAGACAGCTGTACTCGTGCAACTACACTGATAGAGAATCCATTTTGGCTCAGGGCTGTCTGTGCTTTTCCCAGTTTTAATTGTGGGAAAGGGCTCATTGTATGGGCTTACCATTTTCTCTTGTAATACGGTCATGCGTACACGTTCCACGGCTTCAAAATGGCCCAGAGATAGTCTCTGGGAGTTCCCTACAGAGTCTCGATTGGCATTGTTGTTTCTATTGTGTATTCATGCTGGTGACAATAGCATGATGTAACATGCTTCACAATGGCCGCATGAGCTCTCACTCTCGTTACCCACTTATTTGCTCGCTTAGAATCTTTCTTTCTCTCTCTCTCTCTGAGCCTTTCTCCTGTTCTTCCCTCTCTGTACTTGCACATTCTGTCTTTCCAATTCTTTTTCTTCTCTCATTTCATTGGACTTCTGTTCATTCATGTTCTTTCATTTTTTCTTGTGCTCTCGATTACAGTCTTACTCATCTACTACATGACTCGAGGCCAGCCAACAGAGTATTCTCGGGATGTTGCGGCTATGTAGCGGTAACGATAAAACCGCAACAAAACGCTCCGCCACCATTGTGAGAACGTTTCACGTCAGCGTGGTTTGGCTTCTCCTCACAGGGCCGGAGCTGGATCGTCAAGCGCAGCTATGAAGACTGCCGCATCCTGGACAAGCACCTCCACCTGTGTATCTACGACCGACGCTTCTCCCAGCTCGCAGAGCTGCCCCGATTTGACAGCCTGAAGGAGCAGCCTGAGGTAGGACTGCGCCATCTGAAATGGAGGGGACACGTCCCACTTTATCTTTACCATGAAACCCCGCCATCGAGATGTCACCCACTGACTGTCCTCGGGTTCGGTAGAGAGCTTTCCAAACCACAGCAGTACCATTTTCTTGCGCCAAAATGTAGAAATTGGAGTCAGAGGTTGCATAAAGGAGGTATAACCTGAAGAGTCAGCTCAGATGTGTTAAAAGATGCACCGCTCAAGCATGGGGGCGATTACAAATGTGCAATAAATAAATATTGTATAAATAAGTACTCATTGTACCAATTGTACAATGTATTCTTAGTCTGTAAAATGCATATAGTTTGAATTAAAATGATTGCGTACAAGTGACAGTAATATTGAGTATTTTGTCCATCTACCCCTGACTGTGAGCATACACTAATGGGTTGGTGAATCATGAGTTTTGTGTCGTTTTTGTTTTTTTCTTTTGTAAGTATTTGCTGTTTTGCTGTCCAATTTGAGCATCGGCAAATGCATTTTTGTAATTTAGCTATTGGTTTCCTGATGTTCAGTGCTTTTATCATTCTGTTTATGTGACTTCAGTGCTGGCTTGTTATGTAATTTGAAGTATTTTGCAGCACTGTGGACAGAGCATAATGGAAATCTGGAGTGGAGGTCCAGGTGCCCCTCGCTGTTGGTGTGTTTTAAAAACTTCTCTAGGGCTGCTGTTTTTTTCCATATTTGTTGTCTGTCAAGTACGCTTGAACTTGATGGTGCTTTTTCGCATAATAGCACACCTTGCTGTGGTTTGAATGGCTGTTAATGCCCTCTTTGAGTAATGGAACCTGGAAAGTGCTAAATAAAACTTCCCACAATGCCGTGCTCCCACCTGTCCTGCATAGTGGGTGCTCTGGCGACTAACGCCGGCACTGAATAACATTCTCCCTCAAAGGTCAGATCTCACGTATTACATTCAGTAAGAAAGTACGGTCATGTCTTTTGGTTCTGTTGGAACCAGATAAACTGGTTTTTGTGGTAGAATTGGAATCATGGGCCGTTTTTGACTATGCAGCGCAGTGACAAAGAACTGCATTTGCCCCTCTTCTGTGAGTGCCTTCATAATTGCATTATCATTTCCGGTCTTCAGGCAAGATGTTGTATGAGATTTAGGGAATTTCTGCCATTTTAGAGTTTCATTTCCTGTATTATTGGATCATATGCACGAATGAAAATGTCTTTAATTCTGGTGCAGCACGGGGCGTTGAATTTAAGTCAAAGATCTTTTGCCTGGAAACCAAGGCCGCAATTGGCTCCATTTCACTGGGCTTTGATTAAACCTACCTTTTACTAAAGCATGCTTCTTTGGTTAGGTTATCCACTGTAGTGCCCACGCTTAGCTATTCAAGGTATGTCAATGGACAGAGTCACTCAGAACTCCACCGGACTGTGCTCTCTGGAGTGTGTCTGGGAATTTTAGTTCTCACCAAGAGGAGCCTCTCACCTTGGTTACCTCTGTTATGAAAATATTTCATTCTAAAGATGACAGAGGAGTATACAATCTGTCAAAGCACTTCATAAATAGAGTATCTTACACAAGTGGTGTATCATATGAAAGTTATGTAATGAGTAAACTTTGCATTTGTTGCGAGCTTTAGCAAGCAACAAACCCAAAATTTACTCAACGAGTTTCATAACTTTCATATGACACTATCAAGAGTATAAGATTCTGTTTATCACATAACTGAATTGCGTACTTTAATTGAAAACAAACGTAATTTACCTGAGCGCCGTCATGGTTGCTAATTCCTATGACGTGTGCACTGAGCTACGCCATCACTCTGATACGGGGTAAGTCACTGAGTCACAGACATTCGCGGTTGAACTACCCATGATTTTAAAATTCATAGTCAACTGAGTAGCTCTCTAGCTAGCAAACTAATTTTGCATAAATGTTGTAGAAATGTGCTCTGTGCATTCTGGCTAGCAAGCTCAGTATCGATAACTTTTTTTATGAGAGTGGTATTTAGCTGGCTAAGCCATGCAGTGCTAAGCCATACAGCCATACAGTGATTTTTCCTCTTCATTCCCCCACGTTCTCTGCCAGTGAAATTTTTGCAAAAGTGATATTACCCTTGGATAATATCAAAAAATACGTAATGAGCTGGGCTAAGGTCAAAAGTATCACAGCTCTGTGATAATTGTAATATTTGACTCTTTTTTTTTTTTTAATCAACCGACCTTTTTCATGTTTAACTTCAATCTCACAGTTCACTCCTTGGAAATATGTGAAAGTAAAAGATGGGATTCCTTCGCTTATTTCATTTTGATGGCTGATGAACTCTACACCCTGGGATTCAGTGGAATTGACAGCATTAGTTTCCTGTGCCAATTAGGAGGCGTTGTCTGGCCTTTTATAATTTCTTTTTATTTTTATTTTTTTGCATAAAGCATATCCCCATGATTTTGAGTGCCCATATCTCATGAGCTCTGTATCTAAATGGAAGGAGAACTTGCAGCTTTTCCTTTCTTCTGTGTGATCTGCAGTAATACTGAAATTTGGCAAAATTCCTGCGGTAGGGTGAAGACCTATTATTGCTCGTATAATACAATTCCTCATAATGATCTGTTATTCCCACTGGAGTTGAGTGTCAAAAAATGCACAGTTTTTTTCCTCCCTGTGAATGCACCGTGCCTTTGTCAATATTTGGCGTAATTTTTTGGTTGCAGTTCAGTCGTGCCAAGTTTTACTTTCTACAAAGCCCGCACCCAACTTTTGCGCAGTCCAGTCAATGTCTTTTGTGTGTACAGCCTCTTTCTACAGAGAGTTCTGAATGTCTTGATCACTAACACATGGACAGAGTAATTCAGGCATGGTGAGGATCCAGATTTATTTCACCACTTTGTCTGGTATTCATTTAACCTCCTGTTTTCTTGTTCAGAGGATTTTCATAACTGCTGTATGTCATAGTTGAGCATAATTCTGAAATGAAGGATGGATTAAGGGTGTATTTTCACATGAACTCTCTGCGTTGTGAGAATAGAAATGACCCATTTTGCACTGTTAACTGTACCTTCTGTTTTGGGTACAGAGAGGGATAAAGTGGTCTCTGCAGTTCTGTGCTTTTAACTGTGTTAAATGGTAAAATGAGGGTGTGCTAATAGTCTGTCTAAATGCAAAATGAGGATCAGGGAATTGCCTCAGGGCTCTTGTGCACCAGTCTGACTTTTCAGTCCCGAAACTGATACCTGGGCTTTGGGTGTCAGCCACGACTGAGTAACGGGCCGATGCTCGTGTATAATAATTATGTCTCCCCCTTCCTGGAGGGGGGGGGAGACATTGTTTTTGCCTGAATTCCCGTCGGCGTTCCCATTTGTTTCCGGAGCATAACTCTGAAACTGTTTGATCGACTCTCACCAAATTTCATATAGTGTTTCTCCATAACATGTAGATGTGCCTTTTGAGGGTTTGAACTGCTTTTGAATTTAAATGGCTCTCTAGCGCCACCAAGAATCATTTAATTTGCACTTAGATGGCCACCACCACCGGTAGGAAAGTCATAGAGAGATGGAACCAACACTTTATTGTTCATCTCATCAAGGCCTAAGAATGTACTTTCGACACCCCTTACCTAAATCGAACAGGAAGTCCGCAATTTTCATATCAAAATTTCCTTTTTCCCCTAAATTTGGCCAAAGTTTGCCCTCGAACAAACGCAAACTCCTTTAAGGGCATTCATCGTATCGACCCCAAATACTAATAGATGACAAAGCTCACTCGGCCGATGAAAATTACTTTACAACTTTTTCAAAAGTCGAACGGTTTGGATTTAATGAGGCGTCAAAGATGGGGTCCCCAGCCACTTTGACTGCCTTTTCTCGATGCGTAGGCAATTTCCAACCCTCATTTGACGCCTAAAACATGCTCAAAAACAAACTAAATTTTGCAGTAATTTCTGCATGGCTTCGAATACTTTTACATTCTGAAAATTCTCCACCAAAGAGACAAAATGGCTCTCTAGCGCCACCTAAATACACCAAAATGGGACTTTCGCTTTCACCACAGCCTGTTGCAATGTCATAAAATTCTGAAAAAAATCCCTCATCATTGCTGTACCATGCCCTGTACTGTCACCTAATTTCGTGAAAATCCATCCATTTGCTCATCTCCCCTCACTAAGTTCATGAATGGGGGAAGATTGCACAATACACAGCGGCGATAAAATCTGCTTCTGAAAGTTTAACCAGGTCGCATGGGTCATAGCTCCATTATACTAAAGAAAAATCTCTTTCAGTAAAGGGGTTTGCATTCAACTCAACATAAAACATTTTCCTCAGTCTCGTGCTGTCCAACGAATGACAATGCTCGACGGCGCACGAACGCATCTCGCCCCCGTTTCGACATGCGCGGGAGGGCGAGGACCCGTCCAACGCTACTTGCAGCTTTAATATTTTTTCGGTTTCCATGGCAACTATTTGGACTTAGGCATATTGAAGGGTGGGACTCATTTCCGGACCATAACTCTAAAATTTGAAATGGGGGAAGGGGGTGTAAAAACCATTTCTAGTGTGAGTATATGCCTCTGTGTGGAAGAGACTTTGATCATTCTTTTATGTGTCGGGCGGCATCAGGCTTTCCTGAAGCATTGCTTTTCTAACTTTGCAAAACAAAATGTAATAAATGCATAGATCTAAAGGCACTGAGTTGTTATTTAGTGGAATCCGATTGCAGGGTTGGCCCATTATCCCCGATGCCCAATCAGGAATCTGGCAATTTGAGTCCATATTGGACCAATATCAGTATCGGCATTGGTGAATTGTTTGGATAAATATATTTCAAAATGATAAATTCAGGAGGGTCTGTTTCTCCGCATGGACCGTCCTTTTTGAACTTTTTTTCTGAAAGCAGTTGAGAGCATTTATCTGTGTTTGGAAAATGAACTCGCTCTACTCTGAGTGATTGGGTTGGAGTCTTTGAAGGGTACAATTTCTATACCTTGTGTGCCTTTTCAAGTGTGCTTAGCAGTTTCATTTAGGCTCTCAAAAGAATATTAATGTGCATGATGGTACAATAGCTGGCAGTCATTTTGGCTGAATATTGTCAGCATTTTAATTGCTTTTTTGTTTGTGGTGGACAGAGAATTTGTTCTCCGGCATAATGCCCCCCGACGGAGTTATGGTTTGGCTTGATCACTCTGTATTGCATTTGTTTCAATAAAACACAAATGCCCCCCTGAAACTTTTAGCAAATTGCCATTGATTGCTCTCCATACTGCGTGCTGTAAGGTCAGGGTGAAGTAAGCAGTGTTTGGGGGAGAATTAGCTGTGAGTGGGCAGAGAGCCATGAAAAAGCTCTCGATACATTAGCCGGCTGAATAAAGCCGCTCTGACTTTGAAGAGTTAGCAAGGGAACGTCTTCCACAAACTTACATCTCTTCTCACACACACACCTCTCCCTTTATTGTCTTGTGACTCTCCTCTGTTCTCTTTCTCACTCCATTTCCCAATCCCTCTCTCCGCCACCCCTGACTTTCTCCTGCTCCCTCCTTTTATATCCCCCTTCTTCCTCACCTCACTCATTCGGCCTCACGGTTTCTCTTTCTGTATATCACCGCTCTTTATCTGTTCCTCTTATTCTCTGTCCCTTTGTGTCTGCCTCTCTATCTCTCCTGTCTTCTCTTTCTCATCGCTGTTTCGTCCACTTTTCCTATCCCTCTCAATCAATCTGTTCATTCTGATGTTATTCATTTAATAACACCAATGTTCTTCCTTTAATCACTCTTTTCTTTTTCTCACTCACCGCCTACTTCTCTCCCTCCTCTCTTCCTCTCTCCATCTCTCTCTCGCTTCCCGCTCGCTCACCTCTCTCCCTTCTCCCACTTTCTCTCTACCCTCCTGTTTCTCTCTTTGTCTTTCTCTCATTGTCTGTTTTCCCTCTCTTTCTCCCCTCTCCTTCCCCTCACTCTCTCCTCCATTTCTCTTATCCTCTATCCCACCGCTCTGTCTGCTCTCTTCGTCTCTCTCTCTCCCTCCCTCGCTCTCTCCTGTGTCTCAGGTTGTTTCCCAGATGCTGACAGCGTACCTTTCCCGCCTCTCGGCGATCGCTGACAACAAGATAAACTGCGGCCCTGTGCTCACATGGATGGAGGTACGGTCGGCCGCGTCTCTCCTTATATTACACTGACAGCTTCCTGTTCTCCGCCATGGTCTCCCCCCAGCCAACCTTGCCTGCCTCCTCTGGCCTGTCCATTGTACACCATGGATTGGGTTAACCCTGTCATAGCAGAAGCCATCATGGCGTGTTGTTTAGATGTTCCATTAGCTACTACATGAACACTAGCTACTTACCCTGGGGTTTACTTGGATCAGAGGTCTCAAACCATGAACCATGGAGGGCTAATGAGCTCCCCCTCTTCGTTGAACAGGGGAAATCTGCTGTTAGTGAGCTCGAGTGCAACAAATGCCTGCTCTCTCGGCCTTCCATGGGTCATGGGTCATGGGTCAGGACCCCTGACTTGAATTTTTTAGAATGAAGTCTTATAATCAAGTCAACATGTACATAACAAACCATGCCCGCCAACACAAATTGATTTGTACTTTACTCAGCAAACATCATACTGTAACTGGAGACATTTCTGTGCCTCCATGTCCGGTGTATTGCTGAGGACCTAAGGAAATGCTGTATTGAGTTTGAAGTTGATCGACTGAGAGGTTCAAGAAATCTCAAGAATGCTGCAAGCAGCAATACCGCGCCAGCAGCGATGACGAAGGCTAAGCAATCAGCCGCCTCCAAACTGGCACATTTTGAAGGAACGCTGCACTAGTACACAAACAGATGCAACTTCAGGCTTATTGCATATTTTATCATACTCGTAATTGGTTTTAGACTATTTAACTTTTAATTTGCCCAATATTTTACATTAAGCTCATTATATTATATACTGGTGGCCTCAGTTGAATCTTAAACACGCATAATATCTTCGTTCAGCTCTTATTCATGTTAAAGCAGCTGCTACAGACCATGATGTGAATATATATTAGAGAGTTACATGTTTTTGAACTGTTTTCTAAATTATATGACTGTACTGTATGGAAGCGCATGAATGTTTGTGTTACTATTGACATTTCTTTCCAAATGCATAAAAACCAGCATTTTATGGGTATAAAATGGCTCAATGTGGCACCTACTGTTTTGATTGAGTCCTGAAACTTGTAAATCACAGTGCTGTGACATACAGATGACCAGTTGGGACTCATCTATGTCATGAAATTTGAACAAAAACTGATGCTAAAACCGGCTAACGCCCCCCCCCCCCCAACTCAGCCCTTGAGAGGGAGTCTGTGAAATTTACAAATCTGTTCTGATCGAGACTCATCATTCACAGGAGTTTAGTTTTTTGTCAGCTTCGCTAACCTTGCACCTGCATGATATTCTACCGACATTTTGAATTTATCTCATTTGGTCAGTTTGAGAAGTATATGCCTATGCATATCGTATTTTCCTATTTTGGCTCATTGGTTCGGACTTGTACTTTTGACAGCACTAGAAGCACCAGTGGACTGTAATTTTTCCCCTCAGACCCTCATTTGGCTCTATAATGGTTGTAGATGACAGGATGTTCCCTCAGTAGCAGCACCACTGCAATGCTCATGATGGAACACAGCCTATTATAGCTGGCACTAATGCGACCGTAAACCATCTGAAATCTATAACGTTAGGGAATTTTATTGTCCTGCTGACTGTCCCAAATTTGTGTGCCGAAGAACACTCGTAGTGTGGTAATTTACTGCTGTCCCTGCCAACAACTGTGACATTATTTGTTCACGATTATGTGCATTATTCTTTCCACCCTATAATGTTTGACATAAGCTTTTGTAGCGTCTTTTGTAACGCTGCCACGTGCAAAATGTTGTTACCGTGGCACCATTCACAGTATGAGTGCATACTCATTTCCAGACCTGCGTGTTTAGAGCGGGTGAATGTCAGATTGCATGCAAGAGGGACCCTGAGGTGAAAGAAAGGCAGAGGTGCCTTGCAATCCGGTTTCTCTCATTCTCTGGCCGGGGGATGTCACTCCTGCTTCACACCTCCACAACCCCAACCCCGCCTCATCCTCACTGCCCCTTCCACCCCCTCCCAGCTCACGACCCCAACCCCGCCTCATCCTCACTGCCCCTCCCACCCCCTCCCAGCTCATGACCCCAACCCCGCCTCATCCTCACTGCCCCTCCCAGCTCACCACCCCAACCCCGCCTCATCCTCACTGCCCCTCCCAGCTCACCACCCCAGCCCCGCCTTATCCTCACTGCCCCTCCCACCCCCTCCCAGCTCACCAGCCCAGAATTTATTCTTTCATAAGGTATTTGACTCATTGAGATTTTTTGACTCCGTGTATCCTGCTACTGCTTTGTATTGTAACCAACGCTCGCAGTGCCAAACTACTTTATCATGCTAACATACCCAAAATCGGCAGCGTTCCAAACCTTTGTAGGCTCCAGCCCTTCTGTAGTAAAGAGTATCATTCTTTTCAACCATGTTGTTAAATTGGTGATAAGAAAGCTGAACAGTTTTTATCTCTACGATATACCTCTTTGTCTCTGATGTGAAACGTTATTGTATGTCTCTTGACCTGTTGTTTTTTATTTTCTTCACAAATCAGGGTTGTCCAGTGCAATGCTCTGGTCAATAAAATGCCTCCTTTTCTCTCTGCCTATCTCGCCTGTAATCCTGAAAATAGAGATACAGTGGAACAAAACATGATTCAGGCATCAGGCGGCGGCTTATGAAAGTAAAGAGGAAATTCGCATTATTGTACTGAAAAATGAGCGTGGGTGTCCGTAACGAGTTTACCCAGAAAAATAAGGTCTGTCAGAGTTTTGTGTTGCTGGAATGAGGAAGCTGCAACCCTTGTGCCCGAAAACATTTATCAAGCTTGACAGCTGAGAAATTAAAAAGTAAAACTCACCTGCACCCCCCCGCATCCTCGGCCTGCTTCGCAGATTGATAACAAGGGGAACCACCTGCTGGTCCACGAAGAGTCGTCCATCAACGTTCCTGCCATCGCCGCCGCCCACGTTATCAAGCGCTACATCGCCCAGGCCTCCGACGAGCTGTCCTTTGAGGTAAGTGGCTTAGAGGGTGGGATGATTCATCCATTTTTTATGACGCACTAAATATCGGTGATTGGGGCGGAGGAGGCTGAGATGGTTATGTAAGGCCCAGCTTAAAAATTATGTTTGGGAACTTTCGTGTGCTTGCATACATTAGTTTGTATGTTTCTGTGTGTCTGTGTGTGTGTGTGTGTGTGTCTGCGTGTGTGTGCGCATGCGTGCGTGTGAGAGAGTGAACGCTCGAGAGACAGAGAAATTCAGCTTTATAATGCCAATGTGCCATCTCAACTGTGGTTTTTTTCTCTTGTTCTTCAATACAAGTTAAATAGCAGCATTCATGGGTTTGCTATTAATTCAGTAGGGGGCGGAAGATACTGAATATTAAAGTAACCATGAATTGATTTGAAACTTTATAAAAAAAATTGTCGCATGCGATATCATCTAAACGGGCATGCAATAATTTCTCAATCAGCACTTTCTACCCGGAGATAATTATGGAATAGAGCAATCATGGATGTAAAACAGGCTTTTACCAACCCCGAGTATTGCTTTTGAACAGCACTGCGAATTGGGCTAAGAGCTGTGACGTCACTCGTGTGAGCAACTTTGACACATAGGCTATCATATTTGTATTTTGCATTGCAAGCAAGACTTCAAATTCCACTATAAATGTCAGAATTTTTTTCAACCCCTGCTTGATTTGGACATCGCATATACATGAAGATATTTTGAGCAGGTTGCAAGCCCAAATCCAGACAATGGTGATCTAAAATGGCCAGGATTCAAATAAAAAAAAAATTGGGAATCATCAAATGTACATCAGATAAATTTCAGTAATTATATGAACTACTGCTTCATTACAGGTATTGAGAACTTTACAGTTTCCGTGAAGAAAAGTAAGGCAGACTTTTACAACCCAGAACTTCGTCAAGGAAAGTTTTACGCTTCTGCTTTTCGCATGGAAAAAATGTCAAAAACAAGATATTAAACGGAAGTGTGCCTTGCGTCATTGACAATAACATACTTTTTGATGAGCATAATCCGCTAGAAATATAAAACAAACCGAGACAAAGAAATGGGCAAATTACGACAGGCAGATGATGGTCGATACACTCGACTTCCTTTCCTCGTGTCCCTGTCTTCCACTAATTACGTCATCAGAATGGGGCTATTTTTGTTCGGTCTTTTTGGGGATGTGTGCAAGTGGGAAGGGTGTTCAAAATGCCCCTTAAATTCTCTTCCTTGTTCAGTAAGTACCCAGGAAGTGTTTTATTCATCATCTCAATGACATTTGCTTTCCGTGGAGGTATAATTTGCCCATTTTCTTATTTTGCTTATCCTTGGCTACTTAAAGAAGAGAACACTTGATTTTGAAGCTCAGGTTGATTAAGGTGTAGGTTACTTCTGTGTAGATTGAGTACAAATGCTGCCTTTAGATGTCTGGTTTATGCTTTCTGTATGAGCGTTTGCACGGGCTTGGAATTAGGAGTGGAACGTTATGAGCCTTTATACTGCTTGTGATTTTCTCCTTGAGGCAAGCTGATATTCTTCCAACCTACAGGGGGCAGTGTCTACAGCGGGCTTCATTTTTGTAAAGGCAGTCCTCTGCCACCAACCCTCATGTTCAAAGTTAACCATTTGCCATGCATCTGCATGATTCAAAAATTTCAGATGTTCGCACTCAGGCAAAAACTTGTCATGCAGGACCCCTGCGAAGGGGGTGTGTCCTGTTTCATCATTTTGGCCATGCGGACCCTCCAAACCCTTGCGATGCTTCAAGCTGAAAATGAGCTCAATGAAGTAATGCTCCTCTCTACTGCAGCTAACTTTGCACTGGGACAAGATCTTTATCTCTCTATGAGAAATTTAAATGTTGTCTTTGTAGAGCAGTGGCTCCAGCCCTGATGCTGGAGAGTCGCCGTCCTGGAGGTTTTCTCTCCGATCAAAGTAAAGCACACCTCAGTTCCCAGTAAGAGATCTTGATGAGCTGCTATTTAGCCGAATCAGGCATGCAGAACTAGGGTCGGACCAAAGCCCTACTGGATGACAAGTCTCCAGAAGCAGGGTTTGCAATCACTGCTGTAGTGTGTAGAATTCAACAAGGGTGTCATCTTGTAAGCAGCTGTGAGTTTGTATACATAGTGCTATGTTTTTTTCAGGTGATCAAGCTTGTGAAATGAAAATTTGCCAGTGGACAGCTGGAGTCAGTCAATGAGAAAAGTCCTCACCGTTATTTTGTTGAAACCACTTAGATTTGCTCATTGGACAAATTACTCTACCAGGTTGTGGAACTACTCTGTGAGATTAGATTGATTCGATCATGGGGGGAAGAGAAACAGAGCCGGACCTTTACTGTCGTTCCCCTGGACTGCAGAACCCCTGCCGGTGGAGTGTTCAGGACACATCTCATGTGACTGGACAGCGAGTTGTGACTGACTTGTCCCTCCAATTCTCTTTGTCCCAGGTGGGAGACATTGTCTCTGTCATCGACATGCCGCCTAAAGAAGACACCACCTGGTGGCGGGGGAAACACGGTTTTCAGGTAAGTCCAAGCGTTAAATGTCCTGCAGGTGACCTTTGTGTGCTGTCTGGCTTTCAAATACAGTCCTTGCTGTCAAATCTCCAGGTAAGTGCTGTGTAGCACAGTGTGCTTTAAGATGCCGTTAGTCTCTGCAAATGGGTAAGGCATTTGCTTTGGTAATGCATGAACTCAGGTGAGCTTCATGCAAGGGTGAACTGTGAGGTAGTCTCTGTTCACAGGTGTGCTGGTCGAAGAGATGTGCTAATCCATATGATAAATGTGGTTCAGCTGTCGTGCCTTATCACCATAACACAAGATAATCAATAAATATACATTAGGGTCTCAATCTAGAGCATTAAAAGTGCCACAGCAAGTTTGTTTCATTTTTCATCTGAGAGTATATTCAACCAATTGTTTCTTGAATATTTAAAAATATACAGTATATTTGTGGTTGTTTTTTTGGTGTTTTTCACCCCATTTGGTTGCAATTTATTCTCCTGATCTTTATCTGCATCGCAACCAGGATATCCCTCAGACTGGTTTAATGTGTTGCTGAATTGTATCCTCTATCGTGCATCACAATTGTATAATATTAGCTAAAGCAGTGCCGATACATTGGTAGAGACACTACATGCGTATCTGCTAACATGCATGAGCTTTTGAAGGTATAGTTTAAGAAACTGTCACCTCTCGCTTGAGTAAAATGCATCTTATTGGAGTGTGAGGGGTGTTGTAATGCATGTGTATTTGTTGTTTATATCTGAACTGCCAAAACTGACCCTTACCATATCTGATGTCTTTATCGCATTCTGTTTGATTTTCATATATGGTGGGTTACTCAGTCACTGGCAGCAGCACCAGCCAGACCTCTCGTTTGAGCTGCACGGCCTGTGGAAAGTGCACCTCAGCCCACCCAAAATTTTTATTTATTAAGCTTTGACAGAAGTCAGGAAACGATCGCACATGTGGCAAGGCACCTATTGTGAGGCAATCATCCCACAACATGTAGACAATTGAACAATGAAAAGAAAAAAAAATAGTAATTATAAAATAAGACAGTATACCAGTGAGTGTAAGTAACATCAGAGGGACAGACGGCAATGTGAACAATGACATTTGCCAACCCATGTACAGGAATCATCAGAAGAAAAATAGTTGTTGAACTTTTCTTTATAAAAATGAAATAACTTTGTAGAGGCGACTGGCGTTCCACAAATAAAATAATCTGTTAAAATAAGAATGGTGAAAAGTTTCAGTCCTAAATTTTGGAATTTTCATTAAAAATGTATCTTCATTTTGAAATGAAACAAAATGGTTGTAGTTAATGTCCTATTCCCCCTTCAAGCATTTGCACAAGAATACACAGTCAAATATATCACACCTGTAGCCCAGCAGTAAAAGATCAAGCTTCATTAGTCAGGCTTTATAATTGCTTTCAACACAATCATTATAACCAAGAATGAATTAAGTGGCTCTCCGTTGCACACCTTCAATATGAAGGTGAGATTTTTTCGACGAAACGGCCCATGATTGGAGGGAGTGTTCTAAAAGTGGTCGTATTAGCGAAATATACAGTTTTCGTTTTGTTTGAACTAAACATGTATGACCGCAAGTTCTTTGAATTAATCCAAGCATGCGATTTGCTTTTCTGACCAAAACATTTGCATGTGCTTCCCATGATAAATTTGATGACACCACAATCCCAAGATCACGCATGCAGTCGACTTTTTCAATTAAGTTACCATTCATTGTGTAATGGCGAAGAATGGGAATTCGCTTGTAACTTGTAACGTTCAATGGTTTACATTTAACTACGTTAAATCTCATGTCCCATTTACGACTCCAATGTAAAATGTTTTCTAGGTCGCACTGCAGGTGTGAACTGTCTTGCGTGTTTCTGATCTCTCTTATGCAGTTAGAATCATCTGCAAACAAGGCAACCCGAGTCTCAGGACTTACACAGTCTGGCATGTCGTTAATATACAGCAGAAACATCAAAGGGCCTATAATTGATCCTTGTGGAACCCCTGATTTAACGGGAGATCAGGATGATAGGGCACCCTCGACAGCAACTCTTTGTTTACGATTGGAGAGATACGACGTAAACCACTTTAAAAGATTACCATGAAATCCATATGTCTGGAGTTTATATAAAAGTAAGTCATGGGGGACGGAGTGGAAAGCAGATGAAAAGTCTAGATATAAAATATCAAATTGTCCGGACTGATCTAAGAATTTGCCATTTTCGTGAAATTAACTGGATTAACTGAGTTGCTGTCGACCGACCCTTAACAAAACCATGTTGTAGGTGATGTAAAACAGGCACTACATGAGGATAGACAAAATTAAGTATGCACCTTTCAAGCACCTTGCTACAATTGCATAAAAACGATACCGGTCGATAATTTTCAAGGAATTAGAGTTCAAAAACAAAATGAAGACCCTCAGGCTAAAAGTGCTTAAGTCACAAATTGTGTATTTTGAGAAAATTGAGAAAATCACATTGAGAGACCACAAACAATGTTTTCTCATCCTTACCTCATGGTGTGTGAAAATGTGACTTAAGAACTTTTAGCACTTGGCTCTTCAAATGCTAACACCTAAATTTAAAACAGTCTCAATTTTAGATTAATCTTATTATTTGCCTTTCGCCCCGATAAGTGTTGTGAATATTCATGGAAATTTTTTTCTTGAGGGACAGTCATGCGACTCAAATCCTTCACACTCAGCATTACTGTGGATGTTCACACTGCTGTACTGCTCTTCTGAGCTAATTTTTCACGATTATTCTCTCCCAAGTTGTCATTTCTCTCTTTGGGCTCTGGAAATAATTAGTTCCCCTTTTCATCTGACTAATCTAGGCTATTTCATTGACTCCAACATTTACATAAATACTGTGAAGTAAAAAAAAAAATCCCATTTTGTTCACATCTCACCATGATGCCATTTTAGGTTAATTACATTAGTTAAAACTGCTTATATTTCATGAACACAAGAACAAAAACGTGACTAAAGTTTACATAAACTTCTGAGGAGTACTCTCTAAGCTGGAGTGTTGGAGAATTTAGTACCCCGAGCCCTTAGAGAGATGTTATTGTATTTACTCTCAGTACAGAATAGAGTATTGTACTACAGATTACATCAGTTGTGTGAGTGACTGCCCTGTCACACCGCCGGGCGTAACACATGACCCAACAAAGAACTATGTGTAGCCCTTCAGCCTCAGTTCAGCTAGTTTATCTCTCCCTTATTCTGTATTTCTTGTGCTTGCTTTGCGTGGGGTCCAATTTACTGCTTTGTGTTGCCACTTTATTTAAAGTGTGATAGTTTTACGAGTCTGTTTTTTAAGTAGAGGCCATTGTATCGGTCGCAATTTCAGTGTAGCTATCCTCTGGTGGTTTTATGTAGCTTGCTGGACTTTGGCTTAAAATGACATAACCTTTTATTGAATGTTTAACTTGTGGTTCTTGAGCAGTCATATTAACACTGCCTGACTGAAGAAGAAAATTTGCTGCTTAGATTTAAGTAAGCTAATACTTAAGAGCCCATGATTGGAACATTATCACAGTTATTAATTTGTTTCAGTTTAGCAATGATTCTTATGAGTCTTGGCTGATGCAGTGGGTAGCCTCTCATTTCTTAAACGACCATGTCGTAAGAGGTATCTGGTGCTTGTAAAAAAGTTGTTGCTGTGTTTCAGAAGGGGAAAATTATTGGTCTGCACTGACCATTCTGCAGCATCGGTCAAACTGACAGAGTGGCTTGACTCTCCTGTCTGCAGTACAAGATCTTGACCAAATATGAATGTAGTCCACCTGGAAATGCTTTTTGTGACTTTTTATTAGTTTGCTGAAACACTTTCATGACAAATGTGTTCGATTATCAAAGCTAGAGACGGTCCAACGAAATATTTGGGGGTGGGATTTACTTTTTTATTTTTTTCGGCCAGGCAGTGGTAGGTTAATTCACTCATTGAGAGCGTTTTTGATTCCACTTCCTGCCACTAGAGGGCAGTTGTGAGTTCTGCTCTCCTGTGGTTTACAGTAGTCATTGGCACAAGGTTGTGTCTAAGTGTGTGGATAAACATAGCGGAGCATATTGGACAAACCCTCACGGATGAAAGGGTTGATTGGGCAGGATGCAGCTCACAATGAGAGAAACAACCAGCCTCTATTTTACCTGCTTGCTTGAATTCTACAGGAAGTCGCTTTGGAAATGGTAAGCTTGAATATTAAGCCTGTCTTTATATCTTTTGAGGATCCCTTTAATCTATTCTTACAAAATGGAAACAACACTGGCAGGGTACTATATGATGTAACTAAAGTTTTTACTCGAGAGGGACCCCACAATCTTTCTATCCCTGGGTGATTCTGTGCAATGATTTCATAGCGAGAGGCTGTGTGCTGTCTTTCTACTGTGTAATATACTGTGAAGTATACATGCATTTACAAGTTTGCCCCTGTCAATGCAGATGTAAACTGTGGAGCCTGAAGCTTTTATCTGGTTAATTGTTTGGTCTGGTCAGACAGTGGACATGAACTGGGGAGGAGAGATTTTAGTCCTTTGGCCTTTGATTTCTGTAGATAAAGGAACTTAGAGCCATGTTGCGAAGGTAGAGAGTTGGGTGTGTGCTCATTTGGCAAGTGTTGGAGAATATGAGTTTTAGTCACGCATATAAATGTTCATCTTGTTCATCATTTTAATCTGACTGCTATGTTCCTCTGAGGGGGCTTTTCTTGTGCTGCAGTTTTGTGAACTGACTGTTTATTTGAGAAATTTCAGTAAACCTATTTTCATGTGAATCCGTAATCCCATTTAAGGTGGATACAGCCACACTATGTGTCCTGTGTCCTATCCTGCATCTTAGTGTAATCCTTCTTCTCATACTGCTTTTCAAGGGCTTTAGACCTCAGTCATAGTGCCGATTTAGGTGTTCTTTAGGATTTAAGTTCCTTTCTCAGGTAGGGATTCAGAATGCGGTACTAATTTACCCAGACAGCAGCCGGTTCTGTGCCAGATATGTGGCGGTTCTGGCCCAAACCAGAACAAACGAGCGCTGGTCCGGATGGGAGTTGCTCGCTGTCGGGGTATTACGCTTGGGCTTCACTCAACAAACTCTCAAGAATCTGTCTCATCTCAGAAGTGCAGTGTTTGACTAAAACTGTGTAATACTGGCCTCAGATTTCCACTCACCGCTTTCTTACAATACAATACAAGGAAGTTGAGATCTAGCAAATCAGCCCTGGTGCTACAAGTGTTTTGTGTTGACTGGCAGGTCAGGTACCTGGCAGAAATACCTTGGCTAGGTTTAGTGTTTACTGCTACATGGGGCACAAGTTTAAAATAACACTGGACTCAATATGCTGGCTCTGAAAACCATTGGAAAATAACCACTCCTCCCTTGCTGAAGAAAGTCTTCAGTTATTTTTGAACCAAGCAACAGTACTTGGTCAAAAGTATATGGACATGCCTCAGTCTGGGGCAGTTTTTCTCAGTTAGGGCTTTGTCCCTCAGACTTACTGATGTCATGCCTTATGCCTTCAAATAATGCCAATTTTTGCCTTTTGCGAATAAACCCATTTAAAGTTTTAGAACTTAGTCTTTATGTCACAGATACTTGGATAAATTATTCCAGTGAAGCAAGCATTTGGAAATTCAAATACAGAATAATTTAGCAATGATATTTCAGAATTTACGGACACCGGCGTCTATATTTGCTCAATGAGATTAATGCTGCGCCATTGTTGAGATCATTCTAGAATTACTTGACAGCCCTGCACAGAGCTTTGACTTCAACCCTGGCGTAACTGTCGTACATGACTGCAAAACCCCACCAACGTTTTTCCTGACTGAAGCAAATTTTTGCAAAGAAATTTGCAGTTCTTCTGTATAAATGCATTTTATATAACAACAAAATGTTGGATTCAGAGGAGCCCACACACTTATGGCCATGTGCTGTTTTAACTGGTAACATCCTCTTATTTTCATGTACAACACAATCATGTTAAATCAGTGTACATATCAAATGTATCTATTTAAACCTTCAAGTGAAGAGGTTTTCCAATCTGCCATCATATCTTTTTTAACACCATTCTGTTCTTCCCCTCTGCAGGTCGGCTTCTTTCCTAGCGAGTGCGTGGAGTTGATTAACGACAAGGTTCCGCAGTCCGTCACCAACTGCGTCCCAAAGCCAGGTACTGTGCTGAGTTTTGTTTCGCTCTTGACCTGTTGAATAACCCTCTCGATTTTTCATCCTCCTCGGCTTTGAGCTGTCACTTAGGGACACTTTGTCTTTTGATGTTGCCTGTGGCACGCATTGCATCATGACACAGTGAGTCAAGGACAGATGCTCATTTACTACATTAAAATGATCTTCAGGTACATGCCTGTGCACCTGTGGTTTTTAATTTCTTCAGTGAGTCAGGTTGAGTCTAAAATATTGTCATTGTTAGATGATATTATCTGGGGTTAAGTTTTGATGTATTTGTTTTTGAGCTTGCATTCTATCATGGAATTTATTATTTTTTTTTTTTCTTTGGTTGGCTGCTGAGTTGAGAAGTCAGTGTGTCGTAAGAATGCTTGTAAGTGTTTCACGGTGCAAATTATATTGCAGTTGTAAAGCTACAGTCTGGAGAGCTCCTTTACAGAGTTTTCAAAGGGTCAAAGTTGAAACCTCTGCTTCGTTGGAGACGCATTATTCTCATTCCAATTGCTTGTTTTATCTATGCTTGTCTCCTCGGTACTCAATCGGCCCAGAAAATTGATGGAGGTTTGCGATATTCACATTCCAGCCAATTAAGTTCTTCTCGAAAGAGCGAGGAACTAAGAGGCTTCCAAAGGAATCTTGTGCAAGGGAACATGAGCACATTCTTGGTATTGTTTCAGACAGCCCTTGTCGCATAATAAGTCAACTCGTTCGGTCAAAATGTCTGAAACTTGGAAGTTGGGACACAGGCAAAAAAGGGCTGAAAAAGCTATAAATATTGAAGAGAATCAGCTGAAAGAACATTTAGCAAGTAATTACATTAACTGGCATCAGGTGTGTGACATAATTGGCGACATAAGGGATGTCTTAGAGAGGCAGAGTCTTTCAGAAGTAAAGATGGCCAGAGGCTCTCCAACCTGTGAAGGCTTATGTAAACAAATTGTGGAATACTTTAAAAGCAATGTTCCTCAACTTCAAATTGCAAAGGCTTTGAAGGTTTCATCATCGACAGTCCATAACATCATCAAAAGATTCAGAGAAATGGGAAAGGGACAAGGCTAAAGACCTTTACTGGATGCCCGTTATCTTCGGGCCCTCAGACGCCACTGCATCACTCACCGGCATGATTCTGTCATTGACATTACTAAATGGGCCCAGGAATACTTCAAGAAACCACTGTCTGTAAACATAATCTGCCGTGCCATCCACAGATGCCATCTAAAACTCTATCATGCAAAAAGGAAGCCATTTTTGCGGATGATCCAGAAGCGGCGCCTTGTTCTGAGGGCCAAGGTTCATTCAAAATGGACTGTAGCAAAGTGGATAAGTGTCCTGTGGTCAAACGAGTCCAAATTAGACATTCTCGTTGGAAATCATGGGCGTCCTGTCCTCCGGGCTAAAGATGAGAAAGACCACCCCTCCTGTTATCAGCATTCAGTTCAAAAGCCAACATCTCTGATGGTATGAGGATGCATTAGGAGGATGCATATGGCTCCATGAATGCTGAAAGGTATATAAAGGTTTTAGAGCAACATATGCTCCCCTCCAGATGACATCTATTAAAGGGAAGGCCTTGTGTATTTCAGCAGGACAATGCAAAACCACATACTGCAGCTATTACAACAGCATGGCTTCGTAGTAGAAGAGTCCGTGTGCTGAACTGGCCTGCTTGCAGTCCTGATCTTTCACCGATTGAGAATATTTGGCGCATAATTAAACAAAAAGTCCGTCAAAGGAGACCCAAAACACTCCAACAGCTGGAAGTCTGTATTAAGCAATAGTGGGATCAGATTCCAATGGCTAAACTCAAGAAACTTGTCTCCTCAATGCCCAGATGCCTCCACTCTGTGTTAAGAAGAAGAGGGGACTGCACCATGGTAAACAGGCCCCTGTCCCAACTTTTTTGAGACCTGTAGCAGCCATCACATTTGAAATGAGCTCATTTTGTGGATAAAATTGTAAAATTTCTCAGTTTCAACATTTGCTGTGTTATCTCTGTTTTATTTTGAATAAAATACTGGCTGGTGTGATTTGAAAGTCATTGCATTTTGATTTTATTCACAATTTACACTTTGTCCCAACTATTTTGGTATCAGGGTTGTTTATCTGAGGGTTATAGCGTGTGCAACAGTGGAATTCGCGTGTCCTGTTTGGTGTGTGGTTAACACTCGCCATTCAAAACCCCTAAATAAGCAGTGTTGTGTTTGGACATGGAGCGCGTCTGTAAGGCAGCCTGACGTCATGTTTGGTTTCAGCGGACTGCAGGGCTTTTTCATGATTCCTTTCGCTGGAGGCTTGCTCTCTTCCACAGCCACAGTCACAAGAAAATCTTTCATGGGTCTTTTTATTCATCCCTGCTGCACAAAAATGCAAAATAAAAAATGGAAACATTTCTGTTGCTTACACCTTTGTCAGTGTGAAACAAGACCTGACCATCTCAGAGATTTACATTTCCTGCAGTTCATTAGCTAGGTGTGCTATGGCTAATCAGGACTAATGGAGAATCTCAGCTTCTTAGCTGTTCACTAACTTTCCATTTGTACAATCATTTCTAAATTTGGTGCATCTTGCACATCATCAAAACATCATTCATAACATTCTTCATGCACAGTTTAGTTACTATGAGCTTGATAGTCATTCAGTCATGCTATCTGTAAATAATGGATCCATTTTTCATCAACCTGGAGCAGTCTCTCGTCTGTCTCCCCAGTAATTAGTTTCAGCAATTTAATTCTGAGAAATGACATATCAGAAGTGCTGTGGTTCATTTTGGAAAATTGTTCGCCGATCGTTGATGATCTTTCATACACCACAGCCCTCGGCTATCAGAATACTTCCAGCTGCTCAGTAAAATGGGCACAGACCTCTGAAGGAAAACAATTAATGAATGTAATTATGGATGCAGCTCTGATTAAGAGGGCTGGGCGTTTGAGGTGGCAGTGTTAGTGCTGCTTGGGTTTTTCATGCAGAATATGAAGCTATAGTCCTGTTGAGCAAATGTGAAGGTACCAAGTGCAAACTGGTAACTGTTTGTCGTGGTCTGTTGATGGAAGGTCAGTGTCTGTAAGTTAAGATAATGTATTGTCACAATGAATGTCCCTTGGAAGCGCATGCGTGCATGAATGAATGCTCATAGTTTGCGTGTGCATGCAAGTGTGTGTGTTTGGGTTCTTTTGTAGGCCTGCTCACTACAGCCCTTCCTGATGACTATGGTCGCCAAGCTGTAATGTATGTATAGTCTACTTGCCCCTCCCCTTTTGCATGTTTAATGTTATGCTGTGTCCTCCCCTCCCGCCAGCCTCACCCAATCCCGGACTGCGACCCACTTCCTGGAGCTTCTTCCCAGTCTGTAGGTGTCAGCGCTCACCACACCCACCCCCCCCCCCTTTCCAGAAGCCCCTCCCCCCTGCCCTCAGCAGAAGTGGTGGGAGAGTGAGGCATATGATATCACAAATGGGTGGTACACAGCATGATGTCAAAAAGTGATTTTTTTTTTTTTTAAGTCATTATTTTTTGCTGCGTATGATTGATTTGCATATATTTATATGCAGCCAATACTGCAGCTCCATCTGATTGTGGTTCATAAAATTTCACTGTCACATCACGTTTAAGCATGATTTCGGCACACATTGACATTTCTATTTTTTTATTTATATAAACAATGATACGTTTAACATTTTGTGAATATTCATTTTGTAGCATGTGTACTTTCCATATTTAAAAAGACAGTCCAGTCCTCAGTATTTTCATCAAGTGTTTTTTTCGTCAAATATTAAACTGAATTGCTTCATGAAATATTTCTTGAACTTTTACAACCCCAAGTAAGACAAAACTGGTTTGTTAGAGCCATGTTGTCTGCTTGTCTTTTCCCTTAATATCAGAAACTATACTGATGCAGTCATAAGCCACTTTGGCTCTCCAGGATGTCATGAGGAATGGAATAGAGTATAATTTAGCAGCCTAACATGTCTGCTATTCCCTCCATGTTGTGTCAGTGAATAAAGGCCTTTTTCCCCTCTCTGTGTATATTACCGCCACCACGACCACTCTGACACAGATATGGAGATGGACTGTGTAAAGCAGGATATAAAGCAGGATAATACATGGACTCCACGGCCCCAAAACCAGACCAAGCCCAGTTCAGGTAGACCTTCCTGTAGAGTCCAAATCTCATAGCGCAGAACTAACCTATTTGACTAACTCATCTCGAACTCTTAAGCCTCCGCATGCGCTTCTGATGGTTTCATTTCCTGTTATTGCTTATGCAAAGTTACTTTCAAATACTGACCGACTAACATTGATGTTTAACTTTGCACCCTTTGTCATCGTGTTATCTTTCTTGGGGAAAAAACTGCATTTGCACCATGAGGGCCAATGTGCATAATCTGGTCCATTAATGGCTTTTCTCTAAATAATGGTCTGATTTTCTGCCTTTTGCATGTGGAAAATCATTTAGCACTGACAAAGTAACACAGCCAGTGATTGGCCAGGGCATTCCTTTAGCGCTGTCATTGGCCATGCATTTATATTAGTGTGTGCTCGAAAATTTTGCACATGCCTCAGTAAATTCTGCTCAATGAGTAAAATATCAATTAGAATAGACTGGGGAAGATGGTTAAACTTCGGGAGAAAATGGGATTGGGATTGGATCATTTATTAAAGGAGAATTCCGGTGTGAAATTGACTTGGGGTGTATTGAAACAAGATAACGAGTACTAACTTTTGTCCCACCTCCGTACGCATGCAACATTTCTAAATACATGGCTTTTTAGCCGAAGCTCTCTTCAGCCTTACAATAGTAGTGAATTGGGCATAGCATTGCTATGCAAAGAAATCGCTAATTTTTTCATCATTAACAAGGCTCAGAGTAGCTCCACACTTCATTGCTAGAATTCCGACAGCCCTGATATTTTAAACGAGGCACTGAGAACTTTGAAAATGCTCAGGTAGTTTATTAAGACTGTTTACACAAACAGTACCTTGAAGTAGTTTCCAGTCGCCTCCATCTGGAAAGTCACGATAAGTCGATTGACGAGCACAAACGAATAAGAAGGGTAGGGGAACAGATTACTATTAATCTATTCGTTCTTGCTCGTCAGTCGACTTATCGTGATTTTCTAGATGGAGGCGACTGGAAACAACTTCAAGGTTCTGTTTGTGTAAACAGTCTTAATAAACTACCTGTGCATTTTCAAAGTTCTCAGTGCCTCGTTTTAAATGTCAGGGCCGTCGGAATTCTAGCAATTAAGTGTGGAACTACTTTGAGCCTTGTTAATGATTAAAAAATTAGCTATTTCTTTGCATAGCAACGCTATGCCCAATTCACTACTACTGTAAGCCTGTTGGGAGCTTCGGCTAAAAAGCCATGTATTTCGAAATTTTGCGTGCGTACAGAGGTGGGGTATTCGACAAAAGTTAGTACTCGTTATCGTGTTTCAATTCACTCCAAGTCAATTTCACACCGGAATTCTCCTTTAAGGAAAAAAACGTGTTTGTGTCTTGTGTTTTGTATATTAATTTGAAAACCAAATGATATCTTGATAGTATTATTTTGTTCAGCTCTTATAAATGTACCTTTTTTATAGTCAACCGAAAAGGAATGACAAATAATTGAATTCTGTTCTTATTTACATTTTACATAGCGTTCCAACTTTTTTGGAATCAGGGTTTGTAAGAAACCTTTTGCGAACATAGAATACTTCTCAGATTCCAGGTATACCCCCACGCCCCCATATGACCACCATAGTTGCGCACTGTTGGTTAAATCGACCACACTTGTGGAAGGTGTGTACCTTTGCTTTCACTTGGGCAGTGTATCTATGCAGAAAAGAACTGAGACCTCTGTTCTTCAGCAAAATTAATTTGATGCTCAAGAACCATCAGGTATGAACATTGTTTTGTTTTTTTGGGGGTTTTTTTTTGTACAATTTGTTTGTGCAATTACGTGTGAAATTGAATATGAAAATTTGTTTGACATTTTACTTTTTAGGCATGACTAGACTAGTTGTTCCTAGTCTGATGGGATGTTTTCCCCCAGCCATTTTCTGGCATTTATTGGTTGCCAGAAAGGGAGGATTAATTTTCTCTTACTCTACTGAACCAGTGGTGGGAATAAGCCTAGATTCCTGTTTGGATTTGCAGCCTTGTTTAATTTTATTGAAGACAGCAGCATTTCACAAAGAGAACAATGTAGCTGTTTCTCAATATGACCTCCATTTGCATGCTTGTGAGGTCCATATGTGGCAGCTATGCTGAAATCCAGCTGCATATCAATCCAAGTATTGCAAGAACAGAGATGAATGTTTGTGGCCAACACTTTACTGTATGAGGCAACATTCTATCCAATGTTCAGCTCATGAATTTGCAGTCATTATAATATTGTTATTTTATGGCATTTGTCATACTTATGCAAATAACAAGACAAAGAAAATTGAGATTTCTCATGAGTAAAGGCAGTTGTAGCTCAGATATTCTGGGAGAATTGATATTTTCTATGTAGTGATAAATTCATCCATTTTCGATCAAAAGAAAACCCTAATAACGCATTGATTTACTCTAGGTTGTGAAAAGTAGGCACTTAAATACTCTGCCTGAGAACAGGGCTGGGTTTGTGCATGGATGGAGAAATGTATGTTCTTTTCTCTCTGAGACTGTAATATCTCTGAACACTGCAGCGGATTTGTGAGAGTATTTGGTTTTGTTGTATGTGTCAATTTACATTAAGCCTTGGAAAGTTTGATCATGGATCCTCTTTGAGTACAAATAAATTTCAAAAACTTTTCAGAAACATTCTTCCATTCCAATTGTTCTCTCTCTCTCTCTCTTTCTCTCTCTCTCTCTCTCACACATACACATGCGTGCACACACGCGAAAACATTGGATGTCTGAAGAGACAGTTGTGAGATGCTTCTACCCAGGTGTCTTAATTATTAAATGGAATACAGGACGTGTCGCATGCCCGATGAGTGAAGAAACATTTGTGTCAAAACAGATGTTCTGTTGTGAGATGTTCTGAAGCTCTTCGTCGCCATGACACCTAATCTCTTTGACACGGTGCGTAAAGGTATTAAAAATGATTTGAAAATTCAGTCGGAGAAGAGCAATTTTAATAATGCCTTTGCATCAGAGCAGGGCTTCCCAGAGAATGGAATATAAGAGTGTGAGGATTTATTTGTAGTAAAGCTCAGCTTTGCATTTTCTCCTGTCCGCTCACATTTCCTTTTGATACATTCTGTCTAAATTCATCGAATGCATTCCACTACAGTCTACAGTGGGTTTTTGATTTGCACCTGAGTTTGCGACACCTCTGTCTTTAAGATGTTTTTTTCCAATTGAAACATTTCAGTTTGAATATCAACTGTCATCTATATTGATTTCTACTTTAGCTTAATCTTTTCAATGTGTACATACACTGCCTGTCCAAAAAAAAACTCACCGTTTGGAAATAAATGCACAAATACCATGATTGGATCATTATTGCGGTTATTAAGATATTTCAGCAGGCAATAATCATTTTAACCCTGACTGATGAGGCGCATTGGTACTCATTTCTTAAAAAATCACGTCGAAAGACGCGTCCCTTGATGGTGGAAAAGATGTTACAGTATTTCAGAACGGGCAAGTTAGTGGCCTGTATTTAGCAAAGAAAACAATGAATGAGAAAAGCAAGTGTGAGGAATTATTTTCACAAACAAATCTGCCACCACAAAGTCCTGACCTTAAACACATTAAAAGTTATTGGGATGTGTTCAGGAAAGACCAACGAGTGGTTCAACCATTTTGTTGAGAAGACAAGATCTCAAGCCAAAAATTATGGCATTTCTGAGCGAAAATAAATGTTTGGGCATTGCATATGGCTGTCAAAACAATGTCAAGATGAATTTGCACTGTAATCGAAGCTACAGGGGTTCCAACTAATATTTGAGTGTGCGACTTTTTTTTTTGGACGGGCAGTGTATCTACTCAGTGGCTCTGACTGCGCTTCTTCATGTTGTTGGCTTTTCATGTCAGTAAATTAGACAAATGGGAGTTAAGCTGGAATTTATTGAGGATTTATTGATCTTTACTGTGGAACAAATCTAGTGCAAGTACTGACCCTGGACCTAAAAGGCGGGACCTTTTCTGTTTGCTGGGAGGGTTGGAATTTAATCTGTTCAGCAGACACCAACGCGCTCGGGCACCCTCACGAAAGTTTTTGATGAGAAATGTGGAGGAAGTTTGACTTTCAAGCACTACAAAAGACGAAATGATGAAATATGATACATTTATGTGAGGAGATGGAGGTCGAGGAAATTAATCTTTCCCTCTGGTCATCATTTGATCACCATGCATCATTGCATTGTTGTTTTATGAATGTAGCTCATTTTTCATTTTAAAGTAGTTTCTTGGAAACATAATCACCCATCAAATGAATTAATCTGGATGATTTAAAACTAGGCCTCCCAGTTCAGCTGTCATTCCGCCAGTTTGCATTTTGAAGTTTTGTTTTCGATGTAATGGTGGAAATGGTGGGTTTTGTACTGAGGTGAGGAGATGCGCTCAGTGATAATTGGGCTTTTGATAATGAATTGCTTTTAGCAAATTTTGGAAATAATGCACGGCTAATGTTATGTACAGACTTCTATTGGAGGTGTCTGGTAAGTGTGTTTAATCATGCACCCTGTCCACGGTTTATGGATGTGTATCTCAGAAGATCGTGGAATATTCACCTCCAACAAGCAGTGTGATAGAGTCAATATTTTAATTGTGTTTCAAGGCAAAAAAGGCTATGACTGAATTGTTTTTTGCTTGAGTGCTAATCGATGACGTGGCGGAAAAACGAAATCCATGCTACAAATTATGGAAGTTTCGGATCTGGTGAGAATAAACTCTGAGATTAATGGGTTCAAACTTTTTTATTGAAGTGAATTTGTTTTGTTTTTGTTTCATCCCTAGTGTTGTGTTCAGGCCATTAGAAGTATTTCCCAGTGAGACTGATTGATTTTTTTTCTTACAAATTCAGAGTATTGCCTCGTCCAAATTTACTGGTGCCCCACGTCGACTGGTGCTCAGCCAAAATGTACCCAAGCTGGCGACACATTTGGATTAGCAACCAGATTCATGGCTCTTGTTGAATTGAATAATGTCAACCAGATAGCATCAACTGTTCGAGCGTAACGGCATAAGAGACGTCTGTTCACTTAAATAGCTTTCAATCACAATCAAACTCTTTCTGTTGATGCGTCTGTCTTTTAGGGCTGTACATTATCCATTCAACTGGACATTATTTGTTGACATTACATGGACTGCTCAAGCTTAGAAATAACTCATAATAATCAGACACACACTATAGAAACCTGCCATATTTCTAATTGGCTGTCTCTCCCCATGGCGTGAAGTGGAAGGGATGAGCACCTGAAGCAATTATTTATTTGTTTATTCTTTGTCCTCCAAAAGCCTGAACATAAGAATGAAGACAGTCAATGATAACTAAACAACAATTTCTTAGCCTCATTGCATAATTGCCCGTCTAATTTTTTTTTATCTTTAAAAAATTGAATGACTAAAATCCATTCGCTTAAAAAATTAAAAAATAACTAGCCAATACCCATGCTATGTATGGGCTATATGCGCGGGCACAATAACAGCTGATTGAATTAACTGGTTTTACTCGCAAAAATGGCTTCAAAATGCAGTTTTCACTTCATAAGAAAGTTTGAAACCTGGCACATCGTCTTTGTCACACAGTAAAACCGGTGAATGCGGAAAACAGACTGATTATTCACGGTACTGTCAGAGGAGATGTGTGAAATTATGCAAATCGCCAACTCAGTAATAATATATAGATTTTAAAAGACCCATAAAAAAAATGAGCTGGGCAATTATGCTCTGAGGCTACTCTGTTTATTACATGCCATAGCACACACCCTATGTACTACTGTAGCTTTGACTAGAAAAAAAAAGAATTAAGAAAGTTCAAAATGGGGAGTTTGATTCACTCAGCACCACGGTTGGCATCACATGACTGCAGTATTGCGTTCCTGCGGTTATCGTCACAGCCCTGGTTTGCTGAGCGCTTTGTCTTTTGTGAATGATCTATTTCTTGGGTAGAAGACTTTTTGCATCGTCATGTTAACATCTTATTGAATTATTCAAAAAATAGGTTTTAAGATACTTCTTGGAGGATGTAAATGAATGCATAAGTGTTAAGAATAAATAAATCCATCCCCAACTGCTTCTTCCTTTTTAGGGTTGCAGGAGCCTATCCCAGCTGACTATAAAGGCAGGGACACACGCTGGATACTTTGTCAATCCATCCCAGGGGGCAAACACCTTTCACTCACACACTCATACCTATGGGCAACTTAGAGACTCCAATCAATCTCTTTTGATTATTGGAGTAAAGCATAGTAAGCCCTTGCAAAGACGAGCAGAATATGCAAACTCCACACAGAAAGGTCCCAGGTCAGATTCAAACCCACAGTCTTCTTGCTATGAGGCAACATTGCAAGCCATTGCGCCACCGCGCCACTCGAGAAGTAATAAGTGGTTCTCCAAATATAGCTTTATTAATCATAAAAATATTATGATTATGTTTGGATAAAAACACTCCTCATATTTATATAAACATTTAAATTCTCTTGCTATGACTGATTTTGTCAGTTGATGTCACCAACCGTGCAATACTGCAAAATGGGTAAATAGCGGTCATTGTTATTGCTGTGGATGGTAATTATTGACAGCCAGTTATATGGGCTGTTTTTACATTAAAATTACTGCGAGACCAGACACACCTGAAGGTCAAATGAATAATAACTTGACTGATAGAGGCTTGAGATTTTTGCCATCTGGCATTTTAAACTGTTTATTTTCAACTGCAGTCGCTGAATGTGTTGTGTCTATCTTTGCGCTTGCGCCCGCGCATGTGTCTGTCTGTCTGTCTGTCTGTCTGTTCGTCTCCGCATCTGTTACTCTGAACACAATATAATGCATTTGGGTAATATGCTTTTGTCCAAGTAAGAATCAGCAGTTCACAATAGCGGAAAGATATTGTGGTGCTATTGAATGCATGAAGAAATGACCCTTTGGATGAAAACTGAAAATCCCAGCTGTAGATGCTGTCTTGACCTCCAGGCACGTTTAGACACATACTGTTGGTCTTCAAAATATGAAATTTCCCTCAGAGGTAGTATGATTGGCTGCTTGCTACTGTTGGGTTGTTTTTGTGAGGAAAGGGGTTCTTAACATTTGAGACACTTTTCCTCTGTTCACTTGCTTATCTTAAGTGGAGCTGTCCCTCAAATGAGAAACGTTGACAGGCCGTCACGACTGTAAGCAGAATTGCAGTGATGGTGCCGACTACCTTTCACTGTCATCATCAATCACTGTTGTAAGAGGGCTTTATGGTGTTGAGTATGGACTGTATTTGAGGTGGATATTGTTTTTACGTTTTTAATTCCAAGCTGTATGGTAGCTGGGATAAAATTTTGCTACCAAGGTAGCGGTGCCGCTAAGCAACACTAAAACAATGTTGGTGTAAGCAGTGCCTGGGAATTTATCGCGAGTAAAATCCGCTTTCCTGCAAACTTCATTTCTTACACTTTTTCCTGTTATCCCAGCCATAGTTGAAGTGTTTGTGAAGATTAAATTAGGGATTAAATGAAGATTCAAGTAGGGAATTCATTCTTTGTTTGGCTCTCTGCTATTTTTTTCCACTTTTTCAATTTCTCTTCACTTTTTTGAGCTGTTTTTATAACCAGCCTCAAGAAAAATAATACAGAACACCTCTGTCAGCTGGAAGATTTATCAATGGCTCTTTTATGGTAATGGTAATAAAGACATGGATGGGTTGTGTACAGTGGTGCATTCAGTTAACAGGTTTATATTGCACTAAAAGTTGCCAAGAGGCCAACCAATAACCTGAGGCCTACAGGATTTTGGCACTGTTGTATTCATGAGGGTGAAGAACAATGGACCTTCAGGGTTGGGTCAAAAAGTCTTAAACTCAGCCACAAATACCAGGTTTGTGAAGGCTGTGACCCATAGTGAGTCTTTTGGGACCAGTTTTGATATAGACTGATTTAACTATATGGTAAATTTTTTAGGTCTGTTGTTCTGTGGTTATTAACAGCTATCTCACTCAGTGCTGGCCTGACCCTGTCAGAGGTGTTTAATTTGCACCCACGGTACTTTTTGAACAGCTGTTCCTGTTTTTGGTGTTTGGCATGTGATATTTTTATTTTTGGAACTGTTCCCCTTGTGTCCTCAAATAATTTTGCGGTTTCTGTAAACAGCACATCTGGTAATTGGGCATAAAATATTTGGACTCTGTTAGTATCATTATCTTGTTTTGGACACTAACCGAGCAAAGTGCTGCTGGTTGACCCCTTATACCCATACAGGCGTATAATTCAAAATCACATCATCGAAAATCATCTGTGTGGAAGCTTTTTCTTTGTGTGTGTTTGTGCATGAGTGTACTCGTGTGTGTGTGTGTGTGTGCGTGTGTGTGTGAGTGTGTGTGCGCGTGTGTGCGCGTGCGTGTGTGTGCGTGTGTGTGTGTGTGTGTGCGTGAGTGTGCGCGTGTGTTTGTTTCTATATTGTGGTGGGGACCAAAATAACTCACAAAGATTGTGAAGTCTGAGAAAGCATGCATTGTAGGAACTTTTTCTTGGTCCCCATGGGTACAAATCTTAATTCAGGGCTTAGGGCTAGGTTTAGGTCTTGGGTTGCTATTGGAATTATGGTTTGGTTTAGGTCTAGTTTAAAGGTTATTCTGGGAGAGCTACCGCCCTGAAGATTTTTTTTTCCAGTCCTAATTCAACACACCTGATTAGGCTAATTAGCAGCTCATGAAGATCTCTAATTAGGAAATGAGATGTGCTTTGCTTTGGTTGGAGTGAAAACTCTCTGGATGGTGGCTCTCCAGGAGCAGGTTTTAAACCACTGGCTTAGCATCTGTGACACAAGGTGACACAAGTCTGAGTCGGTACCAGTTCATGATTGTGCACCATGTGCCGTTCTAATCCAGCGAAAATTAGCTGTGTGATTTTCTAATCATGGCTAGGTCATCAGTTAATTGAGAAGCAAATTATTTAAATCATGTCTATTCTCGATCAGCAGATGTGCTTTGTCATTTGTGAATCGGTTTGTTCTCTTTTCAATCAGAGAAATGCCCTCTTCTGTCATATTTTATTTACAGTTGTATATTTTCGTTAAAGTATGGCAGATGGCAACCTCTCCTCTGGTGCCGTTTTGGATGAAAGTTCTTACCTGTTGAAATAGTGTTTAACAAAACAAGCAGGGTAGAATTTCAGGTTAACAAAATGGTTCATACTGGCACTGAAGTACATGAAAGATGATTCACTGTCTGAGTTTCACTGTGTTTTTGCAGATGCATTTACACTGTGGTTGAAGTCAGTTCTATTCAGAAAAACCCATTGTTCCGGTAAATTTGCTGCCCTTGGCATTGCATGAAAGATATATTTCACCCCATGAAAAACAAAATGTACTGCTGTAGACAGGCCTCTGTGGATATGCAGTTAGGTCCCCCACTTCTCAGATTTCTAGTATGTTGAGATATGAACCAGCAGTTGCACTTGTAGGGTCCTTGCTGGGCCATTTTAGCCTGCTGGTCACTGGATTTTTTTGCAATGGTTTTTAGCTCCCTCTTTGATCAACAAGTCTGAATTAACAGTATTATGGCTGCACAAATGAGAATCTGTAGGTCAGGAGGGTAAAGGGAGATTTTTCCACAGCCAGGAAACGCAGTTGTTAAAACATTGCAGGTATGTGCGGTGTAACGGTTCACTGGCAATGCATATTTTGTGCACGAGTCTGGCATTTTATGTGTGCACGTGGCAGACTAGGCCAATAAACCTAGTTTTTACAACGACTTCATTTGCGCGCTTGTAATCACCACTGCCGGCTTTGTCATGCTGATGTTACGGGTATGGCATGCTTTGATGAGCTTTTGTGGGTAATTTACTGCTGGTTCTGGTGTTTGCATACAGAGATTGTGGTGACTGTTAGTTCATTTGTGGGTATACTTTGCCACCAGTGTATAAACCTGCGATTTTCTGAATGCATTTCTTCAGGGCTTGTTTTTTATATAAATGGATTGTTATTCTCAGTTGTCTCGCAGTATGTAATTAAATTTCATTCCTCTTTTGCACCGATTGTTAGCACATAGATCCACATTATGGATTGGTCCATTTGTTGTACATGTTTTCAATATGTTTCTGACTGTTCAAGTGTTGATTCTTTGGACGAGGTTTCTGTCATACTATAACTCTCTTCATCTTATGGGTTTGATGATCATAATCACTGTCAAATGCCGCAAGTGTCATATCTAACAAACGGTTGACAGTGGAAATGGGAATGAATGACAAAAACTGGCTTATGCTGACCTAGGGTCAGTGTCCCCATTTTTCATTATGTTACATATTCAAAGCTGCATTGTCAGGCCAGGACTGCTGTTATCACGGTTTTTTATTACTCTGTTGGGCTGTGCTTGATTTTTTTCCCTTTATAAAGTGAGTGTGTGTGATTGTATTGGAGTGTTCCTAAATAGCTTGGTACATTTTCAAACACAAAGGCTTTGCTCTGTATTTCAAACTGCTTGAACTGAATATTCGATTTCCTCTGAATGTGGATTTTTCATTTGTAGGACTTAGTTACTGAACTGGCTCAGAGCAAGGACCAACGCGAGCCGTAAATCCAAGAGCACAGAGCACACTCGCTCTTAGCAGTTTCTGGGTCCTCTCAATAAATTTGTGATTGAGTTACTGCTGTTCCAGTGCATTGTTGAATACTAATCACATGCAGGAAGCAGTTTAAGGTGTTGGAGCCCTATCACTTGCAGTTTAAGCTGATCTTGAATCCCATGTTTGGGATACGGTAGGGTAGCATTTCTTGTGGTTTATGTTGACATTATAAGGGCTTTGTTCTCAGTTGCACTGTGCTAACAAGCTGCCATTAGCACAGTGCAGTTTGACTAAACCTCCAAGTGTCTCTGGGCTCCCTCAAGCCACTGTTTTTTTTTTTTTAATTGGCCTTTTTTGTAATAAATAAAATGGGAGTCTCCACGTGCTTCAGCCCTGCTACACAGCAAGGAGTGGTGCTCTGGAGATAGGGATGGTAATAGGCACCACGTTCCTCATCTTGACAGAGCCCCAAAAAGTGAAGAAAACTGTGGCGCATAAATGCTTCAAAACTCATTTTTAATTGATTATTTTGGGCTTTGTCCAGACAAGGAGCTTTGTATCCATGTTCCCTCTTTTGTTTGTTTGTAAATTCTGTGCTTTTACTAACACTGTAGTTGACTGAGTTAGGCTTATAGGGATTGGTTTGATCTAATTACCATTGAACTGTCCTCTGGGTGCAATTCAACGTATCAAAACACAAGGGCCTGTCTGTAAAAACCTAATCCACTTCCATCGAGAAGTACCAGGGCGAGGGTACGTTTCGATACATATAATTGTGCCGTGAGTACAGTCCAATGGTGGCTCTGGGACTCTTGATCCCCGGATTTTTCGTCCCCAGTCTCTTCTCCCCTGGATGGTTCATCCCCAATAATGCTTTATCCTCTTCCTGTATTGTAACACTAACCCTAACCTTAACCCTTATAGTCCCGGGGACAAAAGTCCTTGGTGATGAAGAGTCCGGGGACAAAGAGTCCTATAACCTCCAACACGACCCAGGTCGAAGATGACCTTATTTGCCCGACCTGAGGAGCCTCACATTTTCTCCCTCTTTCCCCCTCTCTTCGTGCCCCCCTCTCTCACTCCATTTTTCTCTCACTCTCCCCTCTCCGTTTGCAGTGTCTAAGAAGCACGGGAAGCTGATCACCTTCCTGCGTACCTTCATGAAGTCGCGGCCATCCAAACAGAAGCTGAAGCAGCGCGGTATCCTAAGGGAGCGTGTGTTCGGCTGCGATCTGGGCGAGCACCTCTTAAACTCGGGCCACGACGGTAAGATTTCTCTGAAATGCGGCTGAGGTTGTGTTTATCAAGAGCTCCTCAAATCGTTCTGCACATACAAGGTCTCATTGGGACCTTGCAAATACACAAATCCAAATATAGTCTCCTGTTAGAACTTAGCAAGTATTCTAAACCAGACAAACTCTTCAATAAGGATAACAGAAGTAGCTATATAAAATCATATCATATTAGAAGCAGTGTGAATTGCCAAGTGCACCAGACCTAGCACGGTCTTGTAGGGACTTAATGAGTATTTACATCCAAACATAGTCTCTTTTTAGCAGCTCTGCAAGCGTGCTAAACCAGTTGAGGTCTCGGATAGGGACATCAGAAGTGTACCGTAGAAGAAGATAGACCATAGATTGTAGATAGAATAATAGAAGTAGGGGAACACCAACGAACCCCACTTGGTCTTTTCGGGATCTCACAAGTGTACTAACCCAAAGGTAGTATCTTTGAGGGACTTCAGAAGTATAATCACACAAACATGATCTTGTGTAATAGAGACTTTAAAAATTTGTTAGCCCAAACATAGTCTTTTATAGGAATTTCACAAGTGTTCTAACCCAAATATGGTGCCCTTTTGGGACTTCACAGGCAGACTAACCCAAACAGTCTCTTTGTAAGTGTACTAATCCAAGCGCTGTCTGAGGGAGCTGCCCAGGCATGTTGAAGGCAAAGCTCAAACGAGGGGAGTTTGAGGACGGCCACAGCTCTTTCCTTATTTCCAGATATTTCCACCCATTGATCCCCTGGGCTGGTTTGGCACCTCAAATTTTCTAAACCCCACCCTGTCCTCACTTTGTTTCTGACTGGGGGATATGGCAGAGTCCTGACCGAGCCTGACCATTCCAGCCCATGTGGCTGTGGTTTTCAGGAATAGTCATCTTTCCTCAGTTTTATTTAGGAGAAATTATTTGGAAAGAATGCATCATGGTTTTGAACTGCGGCTTTTCTTGTGTGTATTATTTTTTTTTAAAAACTGTGCCAGTTGTCTGATGGTTCATTCATTTGATACTGCAGAGTGCAATGTGTGTTACAGCGCGTGCGTACATTTCCTGTGAGTGTGTGTGTCTGCGCTCCCATTCATTCATTCATCTGTGTCTGCGTGCTTGTGTGATGATTTTAGGGAGGTGGGCCTTGGTAGAATGGGCGACATCATGAGGTCAGTCAGCTGAGGAGGGAAATTGCGGTTTGGTTTTATATTTTTTGTGTGCTTTTATGGGCAGGCTTGGGGTTATTTGTTACAGTCCTGTCCATGACTGCGAATCCTCCTAGGAATGTGCCATCATAATCTCCATCGCCGAGCCACAAATCATGTGCACTGCCTCCTCTCCTGCTTTCAGTAACATTCCCAATCTCCTTCATGCTCTCAGAAACGACTCTACTCCGTCATCCGCATCTGCACTGCGTGAGACGGCTGCCAGTTAGGCCGTCGCGTGTCGTGAATAAGAAATTCCCTGCGTGCTCCCAACCTCCTGAGGTCCTTACGCCGTCGGCATCCACCAAGACCATGCTACTCACCGCCACATTAATCAGCCAGTTTGGATTATGTAATTTTAAACGGCTGCTCGCGGGAGCTTTGGGTAATTCGCTGAGCACGCCACGGCCGAGACGCTCTATGGCTTAACTCTAGCTGGCATGCTCTCCGATAGTGACGATTCGCTCACATCTCCCTGTGCTTAAAGGTCAAGATGCGTGAGCGCACTTGTGGGTTGCTGCTAATTACTTTCTGACAACAGGCTGACATCAAATGCCTTTTAGTAAACGTTCGTTTGACTGTCTTTGCCATTAGCGTGGATTTGAATAATGATAAATACTTTGTATTGGGCTCTCTTTGGTCTCGGAATGCTGAAGAATTTGCTAATGCCTGTGCATATTAAGTAGTTGATTGATCAATACATCCAAGGACATAGACATGGATTTGAAAGTGGAAGTGAGGTAGAGGGGGATGAGAGTTCAGTGCTAGGAGTGTCAGCAGTGTAATGTACACAAGGAACCATATGCATTTATGCTCTGTACTACTGCTTCGCTCTGAAAAAGTATGGTGTTAACAATTAAGTATTTTCTCATGCCCTTGTCTGCTGCAGTCCTTATATATTAGTTAACAGCCCTCTCTGTGATGTTCCTTGGAGCTGAATTAATTGCGGTGAACTGTGTAAGATCCAGGCTGTGTCCCAGACTTGGGGGAGCACAGATTTCACTCAGTGCAGTCAGCCAGCTGACTCCTTCTTTTTGTAACCCTTCCCTAGTTTCTTGTGTTTGGTATGGTTTGTGCTTTTAAAATGTATAAATCAGAAGGCACATGTAGGAGGTTCTGTGGGGTAGAGGTCGGGTACTTCTGCTCCATGGGGATCACTCAAATGGGGTATAACGGCTAGACTCATGGGATTTAGGTGTTCTGAGTAACTGTCTGTCTGTTCCAGTCCCCCAGGTCCTCAGGAGCTGTACTGAGTTCATTGAGAAGCACGGTGTGGTGGACGGTATATACCGGTTGTCTGGAATCGCCTCCAACATCCAGAAGCTACGGTAAGCCTGTGGTCTGCTCTGTGTATCCAGCCCGGGCATTTTCAGTATGGGCGCTGCCAGTTTCCTCCTCGCAAACACACATTTAAAAGTGACATCTAGAGCTGTGCGACCTTTACCTCCCACATCTGACTTAAGTTTAGACAGGGCCTTCCTGCCTATGGGACTGCTCTACCCAATGTTAATTGGCTGAGGGAGTTAATCCCAGAAAACCAGGAAGTGGTAAAAGAGACAGATTCAAAAGAAAACTGCGATAATGGCTGCAGCAGTAGAGGGTAAACAGATGGAGTGATCAAAGACCAGTAACTGCTCTGGGACGCTACAGAGGCCTCCTCTGAATAGGGACTCTATCTGAGCTGTTATCTGATGGGTTATTCAGCTGAAGCTTTACCCTAACGCAGTCAATTATGCCTGCAGCTATTTCATCACATTTGCGTTCATGTTACCAAAAACTATGCTGCTGAATAAGTGTAAACATTGGTAATTGGGTGTCAATAAATGAGAATAAATAATGGCGGTGGTGTAGCCAATTATGATCTCTTTCTTACTGAGCACATGTGGTGCGTGCAGCATGTTTGTGTTTTGTGTCAGTGAAGATGGTTTCCATTAGGGCTTCCTCCAGTAGTCTGACAGGCAGAGCCGCCTCATTCCCATCTACTCTGCTTCTTCAATAAACAAGCCGCATCTCTGCTGAAGAACTTTAAAAACGTCTATTATTTTTTTAATTTCAAACCGTGCATTATAATTGCTCTATTTTGACCACCTAAGATACAGTATATTTTATTTTTTTGGGAACTGATGTTTATGATCCGTGTCCATGAATACTTAATAATGGAGAGGACAGAGCTGAGTAATATTTTCACTTTGCTTCGAAGCTTTGTTCAAATGGGAAAAATGAGTAAAAAGAAAGTAATTGATGGGGGGAAAAAAAAGACTTTAGGGTTCACACTACAGACAACTGCATGTTCCAAAAATTCATTGATATGGTTGGTGTATAAAACTGCTAATGGTTACAAATATTGGCACGTGTGGATTCCAAAGTTGGTCCCCGTGTTTACATTTTTCTTGGTCCTCTCTTGTCCTACTCTTTCTTGCACGTACATACACACTATACGAAAATGATATGAATCTTTTCCACAATTTTAAGGAATCCCGCCCGTTTTTCTCCTGTCGCATAGGCATTGATTAGCACTGCAATTTCCCAGGCGTATCTTTTGGTTTCGCACTAGATTATGCAACACTGGCTTTGCACCATAATTTTCCACAGGGTAAGCTAGCCCTACTCACAAGCAGGGCCAGCATCGCGATTATTGTGTCTGTGTCTCAGAGGTGAAACTATTTCACTTTACTCAGAACTAAGAGCAAAAGTAACGCATGTTCATGGTATACTAGTCAAGCGCAATAGTCTGAAAGATGAACCAGGTCTGAAACCCAGCTGCTTGAGACAACCTCAGGGCAGAAGAAAGCCCAGGGCTTTATAACCAGGTGTGAAACAGAGGCTCTTAACCGAGGGGTAAGTTATTGGTCCAGGCTTATGAGAACTCTGGGTTGTGTCAGGTGTGTAAAGGCTATTCGTACCCTTTTAAGGTCATTTTTCGAGTTCCCCCGTTTGTGAACGATCAGGTGGTCTACCTTGTTTCGGCTTCAGGGAGGTGACCAATCCCTCTTTGTTTCCATAGGCATGAGTTTGACTCAGAGCAGATCCCGGACCTGACCAAAGACGTGTACATCCAGGATATCCACTGTGTGGGCTCGCTTTGTAAGCTGTACTTCCGCGAGCTTCCCAACCCGCTGCTCACCTACCAGCTCTACGAGAAGTTCTCCGTAAGCACCGCTGGGGGGGGGACTACAGGGGGGCACATTAATGCCTTGCAGCACTGACACTGGCCCTCAACTCCAAATACAGCACTGACACTGGCCCTCAACTCCAAATGCTGCCTCAGTTTTCTTTCCTTTTGGCTAATTTTCCTACTGCTGCTGTGGCATATTGGCTTGCTTTACACATGATTCTCTTCTTAAAAGACCATGGCCCCTGAGGGCCATGTTTTGAGGAATAGGGCTGCGGTTTTTGAGGAATAAGGCTGCTGAAGCAGGGTAATGGAGAATAGGAGCCATATAGAGTCCAGTGATTATAGTACATAAAGTACAGGTGGGTCTTCTGCTTCGTATGAACATGTCTGCAGTTGTAGATGGTAACTACTGTGGGGTTTGTTAGGGGAGAAATAGCTGTTTTTAATAGATCCCTTCTGGAGGTCTGTCTTCCTGGGCTTAAAATCACAAATTAATCTCAGATAATGAATCAATTCCAGGGTTTGTTTAAAGTAAGCCTTAAGGAATGGTCTTTGATTTAGCTTTTTTTTTGGCCCACTCATTATGTGATCTATTAGTTTAAAGACCAAAAGAATTGAACACTGTGAGGAATAACCCATCACAGGGCAAAGTGAGGAAGTGGGCGGCTGCCATTTGCTGGTAGTTGTAGGGTCCTCAGGTTCTGTGTTTGTTCGCCCTGCTCTGTGGTAGTGTACCCATAACGCACCTGGTCTGCACTGCAACAGGAGGAGGTTAATAAACAGAAAACAGCCCACCTGCAGAGTCGCTGATCCACTCCCATTTGCTTTTGTGCTTGCAGGAGGCGGTGTCTGCCGCGACAGACGAGGAGCGTCTCATCAAAATCCATGATGTCATCCAACAGCTGCCTCCACCGCATTACAGGTCAGTACGCAGGTCTACTCTGACCTCTGGTGGTTGACATAGAAACTGCAAATCAACCATGACATCGCTATATATTATTTTTTATGACACAACTTCTCGTTCAGTGGTTTAGAGGTCCCTTGGCCGGGGCTTAATAAGTTGGTTTCTTGGGTCAAGCAATATGACCATAACATTAGACCTTAAGGAAGCCCCTTAACCCTCAAGGGGAAGGACTGTACACCCACACTAACATGTAGTATTGTTGTTATTATTATTATTGTTGGTGTTGAAAAATGTTTTGATTGTGTGTGGCACGATGGGCTCTTTTTTAAATTATTCCATAAACTTGAGCTTGATCACTGGCTTACCCTTTATGAGTGGTTTTCTAAACTAAGAGCTGTGGTCCGTTGGAATGGCATTTATAGTGAGCAATTCCGGGTATCTAGAGGCATAAGGCAGGGTAGTATACTCTCCCCCATTCTCTTCACTATGTTTTTGGATGACATGCTTAAGGAGCTTAAAGGGGCAGATGCCAGGCTGAGAGTGGCGGGGGTCCTTTTCAATCACCTTGCGTATGCTGATGATGTTACATTGTTTGCATCTAGTGTGAAAGGGTTGCAAATGCTCATCGACATTTGTCAGCGTTATTCTGCCAAATGGCGTTTTGTATTTGGTTTAAAAAAAGACACAGTGTATTTCTATCGGTAAAACGTATCTCAGGGAGCCGCCGGTATGGCTACTTGGTGATAAGGTTATTGAGTCTGTTGATGCTTTGAATGTGCTTGGGGTTACGTGTAAAAATGGTTCACCTACTTGTAACCAGTCACTTGCTGATTTGAGGATTTCGTCTGCCAGGAAACAAGCTTTTGGGTTGAGTAGAGTGGGGTTCTAGTACCCAGGTTTGGTAACTGAAGCGAATGGGTATTTGTGGGAGTCGGCAGTACTTCCCGTCTTGATGTATGGCTGCCCAGGTATTCATCTAGGTAAACGGGAATTGGTTTTTTGGAAAGCTTTCAGAGTACGACTATCAAAAGCATTAAGGGGATCCCTAAGCGTAGTCATCATTCTGATGTTCTTTGGGCACTCAATATTATGTCATTTGAATCAATGCTCACTGGGTATAAACTTTCCTTATATCATAGAATTTTTAAGAGTGCATTCCCTGCCAGGGATTTGAACATAATCTTGCTGTCAGAATATATAAAGTCTGGCCATCTTGTGGCTGGTACGTTGCTTGAATGTATTATTGGCCATGGTTTTTTGCCCACTAGGGCGGAATTGGATGGTGGTGACAGGGCTTCACGGCGGTGTCCGGCCAGGGGCGGGGTCGTTGACTCCTTGAGGTACCTCCTCTATTCAAAGGGGTACGGCGTCCCCTTGTCCCTGGAGCGCACCCTCGCGAAACTCTTGACTAAGGCCTTTTAGGGCTTTTATTTAGCTTCGTTGGGTTTTGTTCCCACTTGATGTGATAACTGTACGCTGTGTAAAATCGATGTGTGAAACCTTCAGGTGCTGTAGCCTACAATAGGTAGGTCCCTATGTGAATCTCATCTGCTGTACACTATGTAAGCTCAAGCGTGAAAATTTTAGGTGTTTGTATTTTTATTGTTGTGCTGTGTCTTATTTTGCCTTACTGGGAAGTTTAATGTGAAAAAAATTTTTATGTGCTGTGCACTATATAAGCTCAAGTGTAAAAATTTTAGGTGTTGTACATTCATGTAAGTTCATGTGTTAGAACTTTGGGTGCTGTATGTAACTCCATGGGTGGACATGGTGCTTGTATTTTTATTGTGATTATTGTGCTGTATATTATTCTCCTTTTTAGGAGGTGTTAAATAAATAAATAAATATTATTATTTTGCTTTACTTCTGCTTTGTGAAATGGCTGTATTTTTTTAAAGAATAAAATATAAAATTTTTATGCTGACTAGTACCACGTACCATTGCATAATTGTTGGTGTTCCATCGCCACCCAGTGGTTATTTAAGGGAACTTTCTCATGAAATACTTGCGTTGCATTGAACCTCATAGTTTGCATTGGGACAGGAGAATATGAGATACCGTATTCATGTTTGAGAGTAAGCCTGGCACGTGGTGTTGGAATAGCAGCTGTGGTTTCTTCTAGAACACTGGAATTCCTCATGAGACATTTGTCCCGATTGGCAACCTTCAGCTATGTGACTAACATGCACAGTAAGAATCTGGCAATCGTCTGGGCCCCCAACCTTCTCAGGTGAGTTTGCATCATTTATGTTATTTTCTGAGGAAACCTGTTCCCTGCAGCCTAGCAACATGAGTCACTTCTAATAGTACTCTATGATCGCACGGTTGTGGGCCCAAATGGTTTTACATGAAGTGAGCTTCGTCCTATATTTGGTTTAACTTGTGGCACTGGGTGCTTGAAGTTATGTTGTCTCTCCGCCTTTAAAACATTTAATTGTTGTTCCACTTTAAAAATATAATAAAAATTAATTTTGATTTTGACTCCTAGCACATTATTTGAACGCCCATGTCAAAGCAATTTGTTTTCCAGTATCTGTATGTGCAATATTTGTTGGCAATGAAAGCTGCACGGATGATTATCAGAAATTTGTTTATTTGTTTTCCTGACACCGTAAGAATAGCAGATTCCCTCCTCAGTGGTTGAGAATTGAAAAACAAGCTGCATTGATGTCGCTAAAAGCTTTTTTTTTGTGTCTGTTTTGTGATCGCGCCTTTGTGTGAGATTCCCATGAGTTTATTTTGACTATCGGGATGAATAATTTTAGCTTTTTTTAGTTATTGACTTTCTTTTTGGTCTCTCACTGCTTTGTTTTTTATGTCTTTTCACTGGCACAGAAGGAGAATGGTACAGTTGGGTTTATCAAAACACATTTTTAGGAGGCGTGTGCTGCTCAGGGATATGGGAGGGGTACAGTCGGTTGGGTTAGCATCTGCGTGGCTGTGGGTGGTCATCTGAGCAAACACGTGTTGGGAGTTCTTCAGCCCTCTTACAATTCAATTCAAGGTGCTTTATTGGCATGACTACATATGGTATCATCTTACCAAAGCATATTAACACAAACTGTACATACTAGGACTGTGCTCACTGTGTGAGATGAAGCAGTTGCGAACATAGTGTATGTTTTGGCAGAGAAGCACATACTGTCAGTGCTCTGCTAAGCTGGCAGTATGAGTTGTGTTGAAGCACACTGGTGCGTAGTTTGTCGATTGTATCAATCCGGATTTGGCCAGGATTGGTGATGATAAATGCGGGAAAATGCTATGTACTGTGAATTTTCTGGTGTCAAAGCTTCAATGTGCTCTATATCTCCACGCTCACAGGTCCAAGCAGATCGAGTCGGCCTGTTTCAGCGGCACAGCAGCCTTTATGGAGGTGCGGATCCAGTCTGTGGTGGTGGAGTTCATCCTCAACCACGTGGACGTGCTCTTCAGTCCCAAACTCAGCCTGCTGATCCGGGAGGGCACAGGTTTGCAGCCCTAGCGCGTCCTTTCTGGGTTTTTAACTCAATGTATTTTGGAGCTTGGCGGTCCACAAATGACTGGCATACATCAGACAAGGCTCTTGATCCTTATGGTGTTCTGTTAGACCTCTTAGTCTGCATGCAGAGCCTCTGTAACATTAAAAAAACCCACTTAACATTGACATTTCATAACTGTTCCTAATTTCAAGAGAACAACATTTTAACATGGTTAGTACCTTGATGACGCATGTGAAAATTGCTGTACTAAAAATGATATGCAAAATTTTCTTGTCGCCTCGTTTGAAGATGATTCCAGCAGAACGTGACAATTTAGATGATGTGCACCCTTCTGTGTCTAACCCAGGTCATGGCTCGCTGTCTCGACCCAAATCCCTGCTGGTGTCGTCACCGTCCACCAAGCTGCTGACCCTAGAGGAGGCCCAGGCTCGAACTCAAGCCCAGATAAACTCTCCCGTCACTGCGGACAGCAAGTACATCGAGGTGGGCGAGGGGCCGGCCGCTCTACAGGGCAAATTCCACACCATTATCGAGTTTCCCACTGAGAGGTAAGTAGTGTCTTTTTAAATTTTTGCCCACTATCCCTCACATGGGGGACAGTTAAATTTTTTTAGTCAGCTAGACATGATATTCATCTTAATATGCATGGAATTGATTGGTCTTCAATATACTATACATCATGTGCACCAAATGGCAGAACTGTATGTGAGCACCTTTTGGTCTGGGGCCATTTTACAGCATCTCAAGCTGGGCCTCAGTTCCAGGGAAGGGAAAGTTTGACATTATAGCTTACAGTACAACATTTCAGATGTTCCTCTGCTCTCTGGAAAGCTTCATGTTGTGATATTATAATTATGTCCTCATTCACAGAGTGAGGTCCATGAATGGTTTATTAATATCACTAGAGTAGAACTTCACTGGCCTTCAAAGAGCTCTAGGTTTAATGCCATTGAACACTCCTCAGGAGCAAATAGAAACATTTAGCCGGTCTCACTCGCCCAACATGTCTCCGCAACCTCACAATTACTGCATGGGCTGGTGCAGAAGCTGATTATCGCAGCAATGTTCTAAGATCTGATGAGAAGTCTTCCCAGAAGAGTGAAAGCTATCATGGCTCAAAATGGAGGACTCAATATTCTCCATAATTCCATGTTGCTGTTCTTGACCTTGGAGTGAGATCTTGGAAGAGCATGGAGTGTAAAAGAAATGTTTACAGATTTGGATAACGTGCATTGTACTCATAAGCAGTGTGGAGGCTCTTGCTGCATGCTCAGTAAATAGAAGTTGCAGCGGGTGTTGCATGAGGGATAATGTACAGTGAGCCGCTCTTTATTGTGAAATACATCCCAGTAGGGTGATGCAAGACCTCCGTGAAGGGGAAGGGTCTTATATCACCCTGAAGCAGTTTATTTTGCAATAAAGAGGAGCTCACTGTACATTATACTCCTTATTACATGGCCACTTACTAAAGAAATCAATATTTTTGACACAAAATATTGATTTAAAAATGATTTTATTACTTCATCTAAAAAAATGGTCCATTACAGATTACATGGCTGGAACTGCATTCACTACTGAGCAATGGTCTATTATTCGGAAATAACAGACCGTAGAGTGCAGTAATTGGCCAATTACTGTTGAGTATTCAACAAAGCTGTGTAATATTGAGATGTTAAAGCCACTGGATACCTTCACTGCTCCCGAACAGAAAGCGGGTCCCCAGTAAGGCGAAAAAATCCCCGGTGGGCAACTGGCGCTCTTTCTTCAATCTGGGCCGGTCTTCCTCTGTGGCCAAACGCAAACTACAGCGGAACCGGAGCGAACCCAACGAGCTGAAGAGCATGGCGCTCGCTGGTGAGACTTCTCTCTCTCTCTCTCTTTCTCTCTCTCTCTCTCTCTCTCTCTCTCTCCTAGCCTCACTCATTCCTTCCATCTCTCCCTCCCACTCTCCTCAGCTCTCTCTTCTTTTCTCTGACTCTCTCGCTCTCTGTCCATTCCATACTTATCCAAACGTAATGTCCCAGAGTCCAATCGTCATTGCCAATTTCGCCGTGAATAATTTACTTAATTAGCATAGTTGTAAGTGGCTTAATGATTAAAGTGGGAAGTTTGCCTTCCCCTAAATTACCTCAAGTGGTGATTTGCTGGTCGTCCTCATGTTTTCGCTATGTTTGCGAAATTTTTCTAATGCTTTTCATTGCTCAGTTTTTGGTGGAAGGTAAAATTGTGAAGTTTGAGTATTTATGAGATGCCCCCCTTTGTCATACAGGAGGCAGGAGTGGAGATTCGGGGACCCTGCGATCCGCCAAGAGTGAGGAGTCTCTGTCCTCTTTACATAATGTGGAAGGTATGATCATACTGTTGTGATTAGTTCTCCCTACTCAAGAGTGTGTACTTATAAGTGTTGTTCCATGCTGTCTCAGAGAAGACCTTTGGTGTGTTCACAGCCATACTCAACATGATGATAGATATTTAATACTACTGGGATTCTATACACCTTAATGGGTACCTGAGGTGGTGTACAACTTAATAAATATAGGTCAGAATAATTTTACTATTCAAGGCTATACTTAAAAAAATAAAGGAAAGACAGTCCCTTCGAGTTGAATAAATATAATAAACTTGACTGATTTGGCTTGTTGTCACGCAGTCGGGGATACAACTTGTGGCCCTGGCTGTGACATCATACTGTTCCCTGCATGAATTATCACGGGAAAACACAACTTTCCCCAGCAGGACACCCAGAAAATATGAGCAGAGCTCAAGCTGTTACTGAGACAAGAATACATGCATGAGCCTGAGTACTCTGTGACACCAGAGAGCAGAACTGAGTAGACAGATGCAGTTTCGGAGGGTCCAGAGGATGAGGAACAGGATAGTGCACTGAGGGAGGGCAGGGCTAAAATTACACTGAGTGATACATGGTGCCAATGTGGCAGACGTACATGGCAAAAGGCCACAAAAAACACAAACTTTTATACGATAGATTTAAAGGGTAAAGTGTTTTACCTCAAAACCAAACATTGACATATACATCACCAATGTTCCCATGCTGGAAATCAATTCCAGCAGTTGTTCACTCCCTCTTTGTCCCTCTGTGTTGTTATTGGGGTGCATTAGATTTAACCAGGGATCTAAGAAGATTAAAGCTCTTAAGGATGTTTTTGATTCCATGAATGTCTCATTTTTGACCTCATACCGATTTTCTGTGGTTTTTGTCATCGGTAAAATGAACATGACTGCGATGTGGAGGATTTGCTCCCTGTGGGTCACAATTACCAGCTTGCAGACGGCTTTCTTCTTTGCCAGGATAAAGCTGATCATGGAGCAAATGTTGCTGTGTTCACTATAAGCCCAGAAAATATAAGTGTTTGGTGTTGTGTGTGTCACAGGTGAGGTTAAGATGCCCCGCAAACGGCGACCGCGCTCCAGCAGCGACGCGCTCTCCGCCTCCTTCAGCAGCGAGCTCCGGGAGAGCCGACAGCACTGCAGCTCCTTCGACGACCTCCCGCGGGCCAACCGCGAGGACGACGATGGCCCGTTACGCGTCCCCGCCCTCATCTCACCCCCTTGCTCAGCCGAGGATGTGGACCTCAGCCCCCCCGACATGGGCATGGCGTCGCTGGACTTCGACCCCATGTCGTTCCAGTGCAGCGAGCCCACCCCAACCAGCGCCCACCCGTCGCCCGAGCCTGGGCGGCCGACCAGCCCCAGGACGAGCGACTCAGCCCCCGCCCCAGCTTTGCCTGAGACGCCTGACAGTCCCGAGAAGAACCTGTCTTCCCTCGGCTTGGTCGCCGAGGAAACGTCACCAGCCCCCTCCTCTATCACCCAACAAGGCTCCCCTGTGACCACACCCACTCACCCAATTCTCCCGCTCCCTGCTGCGGCAACACCCAGGCACAGTTCAGGTGCGCCTCCGGACTCAAACCCCCCTAGTCCTCTTGCCTCTCCAGCCGACATGGCTTCGGACCTGTCGCCGAGCGGGAACGTCGAGCTTCAGCTAGCGGGCGAGGGCCTCTGCACAGCTCCGCCAGTCGCTGACATCACTGAGTCTGCCCCCAACCAACTAGGTCAGTGAAAACAATGATATTTCTTTATTATTTGGCTGAGGCTTCTATCCAAAGAATCTTTCTGCCGTCTAGACAAAGCAGAGGTCATTTCCCTTCAGGTTTAGGAGCCTTTCTGAAGGGTCCAAATCCTGCACTGATTTTTTTGTGGTTATATTTAGTCTTGATCCAGCAACCCTCCAAATCCCAGTTAGTCACACTTCTTGACTAAAGACTGTTCCAGCTCTGCATATGGGAGATGTTTACTGTTTAAGGTGGTTTTTTTAGCATGCTAGTCCATTTGCGTCATATCCCAGTGAAGACAACGCTATTACAGATCTCTCACAAAGAACTTCAGTGAAATTCACTTTTGGATTGTATAACCCCAATTCCAAAAAAGTTGGGATGCTCCGTAACATGTAAATATAAACAGAATTTAGTGATTTGGAAATCTCATAAACTGACATTTTATTCACAATAGAAGATACACAACATATCAGATGTCGAACGTGAGACATTTTACCATTTCATGAAAAATATTTGCCCATTTTGATTATGATGGCAGCGACACATCTCAGAAAAGTTGGGATAGGATGTTTAACAACAGTCTGTAAATGTCTGGGAAGTGAGGAGACCAATTGCTGAAGTTTTGGGGGAGAAAATGTTTTCCCACTCTGGTCAGATGTAGGATTCTAGCTGCTCAACAGCCCTGGGTCTTCTTTGCCAGATTTTTCGTCTTATGATGCGCCAAATGTTTTCTATTAGTGAATGGTTTGGACTGCAGGTAGGCCAGTTCAGCACTCAAGACTCTCCGACTGTTAAGCCATGCTGTTGTGGTGTATGTGGTTTGGCATTGTTTTGCTGAAATGTGCAAGGCTTTCCCAGAAAGAGACATTGTCTGGATGGGAGCATATGTTGTTTCAAAACCTCGATATACTTTTCAGCATTGATAATGCCTTTCCAGATGTGTAAGCTCCCCATGCCATAGGCACTACTGCAACCCGATAATGTCAGAGAAGCAGGCTCTTGAACTCAGCGCTGATAACAAGCTGTATGGTCCCTCTCCTCTTTAGACTGCATGCACGGGGTACATGGTTTCCAAAAACAATTGGAATTGATAATTTTTTATCTGACCACAGAACAGTTTTTCGTTTTGCCTCAGTCAATGTTTAATAAAATTTGGCCCAGAGAAGACGGTGGCGTTTCTGGATCATGTTCACATATGGCTTCCTCTTTGCATGATACAGGTTTAGCTTGCATTTTTAGATTGCATGGCGAACTGTGTTCATGGACAATAATTTCTGGAAGTGTTCCTGAGCCCATACAGTGTATTCCAGTGCAGAACCAGGCCTGTTTTTAATGCAGTGCTGCCCGAGGCACAGAGACTTCTCCAGATTCTCTGAGTTATTTGATCATATTATGTGCTAAAGATTCAAAGTCTTTGCAATTTTACATTGAGCAACATTTTTCTGAAATTGTCCCGCAATTTTTAGACAGTTTTTTGCAGATTGGTGAATCTCTGCCCAACTTAACTACTAAAAGACTCTACCTCTCTCTGCCTCTCTAAAGTTCTTTTTATAACTAGTCATGTTACTGACCTGTTGCCAATTAACCTAATGAGTTGCACAATGCTCCTTCAGCTGTTTTTTTATTAGTACCACTTACTTTTCCAGCCTTTTGTTGCCCCTCCCAACTTTTTTGAGATGTGTTGCTGCCATCAAATTTAAAATGAGCTAATATTTTTTCATTAAATGGCAAAATGTCTCACTTTCAGCATCTGATATGTTGTCTATATTCTATTGCAAATAAAATGTTGGCTTATGAGATTTGCAAATCATTGCATTCTGTTATTATTTGCAATTTACACAGCATCCCAATTCTATATTTTGGAAGTGGGGTTGTACATCCATCTATACCATATGACGTCTATGTCCATCTGTCCGTCCATCCGTCTTTTCTTCCTTCAATTTTCTTGACAACTGTTCATCCGATGGACTTCACCCTTGGCCGGTATATTGTTGAAAACCCAAGGAAGTGCAGAGTTGAGCGTGAAGTTGACTGGCTGAACGGTTCTCGAGAAAACTTCAATCACTGATACTGGAGGCCAAACAATCAGCCTGTTCAGAAAAGGCACATTTTGAATGGGCACTGCACTTATTTGAAATTAATTTGCCTCTGGAAAATGCCGATTTAACAAAAAAAATGTTTTTGAACCCGACACACTTCTCTCAAATAGATGGTGTTTATCTGTATGCTGGATCTAAGCTGCGTGTACCTTGAGGGACTTCTGCCAATCATAACATTTTCAAATGATATGTTCCAAGTATCAAACAGGCTGCTTCAAATAGGCAGCCATGAACAAAACTGCTTTCATCTAAAGCGTCACATCTATACGGCCAGTTAGCAGCTGCTCTTATCTATATCAACATGGCTACCCTAAAACCATACGTTACCATGTCTGAAAATGAGTCACTGAAGTGTGACTGTTTCATGTCTGCCATCTAAACATTGATCTGTATGACAAAGTAGGTTAACCTGCTGATTTCCATTTCAAGGGCTTTCATTTCAAAGCTGAAATCTGCCCGCGATATGGATGCTGCTGTTGGGAGTCTTTGTAGAGCTAGGGTGTGAAATGTTGTTAACATTTTGGCTGAAAATATAATGTTTTTAGTACAAGGGGGAAATAATCAGCTTGGGAATATGTAATGAATGTCATTAAGGGGTAATTAGAGTAGTTTGTTTACATCTGAAACAACGCAACATTCAAGGGGAAATTCTGGAATGTTTAGATCTAAACATTGTCTAAGTTTAAGCTGAAATTAGTGATAAACCTTAAAACCCTCTGAATAATGAATAACGGTCCCGCGCTGGTTTTCACAGTTTTATATATAGTCCTCCAGGATGTTTGAGCACTTTACATACACTGGTTATTCAAGTAAGATGCATGAGAGAATCACATATTCAACCTTTCTGTGCTTATATTAGAACTTGTCTGCTTTTCCCCTGCATTTAATCTTTTTGGCTTTTCCTCATTTTGTGCGATGTGCCTTCTTTTGTCCCTCTCCAGGAGCCGTAGTGATGGACACTCAGCCTGAGGTTTTCCCCGAGTGCAGAGCTTCACTGCGCCCTTCCCCATCACCTCCAAAAGACGCCACTCGCATCCTAGCTCTGGCGCTAGCAGAGTCTGACCAGCAGGCTACTGTTGAGTCTGAAGGGAGGGCATCTGCTCCGCCAACTCCCGCCACCCCGGACCGTCCCTTTGACCCACCGACCCAGACCTGGACGGCCACTTTTGATGCATCCCCACCTCTCACAGCGACTGCCCCTTCTCCATCAGAAACCACCCCTGCCGAGGACTGGACGACAGCAAGCAAGCAGCAATCAAAGGTGACAGAGGGTGGCGAGTTACCAGTTGCACCCATCGCCGGCTCTAATGCAAGTACCGGCCTGAGCGAGGACAGGCCCGTCAGCAGTGCCAGCGCTACCCTCAGTTCGCCTCACGCTGGGCAGCATGTGGACCATACCTCGCGAATGTCACCTCCTCGTGGGAGTCCGGAGAGAATATCGCGTGGCGCGGCCCAGTCAGATACGTCTTTTAGCTTACCCACCCTCGCCAGGGAGCACGGGGTTAGCCTGCCGCAGGACAAAGAGGTAAGGGAAGGGAAGGGTCTGCTGCAGACTTGGTATCCCTGGTTCTCTCAACCTGTAATACTTAAGGACTTAATCTCCTAATGATCTAAATATGTAGGCATCATATTATGAAGAAAGGTATCCCTGCCTGTGTGTAAGTGATTGGGTGACTTTCACATATCTCAACAGCTATTGATCCTATAAACTTCAAACTTGATAGAATTATTGCAGAGGAGCCAAGGAAGTGCATTGTTTAGTTTGCATTTGTTAGACTCAGTGGTTCTAGAGAATTCAAGAAACCTGCAAGCACCAATACGTCTCAAGAAGCAGTAGATCAGAGCGATTGAATGGGCACTGCATTGCTATTTCAAAATGAAACTACCGGCTGTTGGACTATCACTACTGCAACATTTAGATTAAATGTCTGCTTACATGATGCCAAACTGGAATTCATTGTAAAGTTATAGCTTCAGCCACTGTTGCTTTAATTAAGTCCCCATATTTTTGTTGAAGAAAGACTATAGTGAGAAAGATTTGCCATCTCGATCTCTTGGGGCATCCCTTTTGCAGTAACAGTGTTCCTTCACTTTTTTATTCTTTATTCCTCCTCAGATTCAAGCTCCTGAGAGCATTCCATGTCCCACCCCGACCAAACCCACAGAGCCGTTGGCCGCCGCTAAAATGTCCCCATCCAATGTTGCTCCTGTTTCCACTCCGCTTCACGCAGCCGAGATGCTGCGAGAGACATCAACGGTGATCCTGCCCCGAACAGAGCCTGTGGTCCTGCCCCCAGCCTACAGCGCTCCTCCTCCTGCCCCGCCCACACGGTCCATGAAGAGCCGGCTGGCCGCTGCGGCGCTCTCTGGCTCAGAAGCTGCCAATGCCTCCAACTATCACAGCGTCCTCGCCGAGGCATCTGTACCGACCTCTGTGGAGGAAGTCCTTCCCCACCCACCTCCACCGCCCAGGAAATCCTCCACCCACCAGCCTCCCTACTTCCACCACCCTAAAGCAGAGGGGGGGACAGAGCCCCAACCTCCAGAGGCCTACTACCACCCGCAGGCTGCCCCAACAGTTCAGTCCGGTCGCTATCGTGCAGAAAGTGTACCCCCTCTTAATCCCTGGGCCTCCAAACCTGATACCCAAATTCTCTATAATGCGTACCCTGATGGCCGTTATGCTACACTCGGACCCAGATCCTCGCACCAGTCCCTTAAGTCCCAGGGCCATCTCAGAGGAGAGTATCCCCCCTGCAGGCATCCGAGGCAGGGATACATCATCCCAGACGGGGTTGTGGTGTGTCCTGCCATCCGCAGGGTCCAGTCCCTGCATACTGCACCTGCTGTGGTCCAGACTGTGCCGGGGTTGAGGCCAGAGCTCCCCCTGGAGGACGAGGTGATGTACTGTCAGCAGCCCGTGTACCAGTACAAGGCTGTGTACCGGCCCCCGCCAGTACCGCCATCACAGGGGGACTATCACGTCACCCAGCTGCAGCCATACTTTGAGAACGGCCGCGTACAGTACCGCTACAGCCCCTACTCTGGCTCCCACCCACCAGATGGGCCATGTTACGAGCCAGACCCATACGGGACTGTAAGGTTCCGGCACGGCCGCAACTCGCCATTTCCGTTGCCCCTAGTCAGGACGGGGGGCAAAGCCGCAGGGTACCACTACCTGTCTCGCCACGTTTTGCCCCTGGGCAAGGAACATAGTTTCATTAGTAGGGACATGCCCCCCTCCAGCGGGCCCAAGGCAGGGGTGAGCTACGTTGGCTGGGACCTCGACGAGTCAGAGCGGCTTTACATGCACTCACTACGACGGGAGAGCCGGACCAGGCAGAGGGTCAAAGGTCATACCACATCCCTTTATGAGGATGTGGCCATCTTAGACGCAGGGGCTCCTGAAATCCGACATCTGCGCAGCAAATCTGACCCAGGTAAGGCCTTGCTCATGGTGCTGTCCCAGCACCATCACCCAGTCCGGCACCCGCCTTTGGAAACAGAGCCGCCAGGCTACCCAGAACAAGACTGGCGTTACCGCAGCAACGGTCCAGCAGACAGGCAGGCTGCCAGACACAGCGCATCCCGGGGCTCCCAGCATGCACCAGGAAAACTGGACCTCAGCCACCCTGACTTGAAGAGCGAGTCGACAGACTACCGGCACTCGGGTCGCCACCGTAAGGAGGAGCTCCCCGAAAGCCGGAGCCATCCTCCACGATACGAGCGTCCCGACACCGACAGACAGCCGGGCAGGGGCAGCGTCCCTCCTGGCTACCCTGAGGAGGACCCCCAGAAGTTCACCGTGAAAGGTTCCGTACCCCCAAAATCACAGACCACGAGAGAGCACCTGCACTATCCCCACCTGCCACAAGAGGCTGCTGAGCGAGGAAGCCACTTGTCCCAGCGCTATAGGAAATGGCCGGGGTCTCATTACGACAACCTGGACGACTATCATCCCGCCCCTCACCAACAGACCACCCACTCACGAGGAGGGGCAGGGCACTTCCCCAGCAGTGGGTTCACGCCCTCCCACGGCAACAGAACCTTCTCCACTGCCCTTGGGCAGGGGGCCTTCCTGCCAGCCGAGCTGTCCCTCCAGAGGCCCGAGACAGAAATACGTGCTGAGTGACAGGCTATTATGAGAGTCACAAAATAAATTGATTTTTTTAAAAGTCCTTATTTGGCAGCCTCTGCAGGACGGTGGACTGCCTCCTTTGGTGCATTTTATTTTTTACCTCTGTTTTTTTAAAATAAATCACCAAAAAATGCTTTTTTATCTGAAGTGAATGTACCATTACCTTGTATACATCACCCAGGTGACTTAGCCCTGGGTGGGGGTGATCACCAAGGCATATATCTTACAGTACATGAACAACTGGCAAGAGGGGATAAACATTTGAAGTTACACTTGCATTGAATCGCTATGTAATGGGAGAGGGTTTAGGGATTTATCAGAGGTAAATGGGTTAATGTTTGCATTTTAGAAATGCATGTCCAGGTAGAGAACAGTTCTCAGAGTAGTGAGTAGTAGTTTCTGGGAGTCGGGCAGTGGTGGGTAATCCAGGTTTAGAAGAGAAAAGTCCTCAGGATTGTGTTCTGACAGACTGGATTTGCTCATTAGCACAGTTCCTCAGCCAAGAGAGCAACAATAATCAGTGGCTGAAAGGGCGTACGGTTGGAAGCACCACAAGGTTGGACTTTTACCCTCTGTCACCTGGACTTTTCACCTCTAGTGTTGCGTGTCTTGAGCTTTGGGGGGCTGACAGTGCAGAGGGTGCACAGACCCCGTCTTTTCTTGTTTGGGTTATAGCCCAGATGGGTGTGAGAAATTGGTCTTACAGACAATATTCAGGTGTAACTTCATTTTCTTGTTTCATTGTTACCATGCGTACCTTTTTGCACGTAGCTTTATCCATACTCCTCTTCGCACACTTACTCCTCAATGTTCTGTGAAGTGCTGGGAAACAATGACTTCAACGCTTGAGTGCCTTTGGTATAGTTTGTTTGTGCTTCTGTCACAAATAAAATCAGGACTGAAAGCAGTGAGGACCCTCAGCCACTTAGAACCATGAATGAAATGGAGGGATGACCCCCAAACTGTTTAGCTTTATTTGATTACATTGTTCCCATCACTACATTAACGATGTCAAATGAGTTCCCTCGCCTGTAGGCGTGATATTTACTGCTTCGAAGTTGAAGTTTAATGACACTGGTGGGTTATAGATGCTTATTAAAATGGACATATTTTAGCCACAGTTCAAGAGGAATATTTTAATTTCAAAATTGATGCAATTCAGTTTTGCTCACCTTATAATATTCTGAATTAGAATAGTCTCTGCTTCTAGACTTCTGTGTCCACATCTTCTGCCACTGAATCTTCCCCTGTCCTTTTTCTGTCAGTCAGTGTCTGCCTTTTGTTTATCAATGCAATGCCAGTACTGTGGGAAGAAGACAAGCCATAAAGCTTTCCTGGCCATTGTACCGGAGAGGAAGTTTATGAATTAAAATATGCTGTAGTTTTTTATGGAGTATTAGAATAAGAAATGCATTCAATTTTCCTCAAAGAGTCCACCTTTACAGTGTATAATTTTGGTATTTGGCATTTGATTATGGTTGTCAAAATTATGTAATTTGGAAGTCATTTAGCTTTACGTAGAAATGGATTATAGTAGCTTTGATTACATCACATGGCCTCTCATATTTGTAATACTGTGAGCATCTATTCTTGATGGACACCATTTTTAATGCAAAGATAAATCACTCTTCCTCTTGCAGTCCTCAGCACACACATGTGCGCGTGCACTTACACACACACACTGCCCCCATCTCAGTTCAGTTCTAAGGTACTACAAGGCTATAGCTCCAACGCAGAAACTTTCTGAATGGACAAACCATCTGCCTGTGTGCCAAATGCAAAATCTCATCTCAACAACAGAGGACCATAAAATGTTACATGGTGCCATGTACGTTCTTTTTTTCATTTTTTCAAAGATAAACTGGATATTGTCTTAGAATTGTTCTCAACTATGCGGCATCATTTATCTCAATAATACCACTTTCCAGTGGAATAATTCAGGAGCTGCTTTGGACTGTCTTCCAAGATGTAAGCTTGCAGAATGAATGAATATGGGTGGAGAGGTACCAGGTTATGTCTGTAAAATGAGGTTTGTACTGATCTTTGAAATGGGTCTTAAAGTGGAAATGAAATATATCAAATAATACATTTATAAACAATATTTTTTATAATCCATATAACTTTTTAAGCTATAGCCAGAATGAGAAAGTCTATTGAAAGGAAAACATGCATTGAGTTAAAAACAAATCTATTTATGGAGACTGCAGACATGATTAAATAATTTAGAGCTGTGATCCTCATATCTCGGCCTTTGAGGTCCGAGAACTGTTGGTTTTCCACTCCCACTTCGTTTGGCTGTTGGGTGGAAAGACAGTCTGTTTAGAATCAATAATTGTTCAGGCAGTTGCTCAGCATCAGGGCTGGATTTGGATTCAAGGTCCAGATTTGGTAATTTCTACTCTTTCACATCCTTAAATTTGTTGATTTTGTGTCTGTTTGAAGTGTGGCATTAATTGTGCGAGAATGTGTGCTGAATTATGTCGTCATTTTGAGCTTTGTTATTTTCAAGGCCTTAGTATACCATTCATGCTTTCGTAACACCAACATCTCAGTTCATTTTTGAGCAGCATTATTGTGAATGAATTCTCAAATGCATTTGCCGTCTCTAGAAAGGCATAGGTATTAGCTCTATGGTTATGGCCGTGGCTAATGTATGCCTGGCAGCACTAGAACCAGATGAACACAGCTGTAGGTTTAACATTAGCTCTCTCATAGAGTTCAGTTACAGTCTTTACCATCGTTGATCCTGTGGTATGCTCAGTCTTTAGACACATCTGTTCTCATCTCTGTTTTGTTTCAAAGCTCTCAAAATATTGCTAAACATTGAGAGGGAAGTGCTGTTGAATATTGACTCTGGCTGCTTCATGGGAAACGTCGTCTTTGGTTTAAATTTTTGGTGAGCAGTACTGCTCACCTCCCTTATAGGCTACTTTTGATATAGAACAAAGAATATTACATTGCAGAGGGATATCAGGACTTTAAATTTTCCGGAGACTTCTACACCCCAAGGGCGATGATGTAGACAACACCAACTGGAACCAATTTTACTTTTGGCCCATCTGCGATGACCTTTCTTTTTTGTAATACATTCAAAAGTGTGTTTTTTTCCTATTTTAGAAATAGGAACTCTGCATTACCAGACCATGAACTGTGTATGTGACCAGTGTGGTGCAGTTTAAACCTGGTTATGAAGTTCTCTAAAATGGTGGTCTCCTTTTGTACATTACATGTGTATGTGTATATATGCTTATGTACAGTGTCATACGCTCATACAGACTGGATATAATATTAAACTATGAATCCATGTATTATGTTTCTTTGTGCATTTGTATTTTGGGGTTTTACTATAATCCACCCACAGAAGGACTGATAACTGGCATATCCATTTACTAGTTTAAAGGGGACCTATTATGCTGATCCTTCTTTTCATACATTTTTTTTTTTATTATTAAGATTATTTTGGGGGGATTTTCCCTTTATTAGATAGTATTTAGTGTTTGGTATTTAGCCGCCGTGGGAAGGACTTAAGGTTTTACGTTAATCCAAGAATGTGATTTTGCGAACGTGATTTCCTCTCTGAGCAGCTCGTCCCGAGATCTTCGCGAGATCTGGGCTAAACCTGACATCAGGTTGTGCAGTCCAATTAGTACAGACCTAGCAGAGCCAATCACGGCGCTGTACCTGCTCACACCGGAAACTATTCTAGCAGGCACTAACAACGGCAGATCATGCTATGCCTTAGTAGCGTCTACACTTTTGGAAATACAAAAGAAGAACCGCAGATCATTTGAGGTGCAGTTCTGTCAGTATCTCTCTCAAAGCTGCATGTCTATTTACCTTTGGACGCGAAGAAAAGCACCCATTTCTCTACCAAAAGACAATGCCACCAGAAATCAGTGGGTAGCTTTTTTGTTTGCTGGCAGCAAACAGCCACGGCCAAAGGTTTGTGCTCAGCATTTTACCAAAGACAGCTTTGTAAAAAAAGGATAATTCGACACAGGATAAGCGTTTCAATCCTTCTCAGGTGGCAGACGCGTCACAGTTTCACTCTGGGGAGGCGGACCCAGAAAACTGCGTTCTGCTGCCTCGTCCCACCTAGATCCGCCCTCCACAGAGCTGGTCAGAAGAAAGTGGGCACAGGGGAGTGGGGGCCATGTCAGAAGAGCCGCCCCAACGAGGCATTTCAGGCAGAGACTACAAATGGGGTTTTTTGAGGATGGCAGTATGAGCTAAATAAGGACCCTGTTTTGGACTTTGAACAATCAGGAGTATTCTAGGGGAGTCCAAGATCAAAATATAACCTTGAAAATATAGCAAAATAGGTCCCCTTTAACTTCGGATCCCTCTCTCAGCCGTGGTTTGCTCTCTTATGGTGTATTGTCTCATCCATCTTTTTCCTTTAATTTCCTGAGCCTTAGTACACACTCAAGTCAGTGTTTTGCCACGCTTTCTCCCCATTTCCATGGGTTTTTCAGCAGTCCCTCTCATTATTACTGTCTAAACACAGTGGTCTTTTTGAACATGATGCAGAGACTAAGAGAGAAAGTGAGGGTCAGGGGGGGGAGGGAGCAGGGGGGGCAGAGAGAAAGAGACCAGGCCAGACCTGTCCAGGACAGAGAAAAAGAGGAATGATTCTTTTGTTGACAGTATCCAATACCTGGACAAGGCTGGATAGAAAAGGTGTGAAATTGGCATACTTAAGCGTACTGTCCAATACGTGCTCCACCCCCTCTCCGTCAGTGATCTGTCCAACTGTGATTGGACCCACATACTGCGCCACATACTGAGTCTCTCTCTCTGCAGTGCTGCCTCAAAAGCTTGGTTTACTTTCTGAAAAGCGTGTTTTCAGAATGTATTAGTTAAAACCCTGAAAATCTGTGTATAGTCTGGGGATTTTAAGTGAATTTTGTATGTTTTGAGAAAATGTTGCTTGCTTAACCTTCTCATCTAGTGTACCCCACTTGCCCTCACAAGAAGCAGTTTGTATTCGAGTTGTCAGTAATAGGCAATAAATTTAGAAGACTGTATATGTTTATGTGGCTGTTTTGAACACATTTTAAACACGGTGCTTGCAACACTCTGATCCCATATCAAACCTGTCACAAGGATCAGAAAAACCCACTGAGGGAAAAGTTGGGAACTAGCACCTTTTAGTGGTCACAGGAGGAAGGACTCTGGAGCTCACAGCTGTCAAACACATCGAGTGAATTGGTGACTCACAAAATGGGAGAAACAATTTGGCCCTGACATTTCTCCCCTAATCTGGTAAAACCTAGTTGACTCCCTTTTTGGTTCAAATTGAGTTAGACGCATTTTTTAGCTGTTACTAGGTTACTAAGCACCAAATAAAGTACCTACAGTCGTCATTGAAAATACACATTCTTTTTTTTCTTTTTTTTTTTACAGGGAGTTTATCCTGATGAACTGAAGTTGTTTTCAGTTTTCACAGTTGATGAAAAAGTGAGTTACTAGCTTTTACCAGATTAGGGGAGATTTGGTCTTCACTGGCCAATTCTTAATATTATTTTTATTATTAAGAGATGCACATTATTCCGCCAAATTAGTTTTATTCTGTGGTGTTACACATTTTCTGTGGCCAGTAGACATTTTTAGAGATGGGCTATATGTTTTTACCCTTCAGCCGACAAAAGTTTTGGAGGGGTATTGTTATGGCGAGTGGCGTCTGTCTGTTTGTCTGTGTCCGTTAACTTCTAGTTTCCGGACAATAGCTGAAAAACGCCTTGGCCAAATGCTCGCATTTCTGGTGGTATGTTGGGGGTGGTTAGAGGAAGCTTCCTATCTATTTCTGTCCCTCTGTGATAGTCAATATGGCCACCACGGCAGGGCAAGCGCAAGGCTGAGGGGTCCCGCTCACGACAGTGCACTATTTTTTGTTTTAATATACTCTGTTGCCCATAAAGTTGGAATAATTTTGTATTCAAACACATTATCAAGCATAAATCACATTTTCATAATCTTTTCATGAAAAGAGATTAAAATATTTTATTCCAACTTTATGAGCAACAGAATATTCCACCCTCGTCAGTAGTGAATTAACGTAGCTCCTGCATTTTACTTGACCCACAAGCCCTTTCAGTCTATTATTGCTCTAAATTTATTGATTAAATACTCCGGCAGTGGCATTTATTTGTGTCTTGGCTTGGCCACTGACTCGTGCTAATTGTGATGAAAGATTCCCTGACCCAACCAATTCTATAAAAAGTCTGGTGCATAAATATTTGGAGTTTTACAAAGATGTTATTTTAGCTGTTTACCCCAGTGAAATTAAATTTTGAATATAAGCTCTAAGTGCAAGCTGGCAGCTTTTATGAGGTCATCCACATCTAAATTAAGTGGATGATGTATGGATTACTGCTCTTTGTATATGAGCCACGACCTCCCCCTCCAATGGGACCAGAAGTAATTGGACAGATGGCTGCGCTGTTGTTTCATGCCCAGATGTGAATTATACCCTAATTATTTGCTTAGCAAGTTAGCGGATCATTTCAAGAGTGGAATTTGAATTTAGAATCTGCCACTGCTCACTTTAAACAAGTGAAGTCTAAAATGCCATCACTACCAGTGAAGCAGGCAATCACTGCATTCAAAAATTCAAGAAATTGGAGAAAAAAAACAGGTGTGTCCAAACTAACCATTTTTTGTATAGTTTTATGAAGAAAAGAAATAAGTACTGGAGTGATCAGAGCACTGATTGGCCTGGGAGACAATTGATAATAATTATGTTGTTTGACAAAGGAATCATTTCCCTAGTGAAACAAACTCCCTCACCAGGAATATTTGTGTAACAGTCAACAATCGAGAGAAGACTTCACCAGAGATAATACTGAGAGTTTATTTCAAAATGTGAACCACGTGTAAGTCTCTAAACATGATGACCAGATTAGAGTTTGCAATACAACATCCCAAAAAGATTTTATGTAAACAGAAGGATCAAAGAGATTATGATCAATCCTTTTGAGTTAAATTGGTTGCATAGATATGGGAGATTCAGTGATAACATTCCGGAAAGAAGCACCGTGCATCTTCAGTGAAGATGAAGCCAAAGATTTGAATAATGCCTTCACTTGTGAAATGGTGTTCGATGCTGATATCTAGACATCTGTTAAGTTCATATATTATATTCTCAATGTCACCACAGGAGCCCAGGTTAATGAGAGGAAGTGTAATTAGCAATAACAATTCACTTGCCCAAAAAGTATCTTCTACTTCTTATGTTTGTTTTGCTGATGAATGAGCTAACTTTATTTTTTAATTGCATGTCTACTGAGCCCAGTCTCATCCCGATGCATCATATATAGACGCTACCAAACCCAGCGTTGATGTTTGACACAAAATGACGCTTTTGGTGTCCTTCTTTGTTGCCAGTTTAAAACAAATCCTACCCCCTGACCCGAACCGCAACCCTTAGGGTCAAACAAAGACGCAAAAATCTTCCTTTGGTGTCGTATGTCAACGCCTGGTCGGTTGGCGTCACTATATGACGAGTCGGGATGAGAATGTGTTGGTCTTTTGTACAGTCTTAGTTGGAAACACGTCAGGATGGAATTGAAAATGCAAATAAAAAAGATAGCTGTAATTTTTGAATCACTTTAACCTAGGTTAAGCTGTAAATGGTGCATGACAAGATTTGATTAAATTTTACCTTATTCACTATATTTATATATTTGAATAGACCTCATATTCAATTTGATGCCAGCAGCACCATCCAAAATGAAGTTGAGATAGAGGCAGTATAATACTACTGTAGTAAAGTAAGGTAATTTTTTTTTAAGTGAACAGGTGTTGAACAGGTGACAGCATGAAAGGAGAATCCACTTTAGGCATATCCTTAAGGCCCAAGCAAACTTTTGCCTGATCGGATAATCCAACTGTTTTTGAAAAATTTTCTTCATGCACAATTGGAACTTTTTGGATTTCACTAGGGCTGCAACGATTACTCGGGTAACTCGAGTAATTCGAGTACAAAAAATAATCGAGGCAAATTCCTTACCTCGAGGCTCCGTTTAATTAATGTCACGTTACTCTTTATTTTAATTTGTGTATCATCGCGGCATTCTGTATATGTTAACTATAGCGCTGTTCAGATAGGCCATATCCCTGTTTCAATATACACATAGAAATAACATTTATAAATGTAACGTTACAGTGACGGTCCGTCGGCAGAAACATAGGGCCAGCAATAACCTCACCTTTCACTTCTTAATGACAGACACCTCTCGCAGTTTACCTCCCCAATTAAAAACAGTTGCTCAGACTGATTGCTGGAACCGATGAGAATCTAATTTATTTTTGAAAGCCTTGTTATACATTGCACTACGAATATATACGGCGTTTACTTCCGCACATCAATGACGATGGAAAATATCAATCGCCTACGTCTTTATAATTTCTGGATTTGCGTAAATTAGTTCGCGAGGTTAATTGAGCAACAAGTCAGGAGAATCCGTTCTCTCGTCTGAATGTAGTGACGGCTAAAGTGCGTTGTTAGACGCACAGCTGAGTGATAACAACGAAAGTAATCGCCGCGAAGTCAGCGAAAGTTCCAGATTTTTTGCAGATTGTCATCCTTGCGGAGTCACATCAATTATATCAACATGGCAAACAGATAATCGCTTTGTCATTCGTTAATTATTACATGTCATGCATTGGCGGTAGATGTTCAGGTAATAAACTGATTGTTAATCAGGCAAACCTGATCGCAACAGCACATCGTCAATACTGCAGCGCCTAAAAAGAAAACGCCCTCACTTCAACGTTACAAAGTAACGTTCATTTAAGATTGATATTAACACTAGCGCCTGTTAAAACGTACAGTATTCATAGCCTGTGGTGTTAGTCTGTAGTAACGAGGCATGGAAGTCACTCACGTCAAGCGCAATTTTAAAAAAAGGGGGGGGGGCGGGGCGTCTAGGTTACGCATAGCCTGTTGGTGTCCGCAGATAAACTTGTATTAAACACCTTTTTTGTCATGTCAGTTCATACTTGTCAGACTAGTAATGCGGCTGTCCACACCAACACTGATACACACACAGGTACACATACAGTATAGTTCATATATGAGGTGAAGAGTTTTGTTCTTAAGCCAGCAATGGTTTAAACTTTAAAGTTTTCATTGAGAAGTTCGGTGTTTTGATTTTTTTATACAGGGAGAGCTAATCTCTCTCTCTCTCTCTGTCCCCTTTCTTATACACGTTTGCCAAATTCATACCAATCGGCTTAGTTCTTGTGCCTTATGGTTAAGGCTGCTTTGGATTGTTGACTGAAATGCTGAATTTTATTACCACTTTGAATGGCTGACTGCTGAATTGTCCATCCATCCATTTTCTATACCCACTTATTCCTCACTAGGGTCACGGGGCGAGCTGGAGCCTATCCCAGCTGACTACGGGCAAAGGCAGGGACCACTGCTGAATTGTATTTAATTTTTTATTTACATAGCAAAGATTTATTTTTATTGTCTTAGATGAAGATTGTTTTATTGGCTTAGTTCTTAAGCCAGCAATGGTTTCAACTTTGAAAGTTGTTAAAATAAAAACCTTTTTCTGAGGAAAAAAACCGCAATTGTTTGTTCATTTTAAAAGGCCTTTCATATTCCATTGTACAAAATTTATTTAATTGTTTAAAAACAAAAAAGTAAGATTCGTTAGATTACTCGATTACTCGTAGAAATAATCGACAGAATACCCGATTCCAAAAATACTCGATAGTTGCAGCTCTAGATTTCACCCTCTACAATGCTTAATATTGTAGACATATTCAGGAAACCCCGAGGAATTTCTGTACATGCAGGACGAAGCCAAAACACAAAACAAAACAAGAGGGGCACTCTAGAGCGCATACCTTTGCCATGTCATATTATGTCAGTATTATAGGTTCTGGATCCACAAAATATTATCCAGATCACCAACATCTATAATAAATTCTACATTTGTGTAGATTCTATTTAATGCTGAAATTTTATGAAACTCTGCTCATTACACAAGGGATAATCATTCTATTCAGGTATATTTTAAATTAATAATTTAAATTAGGATCCATATGTTCCAGATCACTTTGAAATCAACGCAACCTTGCACTACTATCTTCCATTCTACCAATTTTCATGCCAATCCATTCCATTTTTGAGTTATCCTGTTAACAGACAGCAGAAAAGCAGGTGAAAACATAATCTTCTTGGTGGAAGTAAAAATAACCTGAAATGGAATGATGCTTATATTAGACCTATGAATGCTTATGGAGTTTGTCTGTTCTGCCTCCTTCCAGCTCCCTTTATTAATGCGATTCCCATCCAAGTTCATTGCCATGGTTAGGACTGGCTTTGTCAGGAAACTTTGAACGTCATTGTTCAATAATTTTTTCTTGTTAAATGTCCGGTGTAATTGGTAACACTGATTTAGTCTCAAGTTTATAAACAGGTGGGAAAATGTCCTCACCATGGCATCCCTACTGGAAAGCGGTTCCTGGCCTCGTAGCTAGCTAGCAACTGCATTTGGCCGACCACTGCATGCTACCAGAAGACTTTGTCTCCCAGCTGCTTTCCTGGGGCATTGGACAGCACCTCTAGATTTTTTTGACGCCTAATACAGTCAATGGATGGTGTTATGTATGAGTATTTTGTGTACAGCACTGTATACCATTTGTAAATGGAGATTTGTAAGAAACTATTTAAATGCCCATTATGACTGGTCAGCGATTTGTTTATTTTGGTTATCATTCACCACCCTCTGGTGGTATGCCTGTGTAACAGTCTATTTTGCATGGTCTGATGCAATACCACTTGTTTGTGATGAAATAGACCAGTGCTTCCTAAAAGCTTCTAGCATCTTCTTGCCTGGAGGGGGCCGGATCACCCAGGAATCCTGTAGATCTTTCCAGAATGTAGCTAGTCTATATAAATGTTGTGATTTTGGTCAGTAGGGGCAGAGGTTTTGTTTTGGCAACAGAGTTACATAGTGGCATTAGAGTGTTATAATAAGATTGCGCAGTGGATTATTTGTAGAAATTTTTGGACCTAATCAGTGAAGAATAAATTTATTTTAGTTGTCATTGCTGGTTTTCTTTGTTGTGATTTTCAAGTTATAACAGTGGACACAGCAATAGATTGTAGTGTGATAATTGCCTTTGCTTCGTTACAAATGGATTCATTCTTGCTATTTTCAGGGCAATTTCCGATACAGAATTATTTTAATTAGACAGGCTGGCTGGCTAAATAATCAAAACGATCCTATTTTATTTAGCTAGATAGTGTGGCAGGAAAACTCTTGTGGACCAAGTTTTTCCCCTCACCCTTGTAAATCTGTCCTAAAGGAATGGACACATTCTCCAGAGTCTAAAGTCACTTAAAATGAAATACAAAAACCCAGGCAGATCTGCGCAAACCTGGAAGCATTCCTTCTTCATCAATCACCCGACACAGACTGACCACTGATTGTGCAAACCGTCGTATTTATTAGCCTTTTGGGACATCCCTTTAGGTGGGAATAAACATGACTTCCTTATCAACCATTATTCTGACTGGTTCATTGTCATATAGCTACATTCCACCCTTAGTTGCAAGCTTGCCATTATACAATAGTGGAAAGTAATTTTAGGCCTCCAGGGACACTTGAGCACCACGCATGTTCCTCCTAAACCTAGGGTTCACCTGAGGGTCAGTGTGGATGCCCAAGTTGCCTAGATTCCTGGATATTTCCAGAATTCACTGGAGTGAGCCGGCTCATATAAAGAAGCTGCTAATTCGTTGACTACTAATATAGTTATTCCAGAAGATTAGCTCATCTAGTTGACTTTGGTCAACCTGCTAGGGGTTTTTCTATCTGAATTTTTTTTATTCTTCTCAACTCCACACTCTTACAGCAGTTTTTAAGGGCCACAAGAACCTAGCTGAGTTCTTTCTGTTGAACAGTCATTATGGGAATACTTTGATTTTAGAGTATTTAAGAGTATTTTTCCCACCACAATAGTCATCATTAATTGTGTTTCGTCATAAAGTGTATCAATCACAAGGTTGCTAGCTCCCCAATCTAGATAATGTTTCAAATAGCAAGGGAAAACAACTTAGCTAGCTACGTTAGACTATATTCAGTGCAGTGGTGGTCGGCCTGTAGAGAGCGCTGGGGCGCTGCCCCCCTTCATATATTAAGGGCTCAAAATTTACTTAAACATGTTAAATATACGTACTTCCTGGGTGCGGGGCGCCGGCCAAACGGTACCTAATGTAAGCTCTCAAAGTTTTGGTGAGCGCATGACCTTAGGCTGCTGTTTCATTGCTTTCTTCAGATTATCTTACCAGACACTCCTTTTATTGGCAGCGAATTGGTATTGTTTTAATGTTTTTTGATATAATGTGATTGGATGATTCTCATTGCTGTCAATCATGTTCACACCCACCGCAACTCTTCATCTCGACTGTCAAATCAAATTCGTCAAACAAGAAGTTGAAAATGTAAAAACAATAAGGGTATGCAGAAGTGGACTGGTGATTATTGAGTCCAAATCTTTGAGATAGCATGATAGAGCTTTGAAGATTAGAAAGTTTGATATGATGCCAGTTACTATTTTTCGTTGCGAAGCCGACCCACTGTTAATGGAGTTATCAGTGGAGTTTTGGTGTCGATAAAAGTGGAAATATTCTTGGAAATTGAAGGAGTGTGAGGAGCACAACGCTTAAAGAGTCATAAAGATGGCAAGGCCACAGATAGCTTGTCAGTGTTGCTTGAATTTGAAAATGAACTTCCTGACCCGAGTAATGATTGATTACGTAAGTTACAGGGTGCGGGCATTTGAAAGAGCTCCATCAAGATGCTTTCGCTGCCAAAAATATGGACATGTGGCTGCGGTGTGTCGTCAAAGAGACTATAGGTGTAGATGGTGTGGAGAAGAAGGTTGCCCAGAACTGGATTGTGAATTGCCAGAGGAAAAAGCCGTGTGCTATCACTGTGGGGGAAATCGCGAGACTGATACGAAGGAGTGTGAAAGATGGAAATTTGAAAGTGAGGTGGGAAGTACAAGGAAGTACAATAAAGTATCATACGCAGAAGCTTGTAAACAAATACGGGAAGAAAAGGGAATGAGGAAGGTGGTGCAGAGTACAGTGGGGAAGGTGAGGGCAGAAAACGGATGCAGCAAATAGCTAGTTATGGATAGGAGACTGTTTTTAGCTTTCATAGCAGTGGTGATAAATTGTGCTTGTGAGATCGAGAGACAAAGACGGAGAAGCTAAAAATGGCTGTGTGTGCAGCTCGAGAGATATTGAGTATTACAGACGTGACCGGTGATGATCTTCAGAAGACATTGGAGGAAGGGTTTGGAGGGTTATAGGCGATAATTAGACACAACTGAAACATGAAGTTGATTTAGGATTTGGATATGGTGATATTGAGTTTTTTTTTTTTTTTTTTTTTGGTTGAAGTTACCCCAAGCGAAAGTAAAATCCAGAGGCTGGTGGTAATGCACCAAAAGGTCTGTAACCGCCATAAAACCTAAAAGAAGAAGAAAAAGACTGTCGAATCATCCACCGCCCTTTCAACCTGGTAGCTGAGCGAGATGGCTAGTTCAAGTGGAAGCGCGGAAACTGAAAGCAATTTGGTTCTTTCCTTACAAAAACAGTCTTTCTCAAGGCGTTCACTGGAGGAACAAGGGAAAGTAAAGGAGCTTGGCCTGGATCGACCCGATTCAAAGATTCAGCAGCAGGCAAGTGATCGTGGATGAGCTTATGCCCGGGGCTTCTCCCGCACTTGTTACGACAAACGGAGTTGGCTAGCTGGATGTGGCGTTAGCGGTGCCATTTATTGCTTTCCCTGTTTATTTTTCCAGTTTGGCAGATTCCACGGAAAGTGTGACCAATTGACAACTTTAATTTTTGAACCAATATAAAATATTCCATTTCTGTAAGCATGCGCGAGTGGATGTTTACTTCCTGGCCCTCTAGAATTTTCACCAACTCGCGTTTGTGTTCCTCATCAAAAAGGAAAAAATTTCCGTCCACAGTAATAACGTTAGCAACAACCTGTAATCTTAGTACAGCACAGCTGTGAATGAGACTTGGGCGGCTGCTGGCAGGGTATTTAAACCCTTTTGTGCAGATGTGTCCGCCAGTGGACACAGAGCTGCAGATTTATGCACGCAGTTACAATATTATATCACTAGATTGCACACCCGGATCAGTTATTGAATTTCACTAGCAAGCCGAGTTCGAACACGGTTTAGTAAATGGATGAATTCACTCCAATCCCTGGATGGATCAAGCCAACCTTAGTTTGACTTAAAGTGGTTGGCACATCCATACTACAGGGTGGCACAAAAAGTGTCTCTCTTTCCTCTCAGAACTCCAGGGTGGATGAGGAACTTGGGAATGAGTGGGCAGGATTGACTCATTATCCAGTGTATGAATTTTATTGCCTCAAAATAATCCCTGGTAAAAACTGTGCATTTCAGGTCACTGTTCAAGAGTAGATATACAGGCTTTAACAAAGCCCTGCTTATTGTGGATTAGCGAGTTGGTCACTGGTGTGCCTTCCCTTTCTCCGCTCATTGTGCCATTATTGCCGTTGGCTCAGACAATCTTGTCATCGTTTGAATTTTTAACTTTATAATTTCATCCTGTTCAGTACAGTGGGATCTGTTGGTCACACTTTCTGTGGAATCTGTCATTTATGTATATAAATATGTAACTTACCACAGCTGTAAGGTACTGGAAAGGCATGAAAATGCACCTTGAAAATCCTTGAAAAGCGCCTTGAATTTCACTTTGGAAAAGGTGTATGAAGCCTGTAGACAGCATTACAGTGCTGTGTTTTTAGATTTGTGTTTTGTTTTTTTGTTTTTTTTTTATTTTTTGTTTAACTATGTTCCACTTATTGTTTGCATGTTTACAAAACATCAAAATCCCAGTTTGTTGGTGGATTGTCTTTAACATGACTGCTTTTACAATCAATCTGTAAGTAATGTAAGGACAGATACAGTGATCTGTGGACATAGGACATCCTCAATTCATAATAAAGGGTGCAAACTCTGATCAAATCTATAGGCTACATTTTCCTTCTTGATAACTGACTATACTGACATTGAAGCAGAGCTCTGTCAGATGTGCTGTGCCAAGGTAAATTGCTCCACCACCCCCCACCAATTTTTATCACCAGCCGCCACTGATTCAGTGTCCAGTGACGCTACATTAAAACAAAAAAATAAAAGCAAAAACAAAAAAAGAATGGTTCTGTTGAAGTCCAGAAGAGCCATTAATTGTACAAACCGATAGAAAAGTGGCGAGTCATGTGAAACATTTGCTAATAACGGAGCCAGAAAAATTAGCCAGCTTTTGACCATGGTTGAGCCTTGGAGTAAGATGCCCAGATGTATGGGAACGTAGGCTAGTCACGGGAGCTTATTAAACTGGCATTCAATGAAGTCAAAATGTTAGAGAAAAGTGTTCGAATTTAGAGTGATCATACTTTCAAACAAAATGTCCCTGTGTGAGGTAGCAAATAAAGGTCCACCACACTAGTTGGCTAACGCTGTGCAATGTTAACATTGAACTGGCCATACTCACGTTAATATGATCTAACGGTTGGACGTGACTAAGGTACATCAAAAGCTAAGCAGAGAACCCACTGAGAATAACATTACTCAGTAAGCCAACTGCCACCGCTTCCTGGCTATGTACAGTGTTTGTCTCACCACCGCATCCTGGCAATGTAAAGCACTCAACTCGCCAACACACACCATTAGCAGGCTACATCCCTTAGCTGCTTTCGTGAGGTAGAAAACCTGCACATCTTTGCCCATTTTAGGATTAGCCACGGGTTAGGTGGAGTTGGGCACAGCCATGAGACCTATTGGAGCGTTGCTGATGCCATAGGTGGAGCGTTTCCTCAATTACAGTATCAGCAGCACTGCATATTCAAAAACCAAATGGTTAGGAGAGGATCAAGTTAAGGTTAGGAATCAGGGTTAAGGAAAGGTGATTGTCATTTCATAAAAGATAGTTGAGTTTTTTTAAAAGGTGGCCTGCGGCTCACACTTCAAAATGTTTGCCTCGTGAAAACAGGATACAAATATTCTAAGGGCAATGCTCTCAGTTTAGAGGTTTTGTACGCCCATCTCGCTCTTCAATACGGCAGATTTTTGTGCTTATATGTCGACATTATTTAATCTCCTCCTTTGCTGTGCTCATAATTACGGCAGCCACTAGAGGGCATCTGTCACGTAAAGATGAACAGTTTGTTGTCCGTGCTTGCATTTATGAATGTCAAATACCTGTGCAATACAGGTCAAGAATGATTCTCAGTTTAGTGCTTTTTATTTATTCATACATTCATTTATTTACCCTTTCCTCTTCCATATCATGCCAGTTTCTTTGTAACCAAGGTTGTATACTGACAATTTGGTCATGAAATCCGTATATCCTCTGTCTCTGTTGAAGCCCATATAAAGAGACTCACTCTGACTGCATTAGGTCTGCTGAGATGAAATTTAGTTGTGTACAGCTGTGTGTCAAATAAGCCTGAACTAGGCATTTCCTACCATGAATGACCCATTTCAAGTTTTTTTCAACAATTTAACGTAAATTATACCACGTCTCCTCCAGCTAGAATTATGTGCAACCGCCTGATTTTTGGTCACAGTAAGGCAAATCCCCTCTTCTGCATCTGCCCACAGAAATAGTTTTACCATGTGTCGCCGTATGCTAGAACACAGGGAGGAATTAGAAAAATGGTAAATGGAGCCTAATTTGGTACACTGCCTGACCTCAACATGACCAAAATTATGCAGCAATATATTCAATTATATCTTAGATTGCTGTATGCACCAATTATTTAATTGTGCAAAAGAAATGGTATTTGGCCCCATCCTGAATATTTACCTCTTTGCAGTCTTTTCTTTATACACGGCTCTTAAAAGCATCTGATCTCACCCTGTGATCATCACTCTCTTTCATAGGCTTTAGAGAAATATAATGGCTTTCAAACGTCACTTTGATAAGGTAGTGTATATGGTGCCTCTCATGCATGGAAACAAATAACACTTCACTGGCATATCTCCCCGTATCTTTAAGAGCTCAAAATAATGCACAACCATAAAGCGTCACAGCTATCAGATACTCTCGGGATAAAAAACTTTTGTAATTGCTTGAAAGTAGCATTTTACTACCTTTTTCATTTTAAGAAAGTTTTCATGTTCAGCAAGTATGAATGGGCAAATTTTAGTTATTCCTGACGTCTATACCAGTACTTTTTGATTTTGCAGTACAACAGGTAGTTTTATAAAGGCCATGTAGTTAGAGTTTTGTAAAAATAATTCTGAAGAAAATGAATTGTTGGAGGCACTTGTGTACAGCATTGAATAAACTCTATGGATATTCACTTGACGGGTTTAAAATAAGTTGTGTTTCTTGCTAATGCTCTGTATACTAGTGGAGGCAGAGGTGTCCTGGGGTAACCAGTAACTGCTGACAGATCTCTCCGCCGAAGAGCCTGAGACAGAGATGGCGATAATCATGACAAAGCGCCCTTCAGCCTGTTTTCACCCGGCTGTCTTCATCGCTGTGAGGCAATTGTGTGGCACAGATCTCAAACGCCATTCAAGCAATACGGCCCTGCCTTTTGGGACCATCTCCCATTCACAGTGCTGCTCCGTCTATTCCTTTCAGATTCTCCTAACAGCCCTGGACAGAGGCAGTTTTTAGAAATGTTCCAGCATACATTTTTCACACTCTGCAATTCCAACATCGAAGGTTTAAACATTTAAAAAAAGAAAAAAAAAAAACTAATGAAAAAAGATATGGAAGAAAGAATTCTGAACTCAGTCTGCATTACAATGCAAGGATTATTAAAAATGTTACATTTCTTGACTCTCTTGCCTTGATATAAATGTTTAAAGCAGCATTAAGCTCTCAAAGAACAAATCTCAATAGGAGTCATTTCACATTAATACTGCAGATTTAATGGCCCTGTACATCCTCTCTGGGAGGAAGAATCTCCTTGCAGAAATACTGATTCGTTTTTCAGATGCACTTGCATAAAAATGTCGAGAAATGAATGGAAAAGGGATTAGATACTATCGATAGACAAATGAACATGATGGTCATCATTGCAGTAGTGAGTATTGTATTTTACAAACCTTCCAAACAATATTACATGCCAAACATAAGGCAATTCATTAAACACCAAGATTCTATGGAAACGTAATTGAAATATAGTGAAAAAATGCAATCGATTGGTATTCATCTTATCCTTACAAATGTGCAAGTATAATAATGATAAAAAACAATGGTACGTCAGCTAATATATCATCATGCAATAAGAAATTCAGTCATACACTGATGTCAAAGGGCAAAAAAGGCAGCCCCCCGGAGAAGCAGATGCTACCAAGAGGCTACCTAATATCTGTGCTCTCATTTATCAGTACCTCAAAGAGGATGCCTTTGAATTTTGACATTTCTTTGGAGGAGAAGTGCACCAGTAATCTGATACACCAGCACTGCCATTCAAAGTGGGCATGTGGGCATTTGCTCAAAAACATCCCTCCAAAAATTTATCACAAGATTACACTATCATAGCATGAAACATAAGGTTTACTTTGGGCTTTATTGTTTTTTATGGTCTGAATAGTTCTCCTCACCCTACCCTGACTGCCGCAGTGAATCACAGATACTCACCCGTCAGAAATACTCTTGTGACAACACTGAGTGACCACTGACATGAGCAGCTCCACTGATGCCCTTTAACATGTGGCTGGTGGACCTGCGTTGTGCTTCCATGAAACAAGCAAAAGAAGGCTGACCTCTGTCCTCAGTGAGTTTAGTTTGAGTACAAATTAATTCATAATTATTGCAATCAAATAAAGGAAATGTTAGACTCATTGAACAATGAGTATTATTATTTAGATGGGAAAAAACGGTGCTGAAGAAATGTACAATATTGTTAGCATTTCACATGACTGTTTCAATTTTTTATTCATGTTGCCTGTTTTTTCTTATTCTTTCTTTACGCCTTGCTTTTTCTACCCACAAAGTATTTTTTATAATGCTTGTTTTGCTGAAAGGTGAATTTTTTCCGTTTTTGGTCCTATCATGTCATTAATTTCTCACTGTATTAGTCTCTGGCAGGTTTGCAGACACAGGCAATAGAGAATTAACTGCTACCACTGTATTATACTGCCCCTGGCAGAAGTTATCTAATGTTTACTCATATTTGTAGTGACTTTCTAGAAAGGTGCGGATGTGCCATTGTGTTATGATGAACAATAAGTTGCTATTTGCCTCTGAATAAAGCCTAGGGTAGGCAATTTAAAAAGAACCAAGATTTAAATCTTTCCCAAGGTCACACTGTGGATAGCGGCTAACTTGCTAATGTAAGGCCAATTTCACTGCCAATTTAAGAACATTTGGGGTGATTGTTCCCCAATGAGCTATGTGCGCACTGACACACACAATTTATCGGACGGGCAATATATACATAATATATGCAAAGGCTTTTTTTCCCTGCTTTATTTCACAGGATGGACAGGACTAATTGGGAATGAGAAAGAGAGATGTGTCAAAGGTCAGAGGCCAGATTTAAACCACCGAAGTCGCGGTGTGCCGCAAGCAGATATGGCACTTTACAGTCAGTGCCCCTTAGGCATCACACGATGGAACAACATGTCATGATTTACTCAATCCAGGTCATGGCTTACAAACTCAAAGGGGAAAGTATTGCCCCTACACTCCCCACTCCATTTCCAAAGTAAAAAAGAGGTATTTGTCTGGGAAATTTTATGTTTATATCTCAAGTAGATATATGCCTTTGAGTTGTCTTCCTGAATGAGCTATTTTTTTCATAGATCAAGCTTAGCTGCACCAAATTTGAATGAAATTCACAATGCATTCAGTCATTTGGGTTCACAGTTGGTCGGCTATTTTTTTCTAATGGAGTCATCGCTCTGCGTTTTAATGCTGTGTGACATGCTCCATTTTGAGCAGAAACAGAAATGTGAATTCTGCTTTCAGTTTTCATGAATATATGCAACGTTACTTCAAGAATACTTCTCTGAAATTTTCCTTTTTTAACCAATGAAACACTCAACAGTAACTATTTCTCTCGTTTTGTTACCTAGTTTCTTGTACGGTAACAATATACTTTGTGGATTCCAGATGGGTAAATCTGCAGTGAACAGTATGCGTGATGGAAGGATGGTCACATTTAAAGTGCCACTTTCAAAATTTTTATGACACAAGAGGTGAAATCTGAGTAAAATCATCAGCGTGATTTCATACCCCTGCTCAGCATCTCATGGGTGATTTCTGAAATCAAGCAGATAAAATCATTGATAAAAAAAACTACATATATGGTACTTTCTGCATCACATTATTCCCAATCAGAGTGCTGGGCTTCCTTGTAGAAAGTGTTACAGTATAAAATTCTCTTTGCATAAATTTCCAGCAGGAATCTTGTTTTCCAGATGATCTCTCATTCAAATATTAGTCAAGCCCTGCGATGCTCACATTCGGTAGTTTGACATGGGAGAGGAAGGGTAAACTGAACTGCTTTCCAAAGAAAACACAACACTGTTCTGATAGCCTGGGGACTCCACATCAGAGGACTCGTCTCAACCGAAATGGACAATGAATTGGCTCAGACTTTGTGTTGTCGGATTCAGGACAGCTGCCAAGAAATTATCACTTATTCAGAGCCATATGCTGTTGAAATCCATCAAAAGCTGTGATTCTCCTGTGGTTGGTTGGCTGAGATTCAGACACCCTTGTGCACCTGTTCGAGTTAATATTGAGTTCAGTGAAACTGTTTTTAAAGTAAAATTATCAGAATAGAGAAAGATAAATCCTGATATCACTTTTCTCAAGGGATATTTATAATACATTATGGAGTGGTAATTAGTTGCTAGCTTCTGAAATTGCAGGCTCAATTTTTTTTATAAAGGTTAGCATTAAGTTTAAAAATGGTGTTCTCTAAATGCTATAATATCATCCCTTAGTGCTTAATTATCTTCAATAAAGTTATTTAAAAAAAAATCCCACATGCCGCCTGAGTCATGAGAGTAGATCTCGCATACATGTACACACTGCACATAAGCATTGTTCTGCATATTTTGGATTTCATAACAAAACATAGGTATCACAGCATACAGCCGACACTTGTTGATGGTTTTACAATTTTCAGAAGCAAACATTACGCAGGGAAAATTGACACTGAGGTTTAACTGTTTAAAATGATGCCACCCCAGTGTGCAAGCTACTGATTAGAAAATAGTGTCTTAGCCCTTGAGGGGGATGGATTGGTTCTTGACCGGTGTTTTTGTTGTACCGTAAATGGCCTCAAAGTGGCACTGTGCAACTGATTTTTTTTTCCTTCACCCTGACTCACGAAACATAGAGAGAAATATTTCTTGCATAATTCTAAAAGGAGATACACCATCAAGCGCAGAATTATTGGCACCCATGTCAGAAAAATGAACAAAAAAGGCTTTATATGATGAATAATAGTTTATAATCCAGATGTTAACTTCAAAATAATGTTATTTGAATACATTTTACTTTCATTTTGGGTGGTCCTTGGGTGCAGTGGGTATCACTGTTGTCTCTCAGAAAGAAGATTGTGGGTTTGAACCCAGCTTCGGGCCTTTCTGTGTGGAAATAGCATGTTCTCTCCTTTTTCTTAAGGGTTTCCTTGGGGTACTCTAATTTCCTCCCACAGTCCAAAGACATGCATGTCAGGCTAATTGGAGACACTTAATTTCCCATAGGCATGAGTGTGTGAGTGAATGGTGTGTGTGCCCCACAATGGATCAGTTAGCTGGGCGTGTCCCTGCCTTTCAACTGTACAGTACAGGCCAAAATTTTGGAAGCAAGATCAAATTTGTACAAAAAAGATCAATGTCATTGGCATACTGTGCAACAAAATAAACATGATTATTATATAAAGAGTCACTTATCAGAATACATTTTTACTCAAATTATCAGGTATTTCCTTTTTCTTTTTTTTGCGTAGACTTTGCCTTCTTCAAAGTAACCTCCTCTTGCCTTAACAACAGCATGGCATATACGAGGCATTCGTTCCTCAAGTTTTATAAGGTCTGTACCAGGAATTGCATTCCGGGCTTTCTTAAGTTCAATGAGAGACTGCTTATTCGTGTGACACACTTTTCTGATAGATTGATCCAATTCATCCCACGCAAGCTCAATTGGAAATAGGTCTGGAGACTGTCTAATCATGCAGTTAATACATCCCAAAATCCATAGTTTTCCCACTGATTTTTAAGAAAAGCATTTTGAACGGAAACTTGAAGTTGCTTCCAAATGGTTTGACCTGTGTTGGCCTTGCTTCCAAACTTCTGGCCTGTAGTGTAGTCAGCTGGGATAGGCTGCAGGTCTCCTGTGATCCTGAAAAAGAAGTAGATAGTAGAGTGCTGGATGTTGTCATGTTCAATAACGAAATATCATAATCTTTTTTTGTATTTTATTACACTTCGTAATCTCATTTTATATGAGTGGCATAGATGTCAGGATTATTGGACCCCCCTGGTTTACAACACTGTGCAAAGAGCTCAGGAAAAGATAACAGCCATGAGTCTTATGCTGTAATTTGTGATAAGGTAAGAGAACATTTGTGGAGGGATTTTAGACCATTCCTCCTTGCAGAGCTTTTTAAGATCATTGATATCCTTGGGTTTGCAGTTATCGATTGTGCTCTCCAGTTCAGACCACGGGTCAGAATTTCAAGGAGTGATTGAGTCCATATACTGTGATAGCTGTTGCTGAACATGGATGTTCTTTTCACACGATCATGTGTGTATTTTCAGCCTCCAAGCAGATGACCAGATTTTCTGTAATTTCCCAGTACTCGGAGGGATTGGTGTTTTCATTGATCTTACCTGGAGGCCACAGGCAGAAACATTCGTCCAAAACATCAATGACTCATCTTCACTGACTCTAGCCAGATATTATAACTTCATTGTGAAATTCGCAGATGACGCCACCTTGATGGGACTCAGAAATGGTGTTAAAGAGGATGCCATTAAGAAGCAGGTGAAGGATCTATTCATATGGTGCCAAGAGAAGAACAACTCCCTCTCAGGAGTCTCAAACTGGGCGGTAAAAAGGCTATAGGGCTGCAGGTTTTCAATCCAACCAGGCAGAAACACACCTGATTAGACTAATCAACTGAGCGGACTGAGATCAGTTGATGAAATAAGTTGTACCAGGAGTGCTTTAGATCAGTTTGAATGAAAACCTGCAGCCCCTTGGCTCTTTTCCGGTCCAGTTTGAGTCCCCTACTGTATATGTAGGAGGAGATGATTGTTGAGACTTAGGCTCAGAAACTAGTTTGCATAAATGGAGTCCCTGTTGAAATTGCGAAAAACTTCAGATCATTAGGCATCCAAGTCTCAGACTCCCTCTACTGAGGGGTATACTGTATATGAATGGAGTTCAACATTAGCCAGGCTTTCTTCACATGAGCTGGCTCGGTAATCGGAGATAACATAAGTCACCATGCCAGATTAAAAAGGAACCACTTATGTGACATCAAAAACCCTTCTTTCGGCACAACGTACCTTGCTAACCCACTAATCTCGCTTCATAATACAACTGCCTGGTCTCTAAACATCAGTTGTATTGTTAAAAAGCACAACAGAGACTATACTTTCGAAGATGTTTCAAAAATTATGGAATGTCCACAAAAAACTTTGATCAGATTATTCCAAGCTGCCACAGAGTGCATCCTTACAGGAGGCATGCTGGAGTAGTTTGGCAACCTGTCTGAACAAAACCATAAACAGCTAAGGGACCATATAAACAACTTCTAGAATCTGAGGAACACCACGGCACAGGTTCAGGACATTTACACCACCGGCAGCAAAAGGAACCTTAGTGTCATGGAGGTCTCCAGCCACCCAGTACATTGTCTATTCTCACTCCTTCCTTCAGGAAAACAAGTACCAGAGCCCAGACAAGCCATCTCAAAGGCCGTTTTACCCCCGGGCGGTCAGTATAATGATGACTCTATCTTGCATAGCTCGCAGTTATTTATCAATTTTGTAAGATTTCTGATTTCTCATTTATTATTATTTTTTAATGATTCAGTTTCTTTCTTTATTTGTGTATAGTTTGAGGGCTGAGAGAGCCAGGGTGCATGTATTTCATTGTGCTTGAAAATACATGCTCTGTCATAAACTGACTGAATTTTACAGTTAAATTACTGCATTGTCTTCTTGTTATTTAAACTGTAAGTAGAGTTCTGCACACATTTAACTGCGGCTTACAGTTAACATACATGGAACCTCTGCTATAAAGTGGTTATACAAATCTTTGTAAGATCACAGGTAAAATAACAGGCAAAAAACAGTGCCCGTTAAAATAACTGGTAAAAAAAAAGGTGCAAATTTATTACAGTGTGGTACTGTTTAAGTGTACTGACCATAAATTTGAACTATTTAACTATAAATATGCGGCAGCTCTCTTAATTTCTTTTCTTCCTGTAGTCCTGCATGCAGCGACTGACTTTGTCTAACTACAGGTCTCTCTGCCAGCCTAACCCACTCCTCTTCCAAGATCAGCAACAGGTAGGCTGTCAGCTTATGATCATCAAGCAATGATTTGCGCTTTATAAATGGATTTTAATGAGAGCCAAGAAAATGCATCCAACTTTGACGCCGCAGTAGGAGAGCACTCTCATTTATGTCCGTATGTTAGGAATTTTAAGAGTTTTGCAGTGTTATGATTAATAGACATTAACAATGATAAAAAGTATCACAAGACCTGCTCATGACACATTTGCCAACGCTGTTCCAAAATCGCTGTCTCACTACTCACCTGCTGCAGCATTAAAAACTCACATTACTTGTCATCTCCTTTCATAATGTGTTATCAGTGAAACTCTTACCTGTCATGTTGTTTACTTGTGTACTTCTCCTCACTATCATCCTGCAGCTTCATGTTTAAGTTTTTTGCTAGGAGGACATCTTAAATTGGAGTGTATTTTACCTGGGCATGTTTTCATCTATCATCACTATACAAACTGAACAAAGTTCAGGTTCTTTACCTGTCCGTCTCAATGTTCTAATTAGCCTTTTCCATTTCTGATATTATCAGTGGTCAGCAAGCTTGGTCCGAGGGGATCCCTGTTGTGTGCTTGTTTTTGTTCCAACCACAACTGCAATCCCAGCATTTTAACAAGCTGGTAATTTTTCTTAATTTTGGAGAATTTCATCCTTCAAGTATTTATTTATTTATTTAGTTAGTTAGTTAGCTAGTTAGTTAGTTAGTTAGTTAGTTAGTTATTTGTTTGTTTGACCACAGAAACCTGTGTCCATATTGAGTTTATTTTGCTACTTTGCAAGTAATCACAGAAGACTCAACAACCTTTTTTTAAACTGATAAAATTTGACTGAAGTGAACCAGTTGACATCAAATTACTTGTTCCTTACTGAGCACCAGTGCTTGAGTATTGAAAAAATAATAATAATTTGAATCTAATAACACAAAAAAGTTTGTGACTATGACTTGCTTTGTCTTTTGCCTCAATTTCACAAATAAAGAGCATATTTTCAATTTGTGACTTTGATCAATGAATTTATTTTACATTTCTTACACTGCCATTTCTGTTCAGCACATCGTGAATATGGAACTTGTGTCATTCATGGCATACATAAATATTTCTGATGTGTCTTAAAGGTCCAGTGTGTAAGATTTATAGCCATCTAGTGGCCAGATTATAGATTGCAACCAACTGACCATTCCTTTTCTCAGAAAACCTACGGTGGCCGCAAACTTAGTGAAAACGTAGAAGTAGCTCTCTTGTGACAGTGCTTTATTCATTTACTTTTTTCCATTTTGGGCTACTGTTGAAAAAATGGCGGCGCAGCATGGCGTTCTCCACGGAGGTAGACCCGCTCCCATGTAGGTTCAAAGGGCTTATTCTAAGCGACATGAAACTGAAAGATTATTGTTTTCACGTGATTATACACTACTAAAAACGTAGTTATGAATGTTATATTCCATTTCTGCCAAAATATCAATCTAAACTCTACACACTGCTCCTTTAAATGAGTACCCAGATAGTGTGGTAAACTCAAATGTTTGGTGGAAACCAATTGCCTCAAAAAAATTGAGGATGCGAACTTAATGATCTTCTGTTTACAGCACTTAAAACATGCATATAAAAACATTTTCTTCAAGTTTCTTCCACACAGTGCAATTAAGTTGGCCTACACATTTTTTTGAGGTTATCGGTTTCCACAAAACATTTGAATTCACCACATTGTCAGGGTTTACAGAAACAAGAGCGTTCTGAGAGCACAGCATCCCTCACTGGAGTCGCGACTGCCATTTGCCTATCATCAGTCTATCTGCAGTACAAAGTTTCAGGGATTTGACATGAAACTGTTGGAGGAGTTCATTTCATCAGCCAAGTAACCTACGATATGGACAGGTGGACGGACGGACAGACAGACTGCACCTTGCCGTAAACCCCTTTTTGGGCTTTCACCCGGCGAAGATAAAATATAACAAGTATCTGAAAACCTGGCTTGGGGCTAAAACCGAACCCACCATATAGAACAGGGATATGGTGTGAGAGCCGGTGTGAGTACAGGCTTTCATTCTAACCATGCAGTTTCATACCTGATTCTACTGATCAAGCATCTATGGCAAAAGCTTTAAGGGTTACTAGTAGAATCAGTGTGTGACTGGTTGGTTAGAATGAAACCCTGCACCCACACCGGCTCATGCTGGATAAGAGTGAACATCCCTGAAATGGAACAATCCCTAGGACTGAGCTTAAGAACTTAAGCTCTAAATTCTCTGCTATAATACCATTTATATTGAAATAAAACAAAATCTTACACTGCCTACCACTCACCAGCAAATATTTAATGCATCTTATTGCAGTTCTAACCCACTATCTGCTTTATCACAGTAAGTTACTGTACTTGTAAATAATGTCACACTGCTTTGGCTCTGCATCTCAGTGTTGTTTGTGCTTTCAGTAAAGTCAGCCTTCATGCCCTGTTACAGTAACAGTGTTCAGCTGTCTTGGGCTCTGGGTTTCACCATATTCATCTAAATCACATATCTGTGATTCAGCTTCTCAGTTTGCCCTCATTGTTTCATCAGGAAGGGTCCTTTTCTAGTTTACAGAGTTATTTTCCTCCTTTTAATATTGTTGACGCTTTATAAAGAGTTTGACATTGCTTCACTTGGAACTCACAGCTCACTTCAGATATCAAAGCCAGGTGGGAAGAATAAAATTGGCTAATTTATCAGTTGAGGATGAACATATGACCACTTGTCTGAATCCAGATGTTATTAAAGCTGTTGCTCGCGGAAAATATCCGCTATCCATTCATGCATTCCTTTTCTAGGAGCTGAAACCATAAGCAGATGCACGCAAAACACACACTCAAAAAATATAACCAACTCTTATTTTCATTCCAGCAGATACCTTTGCTTCCCTATGCATCATCAGTGAGCAACTTTATATCATTGCTGGCCATTTTGATTACGCTGAAAGGAATATCTTCACAACTCATTCCCAATGGCACTACCATAAAATCACACTTCTTAGAGGCTCCTGTACATGCTTACTACCTGTAAATAAAAATTGATGTCAAAATCTTCAACCATTAAGATTCAATATTCTTTCTTCTCAGATGAGCCACTTCATCATTCCAACAATGGAAATGATTCAGATTTGTCTCCATGTGATTGATTTTAAATAAATTTTTACAATGAATGATAAATTTGGCAAATATTATCAAGACACATCATTTGAAAAGTATGATTTTGATGCCTTTTTTTGATACATTTACCTCTCCAAGCTCTATGTTCCCCAAGTTGAAGGATATTTTAACTTGTGAAACCTAAGTATTTCACCAGTAATAAATATAGAAGGACCAATAATGAAACACAATGATACAGGCCATTTGTCATACAACAGTCTTTATTGTGCCCATTGCAACTGCTGTAACTTCCAGCGCTGAGAAAAAGAGGCTTTTCAAACTAATAGTTCGAAGCCCATTTATAATACAAACAAAACCATAAAGATCTACATTCAAATGAGAACACAAATATGAGCGAGTTTGGTACATAGACATGCAGCAGATTTTCAAACAGAAATATGTACTCTTACAGTTCATCATCACTCGTCTCCAAGAAATGCAAAGATATAAGATAATTCCACTCAAAAGATTCGACAGAATTACTTATTGATTGATCTTGCACTTGCAGGCAAACCTTCACCAATGAATGCACAACTGGACAAAAATGAAAGTAGCTCCTCATATTCACATTTCTCGCCTCGTAAATACACTGAACAAAAATATAAACGCCCCATGTCAAATATTGATGCCACATGGAGTTAACAACTGTAAGTGAGCATCTGCTGACTTTTACTTGTACAATAGGGATAATTTTCTTGATTTGGGTACCATTTTTTAATCCATCTCTCTGTCAGTGAGCATTTGCTCAGTGATGCAGTGATTTCACTCAGTACATGGGTGTGGCATTTCCAGACGGTGATCAGACAGAATGAGCAGTACCCAGACACTCCTTATACTGGGAACAATAAAAGGCCACCCCAAAATGTCAAATTTTGTCAAAAGTCATCATGCCTCAGATGTCTCAGGTCATGCGGGAACGTGCCATTGGCATGCTGGATGCAGGGATGTCCACCAGAGCGGTCGCTGTGTAGCTGAATGTTACCTATTGGACGATAGGCCGTTTGAGAGTTTGTTTCCGACAGGCGGGCAGTACTGCAAATCAACCTCATCCACGTCGGCCACGTGTGACCACACCAGCACAAGATCGCCACATCCAGCTCGTCCACCTACAGGATCGGCTCAGATCAGCAACACACACAGCAGATGAGACCGTTGGTCTACACAACAGACGCATCACACCACAGACAGTCCGTAACTGCCTACGAGAAGCCAACTTGCATGCTCGGTGTCCTTACTGTGGTCTGGATCTCACCGCTGTCCGGCGTCAGAACCGACTTGCATGGGCAAACGCACACGTTCAATGGCCCTCGGCACGCTGGAGAAGAGTGCTTTTCACAGACAAATCCCGGTTCCAGTTTTTTGCTAATAAAAACTCAAAAATTTGACATGAGGCATTTATATTTTTGTTCAATGTTAGAGTGTGGATTGTTCTGAAAACGTACTGTATTCGATACAGGAAAGTGAAAAGTCAAGCTACCTATTATAAGCTAAACTTCACACACAGCGTTTCAAAGCCAATTTTATAAGTCCGTTCATACAAACACTAAATTGCTATTTAGGACAGTGCAATAAATTCCATATAAAGGAAGAATACTACTAATACTATGGACGTAGCCTGTACCAAAATACAAACTTTCACAGCAAACTAATTTGGGAAATGCTATAAAACAGCAATTCAAATGCATGCAAAAGGAACAAGTGCTAATGCGTCTGGACAGAGCAAAAAGATATTAGACTCGAATTGCATTCTGCACTCAACCGGAAAAACTGACGAATAATCAGGCGAGCCCAAAATCAACTGAGAATTGAGATGAGTAATATGTTGCGTCAAAAACAAAACTCCCTCTAATCGAAAAAATGACTGGCACATGCACCATTCAACGAATAACGCCCAAGATCAGACATGAAGGAAGCTCAGAGACTTCGGAAAACAATGGGATTTGCCCACTCTTCTAGCTGTACAAAAAAAAGTCACCATATCTGTGTACAACGACAAAATGATCAATGTCATTGTGAAACCCTGGAAGAATGAGCAGGGTCAGGTCACATGACCTCAGGTAACCAATCAGCTGTGTTTTTCCGCAAGCTAATAGACACTTTGTTAATCTTTTGCTTTGATCTTTTAGGATATTGATGACTTGCAATGAAAGAACGATCAAAGTCAAGATGATTTACAATGAAAGAGCAATCAAAGTCAAGGGACTATTAACTTCAGACCTCTAACAACAACGCAATATCTTCACCAAATATTCAGTATCTCACAAAAGTGAGTACACCCTTCACATTTCGACTATTAATTTAGTATATCTTTTTAAGGGACAACGTTACAGAAATGAAAACTCAGTATATTCTAGAGTAGTCATTGCACAATAGGTGTAGCAGTGTAGAGTTACTGCACTGTCCAAATAACTGAACAAACAGTCACTATTTCCAAAATGGGTGGCAACCTCACCGTCAATATGCCAAATTGTGTCCTTAGTGACAATATTTAGTGTGACCGCCATTGTTGTCCAGCACTGCCTTGATTCTCCGAGGCATGGAATTCACCAGAGCTGCACAGGCTGTTGCTGGGATCCTCCACTCCTCCATGACAACATCACGGAGCTGGTGGATGTTGGACACCTGCTGCTCCTCCACCTTCCTCTTGAGGATGCCCCACCGGTGCTCAATGGGATTCAGGTCTGGAGACATACTTGGCCATACCATCACCTTCAGCTTCTTCAGAAAGGCAGTTGTCATCTTGGAGGAGCGTTTTGGGTCCTTATCATGTTGAAAAACAGCCGTGCGGCCCAGTTTCTGAAGGGAGGGCGTCATGTTCTGCTTCAGAATCTCACAGTACATGTTGGATCCATTATTCCATTAATGAAGTGCAGCTCCCCAGGACCAGAAGCACTCGTGCAGCCCCAGACCATGATGCTGTCAGCACCATGTTTGACTGTAGGCAGTACACACTTGTTTTGATACTTCTCACCAGGGCGCCGCAACAAACTGTTTTCGGGCTTTCTTTTGGGCTAGCTTCAGAAGAGGCTTCCATCTTAGCTGACGGCCATGCAGACCAACTTTGCGCAGAGCATGGCGTATGGTCTGAGCACTGACAGGCTGTTATCCCACTGCTACAACCTTGTTAACAATGCTGCCAGCACTCCGGCGTCTGTTTTCTGAAGCCAATTTGTGTACCTGGCACTGAGCACAAGGACTCAACCTCTTCGGTCGACCCTGATGAGGCCTTTTCCGAGGAGAACTCGTCTTGGAAAACCGCTGGATAACCTTGGCCACCCTGATGTAGCTGAGTTTCATGGTTTCACAGATATTCTTGTAGCTTAGACCATCTTTGTGGAGAGCAACAGTTCCCTCTTTCAGATCCTCCGAGAGTTCTTTCCCATGAGGTGCCATGTTGACCCTACAGTGACCAGAATGAGAGCATTGCACCTAAAGCACTACAATTTAACCCTTCAATATGTTACACAACCTCATATGGCCCAGTCGAACAGACAAAAGCATGAACATGATGAACAAGTCGCGTTTCATTGCTTGGTTGACCATTATCAATTGGGGTGTGTACTCACTTTTGTTGCCATCCATTTTGGAAATAGTGACTGTTTGTTCAGGTATTTGGACAGTGCAGTAAATCTACACTGCTACACATATTGTACCATGACTACTCTAGAATATATAGAAGTTTCACTTCTGTAGCAGTGTCCCTTGAATAGATATAATAAATTAATTGTCAAAATATGAGGGGTGTACTCACTTTTGTGAGATACTGTAAATATTTCAGAAGTATACATTGTGGAGATTACCAGACTTTATCAAGGTAAAAACAATATACATCTCTAGCAACTAGTTTTCCGGTGTTGAGGTTTGGAAACTTTAAATAGTGATAACTCAGAAGCGCAGAAAAGTGACCTTGATCGTTTTTCTAGTGGACCCTTCATATTTCAGTATTAATAGTAAATTATGAAACGGGGAACTTGCACTTCATTAATGCCTGTGTTACCGCTAGAGGGTGTTGGGCCTGGACAGGTTTATATTGATGATGTATTTATATTTAGGACCACAGCAAGTCTGTGTAGGGAGGAGGTTGGGGCGGTGATTGGGTCAACAGAGTGCTGGACTTTGCCATAAGAGATTCTCAATTCCCATTCCTACAAGTGAAATATTTCCAACTGCGAGTCTGGACTCTCTTCAAAACCACGATCACTGTGACCTAATCCTACCCTTAACCAGAATGTGACCGTAGCCTTAACCTTAACCAGACCACTTAACCTAACTTTAACCATAGCTCTAACCTTAACCAGAACATAACCCTAATTCTGACCTTAACTAGACTGTAACCACAGTGTTGACACTTCATAATTAAAGGTCCTGAGGCGCATTAATAGGGGGATTAGGGCCCTATTGTCCCATTCCTATGGCTCTGATAACAGATGAAAAATGCCAGTTCGATAATCTGATGACAGTCAGATCAGGTGAATTTCCAGCGTGTAAACAAGCAGGCCATCTTCTGCAAGGAGTGCTGAGAAAAGGCTATTTGGCTTTTAAAAAGAAGAGCTGCACTTACTGCGTATTCCGCATTGATTGGAAATTGCTACTATGGTGGTCAATAGTTTGTGTTAATGAAAAGAAAAAGTACACACGCATATCTGTGTGAAATTTATTCTAACATACTGTAAATACAGACTGCTGTGTCCAAGTGGCAAAAATGCCTTTAAGAATTTCTTTGCACTTATGTAAGACACTTATATTCCCACATCCATTCATTATCTACACTGCTGCTTCCTCATCAGGGTCACAAAGTAGCAAGAGCTTGAGCTGGTCTACTGCACTGAAAGGCAGGAAGACACCCTGGATAGCTAACCAATCCATTGCAGGGCACGCGCCATTCAGTCACACACTCATATCAATGGGCAATTTACAGTCTTCCATTCACCCAGCATGCATGTTTTTGGACTGTGGGCCAAACCTGGAGTTCCCCCGCGTGAGCTCGGGGAGAGCATGGAAACTCCAAACAAAAAGGCCAGATTAAAACCCACCGCCCTCTCGCTGTGAGGCAACAGTGCACGGCGTGCCATGTATGCTGTTTATATATGTACCCTTTTTTGCACACATTTTGAGAGGCAGGTCCAGATTTTTCTGTGTCAGGTTGTCAGTCTCTCAGCAGTCAGTCCACAGCCCACGGAAAAGGCACATTGAGTGATTACAAGTCCACAACACCTCCTCTTGAAGAGTTCAAGCAGCCAAAGCTGGGCCATGAATCATAATCATAATAGTTTTCATACAAAAAAAATCATATCGATTTTGTGACAGAATTTTGTAAAGATGGGGTTTCAGACTGGAGAGGCGACAGCTGTGGTCAGATAACAGCCCATCAGTGCATTCTCGCACCAGGCTGAATTTAATTAGATTCGAGAGACTGATCGTCTGGGAAAACCTGTCTGATGACCCATGGGGACCAAAATGGCTGCCCTTGCTAAGAAATTATGCTAATCCGAGCTGTGGTTTTGAGTGGCAGTCCAGCAGGTGTTACGTGAGGTAAAATGAGTGCATGAATCCAACAAAAGAATGTGCGGTGCATTTATAAAGGCAAAATAAATTTCTGAAGTGACAGTTTTACTGGCATTTAGTACAAGGTTACTTAGCAATAATAAAGATGGACTGAACTTCTGTCATCTAGGCTTTTTCATCCTTTTATGAGGATTCAGGAATGTGCTCCTACAACATGACTCACATTGTAAATATCTCATTGAAATGCCAGTTGCGAGACAAAGTTCTAACTGTACAGCTAATTGAAGATATTCTCTATTGTTTTCTGGTTTTTCTCTCTGAATAAGCCATGTTATTACGAGTGCATTTTTTAATCTAAGAGGTTGAAAATTGTGCCGCATATACTGGAGGAGTGCTGGCTTTTGAAGAAGCTTGGCTTCATTAAAAATGCAATTTTACACAGCAATTGGTGTAGAACAGCCAAGTGCACATGCAAAGACCCGAGCAAGATTTTGTTCAAGATGAAAGAAAATGCTATACAATATCAAGATTTGTGTTCCCATGTAAATCTTTATAAAAAGAAGTAGTACATGGAAAAAGAATATTAAATCCTGATCTGGGGCCAATAGAATCCTGCTAGAAAAAATTGCTGGATGAGACTAGTTAAACGATCTTAATGGCCAATTAGGCTCGACAGCATCCCTAACCCATTTTCCATAAGACGTATCAAGCCTGATGAATGGGCCTCGTATATGAGGAATTTTGTGAACCATTCCCAGGTGACGTACCTTTAACGTGAGATGAAGGCTGTGGCCATGAGGCTTGATGAAGCAGAATCTAGATCTGGCCAAAGCTTCCAGCTTGAGATGCTGCAGAGCATTACAGTGGAGACCATTTTGAGTCTGGTGTAGCTGCAGTGATCATCTGGTAGAGTTCTGCAGAGCATTAATTTTACGATTGCAAACAAACTTAAATGGTGATTGGTGAAGAGAAATGCATACATTTTTGAAGGCCAGCACTTGGATTATTTAAGATGAATCACAGGAGTCACATGGCAAAGTTTAACATTAAAAAATAATAAACAAACAGGAATAAGCCAAAATAAATAAAATCATCAGCAGGTCATATGATGGCTGCATACTCAACATGTGGGTGGAAAAAACCCAGCAAAGGCACATTCGCAATACTAATTCATAATATTTCAAACTATGACATTAATCTGTTGAGAATTTGCTTAGAGCAACTTTTGCGCTACATATGGTTATTCTCTGTAAACGTCAGTATTAGAAATTAGGACCCGCACAGTGTTTAATACTGAATTCAGTGAGTGGAAGTCAAGCTAAGCGAAACTATTATGTATGTTTTCTGTAACAAATAATGGTAATTAAGCTTTACCTGTCCCAGACAGAGATATGTATTTCATCGTCCTAAAACACAGGTGACCTGGAAAGGTTACTTTAATCAAGTGATGATGGCAATGCAATTGATTTGGCAATAAATCCTTGCTGAGGAATCTAAAGTTCTCTCCAGAAGTATTTATGATTGCAAATTTCACTGTAAATTTATGTCAGATGTATGGCATGAGGCTGCATTGGTGTCTTTACATAAATAGTTGACCCCCGAATGTATGTGTCGAGACAAGAGTCACCCATTAAAGCTGCTTCAATTTGCCACTCGCTCACTTTTATTGGCTTTCATTTTCCTCTTAGATATCAACCATTCTGTCTTAATGGCTCTTATTGGTGATTCAGCTTGATTTGTACATATTTTTGAAGCACAGGCAGTAATAACGAATACGTAGTTACGCCAGCTTTCATCATAATCCTTTAAGTAACTTTTTCACCTGAACACTTCCACTTAATATGTGCTCTTGTTCAAGATGAGCGATGGTCTTCACCATAGCGTGAAAAGGCTACTCTGAACTGTTTTGTGTACACTTTCTGTACCAATCTGATGATTAATTCGCAATTTCAAAGTTGGCTTCGAACCTTTTTAGATCCACCTACCAATCTGATGATAACATTGCGATTTACCAAGTAGACTAGGTTGATTATGCAAAATAAAAATGGTTTTGTAATTATATGTGCTATACCAAGTTAGAGTCTCTGAAACCCAGTGCTTTGGTTGAGGGGGGGGGGAAGGCACCGAATTGAGGAGGACCACGTTACCATAGGGACTGCCCCACAGATTTCATGTGAGCTTTCTCTTGATTGAAAAAGCTTTTTGTCAATATTTTCCCTTGTACCCAAACTGAATGGCTATTTGTTATGCCTTACACAGCATTTGCCCTATTGAACTTGCAGTTATATCAGAGAACGCTTCTCTTTTCAAGTACATTCCTTTGTCCTCAAACTGTATCATTGTCAGAAAACTGACTAAAAGAGTTTTGTTTTCTTATTATGTTGGTCTCACTACATTCCCCATCACATAATAGACCATTCTTACAGGATGCAATCAAAATACAGTACTGCATACAGTGGACAAAATGGCCTTCACATATTTCAGGGGATATATGCCATTTACTATGAAAATGATAATTTTCAGTACCCTAGTTTAGCAATGGTTTAGGTCCTATAATGAAAAGCCAGGAAATAAGTTGCTGGGTCTATGATACTGGCTCCTGCAAAGGTAAATTCTTTGTAGTAAATCAATCATTCATGAGCCCATATTTCTGTTCCTGTTGGCAATGCTAATCAACACCTGTTTGTTAGCTCATCGTGACTGTTGTTACCTGCAATCAGACATGAACGCAAATCATGCCTCATTCAAATATTAAAGTGCACATTTTTATGTTCCCGTGGAGATATTAAAATGAACTTTAAAAAAAACTAGTGCAGTATAATTCAAAGAGGCAACAACCTTACACTTGGAAATGTGTGTTTGCTAAAATTGTTTTTTCATTGTGTCCTCATTTCTACAACATGTACTTGAATGTGAAGCAAGCGCAATCACAGATGTTTATTTTTGGGACACCTAAAGCCAGGCAAGTCCAATCCCACTAGGAATCTTGCAAAAGGGCCACATGAGGGCTTGAAAAACCAAACTTTAGAAAGAGCTACAGTTTTGGCGCTGCTCATTACAGTTTTCAGTTAGCCTTGCCTGTGACTTGTAATATTGGCTCCCACTTGCTCAGACCCCATTTCTAAAGGAGGACTTTCAAGTCGCGCACATCCCTGAAAAAACCAAGTGAAAATAGCTCCTTTCTTATGTCACAATTTGTGGGAAACGGGGACAAACGGTAAGGAAGTCGAGTACATCGATTATATTCTGCCTGTCATTATTTATTAATGTCTTGGTCTCACTGTTTATATTTCTGGGGATTTTATTTATGATAGTCAGAAAGCATTGTTGTTTAGCCATCGTCTTAGCTCACCCTGTTAAGGCACCGCTTTGCAGAGTAGTACTGAACACCATGAAGGTGCCAGTGCCCGGTAGCCTTTTCAGAGCAAGGCACAATTGGCTCGCGCTACAGGGAAATGTTATCAGATTATAGTGTTATAGCATTCTTTGTTGCTTAAAGGAGCTGTGTCACGGTTAATGCGCATGCTCAGGAGGTGACATATGCAAATCAGATAAACAGACAGGCTTTCACACGTGCGGAGGACGTGAATCTCTCGGGACAAAATAAAGACTGCATAAGACTAGGAATGACTTCAATTGCTGGTGCAAGCGCGCCACTTTCGGCAAGTATCTGATTTCTATGCGAATGATCTTGTTTTCAAACATATTTGTTGGCCGGGGAAAGAAATTCGAGCGCCTTCATGTAGCACTGCCGTCTGCTTTCTATACAGCAAGAAAAAAACACAGACGAACTCGATCAGCCGAACAAGGATTTTTGCCGATGTAAGAGCACATGCTCTGGACGAAAGAGGACTGGTTGCCCTTGCAAGACTGTAGATCGCTTCTGTTGTGCTCTATGTCAATGCAGTCTGCGAAAACCATGCGGCCGCTGCCGTACCGCTTCCCTCCTCGAGAGGACATCCTTCGAGAGGACGCTAAAACTTCTAGTTCCTCGACATATACCGGACAAAAAATACCCAAAACAAAAGCGTTATGTTCAAGGAACTAAAAAATATATATATTTACAAGGAATTGAAGAATGTAGAGCGCCGATGGAAACGGATTTTTGGAAGATAAGTCGCGATTGCCTTGATTTTGATTTCTTGTCAGGATGAACAGTTTTCAAAGATCTGAGCGTGCGCAGTTCACGTGACTCAACTCCTTTAAGGGCCTAATGTTAACCAACAGAGCACTTGTCAGTAAAATTCTAAGCTTGTACATGTTTGTGTTCTCTCCGCCCTCTCTCAGTGGTAGGTTTCCCAAAAGCGTAGTTAGCTAGTTCGACTGTATACAGTCAATGATTTAAATCAAGTAAGTTTCCAACTATGCTTTTGGGAAATGCACCCTGAAGCTTTCTTCCCGCTCACTCGTCTGTGCCCGAGGTTCCGGTTTGTGCTAGTATGCTTGTGGCGGCTTTTGGCATTCAGTTGCATCCCTATTGTCACCGATTTCTACCTCGTTTTCCATCAGTCCTATTTCTTCATCGTCATCATCACTATCACCTGCTGTAGAACTTGCACTTGAATCATCCTCTTCAACTTCAATGTAAAAGTCAAGCAAAAACTTACATTTTCAGTGAATTTTGACGTCTTGCTTGCACTGTAAAATACACATTCAATAGCCTATGAGTCATAATTGATCGCACAAGTCACGTCGCAGCTCTCTGCCTGATTCACAGTGCTGTTCAAGGGCGATATTGGGGGTTGCTAAAAGCCCATTTTACATCCATGATTACTCTATTCCACAATCATCTCTGGGTGATAGAGTTGATAGTTCGAGAGAGTACTGCTTGCCCTTTTGGATAATACCAGATACGACAATTTTTTATGAAGTTTCAAATCAATACGTCTACTTTAAAAATTGTAAATGTTTAAAATGATCCTGATTTCTTTCAGAATAAGGTTTGCTGCTGCTGAACTCTTATAGTTACTGGTATAAAACTTTGATGCCGGAGAACTATTTGAAGTTCAGTTCTCCTTTATTCTCCGTCTCTTGAGACCAGGCAGTTGTGGGGGTGCGACTTGTGTGATTTTCATCGGCGATGATGCATCTCCTGCAGGTTTCTCTGCACAGTGCAGACTGGTTTGCAAAGGAAGGCTTTTTCTGTTGCGCTGATCAGATCAGTTTTATATTGCTGGCATGACACCAAACATATCACAGCTTTAACGCTGTATAAATAAACTCAATTCTGCAAAACAAGCAAAGTTTTAAGTCAACAAAAACTCTGCATGATGACGGGAAGAGATTGCAGTTTTTATTAAAGTTGCGTTGGAGGACAGGAGACAGCATATGGATTTTGTAGATGCCACTATGTTCTTAAAGACACAGTCACTCCTGGTATTGGGCCCTCAGACTGCGGCTCTGGGATTTTATACTTCAGCCCTGGAGGGCTGTAGTATCTGCTGGTTTTTGTGATATCCATTCAGTCAACTGTAAAAAATAAAAGGTTTACTTAACTTCAAAAAAAGTGAGATAACCAGCTGCGGAACATTTTTGAGTTTGCTCAACTTCAAGTCCCAATAGATGTGCAAATTAATTTCTGAAAGAACTTTGAAAGTGAAGTTGAGAAGACTCAAAAACGCTTTGCAGCTGGTTGCCGAACTTATTTATGTGTGCTCAACTTTATATTTTTATCGGTGCCGATAATATAGGTCTCATAAACAAGGTGCACTAGCCCTTAATCCAATACATTTCTTAAATGAAGTGCTTATAAGTGCAGGGGCACACCAAAAACTGGCAAACACAGCGACCCTGCAGGTTAAGAAGTTTGAGACCCCTGTGGTAGCTCAGTCCCAAACAGAAGCCTTATCCATTTACATCCACCGAGAGATCAGACGTTTACAAAGAGAAACACAACTCAATTAACGGAAACCTTTTATGATTCCTGAGTTGCATGACCTATTGCCCCGAAGCCAAGATCCAATTCAGTCCAGGCAGCACCAAAGCTAGCAGTCATAGCAGAACAATGCATAATGGGCCGTGGCATTAGGCAAGGAGGAAGGACTGAGTCAGCGCAGTGCTTTCTGCTTCAGTACTCAGTGAGCTTTCAGGTTCATCAGGGATTTTGGTCATCCTGTGTCAGCTGCAAACTCCACCGCCACTATGGCTGCATCAGCATTGTAGCATTGTAAGAGTTTTTTTTTTTTTTCTTTCAAAAAAGAAGTTGTGCACTGACTTGGATGTCTGCATTTGCTGCGGTGACTAGAGAAAAAAAAAACTCCGCTGTGAATGTGCTTTTAAAAGAGATAAAGTGCAATCCATTTATTTTGTCAGACATTTTCTTTTTTTCGCACTGTAATTTATCACATTAAGTCATTTCTAATTAGACAATGAATATGAGTTTGGAGATGAGTGTAGATCAGCTTTAATTTATGGATATTTACATGCACTTGCTGCAATCCAGCCTGATTTACAGCTGCAAAGATAACAAACTTTGTGTCCAATGCCGATTAAATGGTAAACATGGTGCCACTCTAGAGGCGGCACAGTGGTGCAGTACATAGCCCAGTTGCCTAATTGTAATAAAGTTTTGAGTTTTTATTCAGCCAAGGGTCTTTACTAGTAGCTTTTGCATGATGTTTCGGTGTTTGTAGAAGTATTCCTCTGGCAAACAGGTTTCATCCTACAGACGAAAGACTTTTTAAGCTAATTGGTGGCTAAATAGTGTCAGAGATTGAGTGCCCTGCGATGGATTGTGAGCTCCATTAAATGATTGAATCGCTCGGCCCCGACCACATAAAAGCAGGTTCGATAATGGATGGATAGATCATCATTTAGTGACTATGAAAGATGTTTAGATGATCTTGATGCTTCCCTGAATATGGAAAAGCCTCTGCACTGGAGGAATACAGGCAGAATTTATTCTAGGGAATGCTCTTGGCTTTCCTGAGTTTTTACAGAATTTTGCTATCCCTTAACTTTGTAGAGCCAATGATATGATTTATTTTGCAGGTAAATTTTCATTACAAAAAAAACCTGAATGGTCACCAGATAAATATCCCATAAGACAAAATAATTTTCTGAGCAGTGATAGTGAAGTTGACCAGTATTGACAGAAAATCGCAAAGTTGAAAGTGGATTAAACTCAAAATCAGCAGGGGGTTTGAAAGCCAGTGGCCGAATATATTTTGGATGCAGATGGCAGTTTTTCATCAATCACTTGTGACTTAAAAGTGCAGTGTTCAAAGGAAACAGAAAATGATGACACACACTGTGCCCTCCCCATCAAAAAAGTGTGCGGTAGGGAAGATGATTTCAAGACAACCATAATCCCTCACCAGGCTGTAAAAAAAGAAAAAAAAATGTCTAAAAGTGCATAGTGGAGAGATTTTTTGAGCGATAGACTGAAAGGTTAGTTAGCATCACCTGCCCTGGGCCACCTGGCTGTCCCACACAGCTGGAATTCTCTAGAAGCATTACCAAAAAAAAAAAACGCAAAATAAAAAAGTGCCAAATGTGCTATCCGTGGCAGTTTAGTGCGAGGAGCAGATGCCAAGGCCGAGGAACCCTGCAGTTGGGGTGAGTGTCTCGTATGGTGCGGTAGCTGAGATAGCTGCCCTGGAGCAGGCTGGGTTTATCGCCGCTTTGCTTATCATTGAGGGACGGACGGCGTGTCCTTGTGCGTCTGCCGGGAGGAAGTGTTGTGAGGTCCAAGGGACCATCTAACAGACACGCAGTGGTACATATATTCAGAGTGGGCACAAAGTGCTTCTGAGAACTTTATATTGCTTTGGCTGAAACTTTTGAATCAATATGATCTAGATTCTCCTCTCGTCTATTCGGTGCATGCTGATGATAATGATGAAGGAAAGGAAATGTCTGTGTGCCTTGTAAATGGGGAGATCTTTGGTGCTTTGACCCCTGCGCTATGACATATTTGCTCCAGGTTTCCAGCGCCTCCAGATATCTTGCATGACCTATTCAGACTGGCCCAGATTAAATGGCTGTATCCTTATTTTTCACTGATGAAGTTCATTAAGTTTCCCATTATTTTTCAGTGTTTCAGTGTCCTCTGCTATCAAAGAAGTGTATGCAGTCAGATGCATATGGCTGTACAAAGACGAAAAAGGTCACTTCGGCAACAACTGATGACTCCTACTGCCAAAAACAGTCAATCAATAACTAACTGTTCATGTGTCTGCATTTTTAAGTGTCTCAATTTTTTATGCAAGAAATATTTAAACATTGGGAGTGATAATTTGATATTTGCGGGAAAGAAAAAGCATGCATCATAAGCTTTGCACTTTGCAAGCATTTGAGGATCAGCTTTAAGCATTTGGCAGATGATATGAATACCCACGAAACTAAGAAATGCTCTTAAAAATTTAAATTTTATACCATTATTAAATGTAATAGCCAATTGAATTGAGAGGCCAAGAAGGAAACAGAGCAGCATGGATTCAATACAAACTCAGAGAATGATACAGACCGCAGGACAGGAACAGTTCTCACGCTTCCAAAAAGACGTCCAACCATCTGACAACATGGAAGCAAAGCGAGAGAGTAAAAGAAGAAGTATCTCGGGAACCGAGATAAATAAAGCTCCTCAAATGGGGCGATACAAAGATTAGAGAGGAAAAGGAAATAACTAGAGAAAAAGAAACTTCACAAATAACGAGAAGATATAAAGTCAAATAAATCCTTACAACAGATATCTTAGGCTATAGTGCATAACTACAAACGAACACTCTAGCAAAGGAGGCGTGGCGTACTTCTGGCTCATATAGAGGCCGGGGAAGCGCCGCCCCAGTTCAATCAGCCGGCTGGGTAAAGAATCCGATCGAAAAGGAATTTGATATCTTCCTGGGACGAGAGCCACAAAGAAAAGTCCCAAACACTCGCACAAACATCCAGAACCATGATATTACACATATTTATAATTTTGCAAAACGTAACGCTCTTCAAAAAAGTGAGCTTCCTGTAATATTGTCAAGTCAAATTATCGACAGGTGCTTCCAGCCTTACAAAACAGACTATTCCCCTAAGTTCATCTCTATGATTTCATATTATTGAAAGAGGGCAGCTCTGTACCCTCATTTTGCTCTGCTTTAATAATAACAATACCTTCACATGCATGAAAATAAGCCAAACTTTGCAAACAGAATGATTTAAGATGAAGTATGAAGCCAAATTTCCCCAAGGACGAACTACAGCAAGCATGTGAAGTTCAAAATTTTAAAAATGATTAAAAACCAACCGTGCATGTTATGGCTTCACAACTTGTGTAAAAACGCGGCCCAAGTCTTTAGAAACTTGCATACTCTGTAATGTTTTGTAAATTGTGAAGTCCAAGACAGCATTTTAATCAAAATCTGTAAAACTAACCAAACAGTTCCAGTCCTTCAAATATTCTTCAAATTATGCACAAATGTCAACACAGCATCTTCAATAAGACCCCACCAGTACTGCTAAAGGAATGTTCACTTTACCAGAATTTTACTCCAAAGTACATATAACTTTCACCCTGTAAATGCTCCTGTCTATTTCTACGATAAGTTGCCACATGATTCAGGGCCAATATACTTCAAGTAAATGATAATATTCAGGAAAAAATATATTGCTGACAGTGTCAACTTCCATAATTCCCAAAACATTGAACTTTAAGCAAAATTTAGAATTTTTCTTCTGTGCTGTACATTTTCCCCAATGTATAACTGAGCGAATTTAAACATCAGGGTTTCATAACCAAAATAATTAATTTCCATGAAAATAATGCACAAAAACCTTAACTTCATCAAGAGTATTTCTTCTTAGTTACAGATTTTCCCCCCAAATTTTGACTTTTTTTTTCTTTTACATCAATATATTTTCTACATGAGGCTGTTGACCTATAAAGATGTCAAGTCACTCCAGCTGTCTGCACAGGTTCCTGATTGTTAGGAATGTGTGTGTGTGGTAGTGACAGTGGCAGGTTCAAGCCCCAGGTGACGCTGTGAAGAGATAAGTCTTCCAAGGGATGTGGAACTCATCACGCTGAAACTAACTGATGAATGTCTCGTTACTGCTTATGCCACTTTCACACCCGACGCGAAACAAGTTTTTTGCATGACAGATTACATTCAAAGTCACCGAATGTAATGTAATCTGTCGTGCGAAAAATTCCTCTCGTGTGCGGTGTAAAAGTGGCTTAAAGCAGGAACCCGAAGGTATTCTAAACAAAATTTTCTCATGTACTTTCAATTTTAGAGTTTTAAACAAATCTCCTCCGTCTTGTTATCACCTCATGTTTCCCCTCCATCATCCACTTTTATCATCACTTCTCCTCTGTTGCTCGGCCGTATCCTATTTCTGCCCAGCGGCCGGAATTCCATTTTTAGAAGTATGTATGACCCTCCTGATTTTTTTTTATGTAGTTCAAAAGACAATAAAGAAAGAAACAAACAAACAAACAAACTAAAAATCTTCCTGACCCCCTCATAACAGTATCTTATCATTTAATTTCAGTTTTACTCTCAAAGTCTCACAGCACATTTGTGTACAGAGAGAAAAGTGGTCTAATTAATTCGCTGTTGTTAAAATACCCGAGGGACAAATGAGGCTTTGACAAGTGATTGAATGAATGTATCATCTTGAGTTTAAACTACACTTGTTCCACACTTTGAGTCTGCTGGTATATTTTCTCTCTCAACTTTAAACAACAAATTAGAAGTCTGCAATGAACTGCTAATCACATGGTTTACTGTATATTTACATGATTTAAATAAAAGAAAACCTCTTCAGTAATGCAGCTAAGGTGATTTAAAGTATCTATAAACTGATGCTTACAAATTCTATGAATAGATCATCCATGCGATTCCTTGACGAAGTGTGAGATTGAGGGTGACGAACACAAATTACTCCCAGACGAGTGAGAATTTGCGTCCCTTCAACACAATACGCTATCTGACCGCTGTCCACATGGGAAACCACAGCCAGATATTATCAGATTTAGATGACAGATGTGTTCTAATTCTGATGTTACTCAGATTGTATTTTTTAAATTTTATTCTTTCCTCAAATGACTTGGGTTTGAACCTGAGAATACTTCCTATGAGTGAAACTCTGATGTATCATGCACAGTGAACTAGCCTGTGGTGAACTTACAGTAGACTGACGTATTTTAAACAAAATACCTACACTCACGAAAATATCTAGATACATGATGAATCTTTAGATTTTTCATTCTTTTCCTGTCCTTTGCAACTTTTTGGATTTAGTCTTTTTGACTTTGAGAGAGTCCTAAGTGAGATAAAGCCCTCATCCGACATCACCTTACCTTCTGGACATCTGACTACAGTGCTTTTCAGGTGCCTGCAGCTAAGTCTAACAATTTCACATCCAAAATATGTAGCTTTGTACTTTACACTGTGCATTTTTTAAAGTGGAGCAGCAGGTTGGTATTGGATGATGAGCTTTAGAACGACTAGCACTGAAATAGCTATGTAAACAAATAGCCTGCACTGCTGTGTACAATATCAGAATCACAAACAGTGAGCACCATAATTAAATGGACTGTGACACATTTTTTATTTTGATTATGTACTATAGCTCAGAGGTTGAAGAGATAAAATGAAATTGAGGTTGAAATGAAGACTGTCAGCTTTAATTTGAGGGTGTTTTCATCCATATTAGATGTCGCAAAAGTCAATATCTTCTGTGCATTATCCTGCAAGTTTGACAGTCATGCCTCTTTTTCCAGGTATTTTCCATCAATCAGCAGAACTAGAGGGCAAATGCACAGGAGATACTGGCTTCTGAGAAAAAAAGATTGTTGATTTATGATGTAGCCAACATTATATTTAGTATAACTACGATAACTAAACCTGGCGTGCTCTAATTGACTGGAGCTGCAACTAATGATATCTATCTATCTATCTATCTATCTATCTATGAATGTGTTTCTTTGTGTTGTATTTGTGCATTTGTGTTTGTAGTTTGCGGCTCCACACAAGTAGAGTGCAACACTTGCATAGAAGAGTTCATAATTCCATTCGTATTCCATTTCGTAAATCACATTTTTTTTCTAGTAACCAAATGTGTTGGCTAATGAATTGGCGATATTTCCTACAGAAAAGATAGCACAGCGGACATTAATCAGTCAAGTCAAGTTTAAGCAGTAGCTTTCAGTCTCAGATAAGTAATTCTGAAGGAATGTTTGCATCAAATCATAATGAATTTAGCGGCCAATCTATCACCCAGTCAAAGTCAAACCTTTGCGAAATATAGACAACTCCTTCAGAAATCCCAACACAAAATGGCATGTAGTGGCCCTGAAAGGAAATGAGGGGAGAAAAAAATGCTGGCAATGTCACCTAAAACATAGGCTAATCTTATACGAGTGACTATCTCTTGCGAATGTTTTGGCCGACATTGCCTTTCAGGGCTTCTGTAATTTTAATAATAAGTTACTACATATTTATTTATTTATTTATTGTTAAAATAATTAACATTTGGCCTCATGCCCATTGTGTGCAGTGACTGCTCTATTAGAGTGACACACAGATATCACATGACACACCCATATCACACACTATCTTTCTGATGATGCGCAGCCAGGCCTGTACTGCAGCCATCTACAGTTCCTGCTAATCTTTGGAGACTTTTTTGCCTTCAGTCTTCTCTTCTTTATATAAAATGCATGTTCACTTGGATTCAGATCCAGTGATCGATTTGGCCAACAGAACCAAATAAATAAAAAAATGTGTCACTGTCCAATGATTTATGGTGCTTACTGAAGATTACTCAACTTGAAGGAGGGGTCATTTGGTCAGCATGGATACAGATGGATCTAGACACCACTGGAAGGGTATAAATATCCAAACACTGCAGAAATCAGATCATGTAGGGAGGTCACAGCGAGAAATGACAGATGAGGGGAGGTTTGTACGGGGTCTTTGCTTACTTTTGCTTTGGGCGGCATAATATTAAGTGACCTATTAAGACAAAAAAATCACTGATAATGAAATTTATTGGCCATTGAAATTGTATGTTAGCCAATCATTTGCAGTTCTTTCAAATTTTGCCAAGGAGCAAAGGTTGCTCTACAGTCTTCCTGGAGGGGAGGATTGTTTTTAATGGGATGAAGACACCTTTTCCTTTTTCCTCAGTAAAAAAAAATGAGGCGAGAAAGTGGGGCATGTGTCACCGTGGCGACCACTTTTTTGAGAAATGGCCAAGCCCGTCTGATTGGCTGAGAAGCTTTCAGGCCTCCCATTGGTCCTGCTCCCTCCTGTCACAGGTGGCTCTAGTGACACAGTGGTGATTAACGAGAAAG